>CM033041.1:142500-822500 GCA_019207045.1 Branchiostoma floridae x Branchiostoma belcheri | reverse complement strand
TGGTACCTGATACCCACAATCTGATACCTGATACCCACAATCTGATACCTGATACCCACAATCTGATACCTGATACCCACAATCTGATACCTGATACCCACAATCTGATACCTGATACCCACAATCTGATACCTGATACCCACAATCTGATACCTGATACCCACAATCTGATACCTGATACCCACATGCTGATACCTGATACCCACAATCTGATACCTGATACCCACAATCTGATACCTGATACAGTCGTAGTGTGTCAGGTATGGCCCGGAGGTACAACCCACATTAGGAACTCAAGGTGAGAGATATAGAATACAACATGGTGTATTCCGCATCACCCTCGGTCTCAGCCCGACCGCGGGTCGGATCACCCGAAGGCCGAAGGTGATCCGACCTGCGGGAGGGCTGGTACTGAGGGTGATGCGGAATACACCGTGTTGTATTTTATTTATGTCATACCCACCTGAGAAAACCCCTGTTTTGATGCGAAATGCGCCAGAAGTTGAACAAATTTGGTGCCCTCGAACAAAAAGTGTTGCAACAGTAATGTTCCAACGTCTGAATCGGGTATTTGAACATTCGATGGCGCCACACTTGGCCCAGTGGAAACAGTTCGATTTAATCAAATGGAGCCTGTGTGATACGCCTTTCGAACCGGTCTGATACGGAAGTTATGGCCCGGTCCGGAACACCCGTATTGAACGTTTTCGCGTCACACGTATGACATAAAATCTGTTACCTGATACAGTCGTGGGTGCACTATCATAAAGTTAAGGTGTATTTCCAGGTCAGGATGTGCACTGTTTTCCCTTTCTGGCTTGTGTTTCTCTGAGCCTTTGTTTATTCAAATAGTCAAATCAGTCTGCCGGCTTCTCTTCATGGAGGTCCAGATATAATTTCTCCGCTCGTTAGTTGATCTGAAAAGGGGGATACAGTTGATAAAAGCTCACTGCCCCTACAGCCTAAAAGAAAGGCTAAATGACAGCCTTTACTTGTAAATACATTTATCTTATTTCGATTACCCTATTCCTACCCTTGTGGATTCCCAAACCCTCACATCACGTACCAGCAATTTAAACTATAAAGATTTAATTATAAAATAAAAGAAAGAAAACAGACGTTGGAACGTTAACAATACCATCGTGAAATATGCAATGGACATCACTACAACAGAAGGCGCTCATGACAGGAAAGTCCGTGTTGTAAATGCAGTGGAACTGACTGTAATCAAATGAGCTACAAAAGGATTGCAGATCAGCACTAAGGACAGGGCCATTCTGCAGCACTCACAAAGTACACTGTCTATTTGTTGATTACAAATACATGTACAATACAGAATAAAGTCTAATGTCTGAAGAAATGTATCTTGAATACCATAGTACCCAATTTTGTGTCATTTGGCCCACAAATTAAGGTGTCATCTGGCAAACATGCAGACAATGCTAATCGTTGCCAAGCAAAAAAAGTTGCCTAGCAACAGTTGCTATGTAAAAGCATGTTTCTTTTGGCTCCACCCCTAGAATTGTTTCTATTGTTGTATAGAACAATTGTGCCAAGTTTCGTGCTTTTATCATAATTTGAGCAATTTTTGCACCAATTTTGCAATCGCCTGGACTATTTAATACAGTGTGCCCGCCGGTTACAAAGTTGTGGATGGAAATTCATGGTTGGGTTTGGATGTACAATGACATTCAAGTCTTCAGGTGCCTTTATGAAGAACAAGTACAATTTGAGAATTGATTTTACATGATTGTTGACATGTATACGTTTAGACCAAGAATTCTCACCAGGATATTTTCTTAATTGAGCGACAAAGCCCACATTTGCTGGTTGAAACACAGTTTTTATTCTAGGTGTTACAGTGTTATGACACCTGACACTTGTTCTATTTTCTCCTTACAGGTGATGTTCGGCACACCTGAGTTTGTTGCACCTGAGGTCATCAACTACGACAAGATCGGCTACGACATTTGCTGGTTGAAACACAGTTTTTATTCTAGGTGTTACAGTGTTATGACACCTGACACTTGTTCTATTTTCTCCTTACAGGTGATGTTCGGCACACCTGAGTTTGTTGCACCTGAGGTCATCAACTACGACAAGATCGGCTACGGCACCGACATGTGGAGCGTCGGTGTCATCTGTTATGTCCTGTATGTATAAACAAACAAACAAACAATCATTACAGTCCTGTTCATGAAAATGCCAAGTTTACTGTTTAGTTTACAAATATGTGAGACAAATGATATAAAAACAATAGCTTTTTAGACCTTTACTTCAAGATGCCAGTCTTAGCTCACGCTGTCATGTATGATTTTGTGCATACAAAGTATTGTCTTGTTTGTCATAGTTTGTGCTAACAAGTCCCTCCTGCACCAGATGGTGCATATTGTGGTGCCCATCCCCATTTCAATAGCCCTTGGGCCACACACCTTGTGCAATCTCTGCATCAGGGGGCTAGTCCAGTATTGCGGTGTGTGTTCAACTTCTACTACACTTTTTCCAAAATGCTGAGTGCTAAGCAGAGAAATCAGCATGCACTATTGTGTATTAGTGTTTGGCATGAGACTCGGCCGGGGATCAAAGGAATGCCAGGCGTACACTCTACCAACTATGAATGAATATGAATGAATCTTTTGATGCCATTGATTTTTTTTTCCTTTTTTCCGTCATCCTTCACTAAGGTATAGCATGATGCTTTTCTAGTAGTAAAATATGGTGTAAAGTATAAAAAAGTAGAAGTAAAATACAAGTGCTGCTCCCCCCACAGGCTGAGTGGGCTGTCCCCCTTCATGGGTGAAGACGAAGCTGAGACGCTGAACAACGTGACGGAAGGAGTCTGGGACTTTGAGGACGAGGCCTTCGACTCCATCTCAGGAGACGCCAAGAACTTTATCGAGAAACTCCTCCTTAAGGACCAGGGGTGAGTCTTGGAGCCTGACTTAAGAAGTTAAGGGGGTTTGACTGAAGAAGGGGGGCTGTTGTGCCAGAGGAGGGATCTACTTGATGTCAAGGCTTGATAGCAAAAACTGTTGAAATTGTTGTAGAAAAGAGTACTAAAGATGGAACTAACCCTCATTATGAGGACTTGAACTATCTGATTGCATCAAGCTATTGGATAGTGAGTGCGTGTGAGACTGAGTGGAGATGGAAAAGTGATCATTAATTGCCTAATTGATATTAAGTTGAAATCAATGCTGCATTTCAAAGAAATGGGAAATTCCATCTTTTGAACACTTTTATCATCAGAAATGAAATCCTTAGTAAACTCAGAGAAGCAGCCTTTAATCTCTCTTTATTCTCACAAATCAAGACTTTCTTCACAAAGCTTTTATTACTGTTTTTCTATTTGCCATTTGTTACTTGCAACAAAGTTGTAATCTTGTCATTGTAGGAACATAATACATGTATCTCAGTTGTTCATTCTGTCCTTATGTCCCTACAGAAGCCGCCTGACAGCTGCCCAGTGCATGTCCCACCCCTGGCTGCATCAGGAGGCCGCCAGCAACACCAAACTCTCCAAGAACAACCTCAAGAAGTACATGGCAAGGAAACGCTGGCAGGTGAGACGTCTCAGAGAGATTTCTAAGAAGTTGTCTGCATGAGGAATCTGTGGTTGTTACAGACTCCAGACAATCCTATATCCCGGATGCCAGACTTAGTTTCTAGGGCCTCCATAGTCCAGGTCCCGATATCTAGGCCAATATAACCACAACAAGGCAATTCTAACACCAGCCTAACAATGCTGATAAGAGAAAAAAACGTCTCCCATGAAATAAACAAATCAACTTTAAGATCTAAACTGCATGACATTGAAATGAATGAAAAAGCTCAATTTTATCATAAGTTTTTACCACAATAATCATAATCAACAATTCTCTAACAATAACGATGCTATAAAAGCCTAACTTAAAGTGAAATGATGCTGCAAGTTAAACAGCCTCTAAGTACACCTGACCTTCTCCCATTTGATTTCATTTGATTTGATTGATTTGATTTGATTTATCAAGATTGTAAACAATACAATACAGGTGGGTCATAGGTAGCCGTTGCTGGTGTTGTGACTTACACATAACATATAGACAATTAACATTATACATGAATAACCGAAGAAGCTAAAACTATCATTAAAAATAACAATCTAAAATATCCTATCGTTCCCACAGAAAACTGGGAACGCGGTCCGTGCCATGAGTCGCCTTGCGTCTCTTGGACGACTCGCTTCGCTCGGTGGGAAGCGCTCCAAGGGCGCTGGTGGCTTCCTCTCCAAGGTCAAAGACCAGTTGGCCAAGGAGGAGCAGGCGGAAGACAAACCCAAGGAGGAGCCGAGATTCCTTAAGAAGATCGGTGACCTTCAGGTGGTGGAGGGCGAGTCGGCCATGTTTGTTTGCAAGGTTGCCGGCGTGCCGGAACCCAAGGTCACGTGGTACCGCGACGGCGAGCGTATCCATAGCAACAAGGATTACCAGATGCAGCGGACGCCTGACGGAGGCTGCACGCTCCTGGTTGTCAGGGCAACGGAGGAGGACGATGCGGAGTACGAGTGTTGCGCCGAGAACGAGGCCGGGAAGGTCACGTGTCGGGCAGAACTGCTGGTGGAGTTGCCAGGTAGCAAGTAAACAAACTGCTGCATGCTGGGATACCCGGTCGCATGGGCAATGTTTGGACTGCCGCGAGGAAACGGAATGTTTTGTTTTGTTAATACCGTACGATTCTACGATGCTAGTACATGGAAGGATGGGGTAAATGATACAAGTTTGCTATCTACCGCAAATCTGCAAATCGATGGAATTTTAGGATTGTAAGAGTTACAGCAAACAAACAAACAAACAGCTTGCCTTGTGAGAGCAGCAGGTTTAGGCTGATAACCTCCTTGGTGAGAGAAACTGAAACTGCACGAGACCTTTCCTGAATGCCTTTCCAACGAATGCCTAAGGATTATGAGAACTGTTGCATGGTGGAAAATGTTCGATAATACAATCTTTTCTGTACTTTTACATCTATGAATTAGTGAATGGTCCATTTCATTTGACTTGTATCAAGATAATAGAATACTGTATACACAAATGGTTTCTTAAAGCATTCCAGCCAGGAATATAGTAGAATCTTTGGATTCAAGCATTTGTTTAATGCTTTTGAGAGGGTAGGTTATGTGGAACTTATAAAGATATTTGAAATATAAAAATAAAGATAATTGATAATAATAATGTTCAATTTTTACACTTTTGAGTTATAAAAGTAGAGGAAGTCATCTGAACAACAAAGGGAGGGCCATCTTTTGCATTCCTTGAAAATGTAACCCAATAAGGTTTACTTTCCTGCTGAAAAGTAAACGGTTATCAAAATCACAAAATAATAACTTTTTCAGTACAGACATAAGTTTTTGGTGGTTATGATTCCCATGGCGTGAACGCAGCACGGCTTGTAAAATACACATCATTTTTTACCTGAATATCGTGTGTTGTTTATGTTTTTGTCTGTGATTTTGTTTTCCTCAAACGTTATACCTTGCAGTACATATCATGCACACTTGACTACTTTTCCCGCCAAAACTCACCCTAGAGCAGCGCTCCTTGCGGATATTGTGTGAAGTGAACCTTGCGTTTCACCCATTGATCGTATTTATTTGTTTTATCCAGAGTCTCAGTGAAATTGTCAAACCGTAATGTAATTTCGTTTTGTTGCTGTTGATTCACTGAAGAAAACAATTAATCCGCTGTCTTGTCAAAGTTCATCTTTCACGTATCACTGACAAATAGTAACTTCATTTTCTCGTCTGTTGGCGGTACATATATGATCAAATATCCAACTGTTTGGCTTCAAGATTCACACCTTAGATGAAATATCTCATAATGATATTCAAAGTCTCTGCGCCTTCAGACAACATAACGTTACAACTATACACACACGGATGGGTATTGCGTTATTCTATTGTAAGCATTTCATTGCATGCGGGACAGATAGTCGCACGGAGATGCTTAGGTCAAGGTCAAACCCAGAGGTCAAACCGTGACGCGTGTATGGACTTGACCCAGTATAGGTCAGGTCAGAGGTCATTGTCAAGTACACGTCACATCTGTGCATGCGCAGTGTGAGAGAAGAGGTTACTGTACTATTAAAACACGTCTGTGCAAACCTCGTCTTGGAGACTTTCAGGAATTTTCGTTGAAGGATTTTTGCAGTGCCGGGAAAGTTTGGAGGGGAGTTTAGGTAGGTTGTCAACTTTTGTGTTTTTAATTTTGGCCAAAATTCACCTTTTTCGTGTTTTGGAACATAAAACGGGCAGTTTAAATGAGTGCGAGGTAGAGGAAAAGGGTAATTTTGTTTAGTAATCATCCCCTGAGAAGGTGAGGATTGGTTTGGGTTCTTGCTATTTTTGTTAACCCGTAAACTGGACCGTTGAGAATAAAAGAAATAAAACAGGAGTTGAAACATGTACAGCGATGAGTTTCAATCAAAAACTGCCTTAGGTCTGAAATACAAAATACAAGTTTTGTAGTTTAACGTAGGGCATATTTTGAACATCTTATTATTGATTAACGTTTGCCGAATCTTCCTCATTCACTGCGGTATAAATTGAATTTGTGTTGCGCTTGACTTTATGATTGACTTTGACTTAAGAATATCATTAAAACGTACAAGTATGACTATAAATACAACAAAACACACAAAGTCAAAAAGATTGATGAAATTCGTTGAGCGCTCGGTCAACTCGCTCGGCCAACGCACAGCAGCTTCAGTGACTCCCAAAAATACTAACTTTAAAGGTGTTTCGGAAATTCATTTTCCTTGGCATATTTTGCTAGATTTTAGCATTTTTCATCGAGCTTAGCTACCCCGGCGGAGACAACCCTAAATTTCAGTATTTTTCACCGTGACAACCCAACCCTCCGTTATGTTTGAGTATGGTGCCCTTGGCAGGTCGGTGCAAAGTTTACTTTTTAATTTTTCTAGATTTTAGTGTTTTTCGTCGGGCTTAAGTTTAACTAGTCCTGCGGAGACAACCCTAAATTTCAGTATTCTTCACCGTAGTCAGTCCTATGGAGACAACCCCAACCCTCCGTTCTGTTTGAGTACGGTTTATGCCCGCGGCAGCTCGGTGCGAAGTTTACCTTCCCAGCGGCACGGCCGGGCATGTCTGTCCCGGGACCGCGCCGTTTGCCCCGCACCCACCCGCGAAAATTCCCCGCCAATATTGGCTTAGGGGGGCACGGGGAGATCCACATGGTTAGGGAGGGGTTGGGCCGAATAAAACAGCAAATATTTTCATACAGATGGATATTTTCTTGTGTACTAGTACTACTACTACTGTCATCCAGTCGAGTACACACTAGGGAAATACCACGCAAAACACATACAAATTTGTTAACTTTACAAAAACAATTTAAAGGATTGGAACTACGCCTCTGAGTGAAATACGGGTCTTTTTTAACCTCCTTGATTACACTGTACATGTTATTTTTCTTGTACATGTTTTGATCTTGACCGATCGTCTCGGAATAGACATAAAAAGAACCCAACACACATATCGTGAAGAGAAGGTTGAACCCAGTGTGCTTGACCACTGACATGGATCGTAACGGAGCCGCATTGACTAAGATACATGAGACAGCGGTATGTTTGAATTGAGGCAGTGAGAAACGTTTAATGCATTCACTTATCCACAGTTTATAACTAGATATGGAGGAACACAACTACAGTTATATCAATGTCAGAGAAGGCCTTGGACTACCGTAAAGCTGTCAGATGTTGTAGTTCAGACAGGACAGCTTCCTTCGTCTCAGAACCATTCGCGTAGAAAAAGAAAGTGACGTTTGACTTTCATTTTCCCTCAATGATTCCGAGTTAACATTTCTAACGAAAAAACCCAATCTGAAAGCCAAAACAGTCCTTCAAAGTTTCTTTTTACTTCAACGACCAGCGCCATAAAATATCAATCAGACAAAACCAGAGGTAACAAGGTGCCCCCAACCTCAAATCCAAACCATCTCAACCCCCGCCCTCCATTGTTAACGGATCGTCCCCTCTGACGCTTGTCCCCTTTCTCTTCCAGTTCTTGGTGTGGAGGATCGTCTTGAAGACAGCGGTGGAAGGTAAGGAATGCCATCTCTCCATCTTACACCAGTCTTAAGTCATGTTGTCCATTCCCGCCACATTTCTGACACGGCAGTTCCTGTGTGTGAATGTGTACGCACATAGTGATGACTACCGTTACACGTTATAAACCACGGTCACATTATTGCACGATGTTTGTGGTAGGGTTTTCAGCGGCGCTACATCTTACACATGACAGAGCCAACCATCAAAGCTATCTCTTTATCTACAAGAACCTTTTCATGTCACAGTACAGCTGCATTTTATAGGATTGTCTAAAGAATTAAGCCAATTTGCTGGGGAATACTTGTCGTAACGGAAAAGGTAGATAAAAGCTTCTTCGTGGCCTTCTTGTTGAGACGAAAGTGGACAGGCCGTTTAGAGTACGTACGTGCGCTCTGTGTTGGACTACCTCTGTCAGACTTCACTGATGTTTGGGTTGATATTTTACCATTTGGCACAATGTGGCAGGGATATGGTGTATAGTTGGCGATGGAATCTGGCCTACGATATCAGTCGGGTCCTTCCTGATCGCTGTGAAGCTAATTTCTCCAATTTGTGCCATGCAGTTTCTGTTTTATTTACCCACCCCCTGAGGATCCCGGTCCATGTTGTAGTGTCGGGTCCGTGTGTTTGACTAGTCTGGATGTGTTTAAGTTAAATCCTATCAGCTTCACGGCCAAACACGCCATCTAAAAGCCCGCGGTGGTCACACATACATGAATCGAATACAGGCATGTAGCCGGCCTCGGACGCGCAACATTCGCAGGAACAAAGCCCTGCGACTTTTTGAAGATCTAAAACATGTCCTCCAGGTATTATGCATTAACGGAATGACGTCGTTGTACGTAAACCGCAGTTAAAGAGATTATGGTACAAGCTGTCGCGGCTGAAAAAAAGGCGAGTTGACAAACCTAGCTAGGATAAATGACATTTAATGAAAATTGAAAAAACAAATAAGCCATGAAGGTAACATAGTGCTGGTGCCCCCCGTTATAACCATGCGTAGGTACGTCGTAAGTCGTTAATGAATGAATGAATGAATGAAGATCTTTATTGTACATACATACCCACTGGGTTCAGTACAGGTCACATCAAACGATACAACATGATACAATGAATCTACACTACTCAAGAATCGTATTCTACTGCGTACATTCGGCTTCTTCTCGTTTCTTTGTGATATTGAAAATGTAAGAACAGATATGCTTTATAAGTAAAGGTTTGTCTAGATTCATAAGGAATATAAATTTGTCTAATTACTTAGATGTATGAAGTGGGTTAATGAACGCAGTGGAACTGTAGTTTCACATTCTGCGACTGAACTCATCGTTACCTTAGCGGAGAAGATTCTGTTTTGGTAGATGTCTGTCTGTCTGTCTGTGTGTCTGTCTGCTTGTCTGTTTGTCTGTGGACGATATACTTTGAGAAACTGTGGCTAGATTCGCATGCTATTTTGTCAGGTGGTAGGGATCGGGAAAACGAAGGTCAAGTCGATAATGGACCTCCTGTCGGGTTTCTGAGGTACTGCAGCGGGTTTGTGTTCTGTACATGCTATGGACATTATATTAAGTCGGTACACGTCTCTTGGAAGGGAGAGTAAGTGATATCGTTTTTTTAATTGTAGAGAAAACAACTCAAGGATGGGTTGACTCATTATCAAGAGTTTCGGTATGTACATGTACATTTTTGTTGCATTACATTAATATCTTAGTTTAGATTCTCAACTCGTTAAGTACGACACATTCGAATCGAAAGGTTGAATACAAAGTTTGAAAACAAACGATCGTGTTGACAACATATTGGCTCCACCCTGAACTTAGCGACTCTCCCCGTCTCTTAACTCCCACCGCAGGACGGTTTAGTGTATGTCTAACCAGATCACCCTGCCGGAGTTATTTTGTGGCTATTTTACGGTTTTTATGGTGTTCAGAGTCGGCTCCCTCTGACGGTGCGCGTTTTCTTTCGACTAGTCTCCCGCTAAGAGCGGTTCGTTCTTTCAGTGCCTAGTTTCACATAGGTCATCAAGCTTCCTTGCTGTTTCAGTAACAGGGTACGTACGTTTTACAGGGGAGGGGGGAGGGGATGGGGTGGGGGTGTCCCGTCCCCTTTAGGCCTAGGTCACATTTCCAAACCGGGGCCCAGCCGGGATGACGAAAAATTAACATTTATACCTAGAAGTATACACAAATCATGCCCATGAATCTTATTTTTACATTTTGTGTATTTTGATGTCTTTTGTATCATACTTTTCCGTCCCGAAAGATGTACGGCCGGGCCCCGGTTTGGAAATGTGACCTAAGCTTTAACGTGCCTATAAGGCACCTCCTCGAACATGGGACATAGATGAGGGTCTGCATGGGGGGGTCTTGGTAACGCTTAACGGTGAATTCAGGAGGCCCGGTAACGCTTAACGGTAAATTCAGGAGGCCCGGTAACGCTTAACGATAAATTCAGAAGGGTTACAAAGCATAACTGTAATGATTGACGCGCATTACTATTCGTACACCGCTAGATTAGGGTATCTCGATAGGTAAAAATATGTGACTAATGACATTATGAGAAGGAAAAGGTGTCCAGAACCTGGAGGAATGACAGGGACAATGTCCGCTGCGTCAATAACATTTGCTCCCCCGGGGCAGTGTTCTCACTACAGAGGCGACGACAGCAAATTTCTTGTGGGGTGGCGAACTATTGCTGACAAAATTTTAAGCACATGGAGCGCCGAAGGCGCGACGCATCCTTGGGGGGTCCGGGGGAATGCTCCCCCGGGAAAGTTTTAAATCACGACAATCTGAAATGCTATTTTCTGCATTTTTCGGCAATTTTTTCCGACAGACTAAGCTAGCTTAAAATGACATTTTTCATCAAAATTACACATGGTTATAGCGTTGACCTCCACCCCGACATATTTTTGACCATTTCGAGTTCGGAAGTTACGAGACATTGGTTGCAAAATAAGTCCGGGAAAATTTCAAAATCTGGACCGTCTGAAACGACATTTCCGGCATTTTGAAGGACAAATTTTGCTGGCAGACGAAGCTAAATTAACTTAAGGGGCGACGACCCACGGCACCAACATATTTTCGCCATGTCGTCGTGAGCGTCAAAGGCGCAAGCCGACGCATCGCAAGGGAGGTCCGGAGAAACCTCATTTTCTGCACTTCGAGGAGTACATTTCCTCTGAAACAAAGCTAAATTTGAAGTCTGTATGAGTGAAAAGGTTTTTTAGGGCACGCTTCCGCAACATATCTTACCATGTCCAGTGCCGAAGGCAGGGAAACTGGGAAATTTTGAAATCTGGACCCTTTGTAACGCCATTTCCCGCATTTTCAGGGACTTTGACTTCGTGGGTTTAACTTGTTACGAAGAATTCCTTGGTAACGATTAACGGTGAATTCGGGATAACAAATAACGATTAACGTTGAATTAAAACGACTAATAACGATTCACGAAGAATATACCGATAACGGTTAACGTTGAATTAAAGCGGGTCGGTAACGATTAACGGTGAATTAAAATGGCTCGTAACGCTTAACGGAAAAGGGCATGCAGACCCTCATAGATTTGACGTCCCTTCCGAAAGACGGGTGCAGCTCCAACGGAGATGCCCTACCCGTGCCCATGGTTGAACCGGGTTATAACCTTATTACTTATTCCAGACGGGCTAATGTTGCAAAAATACAAAAAAGACACCTGAGACTGTACAGGATCCTTATCTCTACTTAGAGACTCCCTTTTATCCGATCGCCAGAGATGTGTGGTCTCTACCAGACTCCATAGGTCGCTGGAAAAAAAAAACTTAGAAATGGAACAAATAGAGGAGTTAACCGGCCAGAGAAGTGCAGCCGACTAGGGCTAAACAGGTAGCGCGCTGTCGCGGCTGCACTCTTCTGGCCGGCTTACTCCTCTATTTGTTCCATTTCTACGTTTTTTCCAGCGGCCTATGGAGTCTGGTAGAGACTAGGAGATGTGAGTAACTGGGTCATGGTAACAGATCGGCGGTCCCAGCCACACACACGCGGCTTTATTACCTCCTTACCCGCGCTGTAAACCTGCGGGAAGCTGGGCCGGGGTTTCCACAGCCGGGCTGGGGAGGGGAAAACTGGTTGCCATCATCGGGAACTAAAATCCGTTTCTTTTTTGTTTTTAAATTGTATTGTAGAGAAAAGCTCGTTACCGCGAAGTATATTATGACAGTAAGGGCATACTAACACGCTTACAGGGAGACGTGCAAAGGTTAGTTATGACCGTTAGATACCGCTGCGAACAACAGAACAACTACAGCACTTCGTTCGGAACCTCATTGCAGGCGTAAAGAAACAGAAGATGGTTTCAGCTAAAATTGCCTGCATCTCGATCGAACCCCCGTAACCCCACACGTGGCCCGGCGCGTCGCGCCAATTAAACTCACATAAAAGCCACTTCAGACGGTACACTGGAGCCTCTCGAGTTAGAACTAACATCTGCGCGTGTGTGCGGGAACCAGTCATTGTACTGCTGTAGACGAGGGGGGCTACATTCTATATAGGGGTTCTAATGAGTCCTTTGCCTCAACTTTACCTTTGGCCAATTCCTTCCAAACATAATACCTCTTTCAAATCTGTTTGCTTAAGTATCTGAAATAACTATAATGCAAACGGAGCGAAGACAAGACTGAGAGAATTGGAAACGGAGGTCTGAATAGAGACATAGAGGCGTTGAAATGTAGAAAAGCGAAAGAACACGACATGAAAATAAACTTATATGACACTTTTTGTTCTCAATGATGTACATTCAATGTCTGTCTCTGTATAGCCAGTCTAAATGCCGTTCGGTTAAACCCACCAGCTTCTGTATCTGTATAGCCGGTATAACGATAACAACGATTACTTCTTGCCGATAGTTTTCGGGAGAAATAACTTTTTTAACAGCTCTATTCT
This sequence comes from Branchiostoma floridae x Branchiostoma belcheri, assembly GCA_019207045.1. Lineage (NCBI taxonomy): Eukaryota > Metazoa > Chordata > Leptocardii > Amphioxiformes > Branchiostomatidae > Branchiostoma > Branchiostoma floridae x Branchiostoma belcheri. Next base: position 809,484 of record CM033041.1, on the reverse strand, counting down.
GGGTTGATAACGAAATAACTGAGTCATATTTTCTCCGCACAGCTCCACCCCCAGCATTGTTGTGGAGAGTTGCGAGGCGTACCTGGGCCGGACCGGGTCCATCACTGTACTGGTGACAGGTGTGCCCAAACCGCACGTGTCCTGGCACCGGCACCTGCAGAAACTACACACGGACAGGTGAGAACACACCTGTTACCTCACACTAACTACACACGGACAGGTGAGCACACTAACTACACACGGACAGGTGTGCCCAAACCGCACGTATCCTGGCACCGGCACCTGCAGAAACTACACACGGACAGGTGAGTTGTCAGAACACCTGTAGTTTTCTACCACATGTTACTGTAATCGTTAGTTAGTCCTGGTGGTATCTGAAATATTCTTGAGGAGACGTCACGAAAACGTCTTTAGTGGACCATCTCATGTCATCACATTTTGGCTCACCAGATTGGCAAATAATATGGGCACCAAGTTCTGTACACACATAACTGCAGTGCAGCGGGACGTTGAAGCCACGTGACTGCAGCAACGGGTCGTAAGTGTGAGATAACCTGTGTCGCCCCCCGTCTCTGCTCGAGGGCGGTGAACTCTGGTGCACACAGCATGCTTCACTCCTCTTACAAGTAAATGCGGTTCCGACTACAGTAATTCTTACCAACACATATCATATTTCATGTTTAAACCATCAATTTTCAAATTTTCCTGTAACATTGCCACTTTGACCTTCTTCCTGCAGGAAGTACCGTGTGCTGTCACGTGACCATGTGTGCTGTCTGAGACTGCGCAGAGTTGAGCCGCGTGACGCGGGGGAGTATCTGTGCGTGGCCACTAACCCCAGCGGGCGGGAAACCACGCAGGTCATCCTGCAGGTCAAAGGTAAGGTCACTATGGGTTAAAGGATAAAGTTTCAATTAGACAAGGGTCAAAGAGTGATGGTCAACAAGAGCATTGAAAGGGAAGTTCAAAACCAGGCCAAACCCATGATAGAAGGTAAACTTCACTAGAAAATGACACCAAGGTCAACAGGTGAATGTCAATATAGCTTAAAGGCAATCTAGGTCAGCCATGCGGCGAAAGGGCAGAGGTCACTCGCCAAGGTCAAGACCAACCTGTGGTGCGAACCTTGTATAGCTTGATCAAGGTCAACCTCGTGTAAGTTTTGGCCGTTCCTTTGACGGCCCATCAGTCCATATCAAAGTTCATAGTTCAAGATCTAAGGGTCAAAGTTGCATCTATGTGAAACGTTATTAAATGAATATTGGAAACCCGCTTCTCCAGAGACGTTCCTGCAGCTGTGTCACTAAGACATCTCTCTCAAGTCAGTTCCGCTTCTCATTTCCTGATGACGTCACGTTATGACGTAGTTAAAATACCGAACAGGGAGACAAACATTTTCCCTGGAATTCCAGGGAAGAAAAGTTGACTGGCGCGCGGAGAAAGGACGCCAAATGTTCTCCCGGAACAACATCGTAAAGTACTAAAGACCAGTTCCTGTGTCTGATGTGTTTAGAAATGTCATATTTGTAAAGGGATTCAGAACGTCCGAAAAGTGTGCTATCACTCTGCTACCAATCGGCACGACAACAGAGTCGGATGGGAATGTAAAAGAAAAATGTCTTTTTGTTGAGATAAATCTAGAGGACAAGCAGCAACAAGAGATCATCACCATTTTACTACAATTTCTGAGACATTGCTTTGTCGAGTAGTCCAATAGCAATATAAGCCGATGTAAAGGGACGACATTCGAGTGTGTTGCCCGCGAGACCCTTTCCGAATAAAAGCATAGATACATGTATAACGAGATCACCCTCTGTCATATCAGCTACTGTAGATGCAGAAATATAACTCACATGTGTCTGTTGCAACTCAACAAATAAGTCCAAATATGCTCATCACTTTCCTGAACAGATCGAGAAATTAGATAAAAAGCTGCAAATAAACATTTTTACAGGAATTTGACTCTGAGGCAAAACATATGTGAAGGAACTGTCGGGTCACTAAGGTGTAACAAGATAATTGTAACTTCAGAACCAGCAGAAAATAACATTCTAAATTTCTTGAAAAATGCGGGGATCGAAAATAGCCGTAAGACTGGAATTCCTGGAAATGGCGATCGGATTGTGTACGTCAATATTTGTTTGTCAACAAGAACGTGTGAAGATCGCGGCCAGACTGTGTAAACAACCAGAGTCACGTACACAACAGCGCAGGTCAACACGGGAGGGGTTTATACTCCGTGTTGTTCTGACAACGGTTGGTTACCTCCGTGATAGTGGAGGTATTGTTTTGGGTCCGACTGTTTGTATGTTTGTGTAAGCAGAGTTAAATCTTGGTAACATCTAAGTGGATTGTAATGATATTTGGTATGTGGGTAGGTGATAGGAACACCGCGTGTTCAATGTTGACTTTTGGCCTCCTGTTGGGTGACCTTGGTACTGCAGCAGAACGTCCGTTTTTTGTATCTTTTGTCCTGGTCAAGTTGTGGTCTTGTTTGAACTTTCTTCATTCATTAGTAGGTCAAATCAGCCTGCATGTAGGCAACTTTTCATTGAGGTCATGAGGGAAGGGTAACACAAAACACAGAGATATAGATACACGATCTTTCAAAGTCCTAGTACTTCGAACATATAGTGTAATCCTTACACGTATTTTGTGGGTTTGCTGTCAAAACAACGACGTCTTTCAAGGTTTGGTTTATTTGGTTTATTGTCTTTCTTCGCGGTTGAAATTTTTTCCAACTCTCTTTTCACTGACATTATCATGGTAACAAATGTGACCATGTCATCATATCCTGACAACAACATGCTAATATGGTCACTTTTTGAGTATCAAATCTTCGGTGCCTCTGGGGAAACAATCACTAAGTGTTTGGCCTTCGGTATGCTTGTTGCAGTGCTGTCTTAACATTACTTCATGGAAAGTGTTTAAATGGAAACAAGCTAAGTGTTATGATGTTTACAAGCCGTAAAAGGACCGGCAGTGCTTTTTATAGAGCAGAGGTCGAAGATAAACATAAACGTATGAACTCATGACTGCTTCGAATACATGTTGCTGTCTTTTCAACTGAGAAAATAAGGCAAAAAACAACGAAAGGTAAAGGAGACCAAGAGTGAAAGAAAAAAAGTCGCCGGCCATGCCACCCTTTGTAAAAAAAAAACCGTGTGTTGGTCTATCCTCTCGGGAATGACCTCTGAGTGTACCAAGGTCAAGAACCATTCAGCCATGTTTGTCCACCTGTCGTTCTTTCACACCTGTACGCCGCCGCTCGCGGCCGTGCCGTGAACGTCGTGACGTCCCGACGTCAGAACACCTGGCGCCGCCGCCCACACACAGTTCTCACAACCGTTATCACACAGACACGCCTTCAGACATCATACCTGTGTATTTTTCCACGACGTTATCAGTACACCCCCCCCCCTCTCCACCCCAGCCGGGAGACGGTTTGTTTTCGCGCTGAGGTGACCAGAAATGACCCACTTGAACCTTGTACAGTCTGTACGCACACTTAAGGCGTTCTACAATACAGTAGAGCCTCGGTACCAGCCTGCAGAAAAGGCTTCTCAATGGGCTTTGTTTTCATACAGCCGTTGTTTTGGTAATTCACCAAATCACTCGGTCTAGATCACCCCCAAACTCTTATACCTATGGCTCTCCTTTTCATCCAATCCTCCGCTGTAGCAACCAGGGAATCTTTCTTCAGGCTTCAGTGTCTTCTAAGGTTCTCTGATGTATTCTTTCTCAGACTTTTCTCGGCTCTTCTTCTCATGAGTATTTTCTGTGCTGTTTCTTACTGCTATCGTATTTTTAAGGGTACGTCTTGGAAAAGAAACGTGCTGTAAAATTACACTCTCAATTGGGTGTTGGAAAAATAGACCTAATAGTCTGAAAATGATATGCCAGAAGAATTCGCTGGCCATAGAGTTACAAGTTAGAACCATTTGCAGCCCACGGAAAATTGTTCCTTCACGGTCACATTATTCAGTCTGTTCAACCAACTTTTACTTTTTTTAATAGCGACCTGTGGAATCTAAAAGAGACTAATAAAAACTGAAGAAATCAGAACACGTCAAACAGACAATCAGAAAAAGAACGCACACAACAATAACAAACGGCACAACTATGGGGCCTGGCAGAAGTCTGGAGTCGAGGCTACCTTGTTGGTGCGGGGGTTTGTTTACCCACACTTCAGGTGGTGTAACTTGTGAGAGTGTTTTTGTGTTGCAACATGGTTTCACGTGTGTGGTCAGGTCGTCTTACCTCACCTGGCGTCAAGGTAGGTATAAAGTGTCGGGAGGACGTCTTTAGATGTGTGTCTCCGAACCTTGGAGCGGTGTTAAGACGTCTTGAGTTTTGACGTTTTCTTGGTTGGTCGTATCCCATATTTCATTGTCTTGCTACTATGCGTAGTTTATCTCCAAGCAGATGTTGGGAGGAAAGATCGTAACATTCTACCTTATGACAAAGAAAACAGAGAGGTGATAGAAAACGTTGCCGTCTTCCTCCCAACATATGCTTGAAGATGCGAAGCTTGTTGTAAGAGCTCCTGACTGCTCATTATTGTGTGAAGTACCGACGGCGGGTGGGATGATTGACAGGGTAGTCCTCATTACCTGATGTAGCTGTGTAGTAACATAGCAATAGGCGATAGTGACGTGAAAACTGCATAGCTGATATCCGTATACAATAGTACACCCTTTGGGCACTGCTTTTATTCTGGGTATTTGTTACTTGTAGAAGTATTCCTTGAGCTTTATTTCATAAATACGAACATAGCATCCACACTTACTCAGTATATTATGCCCAAAGTATAGCTGCATTATATAGTACGTGGTAGATACATGTAAAGTACTGAAACGTGTATTTGAAAAACCATTTGACATATCTTGAAATTCTTTATCATTTGTGAATGTGTAACTATTCAAGTATATATATATGTATGGCCTGAAATTCAATAACACACCAAGGTTGACAACTGTATCATTCGGCTGCAATGTTCTTTTTATATAAGTAAGTACCCGTTTGTTAATCAACTAATTCAATATTGTACCCCACGCATGCGCAGACCCACCTCCCGTCATGACGTCAGAGTCGCCCCGCTCAGCGTTCCGAACCTTCGGTGACGTCACCGACAAACCGGAAACGGAAGTGAAGAAAACGCCGTTCGGTGTGCTGCGCAAGATCATCACCAGGGGCCACCCACTGCTGAGGAGACAGGTGAGAGGAATTTGATAAAACTATGACTCACTAATGACGTCACATTACCAGTAAGTCATGTGACAGAGGTGATTCAGGTCATCTTTTAGAAGAAGAACGAAACAATTCAATATTCAGCGTTTTCTTTTCGGTTTCCTTTCTTTTCTATCTGACCCGATCTCTAAGGGTCCACCAAAGTCGCTAGCAGATTCGACTGTATTTCTGTAACGATTTGATAATTAGCACAATACTAAACTTACTTCCAATCACTCCAGAATTTAACACGTGATCTTATCAACGTTCGATCTTGTGGATACGTGACGTCAGCAATTGGTCAAACGTGCCAGGAAGTTTGATATGTGTTTAATAGCATCGACTTTGTTGTGACGTATATCTAGCCCAATGTGAAGTAAAATTCTTACCTTTGATGGAAAGTTATGTTTTCGATAGCGTTTGTGTGTGAGTATGTGTAAAAAGTTGACCATCATAACTCCAGAAAGATGGATTGTCTTGATATTTGATACGTGGCACGTGGATGAAATATTGTTGAAAATTTTAGGCCCCTTATCGTATTGTTATGGTACTACAGCGGAACTTTTGGGTTTGATATCTCGAGTTCTGAACATGTTATGGTCGTGATTTTTTACTGGTAGATAGCTACTGTTTGATAACCCGTCCTCTCCAGGATGCCCAGGAGCAGGAGGCGCCGCAGTTCGAGCGGAACTTGTCGGACCAGGAGGCCGAGGAGGGCCGAGAGGCGCGCTTCCGCTGCACGGTGTCGGGCCTCCCGGACCCCGCCGTCTCCTGGCGCAAGGACGGACGTGACGTCACGCACGCCCGGAAGTACGTCATGGAGAGGGACTCGCACGGCGGCTGCTCATTGGTGGTTCCCATGGTAACGAGAGAGGATGAGGGAGAGTTCGCCTGCGTAGCTAAGAACGAGGCTGGCAAGGCCAAGACGTCGGGTCGGCTGAAGGTCAAACCTCAAGGTGAAGTCAGAACCGAATTTTCCTTAGACATTGCGGGTTTAGAAATGATGTTGCCAAAGTTGATAAGACGTCAAAACAGAAACCACTTCGTTTCACCGATTCAGGTATTTGTCTGTGCAGTTAGTATTGTCGCCCTTGTGATTTTCAACAGACCTGCACCTGTATTGATAGAAAAGTATGTTGTGAGTGCAAGACTCGTGAGTTCCATTTTCTTTACTTATTGTTACTTTTTGTTTGTTCACAAAACCTATTGCAAGTTGTATGGAGTTCCATTTTGTTTACTTCTTGTTTGTTTGTTTGTTTCCATCAGGCTCCACGATGCCGAACGCGTTCGACACGGACATCACACGCGTGCTGAGCCGCATGCAGGCAGCCTCTCTCTCCGCGCAGGAGATAGACCCCGTGGACGCCAAGGTACCCAGGTGAGAACTCTGTCTGGTTCAAGTGTCCCTGCAATCTTTATACATATGCAGCATCTGTGTCCAAGCATCCCTACAATATTCATATGCTTACCGCTTACCGGTCCCTTGGCCTGGGGTGGTCGTGAGGGCGCTTTGCTGCTGAGCACACTGCCTTCCTCCATCTCTCTCTGTGGTGAGTCAACGCTTGGGTGCTGCATTTATATGCATGTGGCATCTATATTAAAGCACTTCTGCAACCTTTTCATGCATGTAGCGTCTATGTTTAAGTATTCCTACCATCTTTTTAATTCATGAGAGGCAAAAAGACGTACCACATGTCATATAAATGGAATATACTCAGCGCATGCGGGAGGTAAGGGTGAGATAAAATATAACAGAGATACAGATTACATCGAGTCCTAATAAATCTATCAACATATATCATTACATTACAGATATATGGTACAAAAAACATGCTAGTTGTGGTAGTAAGGTGTTCTTGACGTTCGTGTGGTTTCTGCCGCCGTGCCCAGGTTTGAGAGGAAGATCACGGACACGGAGGCGCGGGAAGGCGGCAGGGCCAAGTTCAGGTGCAAGGTCACCGGGAAACCCCCTCCTCAGGTCAGTACTTGGACTCGCCCGCCAGAGATTTTTACTTACTTTCGTGGTACAAGATAAGAGTTCTAGAAGCGCTAGACACTAACATTTCTTAAAACGCGACATAATCATATTTGTTCCTATTCTCTGTTTTGTGCTAATTAAAAATGTAGCCGTAACATTTTTATTCAAGTGTACAATTAAAGATCATAACTGTGCTACGAAATCTTATTACGTTTGCAGGTCACGTGGTACAAGAACGGCCAACCAATCTCCGCCAACAGCAGCAAGTACGTCACCATCCATGACGCGGACGGCACATGCGCACTGCTCGTCCTCAAAGTGGATGACGACGATGACGCAGAGTACGTCTGCAAGGCCACGAACTGCGCAGGCGCGGCCGTGTGTAGTGCGGAACTGATTGTTGAGCTCGGTAAGACGGGCCGGGACAAGGCACTTAACTGTCTAAGCTATCTCATGATACTGAAGGGTACTCTAGGTTAGGCCCCGGCTGTTTTTTAAACGCTTTTCTTTCTTAGTCTTTCTTATCGGCCTTTCTATTTTGTTTTGTATCTTCTTGTATTGTCAAAACTTTTTGCTTGGAGAGTAACTGAAGGGAGGCATTCTATAACTACTCACATTAACCTATTAGTAAATTCTTGCGTCGACAAAGGTTAGACATCCAGGTAATAAGGTCCGCCAAACAGCAATTACTCAAGCAACTGGATATGATTGTGGAAACGGTCAGACGACTTAGATTCGTGCCATCCGTTATCCGTTAACAGTGTCACTAGTGAAGGATAGCAGTTATCTAAAACGTCTTATCGTTTCCAAAATCATGTCAAGTTGCTTGAGTGATTGCTTTTTGGCGTTAGTAAATTCTTGTTTTTATTACTTTCGGCTCAGTTTAACGCTATTTCGTTGTTAATCACATCAATAGCAAAGTTACTCGATAGTTTATCTTAAATTTCTTGTTTGGGAAGCAGAGGAAAATAAAAATGATAACTTTGAATAGGATACATGTAAAGATTTTGTTTGGAGAGTAGATACATTTGAATGTGACAAATGTAAAGATTTTTTGTGCGTCCCTTCAGCGTCTGACGGCAGAGACGACACGGACACGGAGGAGGGCGCCACCATGCGGCGGTCTCCCATCTCTGCATTCCACCCTTTGTCGCCCCGGCGGACCCCCCTCCCCACCATCGCGCCCGTTGCTGTGGTGGAGACAGGGTACGAGGCCTCCATGGACTCATCAGGTGTGTGGAAAACGCAAGTACTTCTGAATTATCCTCCTACGCACGGTCCCCAACGGCTAGCTGACTAAGCCTATAGGCTAATGCCGTTGGGGACCGGGCGTTAGGTGGATGATCTGAATAAACTTAGACTGTTACTTCCAACGCAATAAATTTGACTGCTCAAGTCCAGTCTTTGTCAATTGTAAGGAATGGACAATACACTGCTTCTGTGATGCCACGTTATGTAGATAGCACACGTGACTTGGTGAGCAGTGGATCATAGAAGCATTAGATTGTCCATTGCTTGACAAAGGCTGGAGTCGATTAGTCGAAAAGTCCAATTTCGTGTTTAACTTTATTGAGAATGACTTCTACCAACACAGATGAAGTTAAGATTAAGATCTCAAGTATATATGTAGTATTTGATGTGAAGTTTACATCATGTTATCTATGCTAGACCTCAGCTCGGACATGTAAGGGATTTCACTCGTCATTTTGGATGATGGCGTAAAGCCGGCGGCCCTGTGTACAAGCAGGTTTCAGGAGTTATCCTCAAATGCAAGTGTCAATATTCTCACGCAAAAGAATCAACTATCTTTCTTATCACAAAAATCAGACAGCGTCATAGATGAGTCCAAATACTGAATTTGTCAGTGGTATTTTGAAGCACTTTCGTAATAACCCGAGTAGTGTGGATGGTTCCTCGCGCCCCAAATGTAACAAAAGTTGATTTTATCTAATGTTTTTTCCCGCCAGCCGCCCAGGACAGTGACGCCGCGGACGAGCTGATCTTCCCGGTTATCCTTGAGACCGGCCCGTTCGTGTCCGTTCAGGAGCCGACTGACAGCAGCTCCCTCTCCCGGCCGGACTCAGTCTCCTCCGCCGCCTCCCTCAACACCCTGGTGCGTTTGTTTATTTGTTTTTGTTTGTTTTCATAACATGCTTATTGCAAGTTCATGGCCGAGGGCTAATTGCAGGTACAAACAACACGTATGATAAGGAAAGTACAAAGGTGCTAAGAACTACATTCTATGACTGCGTTGTGCTACTTAAGTGTATATTATACTAGTTTTGTTAGGTTTGGCTTCTTCTCCTCCGCCGCCTCCCTCAACACCCTGGTGCGTTTGTTTATTTGTTTTTGTATGTTTGTTTTTATGTTGGCTTTCGGACAGACAACGTGACACTGCACTCAAGTTTCAGTAACTTATTTGAACAGTGCCACATACACAGTATAGAGAGAAGGTTAAGGTAGTGTTTTACCTCCCCGACAGAAGTCAGGTACCCATTTGTTTGTTTATTTGTTTGTTTATTTACTTGCGCCTTTCATGTTGCGCTGTGGGAAACCCCACACGGTATATCAACATCAAATAAAGTAAAAGGTAGCGTTACAAGAAATGATCATCATTCGCGCAAGTTCCTAATTAGTACAAAGCCGATGTAAATTGAAAATAACAAATACAAAAATAAAAAGATCTTGTTATGAAATAAATAAGTCAAGGATGTAACGTCAACATAATGTGACTTGAAAACATTAACAGAATGAACTGAGAACGGCATTTGCATACCAATGTTACATACGACAAAAAATGATACAATGTTTGAGTACTAACATTTCAAACAATGTTGTATTCCTTGCTATAGGTCATCCGCAAAACCAGCCCCAGCCCCTCCGAGCAGGACCGGAGACTCTCTCCGCTCGGGTACCGCGACACCTCCGACTCCGTGGTGTCTACAGACACGCTGGGCGTGCTCGGTAATGACAATGACAATGGTCTTTATTACATACCAAATATCGACTTAATGCATTTAGTGCTAGTAAGGTAACTAAAGTAGAAATGTTGAGAGGTTACGTTGTATTCCATCTAGATTTACAGTTTCTTCCCTCTTCTTGAAACATGTGTACATAGAAAAGATTACAGAGTTTTCTCATTACATTGTAAACTTGTCAGACGACATAATAATATACATGAATATTTCCTCCTTTGTTAAACGTACATATGTATGGTCTTAGACTCTAGTTGACTGGCACGTGCGAGATATTTGCGCATAGCTGTGTACAGTAAGCATTCTAAAACAAAATGTACATATTCTGCCCTTTGCAGGTAAAGGGAAGGGCAGTACCAAGTCCAGCAGGAGCGCCAGTCCGAAATCACGACATCGCCTCTCGCCGAAAGCCTTCTCCGATCTAGACGAAAGAAGGCTAGTGAGAAGAAAAAGTAGCAGATCCGGTTTAGACAGTCCTTCTCCGAAACAGATTTCTCCAAGACTCAGGAGAAGATACAGCACCAGTTCTAGCCCGCCCTTCAAGAAGCATCTCTCCCCCAAGACAAGACGAAGAAGCAGCAGTAAGTCCAGCCGCAGCCCGAGCCCCTCCCCCAAGCAGTTCTCCCCAAGACTCATGAGAAGGAGTCTTCAAGAACTGGACTCCAGCAGCTCGGACTCGGCCATGACCTCCCCGCAGAGGTCACCGAAGCTGAGAAGACGCAGCAGGAAACTCAGCAGGAGCCCCAGTCCGGTAAGACGGAGGCGCTCTCCTCAGCCGGTGACTCAAGACGTGGAGGCGACCATGCAGGCCCTCAGTAGAACCAACAGTCCCGGGCACAGGCGGTCCCCCAAACCTGTGGTGGGGATAGAAGTTCAGGAGTCTATAACTGGTGGGAGGAGGTCTAAGGAGGCTAGCAGGAGGGGTTCTCTGTCTCCGACCATCTTACCCTTGCTAGAAAATATGGCAACAAGCACGCCGATCATTAAAGACGGCTTTCTGAGCCCCATGCACGGCCTCAGTAGAACTACGAGCCCGTCAGAAGCGCCCCCTGTGCCGACTATTGGTGTTGCAGTTGCAGGAGGCCGGCGGTCCGCTGGCTCCAGTAGAAGCGGGTCTCGCGGCATTTCTCCCACCCCTTCCATAGAGATAGAAGTTTCGGAGAGTAAGACCGGAGGCAGAAGATCGCGGGCCTCCAGTTCCGCCAGTTCACGCGCCATGTCGCCAACACCCTCCATAGAAATCGAAATCATTCCAAGATCTCGGCCCTCCAGCGCGGCGAGCTCTCGCGGAATCTCGCCGACTCCGTCCCTAGAGGTGGAGGTCTCCGAGAGCAAAACGGGAGGTCGGAGGTCAAGGACTTCCAGTGGGGGAGCGTCTCCAAGTCCTTCCATAGTTCTAGACGAGTTCGAGACGGTAGAGGAGGAGCCAGACTTGGAGAAAGGACCGGATTTGGCGAAGGATCCGGAGTTCCATTTTCTTAGAGTTCCGCCGAGGTTAAGTTTCGGAGGACATTCCAGACCTTCCAGCTCTGAGTACGAGACGCCAGATGAGGAACCTTCTGAAAGGTAAGTCTTCTTTTTAACCTCCTTGGTCTTGTTAAATCTTCTTGAGATTTGAGTAAAGTAGACAGGCAAAAGTATTTAGCTTGCTTCCTTGGTTTCCTTAAACCCCCTTTTCTATTTCGTTTAAGAATGGGAAAAAGAAGAAAGAAAAGGAATGAATACAAGTAAAAACAAGCGAACAGGCGAACAGAAATGAATTTTTTTTCAAAACCGCTTTGGTCCCAAAACGTGCATGCGGCAAGGATTTTCAAATTTCCCGCCAATATTACCCATCATGCTGTGCGGGAAATCCGCCATCTTTGTTTTCGACGAGGCACGAAATAGCAGACGACAGTCATGATCGTGGCGCAGATTTGTCCGATTTACCGCCTTCCGTGCGATACCTGGGAATCGGAAGGTGCTTGTTTCGTTCCATGGAAGACCCATAAGTATCGTTTAAAAACTACTGGCCGGGGAACGTCCATTTTAAACTGTTTTTGGAGTTTTCTTGTTGTTGTTGTTGATCGATGGGGAGGGGGGCGTGGTTGCGAAGTCCGGAGTTCTATTAAAAGTAGGTCCGTTCACAGACTGTAGCCTTCTGTAGTTTATATGTTATTAACTCTAAGTTAGAAGAATTTTCTGTGCAGATTTGAGCATATTTGGAGCATTTAAATCGCCAAAACTAGCGAGTTGATGTGGTCCATGTTTTCTGCACTTTAGCCCTGAGCCAACAGAGGGCGCGGCAGAGCCAGGGAAACTCCACCTGCCCAGACCTCTGGCCGGTATGTCAGGATTGTTTTATTTTCGCGTGCATGTATTTATCAGCTTCACTTATCAAAGTATCAAAATATAATCTGTATTGATATTCAATGATGGGTTTGGGGAGCATGACTTAATAATTAATATAATAAGAAATAATTCTTGGCATAGGAATCAAGAAATTATTTAATGAATCATTTCATTTATTACTTCATCCATCCATCCTTCCATCCATCATTTATCTATCTTGCGCTTGATCAGTACATCATATTGAACATCCTTTTTTCAGTTCTATGACTTGTCACCATTTCTGTGTTTGCATCCATGGCTTTGTTTCTTTACCTTTAATGCTATTTTTTTGGGATGACACTAAAAAAGATGCAAACACTTCTATGTACTACTAGTATTAGAAGCTTGGTATGATCGAAGTAAGTAAACCAAGGATATTACTGAAAATTTTTGTGTGTCTTTCTTCTGCTTGATCAGAATACTTGTAATGTCAGGAGTTTTTCCCTTTTCCTCCTTTGAGCATATTTTTATGTAGCTAGAGAAGATGATCAACTGATATCAAAGAAAGATTTACATTAGGTCACTCTGCACTCCTCAATAAGCTACACTTTTGCCCTTTTCCTCCGCAGGTCCTCACAGAGAAGGGTTCCTCCCCAGTGGCCGGCGGAACCTGGCGGTGCAGACAGCCGAGTTCACCGAACCGCTCAAGAACCTGTCCGTCGAGGAGGGGTCAGAGGTCAGACTGGACTGCAGGGTCGCAGGTCAAGTAGTGCACTGCGTTGTCATGTCAAAGTTCAACTGTAATCATACAGTTATAGGAAGACACCTTAACATATGCCCTTCACAAAAAGTCTTAGTTTTGAAACCTGCGCTTGTCAATAACTAATAGTATGTATCTCTGAATGAAGGAAATGTGGATCAGTAGAAAGTCTTCTGGAGTTTGCTGGCCTCACCCTCAATTTTTAATCCTCACTAAAGTTCTTGGTGGGAATAATCACTTGGAATTTTACAAGCAGAGTCTTAGATTCAGAAAGTTGAATCCTGATTTTTCTCAGCTAACAATATCAAAAGAAACTGTACGTTGATGAAGGTTAGACATCCAGGTAATAAGATATAGCAAAAAGCAGTTACTCAAGCAGCTGGATATGGTTCGGTCAGATGTTTCAGGCACCATTCAATGTCTTTCTCCAGTGTCACCGACGAAAGAAACCAGATGGTTGTCTGAAACGTCTGACCGTTTCCAAAATCATATCCAGTTGCTTGAGTAACTACTTTTTGGCAAATAAAACTAGTTTTCAAACAGGCTTCTGTTTCATGTATTGTTGTTTGGTTGTGTCTGCAGTTGAAGTTTAAGGTGACATATTGTTGTTCCCCTGCAGGCCTTCCCAAGCCCACCGTGTTCTGGTTTAAGGATGGGAGCGAGGTGCGGCCGCTCAGACTGGGGGTGGAGATCAGGGCTGAGGAGGATCGGCATACGCTCTACATACCTGTGGCACAGAACAGGTGAGCACCACACACCTGTACATACCTGTGGCACAGAGCAGGTGAGCACCACACACCTGTACATACCTGTGGCACAGAACAGGTGAGCACCACACACCTGTACATACCTGTGGCACAGAACAGGTGAGCACCACACACCTGTACATACCTGTGGCACAGAACAGGTGAGCACCACACACCTGTACATACCTGTGGCACAGAACAGGTGAGCACCACACACCTGTACATACCTGTGGCACAGAACAGGTGAGCACCACACACCTGTACATACCTGTGGCACAGAACAGGTGAGCACCACACACCTGTACATACCTGTGGCACAGAACAGGTGAGCACCACACACCTGTACATACCTGTGGCACAGAACAGGTGAGCACCACACACCTGTACATACCTGAGGCACAGAACAGGTGAGCACCACATGCCTGTACATACCTGTGGCACAGAACAGGTGAGCACCACACACCTGTACATACCTGAGGCACAGAACAGGTGAGCACCACATGCCTGTACATACCTGTGGCACAGAACAGGTGAGTACCACAGTACATACCTGTGGCTGAAAATAGGTATGGTACAACCAGGGCTCGAAATACCACCTGCATATGCAGGTTAGTGCAGGTAAAACTGGAGCTGTGCAGGTATTTCTGATGTCTACCTGCACCTAACCTGCACTGGTCCATGTACTGGGTTTTATACATAAATGTCCTATAATGTAGGTATATATGGATTGTTATGAGCAGCATTGACTGTTACCACCTATAAAGTATAAAAGAAAAAAAAATAGCAATGGTTCCTAAGCAATTTAGTATGATCCATACTTCCTAAATTCCGAGTGGTGCAGGTAAAATTTGTCTGGTGCAGGTAATTTTCAATGTAACCTGCATCAGTACAGGTAATACTATGCAGAAAAAAGGATTTTGAGCCCTGACAACTCAATCTTTCTTTTATGACTTATAATTATATCCAAGGCACAGGAACGGTCTTGATGTGGCAAATTTTCAGATTGACTTTCTTGTACCTCAGCACGCCTTCTTCTTGCATCAGTGTATGTACAGAGCACCAACTTGTGAAAGATTTCTCTAATTTACCTATTGCACTTCACTGACATGGGGGCCATACAAGGACATGAGCAGAGTATGTATAACTTTGTATAAGTTGAGATGTGCAAGCACCTAGTTAGCTTCCAATACTGTACACATCTCAAGGTCTTTATAGGAATCGATAATGATGATATTTGTTGTTTCCAGCCACGAGGGAGTGTACATGTGCCGTACGGAGAACGCAGCAGGGGTGGCCACCTGCAGTGCCATGCTCCATGTACAGGGGGCGCCGGTGGAGCGCTCCACTAGCTCGGGGGAGGAACACGTCAGCAGCTGTATAAGCAGCTTCTCGCCTATGACCAACACCTCAGGGTACGCACTTTCACCTCTGAACTATAGCACTCTGACCTCTGAACTATAGCACTCTCACCTCTGAACTTTGGTATTTTCACCATTGCACTATGGCACTTTCACCTCTGATGTATGGCAATCTCACCTTTCAATTATGGTACTGTCAACTCTGAACTTTGGTATTGTTACTTTTGAACTTTGGCATTCTCACCTCTGAACTATGGTTTTTTCACCCTTGCACACACACCCTCACCTCTGAAATCTATGGAATTCTTCTTACTTTTGAACTTTCATTGGCATTTTTGGGAGGGTCTTTTTAGCGAATGCCCACAAACGCCCACTCTAGAGAAGTCCGCGCTGCACGAATCTCATTTTTTTTGCTTGGAATATGTCCACGTTGTGCTCCCATGTATCAATCCTGAGTTTCAAGTCAATCCATCGACCCGAAGTGACATAAATCAAAGTTTTCGATTCTTGATGGTCTTTTTAGCGAACGCCCAGCAAAATGTCTTTTTAGCGAATGCCCACTATATCCACAAAAATATCAGCCGTCGCGCAACGACACCTAAACCTACCGCCACAAACATGTTCAAGATGGTGTCCCATTGATGTGTACGGAGTTTCCGTGCTTTACAAGCATTTTAAGTCCCTGTTTTTGGTCAAAACGTACGCCGCCGATACTGCCATACATTAACAATGGCAATTCAAAATGGCGGGCACTAGTCACGTGATCTCCTTGCGGGACTGTTCTATAAGTATCGCGGAAGGGACTGTTGTAGCATAGCTTATCATACAACCATTTTAGAGTGAATTCTGAACAAGATTTTCAATTCATAGTGCTATCATCTGACTGATATTTACAATGTGGTCCTTATTTCTGTGCTATAACTACCCAGGTTTGAGGAACTTAGTGCAAATATGGATATTGATTCTCCTCAGTGCCCAATAATGTACAAAAGGCTCAGACACATTAGTGTTATAAACCTGACTAGGGGCAGGTAACCAATACTAGAAAAGCATAGCTATTCATTATTAACAATACTATTTACATTATAATAATTATAATAACTCTTCACCAAACTGGACTTTTCTTATCTTTATTTATCACAGAAACATTGAGTATGTGTTACAGTGTGTACAAACTTATTTCAAATACAAAAATGTATTTCATTTCACTTCCTAAATATTTTTAAAGTACTGGAAGGGGTTAAGACATAAACAATATTAATTGCATTATTTGTGTGCAGAAAAATGTAACCACATGCTATTAATAGTCTAATAAAATGTTGGAACATGGCATGAGCGGGCTCTTCTTCTGAGTACAGAAAGGAAATGTTTTATAACATTTAGTTATGACGTAGAAAATTTCAATTGTAAAATGTACCTTTATTAACATTGACAAACAAATGGTTTTTCTCTTCTTAATAAATGACAACAATACAGGTAAGTAAGGTGTGTTTCTTTTATAACAGGCCAGGTAAGACGCCGTACAGGTAAGTAAGGTGTGTTTCCTTTTATAGCAGACCAGGTAAGACACCGTACAGGTGAGTAAGGTGTGTTTCCTTTTATAGCAGACCAGGTAAGACACCGTACAGGTAAGTAAGGTGTGTTTCCTTTTATAGCAGACCAGGTAAGACACCGTACAGGTGAGTAAGGTGTGTTTCCTTTTATAACAGGCCAGGTAAGACACCGTACAGGTAAGTAAGGTGTGTTTCCTTTTATAGCAGACCAGGTAAGACACCGTACAGGTGAGTAACATGTATTTCCTTTGATTACAGACCATGTAAGACACCATACAGGTGAGTAACGTGTATTTCCTTTGATTACAGACCAGGTAAGACACCGCACAGGTGAGTAAGGTGTGTTTCTTTTGCCTATATACCAGATAGGCCATTATACAGGTAAGCAAGGTGTCTTTCCTTCGCCTATATACCAGATAGGGCATTATACAGATAAGTACGGTGTCTTTCCTTTGCCTATAGACCAGATAGGGCATTATACAGGTGAGTAAGGTGTCTTTCCTTTGCCTATAGACCAGATAGGGCATGATACAGGTAAGGAAGGTGTCTTTCCTTTGCCTATAGACCAGATAGGTATTATACAGGTGAATAAGGTGTCTTTCCTTTGCCTATATACCATATAGGCCATTAGACAGGCGAGTAAGGTGTCTTTCCTTTGCTTATAGACCAGATAGGGTATTATACAGGTGAGTAAAGCAACTTTCCTTTGCCTATAGACCAGATAGGGTATTATACACTTAACTTACCTGTACAATACCCTACATGGTCTATATGCAAAGGAAAGACACCTTACTTGCCTGTATAATGCCCTATCTGGTCTATAGGCAAAGGAAAGTTGCTTTACTCACCTGTATAATACCCTATCTGGTCTATAAGCAAAGGAAAGACACCTTACTCGCCTGTCTAATGGCCTATATGGTATATAGGCAAAGGAAAGACACCTTATTCACCTGTATAATACCTATCTGGTCTATAGGCAAAGGAAAGACACCTTCCTTACCTGTATCATGCCCTATCTGGTCTATAGGCAAAGGAAAGACACCTTACTCACCTGTATAATGGCCTATATGGTATATAGGCAAAGGACAGTTGCTTTACTCACCTGTATAATACCATAACTGGTCTATAGGCAAAGGAAAGACACCTTACTTACCTGTATCATGCCCTATCTGGTCTATAGGCAAAGGAAAGACGCCTTACTCACCAGTATAATGCCCTATCTGGTCTATAGGCAAAGGAAAGACACCTTACTTATCTGTATAATGCCCTATCTGGTCTATAGGCAAAGGAAAGACACCTAACTTACCTGTATGATGGCCTATCTGGTCTATAGGCAAAGGAAAGTTGCTTTACTCACCCTATCTGGTCTATATGCAAAGGAAATACACCTTACTCACCTGTGCGGTGTCTTACCTGGTCTGTAATCAAAGGAAACACACGTTACTCACCTGTATGGTGTCTTACATGGTCTGTAATCAAAGGAAATACATGTTACTCACCTGTACGGTGTCTTACCTGGTCTGCTATAAAAGGAAACACACCTTACTTACCTGTATGGTGTCTTACCTGGCCTGTTATAAAAGGAAACACACCTTACTCACATGTACGGTGTCTTACCCGGTCTGCTATAAAAGAAAACACACCTTACTTACCTGTACGGTGTCTTACCTGGTCTGCTATAAAAGGAAACACACCTTACTTACCTGTATGGTGTCTTACCTGGCCTGTTATAAAAGGAAACACACCTTACTCACATGTACGGTGTCTTACCCGGTCTGCTATAAAAGAAAACACACCTTACTTACCTGTACGGTGTCTTACCCGGTCTGCTATAAAAGAAAACACACCTTACTTACCTGTACGGTGTCTTACCTGGTCTGCTATAAAAGAAAACACACCTTACTCACCTGTACGGTGTCTTACCTGGTCTGCTATAAAAGGAAACACACCTTACTTACCTGTACTGTGTCTTACCTGGTCTGCTATAAAAGGAAACACATGTTACTCACCTGTACGGTGTCTTACCTGCTCTGCTATAAAAGAAAACACACCTTACTTACCTGTACGGTGTCTTACCTGGTCTGCTATAAAAGGAAACACACCTTACTCACCTGTACGGTGTCTTACCTGGTCTGCTATAAAAGGAAACACACCTTACTTACCTGTACTGTGTCTTACCTGGTCTGCTATAAAAGGAAACACACCTTACTCACCTGTACGGTGTCTTACCTGGTCTGCTATAAAAGGAAACACACCTTACTTACCTGTACTGTGTCTTACCTGGTCTGCTATAAAAGGAAACACACCTTACTTACCTGTACGGTGTCTTACCTGGTCTGCTATAAAAGGAAACACACCTTACTTACCTGTACGGCGTCTTACCTGGCCTGTTATAAAAGAAACACACCTTACTTACCTGTATTGTTGTCATTTATTAAGAAGAGAAAAACAATTTGTTTGTCAATGTTAATAAAGGTACATTTTACAATTGGAATTTTCTACGTCATAACAAAATGTTATAAAACATTTCCTTTCTGTACTCAGAAGAGGAGCCCGCTCATGCCATGTTCCAACATTTTATTAGACTATTAATAGCATGTGGTTCCATTTTTCTGCTCACAAATAATGCAATTAATATTGTTTATGTCTCAACCCCTTCCAATACTTTAAAAATATTTAGGAAGTGAAATGAAATACATTTTTGTATTTGAAATAAGTTTGTACACACTGTAACAGATACTCATCTAATCAAATCCTCATTTTAGCAATGTTTCTGTGATAAATAAAGATAAGAAAAGTCCAGTTTGGTGAAGAGTTATTATTATAATGTAAATAGTATTGTTAATAATGAATAGCTATGTTTTTCTAGTATTGGCTACCTGCCCCTAGTCAGGTTTATAACACTAATGTGTCTGAGCCTTTTGTACATTAATTGGGCACTGAGGAGAATCAATATCCATATTTGCACTAAGTTCCTCAAACCTGGGTAATTATAGCACAGAAAAAAGGACCACATTGTAAATATCAGTCAGATGATAGCACTATGAATTGAAAATCTTGTTCAGAATTCACTCTAAAATGGTTGTATGATAAGCTATGCTACAACAGTCCCTCCCGCGATACTTATAGAACAGTCCCGCAAGGAGGTCACATGACTAGTGTCCGCCATTTTGAATTGCCATTGTTAATGTATGGCAGTATCGGCGGCGTACGTTTTGACCAAAAACAGGGACTTAAAATGCTTGTAAAGCACGGAAACTCCGTACACATCAATGGGACACCATCTTGAACATGTTTGTGGCGGTAGGTTTAGGTGTCGTTGCGCGACGGCTGATATTTTTGTGGATATAGTGGGCATTCGCTAAAAAGACATTTTGCTGGGCGTTCGCTAAAAAGACCATCGAGAATCGAAAACTTTGATTTATGTCACTTCGGGTCGATGGATTGACTTGAAACTCAGGATTAATACATGGGAGCACAACGTGGACATATTCCAAGTAAAAAAAATGAGATTCGTGCAGCGCGGACTTGTCTAGAGTGGGCGTTTGTGGGCATTCGCTAAAAAGACCATGCGGGCATTTTTACCCTTAAACTTTGGTATTTTGACCCTTGAACTTTTTCACCTTGTAATTTGGTATTTTCACCTCTTAACTTTGACATTCTCAACTCTGAACTGTGACAATCTTGTTTTATTTTATTTTTGCAGAAGCTCGACCTGTGAGAACCTAACGGACCACACTTCGGAGACGAACTCGCAGGAGGGCTGGTGCACTCCGGAGCAGCTGTCGGATGTGGAAGGGTCACCGGAGTTCATCAAGGAGCTGGAGTCTCTCCACGCCGTGCAGGGCAGCAGCGTCATCTTCGAGTGCGAGGTCACGGGGTCACCCGCGCCCACCGTCACCTGGTACAAGGTACGGAGGGACTGTTCACTACTGGCTGTGGGTAGGGTATAAAGAAGGGACTGTTCAGTAGTGGCTGTGGGTAGGGTACAAAGAAGGGACTGTTCAGTACCGGCTGTGGGTAGGGTATAAAGAAGGGACTGTTCAGTACTGGCTGTGGGTAGGGTCTAAAGAAGGGACTGTTCAGTAGTGGCTGTGGGTAGGGTATAAAGAAGGGACTGTTCAGTACTGGCTGTGGGTAGGGTCTAAAGAAGGGACTGTTCAGTAGTGGCTGTGGGTAGGGTCTACAGAAGGGACTGTTCAGTACTGGCTGTGGGTAGGGTCTAAAGAAGGGACTGTTCAGTAGTGGCTGTGGGTAGGGTATAAAGAAAGGACTGTTCAGTAGTGGCTTTGGTAGGGTCTAAAGAAGGGACTGTTCAGTACTGGCTGTGGGTAGGATACAAAGAAGGGACTGTTCAGTACTAGCTGTGGGTAAGGTATGTAGTAGGGACTGTTCAGCATTGGTCCTTGTGGGGTTCATTGCACACAGTTCACAGCAAGCTCTGGGTTTAAGAAACATCTTGCTGTGCTGTCTGAATTCATGAAAAACGAGGGTTGATTTTTTTTCTTCAAATTTTTGTTGGGAAACAGGCCAAAATGTATTATGCATAACCAGCTGTAACTATGAATGCACCAAAGGTACAGCCTGAACAACATAGAAATGTCCTCTCCCCAGGACGGTCAGCCACTAGTGGAGGATGGAGACCACGTCTCCTTCGAGTCTCGAGATGATGGTACCTTCCTCCTTACCATCATCGAAACAAACAAACAATAAAACAAACAAACAAACAATCCTTGTGTCCCCAGGACGGTCAGCCACTAGTGGAGGATGGAGACCACGTCTCCTTCGAGTCTCGAGATGATTGTACCTTCCTCCTTACCATCATCGAAACAAACAAACAATAAAACAAACAAACAACCCTTGTGTCTCTCCCCAGGATGGCCAGCTGCTAGTACAAGATGGGGACCATGTTTCCTTCGAGTCATGAGATGACGGAACCTTCCTCCTTACCATCATCTACACAAACAAACAAACAAACAAACAAATAAACAAACAATCCTTGTGTCTGTCCCCAGGACGGGCAGCCACTAGTGGAGGATGGGGATCATGTCTACTTCGAGTCTCAAGATGATGGTACCTTCCTCCTCACCATCATCTAAACAAACAAACAAACAAACAAACAAACAAACAAACAATCCTTGTGTTTCTCCCCAGGACGGCCAGCCACTAGTAGAGGATGGGGACCATGTTTCCTTCGAGTCTCGAGACGATGGTACCTTCCTCCTCACCATCATTGATGTACAGAACCTGGATGTGGGGACTTACACCTGCCGGGCTGCCAACAGTATCGGGGACGTGGTGACACATGCCGACCTACTGGTCTCAGGTGAGAACACACCTGTACTCACCTGTACACACACCTGTACACACCTGCCGGGCTGCCAACAGTGTGGGGGACGTGGTGACACATGCAGACCTGCTGGTCTCAGGTGAGAACACACCTGTACACACCTGTACACACCTGTACAAACTTACACCTGCCGGGCCGCCAACAGTGTGGGGGACGTGGTGACACATGCAGACCTGCTGGTCTCAGGTGAGAACACACTTGTACACACACCTGTACACACACCTGTACACACACCTGTACACACATGCACACACCTACACCTGCTGGGCTGCCAACAGTGTGGGGACGTGGTCACACATGCCGACCTGCTGGTCTCAGGTGAGAACACACCTGTACACACACCTGTACACACCTACACCTGCCGGGCTGCCAACAGTGTGGGGGACGTGGTCACACATGCCGACCTGCTGGTCTCAGGTGAGAACACACCTGTACACACCTGTACACACTTACACCTGCCGGGCTGCCAACAGTGTGGGGGACGTGGTCACACATGCCGACCTGCTGGTCTCAGGTGAGAACACACTTGTACACACACCTGTACACACCTACACCTGCCGGGCTGCCAACAGTGTGGGGGACGTGGTCACACATGCCGACCTGCTGGTCTCAGGTGAGAACACACCTGTACACACACCTGTACACACCTACACCTGCCGGGCTGCCAACAGTGTGGGGGACGTGGTCACACATGCCGACCTGCTGGTCTCAGGTGAGGACACACCTGTACACACCTGTACACACCTGTACACACTTACACCTGCCGCGCTGCCAACAGTGTGGGGGACGTGGTGACACATGCAGACCTGCTGGTCTCAGGTGAGAACATACCTGTACAGGTCTGTACTCACGCACACACCTGTACACACTTGTACACACATGCACACACCTGTACACCTGCACACACATGTACCTGTAAGAACACACCTGTATACACCTGTACACCTCGGTATTAAGCTCCAGCTGTAGTTTTTAATGCTATGGTTTGAAGCTTAGAAATGTCAGGTAATCTTAATCTCAGTTTTTATGTTCATTTTTGCTCCTGAAGTGATTTTGTCTTTTACGTCTTTACTTTTAGTGAGTGGAGGAAACTTTGCTTTCATGTTACAATGGTAACAATTCATTCCCATTAAACACAGATTCTGTATGATTGTGTACAATGGATATAATTTGTAACCACTGAATATTTCCTAAGGTCTTCTGAAACCCAGAGCAACAATTAGAATGTCTAATTACCATCTTTAATGAGCAATAATTGGCTAGGCCTTTAATAGGATAGAAGAGCTTTTTGATTTTCTATCAAAACTTCAAATTTCCTCTCAAGAGTGTGTCCTCACGTATTTAAACAATTAACATTCTCTGCATTGTTGGACATTTCTGTCCTGTAATTATCTAATAGTTTACGCATGTAACTATTGGATTCCTCTGGGTGTAAATGTAACATTTCTGTGTGTGTTAAATGTAGCATTCTATGGGTGTAAATGTGGCCTTCTGTGGGCGTGAATGTGTCATTTCTGTGGGATTAAATGTAACATTTCTGTGGGTGCAAAATGTAGCATTTCTATAGGACCAGTGTACAATCATTATTGTGAATATGACATTTTTGTGGGTGTAAATGTAGCATTTCTGAGGGTGTAAAACTAACAGTAGTAAGTAAACGCCAGTCCTGCTTGCACTTTTAATTTCCCAGGGACATGCAAGTACATGCAGTTATACTATGGCAAAGTTTTAGTCTCATAGGCAGTTATTGTACTGCAGCAGTACCTCGTAATATGTCAAAATAACCACTTCTTATAATTGTTGAACTGAGAAAGTTACCTCTGACGCAAACGTGACACTATTTTCTACCCAAACCCTTCAAACACTATGATAACAGGGACTCATTAAGCCTCGTTTGGCCTGTAATTAGCTAACGATGCTGGCAATTACGAGCACCCCTGGGGTCAGCCTGGCCTTGGGTCATGTTAGTGACAGACTCGGTCACACACTTGCAGGTATTTCTGTCACAAACTTGTGGCACAGATTCTGAAGTGAAACTAAAATGTTGAAAACAAAAGGAAAATTGACAATGTGCAAAATTATGTGTTGCTAGCAGGTAGACATAAAGTAAAACAACAATGCAGATACACAGTGAAGGACTGTTTAGGAAGATGCTTGGAAAAACTATTTTCAACAAAAAAGTTGACATAAACACAAAGAACAACATGCAAGTCTCTGACAGACCCCTGAACATGTTTTGAATTTGGTTACGAAAAATAAAAAGAAAGGAAATTTAAAAAAGCAGAAGCAACCAAATTGGGAAAAGGTCAGAGGGGTCGTTACCGTGGTAACCAGTTGAATAATGACCAGTTATTATGGAGCATGTAGTGAGGGGTTATAGCTGTTCGTGGGACGGCAGGTGAGTCTAATAACAGACCCGGGATGTCAGAGAGGTTACCAGAGTTCCAGGCAGCTGCTTCAGGCATGGTTGAATTTTAGAAGTCTACGGGAGTGTACAGGTTTATACAGAATGAGGAAACTGTTCAGTTTTTCCTACTGGGTTCCGTCGGTGAACGATCCCGTGGTCACGGACGATCCTGTAGTCTTGATATCATTCAAGTTGGACAAGGAGGCTGGTGAGAGTGAAGGTGGGAGGCTGAGTTTTAATCTGAGCAAAGATAAACATAGTGGAGTAGGGGGGGGTACAGTTAGATTCAGTCAGAAACAAACACTTTCTCATTCATTTTTCAGTTGCGTCGAGCAGTAGAACAACATCGGTGAGCTCCTACAAGGCGTCAGGGCTGGATGAGCTGCCTTCAGGGCAGTCCTTCGAAAGTCTGGGTACCAGTAAGGAGGAGGAGCTACAGATACTGGAGCTATTACCTGCCGTGGGACCGGATGTCTTACATCTCAGGAGAGGTGGGGCATGTTTGTTTGTTTGTTTGTTTGTTTGTTTGTTTGTTTGTGAGTCTGGGTACCAGTAAGGAGGAGGAGCTACAGATACTGGAGCTGTTACCTGCCGTGGGACCAGATGTCTTACATCTCAGGAGAGGTGGGACATGTTTGTTTGTTTGTTTGTTTGTTTGTTTGTTTGAGAGCCTGGCTGTAGTTTTATGGCAAAGGGTAGTTGTCATACTAGATAGATACAGTAGCTGGTGTGTTATGCAGAAGGTTGGTTATACCGGCTATACCAATATAGAAATTGATGTGAATTGTTTATGAATATATACTAAAATTCGGTTATACCAAGTACACAGATACAGACTGAACTGTTTCTTCTTGTCTCCATAGGAATGACCCCGCCTCGCCCGGGGTCGCGGCCGGACAGCTCAGCATCCTCCGACTCCAACCCCATCAAGAGGCTTCGGCTGGAGCACGACTTTGTGTCTGACTTCAGTGAGGCAGAGGACTCTACCAAGGTACTGTTCATTCATTCATTCAATCATTCATTCATTCATTCACTCTTTCGGCTGGAGCACGACTTTGTGTCTGACTTCAGTGAGGCAGAGGACTCTACCAAGGTACTGTTCATTCATTCATTCATTCATTCATCCATTCATTCCTTCCTCCATTCCTTCACTCCTTTGGTGGGAGCACGACTTTGTGTCTGACTTCAGCGAGACAGAGGACTCTACCAAGGTACTGTTCATTCATCCATCCTTCATTTATTCCTTCACTCCTTCGGCTGGAGCATGACTTTGTGTCTGACTTCAGCGAGACAGAGGACTCCACTAAGGTACTGTTCATTCTTTCATCCATCCTTCATTTATTCCTTCACTCCTTCGGCTGGAGCACGACTTTGTGTCCGACTTCAGCGAGACAGAGGACTCTACCAAGGTACTGTTCATTCATTCATTCAATCATTCATTCATTCATTCACTCTTTTGGCTGGAGCACGACTTTGTGTCTGACTTCAGCGAGACAGAGGACTCCACTAAGGTACTGTTCATTCATTCATTCATTCAATCATTCATTCATTCATTCACTCTTTCGGCTGGAGCACGACTTTGTGTCTGACTTCAGCGAGACAGAGGACTCTACCAAGGTACTGTTCATTCTTCCATTCATTCCTTCATCCATTCATTCCTTCCTCCATTCCTTCACTCCTTTGGTGGGAGCATGACTTTGTGTCTGACTTCAGCGAGACAGAGGACTCTACCATTTAAGGTACTGTTCATTCTTCAATTCATTCCTTCATTACTTCATTCATCCATCAATTCATTCATTCAAGGATTTATTCATTCATCCATTCCATCCTTCATTCCTTCATCCATCCATTCATCCATCCATCAGTTCATTCACTCATTGATCTAGTTCATCTGTCCTTTCATTTGTTTGCTAATTCATTCGTCCACCCATTCTTTTGTTCATTCGTTCATTCATTCATTCATTCATTCATTGGTCTGCCAAATGATATCATAGAATCACAGTGTTCTTCTCAAAAAGGGTGAATGGATATGAAATCCAGGTTACA
This sequence comes from Branchiostoma floridae x Branchiostoma belcheri, assembly GCA_019207045.1. Lineage (NCBI taxonomy): Eukaryota > Metazoa > Chordata > Leptocardii > Amphioxiformes > Branchiostomatidae > Branchiostoma > Branchiostoma floridae x Branchiostoma belcheri. The sequence goes on along the minus strand of CM033041.1, from coordinate 782,772 downwards.
AGGATCCTCAGATCTTTGTGTAGAAGCTTTAAGCTTCAAAGTTAGACTTACAATGTGAAAGATTTTTATGTATCATTTACTGATGGATGCCTTCACAACTGGTGTGTCACACATGTAACTACTTTCACTTTAACGACTACCTCGTAATTTGGTTGTCTTCGTATAGAGACATTGACGTCATGCAACAATCAGTATTTTTATCAAGATCCAAACCTGGTACAAGGACTCAAAAATGATCTTAAGGGCATAAAGCACTGTAGTTTTAGAACCCCTTGTCCTTCCCTTAAGTTAACCAGTGTTTGAGTTGGTCAGGTTTGCATATTTGTACTGCTTTCTTCCATTTTTTCCAGCCTATGTTGTTTTTGTTAGAACAACCCCGAAGCTATTTTGGTGGTTATGTAAAATTGTACTATATTTGGGCAGACTCCTTCTAATTACAGTGTTAATTAGAGGGTTAATGACGTACAAATAACTCAGCGGGACAGGTCACAGACCGTGTTGTTAACCACAAAGTTAATCAGTATGGTCGTTAGACAATTACAGTGATTTTTCCTGTAAACCACTAATTAATTTGATGTTTGGGATTAGACATTAAGTATAATGTTTAAAAGGTGCAGTTGCTCATGTGTGCGTCATCTGAAGGTGCTTTAGGCTATTTTAAACCATTCTTACCTATTTTGACTGAAAATCAGTCTTTTTTTTGGGATCGTAAATGTTTGAGGAGCTTCGAGCATTTAGCCTTAGGCGTCCAACCTCTACATGTAAAACAACCCAAGATTTAGAAGGTAGTAAAAGAAGTGCCTGGCTTGAAAGCTTTGCACAAATACAAGAACTTTATAACAAAAGACACAGTTGTGTAGACATGTGAGGGTTTTGACTTTTTTTGACACACGGTTTTTTTCTTGTCTCCAGAGTGCCGAGCAGTACACAGTAGTGAGTGACTACACACCTGATGATACGGAGCAGGACAGGGTTCCGCTGAAAGAAGGTATTACTAAGAGTTTCTACTTAACTCACCTGATTGATCTGGTGGGGTCGTGTGGTTGTGTGGCACAGAAGCCAAAGGTCCTGGGTTCAAATCCTATCATGATGCTGATCTTGGGCTACTATGAAATGCACTCCAACAAATATATTTTAAGCTCATTCCTCTTAAATCAAGGAAAACAAAATAACAGAATAACAACGATACATGTATGTCTTACGCAGATATTGTGTTCTTACTAGTACAATATATAGTTGCCATTTGTTCCCTGATTCGTTAGTTTTTTTTTTCTTTTTTTAACCCTCAAACAACACTCACATGTAGCGTATACATAGATCCAAAAACCACTGTTTTGTAATCATTTTAACAGTTAAACCTTTTCATAGACTTGTGAGTCACCAAATAACAATACAACAGGGAAAGTATAAACCTGACAACTTTCTACATCACACACCCCCAACCCACGAGTTGCCCATCCTGTTATTTAGTATAGGTCAGGGAAAGGTCGCACAGTGGGGAATTATCACCCATAATAACATATCATTACACCTACATGGGTGATAACAGTCATGTAAGGACACTGGTGAGTTGAACAACCAGTGCAAAATTACATGTTTGAAGATTGTATCGGTAAAAACGGAAACAAACTAGCAAATCGGTGAACAAATTGTAACAGTTGTAATGATGACACATGCAAGACAATCAGTGTAGCTGTTTTTAGTAGAAGAAATAAAGATTTAAGAGAAATGAAGAATGCTTGCATTGTATATAGTACAGCTAGCAACTACTTTAAATTCTTGTTCATATTTATACATGAGAATTTCAAATCAGCCTACAGCCCTGGTAGAAGCTAAATTAGATGTAAATATCTTTATTCTCAAGGTACTAAGAAAAAATGTATTTCTTCCTTCTTCTTTTATGTTATGTGATGCACATCTTAAGAAACTAAGACAGACTGAAGATGTCTTGTCCCCCCCCCTCAGGTCAGATGGTGGAAGTGTTGGACTCGTCCAGTCCGGACCTGTGGCTGGTGCGGACTGTCCCCTCACCCCCTGAGCCCGCCCAGGGCTGGATCCCCCCCTCCTTCCTACAGACCCTCCCCCACTCCCCCTCCACACGCAAAGGCAAGTCTGAGACGTCTGGAGAGACGTCTGGAGACGCCGAGAAGAAACAGCCGAGGAGAGGCAGCAAGGAGATGGAGGCAAGCAGTAAGAGAAGGTGCAGGACGTCTAGGAGAAAATTTGGGATGTCTTAAGAAAATTTGGGATGTCTTAAGAAAATTCAGGATGTCTTAAGAAAATTCAGGATGTCCTAAGAAAATTCAGGATGTCTTAAGAAAATTCAGGATGTCCTAAGAAAATTTGTGATGTCTTAAGAAAGAGCAGGATGTCTTAAGAAAATCTTACATCTTAAATGAAACTGACTGAAATGTTGCTATCTTCTCTTTCCATCATATATCACTGCTATGTAGACTGTTAAAAAAAGTGTTTTAGTTTGCTATATTTTGGAAATACCTCTGAAAACAAAACTTTCTATCTACTTTCTCAAGCACAACTTTCTATGTCTGTCAATTCCTACTTTAATAGGGTACGTCTCTGCAAAATTCTCTGCCCCTTGACTCCTTACCTCTGCCTCTTCCTCTGCTTCTCTTCTCCATTCTCCATGTTTGATGTGTTCTGTACAGTGATGTAGTTTGTAGCAGGCTTATTGGTAAGTTCTTCTTTCTACTTTGACTTTGACTTGACTTTCTTTCTTCCTTTCTTCTTTCCTTCAAATTTTACGTGGAAGCTTGGTCTGCCTTCAAATGCCTACTGTAGACATTTCATCTAACTAAAGTATACTTTTTAGTATCTCGTCCTCTTTTATGCCATTTGTACCAATTCGAAAGTTTCTGTTCCATGACAAGTTATGATTATAGCAGTAAGAATTACACAAGAGAGGCCAGATACCTTTTTGTGTTCTTGTTGGCCTTCCAAAAACTTGAAACATGGGAAAATTCTGCCATCAAGTTTGTGTGTTATCACTGAGATTTGGCAAAAATACTTTAATAAAAAGAATATTTTTTACATTGAAATGTCTGAAAGTTTGTTTTTAACTTTCGATCTCTTTGTTATTTTTATTGTCCCAGGTTTGTCCTGAAGGAACTACTGAGGGCATAGGATTGACAAAAAGATTTTTTATAAAAGGATTTTTTTTTTGGAAGAAAATGTCTTAAAGTTTGTTTTTAACTTTCGATCTCTTTGTTCTTTTTCTTGCCCCAGGTTTGTCCTGGAGGAACTACTGAGGACGGAGGGTGACTACGTACGGGACCTGAAGTTTGTAACCGACCACTACATCGACATGTTTGACTCTCACACGCTGCCGTACCTACTCAGGGGGAAGCGGGACATTATCTTCATGAACATAGAACAGATTTATGACTTCCATAGTAGGTGAGTTAAATAACACCCCTATGTGTAGACTGGTTTGTCCCAAAATATGGTCTTCTTGACTGAATTCTGGGTGATGCCACTTTATCTCGGGGGGAAACGGGACATCATCTTCATGAACATAGAACAGATTTATGACTTTCATAGTAGGTGAGTTAAATAACACCCCCATGTGTAGACTGGTTTGTCCCAAAATATGGTCTTCTTGACTGAATTTTGGGTGATGCCACTTTATCTCAGGGGGAAACGGGACATCATCTTCATGAACATAGAGCAGATTTTATGACTTTCACTGTAGGTGAGTTGGGAGAAAAATTCTCAATACACCCCTTTTTTAGACTGGTTTGTCCCAAAATATGATATTCTTGACTGGGAATTTTGGATTATGCCACATTATCTCAAGGGGAAATGGGCCATACTTTTCATGAACATATGTATGACTTTCATAGCAGGTGAGTTGCGATAGATTTATCTTGATCTATAAGATTGTTCCCTATTAGTGTAGTGAGTTATCCCAAAATATGATATCCATGACAGAGGTATGACTGAATTTTTGGTGATTCCACTTTACCTCGGGGGAGAAGAGGTATCATCTTCATGAACAGTATTAGAAGAGATTCATGATTGTCGTAGTAGATGACTCTAACAGATTAATTTCAAATTATGAAACAATATGTTTTATGTTCCAGTATATTTATCCATGAGCTGGGAACCTGCAAGAATGAGCCCAGCAAAGTTGGCAAGATTTTTGTGAAATGGGTGAGTTACTTCTTTTAAATTAATACTTAGAAGTCTGAAGAGGACTTTTAAAATGTTAAGGACTAGAATTGTTCCATAAAAGTACAAGGTCTAGTTAAACTTCTTAGATTGTTTATTGTTGTGTGTTGTTTCATTGACTCCTTTAGCTGTCGCAGTTTGCTGTGTATTGATTTTTTGGTGTGTTTTTTTTATGAACCTTGGAAGAAACATTTTAAGGCGGGAAAAGTCTTTACTACATGTACAAATGTAATTTCTGTCCATAGTATTTTGAATGTTATAACTTTTACATGTATCTCTAGAATATCAAAAGTGAATTCTGAAAAATTTGTTTGTTTTCAGCAACACAAGTTTGACATGCATGTGGAGTACTGTAAGAACAAGCAGAGGTCAGAAACCCTTCTGTCCACCAGTGCAGCCAGGAACTTCTTTGATGTGAGTATCTCAGTTTGTGTTTATCAGAAGCCTGAAGTTCCTTCCTCCTTGTTCGTCCGTCGGCATCGACAATGACCAGTGACATCACGTTGTCTCGTGAGGTTTCAAAAGTTAGATACTTACTGTAAATGCATTTAAGTTCGCAGGGATTTAATTTCACGACAGCGGGAAAAAGGACTTTTCGCGGTGGTTTTAAATTCGCGGTAACACCATAGACTGCAGTCTAATACCATTATAGAAAAATGTTCGCAGTGATTTTAAGTTCGTGGTGAAATGGTCACCACAAAAACCGCAAACATTAATCCACCGTGAACATTTCTGCATTTATAGTATTTAAAGACTTTCTGGCACCAGATGCCTATGGCAGTGCCCATCTCCATTTCTGTGCCCCTTTGCCCACACAACTTTGCACTACAGGTAGTGGTGTTCCACTCCCATTGTCTTTCCCAATTGCTGAGTGCTGAGCATATACTACCATTCTTCAAGTCTCTTCTACTGTCATACTTCTAAGCAGCACCTCTAAATTTCCTTTGTTTGAGTGCTTGATGATATGGGAAATAGGATAAGTTAAGTCCAGAGGTAAGGAGACACCAGCTATCCTTTTAATTCTTGCTGACTGGACAGTCCACAAAGCCACAGCACTGTTGTCTGTACTAAAACCACCCGTTATGAAAGACTGCAGTACTGCTGGCCAGAGTTAGGGGGCGCTGCATATTTTTGATAGAATCAAGACAGAGCATGAGTAAATCTCAGTGTCATGATGTTGTTTCTAAACTAATGAATGTGATATTGTTGTTCTTCTCTACACAGAGATCCAGTCTATAGAAAACAAATCCTTCACTTTGACAAAAATTGCCAATTTGAAAGGAAACTTACTGACACATGCAACATTTTATAGACATTTTTCTCTGAAACGTTGGCTGCATTTTGATAATCTTTCATAGATTCTTCGTGCCACCCCAGGATTTAAGAATAAAATACTTGAGGGCTTCACCTTACTACAAAAAATGTCATGGATAGGATGAAATATTCAAGTAGTTAAGCTTTTCTTCCAGCCATTTGTTTTCAACTTGAATATTTGCCAATTTTTTTTTACTTTCCAAAAACCAAGGGAAGAAATTAGTTTGGCTCTGCTTAGTAAATAAGACATCATGTAACTTAAAGTAAAAGTCAAAGTTCCTTCCCATGCCTGATGGCGCATATGGCGGCGTCCATCTCCATTTCAGTAGCCCTTGGGCCACACACATTTCTGCAATCACTACAGCAGGGGGCTAGTCCACTGGTAGTGGTGTGTGTTCAACTTCCATACTCTTTCCCGTAATGCTGAGTGCTAAGCAGAGAAAGCAGCATGTACCATTTTTAAATTCTTTGGTATGACTTGGCTAGGGATCGAACTCACGACCTACCAAATGCAAGGCGAACACTCTGCCCACTCGGCCATTGCACCGGTTCAAGACATCATGTAAGGAAGTTGTCTTATTCTGTTTCAGGACTACACCAAGAGAAATGACGAGAGGAAGCTGACTTTATCAGACTTTCTCATCAAACCTGTACAGAGGATCACCAAGTACCAACTCCTGCTCAAGGTGAAAGTGGCCTCCAGTGCTTTAAGACCTGTACTTATCACTACCTTCTTCATGATACTGTAAATGCATTTAACTTCACGGGGATTTAATTTCATGGTAGCAGGAAATGGCACTTTTCGCGGGGGTTTTAATTTCGCGGTTACACCGTAGACTGCAGTCTAATACAATAATAGAAAAATGTTCGCGGTGGTTTTAAGTTCGCGGTGGAGTGGTCACCACAAAAAACGCGAACATTAATCCACCGCGAACATTTCTGCATTTACAGTACATCTTGAGATGCATGAGCACTTGGCAGCTCTGAATTGGAGTACTAACATTGTATTAAATCATCTTTCTTTTCAGGAGCTGGTTAAATATACCACAAGAGCCAAGCTGGACAGCACTGATTTAGAGGTAAGGCATTTTTGATATAAAACAATATCAGGACTTAAATCTAAAATATATATTATGTTGTTTGTAATTTTCAATGTTAGTAGCAACAGTATTTCAGTCTTATAAAAAAAACTGCCCATGTATATGATCAAAGAGTCATAGGTCACCTGAGGTCAAGGTTTCTATAGTAATGACTTCACACAGATTATACATCCATTGTTGACTCCAGTGAACCAACTCTAAAAACACTTTTTGGGCTCTGTTTTTGTGAAATCTGCCCAAGACTTATGTAACAGTAGTGTGGCTTACAACTGAACAGTTTCCATGATGGGCTAAATATTGTCCGTATAGAAAAGTCAGAAAAATAATCTGTCCATGGAAACTGTTGACGTAGTTTGACGTTTTTGATAAATATGTCGGCAGAGTCGGGTGTCGGTTGCGCGTGTTTTACAACAAGCACGAGTGTTAACATGCCGCGCGCCCTTTTATCTATTGTGTGTGGCACAAAAACGGCAGTGATTTCTTCTGTAATCGGGTTTATTTTAGGCCTGGACTCGAGTTACGGTGTTTACAGTAAACAATGGCGTGTTATGTGTGGCTGTTATTGTATAGACAGTACCACCAGCATGTGGTAAAGCCCTGCCTGTTGAACGTACCTGCTGTGGTTTTCCTAGTTCGTCAGACTCCACTGTGGAGCAAACGTTGTGGAAACAGCTCCAACGTTGATGTTTTTTCCCTTCTCTGTAACACATCAGAAAAACACGTCAAATGTTTTCCAAGATAGGACCTACCAGTGGGACTCTTTTTATACTGCACAGTACTACCAATCCTTGATAAATTCAAAAATTCTGAAGCTCCTCTGCAGTTTAGTACAAAATGTGAAATATCAAAATGCCAAGCAAAACAAATCCCTCATGATTACAATTATGCACACTTATACGAATTTTGTCCTGCTCTCACAAAAATACTTTACCTATTTTTTGGTCAAGAATTTCTAGACTTTTTCATTGATTTTCCACAAACCTTGTAGAAAAATACTAGCATATTGCCTCTTTTGTCAGCTTGACTTGAAAAGATGTCCCTCATATTTAACTTGGAATTTTAGTTGATTCAAAAGAAACACATCATTTACACACCATACATGTTTAAGAAGCCAATATTTGCAGTTCACCTGGATGGGGTTGTCCCATCACACAGGTGATCACACCTGGTTCAGGTAAAACAAGCAGGTGCTGACAGCTGACAATGTCAGAATAGTATGTTTGTGTCTTACTGACCAAAGGTGTACAATAAGAAAACAAGAGTCAACTCCAAGTACCTACATTGTATAATTTATTATTTGAATGAAAGTTTGTGTGTCATGTGAACTTCATGTGTCATGGTAATAATCTACATTTAATAAATATTTTAGACACTATTTCTGCACACAAATTAAAGCTTTCAATCAGCCTTCTGTTCCATCTCAAATTGAAAGAATGATCAAAAGCATTTGTGTATGAAAATAGCAAATAATACCTTTGGAAAAAATCAATAACTTCATTTTCCCTTCCCAGCATGCCCTTGGAGTGATGGTGGACGTCCCCAAGCGAGCCAACGACCTTCTGCACATCAGCATGATTGACGGTTTCTATGGTAACCAGGAAAATGTCGGCAAGCTTCTGAGACAGGTAAGTACAGTAGGGACTGGGAGCTCTTGTCTGATACGTGCACTGGATTGTTACTCCAAGTTATCTTCAAGCAATGACTGTTTTTAAAGGTAAGGTCAAGCTTGCGTAGATCATCTGTCCCTATCCCCGCCTTCTTGCAGAGTAGGGGTAGGTAGGACTTGGGCAGCTCCCAGGTGCACTGGATTGATGCAAAAAATACTTTCTGAACTAGTCTTTCAAAGGCAACATACAAGCTATAATGCACAAATGTAGGTTTTGGACTAAACAGTAGGCACAAGATTGGAGAAAGGTAGTGACTACGGCATCTAGATGCTTTCAGAAAATTAAATCACTCTGCATCATGAATTAGTTTCCGAAATCAAAGCTGCAATCATCTAACACTTCTTGATTTACAGTATAACCAGTGAGAGAGTACATGAAACATGTAGTGCTTTGTATCATAGCGTAAAACTAGATGGAGGTAGATTTTATTTTTTCCTTAAACTGAATGGTTGTGAGGTTTTGAAACAGGTCTGAGTTTTAGAGTACATTTGTTTAATAATTATATATAACTTTATTGCACAACAATTGTACGAGGTACAAAGTATGGCATCTACATAACTACAGTGCTATAACTTAACTTAGGGCTTATCTAACTAATACAGGAGTTTATATAACTAATATCTAACTAATACAGGAGTTTATTATATAAACCTTGGTAAACTTCTTACAAAAAATGATCAGTGAGGAGCAAGACATTTACTTTAGAGAAGTAAGGGGAACCCTGTCCTTGGTGCTGATTGCCATCCACAAAAACAGTACTTCAATTCAATGAAGCCAAAAGTGAGTTTTGTTAAGTCATGATATAGCATCAGATATGTCTGACAGTGTCCTTTCCTGGCTTGATCTGTCTTGCCAGGATTCATTCATGGTTCACTGCCAGTAAACCTTAGTAAACTTATTTCATATTACAGAGAAGTCATTTGAGTGCTGTCCTTGGTGCTGAATGATATGATTATATATCAATGAAACCAAAAGTGGCAGTGATGTCAGTAGTATCATAATATTACATCCAGGGCTGGAAATACCACCTGTATATGCAGGTTAGTGCAGGTAAAATTGGAGCTGTGCAGGTATGTCTCGTGCGTGTCTACCTGCACCTAACCTGCACTGGTCCATGTGCTGGGTTTTATACATAATGATGCAGGTTAAATTTGTCTGGTGCAGGTAATTTTCAATGCCACCTGCACCAGTGCAGGTATGCAGAAAATAGTACATGTCTGACTGTGTCCTTTCATGGCTCAATCTCTCCAGGATTCCTTCATGGTTTGGGACGGGAGGACGACCAAGGGGCGCGGGAAGGAGCGTCACATTTTCCTGTTCACCAACATGGTTCTGTTCACCAAGCGCAAACGCAACAGCCTGGAGAGCATCGAATACTCCTACAAGGGCCTCATGAGGGTAGGTAGGGGGAAATTTGGGAACATTGTTCAACAACATGGTCCTGTTCACCAAGCGCAAACGCAACAGCCTGGAGAGCATCGAATACTCCTATAAGGGCCTCATGAGGGTAGGTAGGGGGAAATGTGGGAACGTTGTTTATCAATTAACACCCTCCGATTTAATTTGGAAATTCCATTATTACTTGGGAGTGACCTTCCAGATCTCAGCAACCGTACACCCAGATGGGCTGTTATCGTAAGCTGTAAGTGTAAATGATGTAAGAAATATGTAGCAGCCAATAACGACCCCCTGGGGATTAATCTAAATTTGCATAACTGTACATAATTATGCATAATTATGCATAATTATGCATAACTTTTGAGGGTTATGCATAATTATGCATAAGTTTCCAATGGTTATGCATAATTATGCATAAGGTTCCAAGACTTATGCATAATTATCCATAAGGTTCCAAGGGTTATGCATAACTATGCTTGTTCAAAGGGTTATGCATAAGGGTTCTGATGATTATGCATAATTCTTGGAACCTTATGCATAATTATGCATAACCATTGGAAACTTATGCATAATTATGCATAACCCTCAAAAGTTATGCATAATTATGCATAATTATGTACAGTTATGCAAATTTAGATTAATCCCCAGGGGGTCGTTATTGGCTGCTATGTATTTCTTACATCATTTATACTTACAGCTTACGATATCAGCCCATCTGGATGTACGGTTGCTGAGATCTGGAAGGTCACTCCCAAATAATAATGGAATTCCCAAATTAAATCGGAGGGTGTTAATTGAAAATGGTTCTCTTCACCAAGCAGGCAAGGGGGAAATTGGGGTACATGGTAGTAAATTTGGAGAACATATATCTTCATGGTTTACTTAGATGATGGTAAGCCATATTGGTAAAACTTAAACTAGATTAGGACTTTGGATTGTGTTTTTGAAAATATAAGTTTAAGGGGACAGTCAAGCATCAAGAGAGCACTTTGGAGAAATCCGAAACTAGATTTTAGCATCATCATGAGACTATGAATGGTTGTCGTAATTGTGGATCTGAATAAAGTCAAGTCGTGAATCAAGGGCCTCATGAGGGTAGGCAGGGGGAAATTTCGGTTACCGGTAGATGTTGATGCCATATTGCTGAAAATCAAACTAGAAGGACTTTGATTTGTGCTTTTGAAAATTTAAGCTTAAGGGGACAATTAAGCTTCTAGAGAACACTTTGGAAAAATCCAAAGACTAGAATTTAGCAGTATCCTGAGAGTATGTACCACCATATACACATCAGAGGTTTCTTTAGTCTGATGTAATAGAAGGAATACACTTTGAATCATAGTTGTCTCTTCCTTCTTCTCCTCAACAGTTACCAGGCATCGGAGTGACGGAAGACGTAGAAGGAGACAGCCGTAAGTTTGAGATGTGGTACGGCAAGCCTGACTCTTCAGAACGGTATACAGTACAGGTGAGACACTGTCAAACAAACAAACAAACAAACAGGGTATGAAGGAAGGTGACAGCCGTAAGTTTGAGATGTGGTACGGCAAGCCTGACTCTTCAGAACGGTACACAGTACAGGTGAGACACTGTCAAACAAACAAACAAACAAACAAACAAACAGGGTATGAAGGAAGGAGACAGCCGTAAGTTTGAGATGTGGTACGGCAAGCCTGACTCTTCAGAACGGTACACAGTACAGGTGAGACACTGTCAAACAAACAAACAAACAAACAAACAAACAAACAGGGTATGAAGGAAGGTGACAGCCGTAAGTTTGAGATGTGGTACGGCAAGCCTGACTCTTCAGAACGGTACACAGTACAGGTGAGACACTGTCAAACAAACAAACAAACAAACAAACAAACAGGGTATGAAGGAAGGAAGGAGACAGCTGTAAGTTTGAGATGGTAAGCCTGACTCATCAAAACAGTTTACAGTACAGGAGACACACTGTCAAACAAACGAACAATCAAACAACAGGGTATGAAGGAAGATAAGTAGACAGTCATAAGACTCTATGATGTAACAATTACTATACGTTTTGTAGACTTTTCCATGTATAAAAGTGATAAATGTCATACTGAGCAACTAGACATGAATGTCAGGGCCATATTTCAGGGTTTTGAAGAGAACACCATTCTGCAAATAATAATAGTGATATGGTTTATTTGTTGGTCGTATATAGTTTTTAGTATTCAGCTATGTACAGAAGGTACAGTTCAGTCATCTCCTGTAATCAGCTGGTACAAGAATGCAGGCATCTAGTATTTTTGAGTGTATTCAATGAAAATGTAAATGTGGCAAAATTGCAGAAAAACTCAGTGCACCTATACATTTATGGACAGGACAAAATGTTTTGTTGTTTCCTTTACAGTAGCTGAAATGTAACACTGATAGAATGCTTGGATTACAATTAAATACTGATCTTGTGTTTCTCTGTAACACCTGTTCCCCAGGCCAAGACCATCTACGTGAAGCAGGCCTGGGTGAAGGAGATCAAAGACATCTTAGACAAACACTCTCAGGAGGCACAAGGTAAGGAGGCACTTACAGTCTCTCAAGGACACTTGGGATTTTCTGAAGGACACTTGAGGTTTATTCAAGGACACACAGTTTCTCAAAGAGGCAAGACGCAAGCTTTTGAAGACAGGAAAAATTGTTTTAGTAATTGAAATTGTTGTAATCATTGAGAAAATTCATGAATATACAAATAAAATGTTTGAATCATGACCATGGTTATGCTGTTTACATTTGCATCTGATTTTTAGTGCCGTCATGAAGATATATTTCTAGATTTGTTCTTTGTTTTTAGTTTTGATGGCAAGAAGTGTGTGGTAGTCAGCTATTGTGTTAAACTTTATGATTGTTGACTGTAGAGTTAAAAACAATTGTGTCGTGTATAATTTCTTTGTGTTTACCATTTCTGCAGATGTGAAGTCAGCAGTTGAAGCCAGAATATCAGCAATGGAAAGCACCAGTAAGTAAACTATATAACATTGTACATGTTCATTTTCATGTGCGATATCATAGAAGAAAGTATGTTCAGATCCTACATATATGACAATGTAATAAAATATAGGTTTGTAAGAATGAAACTTACACTGTCCTAATATTTTACTCTTGGTAAGAGTTTTTATCTGAATTGGATATTTACCAACAATTTGTGGCCTGTGCTACACTGCTGCTGTTGGTACTTCGTACAGTTGCTATGGTGACAGTCTCCATAGAAACCCTGTTGTTATCTAATCTGCTCCCAATATAACAGTTTCCAACATTTGCAGCCTGCACAACACTGCAGTACATGCTGTGAAATACTGTCAGGGTCATTTTGCTTGTACCACAACCTCGCAAATTAGTCTTGTTGCCATGCCAACTGTCTCCATAGTAACCATGTTGTCCTTATCCCCAGGCTCCCTTGGCTCCTCCATCGACACCCCCAGCACCCCGACAACGCCCTCCAGCTCTGGGAGGTAAGGAAAAATAACTTGCGTTTACGGAAGGTCTTTATTTCTGCCACAATGTGTACATATGGAGGGATGTCCCTGTGGCTCAACTGGTAGCAGCCTCACAGTTGAGCTCCTGGTCCCAATTTAAGTTGGTAACTCAGGGAGACGGTTCAGTCCTTGAAAGGGCATCTTGTTCGGGACTGCACCCATCTTTTTTTGTACCTGTCTTTTGCAAGGGATGTAAAAATGGGAGTGCCGTATCCAAGGAGGTGCTTCAAGCATGTTATTAAGGGGAAGGGCTAGCAATGTCTCCCTGCTACAGAAACAGCAACTTGAGCAAGGAAACTTGCTGCCCTGCATGTGTGCCACTAGGCACAACAAGGGTCTGAACAAATGAACTGAAAAAATGCATACATGTACATGTGTCTGTGTACCTGTACCAGGGCTCAAAATACTTTTTTCTGCATACCTGTACTGGTTATTGGTTATTGGGTGGGCCGACTACTCACTCTTTGCAGCCAGGGGCTGAATTGCGAGGAGCTTACAATAGGCGGGGCTAAATCGCAAGGGTCTGGAGCGAGCTGCCATTCGGCGCCACTCAGGTGACCTCAATACGACTGTCGCAAGTGTCTGGAGCGAGCTGCCATTCGGTGCCACTCAGGTGACCTCAATACGACAATAATTGCCCCAGGTGCGGCCAAGGTGGTGCCAGTAACATTGAAAATTACCTGCACCAGACAAATTTTACCTGCACCACTCTGAATTTAGGAAGTATGGATCATACTAAAATTGTTCAGGAATCAATTGCTATTTAATGTCTTTTATACTCTATAGCTATTAGGTGGTAGCAGTCAAATGAATGCAGCTAATCCATACACACCTACACCATAGTACATTTATGTATAAAACCCAGTACATGGACCAGTGCAGGTTAAGTGCAGGTAGACACCAGAAATACCTGCACAGCTCCAATTTTACCTGCACTAACCTGTATATACCCAGTACATGGACCAGTGCAGGTTAGGTGTAGGTAGACACCAGAAATACCTGCACAGCTCCAATTTTACCTGCACTAATTATGCAGGTGGTATTTCGAACCCTGTGTACGGAAACATGTCTAGCTGACTCTGCTCTTCCCGGATATCTATAACCCATGCTGCCAGACCACAGGAAAATCCTTCAACTTTCAAGATATTAATTTCCAACCTCTCCTGACCTCCCTGATTGAATAGTCCCCCCCAGACCAATTTTCCGCCGTGCTATTTTTACAGCCCCGTAACAGGAAGTCATGATTAGTCTGCTGACGTGCAGATGTAACATGATACCTCAAGGGTCGCGCTTACCTCACGTTTCCATGGTAACGGCAGGAGATTGCGTCATTTCCAGTGAAAGTATATGTATATTATGTTTGCAGCAGACAGAGGCACGTGTCTGGACCGAGCCCTCGCCGCCGCGGCAGTAACGTCTTCAGCGAGACCAGCTTCGACTCCCTCATACATGCTGCTGAGGTGAGACGTCTTAGGGATTGTCTTTAAGATGCTCAAATACCTTTAAGATTTATCTAAGGAGAAATTACCTCACATCATCAACTTAAGATGTGTGAGGTTTCTTTGGTCTGTTGTGATGGTTAAAAGATATCATACCATCTTAACACTGCTAAGGTTATTTAGAACACATCTTAGATATCGTCCTTAAGATGTTGCAATAGCTTTAAGATTTGTTTAAGGAAAATGACTCTATCTTCACATAGCTAAGGTAAGACATCTTGGATATTGTCTTAAGATGCTGTGATACATGTAGCTGTAACATTTAGTAGAAAAATTTACCTACCAGCTTCTTCAGTGACACTTATCGACATACACACAGCTGGGGTGAGATGTCTGAAACACTGCCTTTAAGGTCCTTTAATTCAACCAAGAAAATCCTTTTCGGTCTTTAAGGCACTTTGATGATGTTCAAGGCAGGGCTCTAGCCAGCGTCCGTTTTTCCGTCAATTGACAGAAATTTGCTGCGTGTGACGGAATTTTTTTTAACCAATCCGTCAACCTTGGCGGACAAAAATTCTTGGTGGAAGCTACAGGCGGCTTGGGGATGCTGTCCACGGTCGGAAAGCCACACACTGTTTGTTTTGCTATTGTTATGATTGTTGACTTAGTCAGTGTGTCGGCGCCCTTTCGCATACGGTAATCTCATTAAAACCCCGTTTTTCAAGGTCTCAGTTCCGTCTTTGTAACTTAATTTTTGCGATTTTCGCGACAATGGGAATCGGCTGACAGAAAAAAATTTCAAGCTGGCTAGAGCCCTGGTTCAAGGTGAACAAAAATTATCTTCAGTTCTATAATAAATGATAAATGTTGGTCTGAAGACTGGGAAGTATCTAATACTGAGTTTCATAAAGAACATGCGTATGTTTCTTTGATGTGTCAGTTACCCTTGGAAGGGTATTGCCATACATGAATATGGAGTTATAGTGAATATGGAGCCCTTCTAGTGACTCAGTGAATAACCATACACTTCTGAGAAAGGTGATATAGAAAATGTTTTATGTATTTGCTTGAACTTCCATTTATTCAATAGGACATGAGAAGCTCAAATTGACCTGCAGGCTGCTTTTAGATGTATGTGTTAATCAAGCTTTAAAATTTGAAGTATGTTGGTGTTCCCCTTAAACCCAAACATTACGTAGTTATTAATAGATATTATTTTGTGTTCTTTCCTTTCCAGATCCTTGTAGTGAGAGGCTAGTATGGAGTGATTATAACATATTTTTTTGTGCAGAAAAAGCTATATTTGACAAGTAAAGCATCTTAAGGATTTTGTGGTTCCTCCCCTTACAGACCCTTGTAGTTGGAGGGCTGTATGAAGTGTTGGAGACTGTCATCGTGGACGGGACGGACGAGTTAGAACTGCACAAGGGCGAACAAGTCAAGGTCGTCAGGAGCGGTGGTGACGACTTCTACCTTGTGGAGGTCGGAGTTCAAAGTTCATTCTCTCTACCTAAGTCTATAGTGTTGTTGAAATGAATATTGATATTTATGTCATACCTGTGATGCGAAAACGTTCGATACGGGTGTTCCAGGGGAGTTGGCTGGAGAGAGGGGCTGGGTGCCAGGCTAACATGTGTGTTTCTGTAGCCTTTAACAGATAAAGGGGAGTTGGCTGGAGAGAGGGGCTGGGTTCCAGGCTAACTTGTGTGTTTCTGTAGCCTTTAACAGATAAAGGAGAGTTGGCTGGAGAGAGGGGCTGGGTTCCAGGCTAACATGTGTGTTTCTGTAGCCTTTAACAGATAAAGGGGAGTTGGCTGGAGAGAGGGGCTGGGTTCCAGGCTAACATGTGTGTTTCTGTAGCCTTTAACAGATAAAGGGGAGTTGGCTGGAGAGAGGGGCTGGGTTCCAGGCTAACATGTGTGTTTCTGTAGCCTTTAACAGATAAAGGGGAGTTGGCTGGAGAGAGGGGCTGGGTCCCAGGCTAATGTGTGTGTTTCTATAGCCTTTAACAGATAAAGGGGAGTTGGCTGGAGAGAGGGGCTGGGTCCCAGGCTAATGTGTGTGTTTCTATAGCCTTTAACAGATAAAGGGGAGTTGGCTGGAGAGAGGGGCTGGGTCCCAGGCTAACGTGTGTGTTTCTGTAGCCTATAACAGATAAAGGGGAGTTGGCTGGAGAGAGGGGCTGGGTCCCAGGCTAATGTGTGTGTTTCTGTAGCCTTTAACAGATAAAGGGGAGTTGGCTGGAGAGAGGGGCTGGGTCCCAGGCTAATGTGTGTGTTTCTGTAGCCTTTAACAAGAATAACTTTATTGCGCAACAATTGTAACAGTTACAATGTATGGCAATGTGAACAGCTATATACTAATACAAATAACTAACAACTAATGTAATATAATATAACAGTATAAACAATCTAGTGAGTATCATAAAGCATTATCTCGTTTTTGCAATGAGTTGTAAATAAATTTAACAGATAAAGGGGAGTTGGCTGGAGAGAGGGGCTGGGTCCCAGGCTAACATGTGTGTTTCTGTAGCCTTTAACAGATAACGGGGAGTTGGCTGGAGAGAGGGGCTGGGTTTTAGGCTAACTTGTGTGTTTCTGTAGCCTTTAACAGATAAAGGGGAGTTGGCTGGAGAGAGGGGCTGGGTCCCTGGCTACCTGCTGAAGAAGACGGGAGGAAAAGAGATGGCTGACGGTGAGTTGGAATGGTGAGTGTCGGCAAGCACTCCTCTTTTTTTCTTCTTTCCTTCTATTCCCTATATCACCAGTGTTACCATTTACCATTTATCATGTTCTATTGTTTATTTGTCTCATTTCATCTTTCAAGTCCTATTTCCTTTACCCAGTGCCCTCCCTTTTGTGTTCTTTTATTCCCTTGTTCTATGGAAATCATAGTAACTGCCTAGAAACTCAGAGTACTAGGTTTGGTTTAGTTTTCAGCCTAGCAAAGAAAGCCTGGAAATGTGTTACTGTTGTTATGGTCTTGACTTGTCCTTTTTGGTATTTCTGAGTTAATTGAAAAATGGATGGTTAACTCCCAGAGTAAGGAAAATATCTAACATTTTTGAAAAATTACAGCCAGGATAACAGACCTGAAATGGCCTTAGTTTCTGGAACAACAATCAGAAAGGTCTAGGCTGTTTAAAGGACAAGTTTCTTGTACAAAATAGCACCCAGGAAAAGGAAGGGTTGTACATTGTTGTACATGTGGGACTATGTAACAGCTGTTGGTGTGACCTTTGTTGAATAGAAATGTAGAACTAGACAACCACCTGTTGCACAGTTCTGATCGGTTGCAGAACCTAGAGCTGCAGTTTCTGCTTTTTCCTTGGTGGTAAATGGATCGGGAATATGGGCAACTGTAGCTTCAGGTTGCGCACACGTATGAGTCTTGGTTTCATTTCTTGTAACGATTTGGGTTAGTTTGCTACATGTCATGTTTCTAATGATGATTAGTAATGATATGTGACAAGTTTGATAGGTCCATGGAATAGCAAACAAGATGATTTTCATCTTTTTTTATTGTTTCCAGTGTAAAAATTGTAGATGGTTAAGACAAGTACCAGGGCTCGAAATACTACCTGCATTATGCAGATTAGTGCAGGTAAAATTTGGAGCCCTGGTACTATGTTCCTCAGATGATAATGAACTTAATAGATACTATAAATTGACCCAGGCTGCATTTTTCTGACCCTAGTAAGTTCTTAGGAGGTAGATTGTAAATTGTGTCTCAGATGGACATTAAGATTGGCCTTTCTTGTCCCCAGATGCCGCCCACTTCGTGACGCCGCTCCGAGAGCTTACACACAGGGAGGGCGAGACCGCCACCTTCTCCTGCCAGTTCACCGGGACTAAACCCATCGTCGTCTCGTGGTTCCACGACGGCGTCACCGTGGAGACCGGCGACAGGTTATCAGTCATCACCACGGCGCACCAAAGCTCGCTGCTGATTGGTCGAACCTTGCCGACGGATTCGGGGAGATACGAGTGTGTGATCAGTAATGAAGCTGGTACGGAAACCAGCCTAGCGGAGCTGGATGTCAGGCAGAACAGTGAGTTTCTTTGTTATGATAATATGCCACCAGGGCTCGAAATACCACCTGCATATGCAGGTTAGTGCAGGTAAAATTGGAGCTGTGCAGGTATTTCTGGTGTCTACCTGCACCTAACCTGCACTGGTCCTTGTACTGGGTTTTATACATAAATGTCCTATAATGTAGGTGTATATGGATTGTTATTAGCTGCATTGACTGTTACCGCCTATAGAGTATAAAAGAAAAAATAGCAATGGTTCCTGAACGATTTTAGTATGATCCATACTTCCTAAATTCAGAGTGGTGCAGGTAAAATTTGCCTGGTGCAGGTAATTTTCAATGTTACCTGCACCAGTGCAGATATGCAGAAAAAATATTTCGAGCCCTGGCCACACATACTTTGATCTCATGGTAGAACTACATGGGTAGCTACATCCAGTGTAGAGCTCACAGAAACTATCTTGGCCCCTAGTTACAGTGGGGGAAACGTGTAATTTAACAAAGTTTTCGGCGTGCACAATCGTGCGTACGCCGTGCACACGATCGCGCGCACGCCGTGTATACGATCGGGGTGGGCGGGATTTTGGACGGCGGTAGGGCGGGGATTATTCAGAATTATTCATGTTTAGGCACCGTGTACACGGAATATTCATGAGAAAACAGCCTGATTTACGGCAAAAAGCAAACAGCGTCTCTCGTACCAACGTAGCTGCGCCGCATACGCAGTTTTATTTTGTCAGATTTGACGTAAATTGTAGTAAAATACATGCAGATTTTTACTGGAATCGCCAACAAAATATCATGAAAAATCAATAAGATTGTGCTGCAAAGTAATCCACATAATTAGTTTAAAGTAGAAACACTTTCTTGTTTAATTCAATCCACAATCAAAATGAAATAATTCACATTTTCGAACAACATGACGGCGAGCGCTTTGTTTACAGTCCGCTACTTGTGTCGAGCACAGAATTCGGCGGCGCTAATTTGGTATCGCCGGCTGCTGTACGCCTAAAGAAAATCCGATCTGCAGCTGACAATTTCTTTAGAATATGCTCTTTATCACGTTTACACCGTAATCCATCGATAATTTCTTAGGCTGAATATGTTACAAACCTGAAATCAATGAAATAAATAGTTGTTTACGGCGTATTTTCGGCTGTAAGAACCAGCACACGGGGTAGTCGGTATATTGTTCTATTCAGATAGCAACAATGCGGTTCCGTGTCGTTGCGATAATTTTTGGTTATGGTGGTCGAGACAACGAAAATATGACTCCGAGAAATGGGTCAAGATTTTTTAAACCCAAGGGTCACCATTTTTGATTAAAATTTAACCAAAAAATGCCGACTAGCTCGGTCACTACATTAGTATTCGTACGCAAAGCGACCTAACAAAGATCACGCGCCGCCGGATTTGATTGACATATCAGTACAAAGCGGCTCCTTTGACAATCATTACGCAAGTAGAGGGCGTGTTGCAACGTGCTGTACGAAAGTTCTTTAGCTTGTTTGGCTGCTTCGAATAACCAGCTTTCATCGATATATAATTGTTGCGGGACCACATTGTTGAATAAATTAAAGAGTTTATCCCCATATAACTAATTAAGCAAACCAAGGAGCTTTATATAATTTTTAAAAAATTCACATATTCCCACCATCCAGACGTTGAATGTGTAAAAAAAATACATCAAGATTTAACAGTTTTAACAGTGTAATCCATCGACGGCAAGTCTACGAAAACCTCGCCTTCCGCACTGGTGTTCCAGTGCTGAATCAATTGTCTGAAAGGCCTCAGCACTGGTTTTCCAGTGCTGAAATTCTTTCAGCACTCGTTTTCCAGTGCTGATCGGCCTTGTTCGAGTGCTGAAACTCCCTCAGCACTGGTTTTCCAGTGCTGAATTTCTTTCAGCACTCGTTTTCCAGTGCTGAACTTCTGTCAGCACTCGTTTTCCAGTGCTGAACTTCTGTCAGCACTCGTTTTCCAGTGCTGAACTGCCGCCAGCACTCGGTTACCAGTGCTGAAATCCGGGGATATCGGGGCCGGGTCAGGTCAAAGGTCAGCCGTCAGCACTGGAACCGAGTGCTGATATACAAAAACCTCGCCTTCCGCACTGGATTTACCAGTGCTCGAGGACACTTCAGCACTGGAAAACCAGTGCTATGAAATCTTCAGCACTGGAAAACGAGTGCTGACGCCTTTTAAGGACTGGAATGATGTGCGAACCAGTGCTGACGTCCTTCCAGCACTGGAATCTCCCAGTGCTGAGAGGGGTACAACTACAAGACGTAAATTCGAAGTTATTTCGTGCAAAGAAAATTGTAGTTGTGCTATCCATTCGTTATGTAATTGAATATATGTATACTGTATAAGGGATATATATCATTTATAAAATGAATGAATGAATGAAGACCTTTATTGCACATTTTTTTTTTGTAAAGAACTGATAGATTTGGGTGGCCCTGAAAAGGGCCGGGGTGCTGTGAGGCAGACTTCAGCCTGCCTCCTCGTTGTTGTTGTTGTTATCGTTGAAGAGGCGCCGCTGAACTTCCAAAAGGATGAGGTCTGCCATAGGTGACGTTTATAATCCAGCAATGTCTTAAGTTTTAGTAGTAGAGCAAAGGACGTATCGTACATTTGTAATTCCAAATTACTGTATATCTCAGAGTCTCCCGATCTCTCAGCACTCGGTTTCCAGTGCTGAATATTCGTCAGCACTCGTTTTCCAGTGCTGAATGTTCGTCAGCACTGGAAATCCAGTGCTGAATGTTCGTCAGCACTTGGTTTCCAGTGCTGAAGCCGGCGTTTCGAGTGCTGAGAGCGCGTCAGCACTGGATTTCCAGTGCTGACGAACATTCAGCACTGGAAATCCAGTGCTGACGCCATCTTCAGCACTGGGTTCCAGTGCTGAAAAAGGAGGGAGAGGTTTTCGTAGTTTTGCGTTAGTTGCCCATCGACGATTTCTTAGGCTGAAAATATCAAAGGAATAAATAGTTGTTTACGGTGTATTTTCGGGTGTGAGAACCAGCACACGGGGTAGTCTGTATATTCAATATTGTTTTATTTTGATAGCAATAATGCGGTTCCGTGTCGTTGCGATTTGGTGGTGGTTATGGTGGTGGGACCTACAAAGGACATCCGAGGTTTCCAGAAATGGGTCAAGGTTTTTTTTAACCCAAGGGTCAACATTTTAAACAGAAGATGCCGACTTGTTCTGTCATATTCGTATGCAAGCGACCTAACAAAGCTCAAGGCGCCGCCGGATTTGATTGACGTAGCGGTTCCTTTGACAATCATTTACACAAACGGAGGGCGTGTTGGAACGTACTGTGCGGAAGTTCTTTAGCTTGTTTCATGCTTATCAGCTCCAATCCATGGATCTACCATTTTTTCACGATATATACTAGTAATTGTTGCGGAACAAGTTGCATGTCAGAACATTTAAACGTTACGGACTAACTAGCGTTAGGCAAGTTACCAAACCCTGAGATAAACGCAACTTCAAAACCTTTATCCAGGAGTACTATATATGAATTTCAAAATTTCTGGTTTGAATTTCGAAGACTTGTGCGATTTCATACTTCGCCTTACTGTTTTACACTAAGTCTGGGATGATAATATCAGTGTCTTTTAACCAAAACTTCGAATCTAGCTCCTCTCTTATCATCAAGCAAAGACGTGAGTCAGTCTGTCAAGATAACGATACACATCTGTGTCTGTTCTTAGATTTGCGTCGAGAAATAAACAAAGGCAGTTTTGTAAAACAAACGCCGAATCCGGGTCGCTTGTTTCACACTTACCTTCCCTTTCCCACCGAAATGTACAAAATGGCAATTTTTGGTTCGAAAACAAAATCGGCTTATTTTTCAGTGAAACTTACCTGATTGTTTAGTTAAATTTCTCTTGCAACCACAGCCAAAATGGCACCAAATACTTGCAAAGCGTTAGAAAATTCACTACAACCTCCTTGGCTGTAGCATTTACGTCAGAAGCAGATAAGTTATTGTTTATAGTACAATGTATTTTATCGTAACTTGATTATTTCGGTCCAAAGGGCCAAAACTTGATAATTTCTACTTGCATGTGGTAACTTTCGTATGCCTCATTTTGTTTTTTCAGGTACGCCGATAACGATCGTCGGAGAAAAGCTATTCATAACAATACCGTTTGGTCTTGCCATTAGAATTATCATCTTGTTTGGGCCAAGTTCTGTTTGTTCTTCCTTGGGCCAAGTTCTGTTTGTTCTTCCCTATGTTCTTGTTTGTGTTCCGTTTTAACGTACGTTTTGCTAACACATGCTACGTTCGGAATTGCATGTTTTGTTCCTCAAGTTGCGTTTGGAACTTACAATTTTAATAACGAAACATATCTAATCAAGGAGCTTTTATCAGATAAAAGCTCCTTGATCTAATATGTAACATACATTATATAAATAAGAATAATAATATTTACAAAGCAAAACAAAGTTTCTACCCCGAAGCTCAACAACACGTCTACAAGAAGGCAAAGATATAAAAGCTCCTTGAAGAAGGTAAGTCAACGATTAGATTTAGCTCCATCGGACAACGAATCTACCTGCGGTAGGTTTGTAAACTGCAGAAGAAATGAGCAGCGGATTCCGTATGAAGGTGAATTAGGTACTTTAGGTAAATTTCTAAATATGAATTTTGACGTAATTCTAAACACGTATTTTTGTTCTTGTTGCATGTCTTCGAACTTCATTCACTGTAAGCTGTACGTGGCGGTAGAATATCCCCTTACCTGAAACACCCTTTTGTCTTTTATATTGTGAACGAATTATTTGCTACCGTAAAAGTGTGAGAAAACTGCTCGGAAACGTTATATAACGTCCTAACCCAGGGCAGGAAGGACAGGCTTTCTGTTTTGTTTTTTTTAATTTTGGGTGGGGGGCTCGAGGCAGTTCATTTACACCAATGAACAGTATAAAGGGGATGTCGCATTTGCGCATCCCGACAATGGGGCTCGCATTTATCTAACCACAATGCATAACAATGACTAAGATGGCTATCACAACAAGAAATGTTCAGAATTTCGAAGACTTTTGCGACTTCATACACGGCCTTGCTTTAGTACAAGAATATCTATAAAATGATCTTTAAACCAAACTCTGAAAAAAATACGTTCTTCTTTTCTCAAAGAAGCGAGTCGGAGTGCTTTGTCAAGATTTTCAATACACATTTGTGCCTGTCCCTAGATTTGCGTCGAGAAATAAACAGCAGTTTCAGATATGCAACAACAACAAACGCCGAATCGGAGTCCCTTGTTTTCACACCTATTACAACATTTGAAGAAATCTCATTTGCCTACCAAAAATACCTGCAAAGCGTTAGCATTTACGTCTGAAGCAGATACATTCCTTACAATCATTTAATCACGGCTTGATTATTTGAGTCCAAAGTGCCAAAAATCGATAGATTTTATTTGCATATGGTAAATCTAGTATATCTCCTTTTGTTTTTCCAGGTACGCTGAAAACGATCATCAGAGAAAAGCTGTTCATATTGTTTGGTTTAGGAGGTTAAAGAACCTCCTTGGTTTGGTCTTTTCATTAGGATTAATAATTGTTGAAGTTTTGTTTGTTCTGGTTTATATTTTGGTTCATGTTCCGTTTTGATTTCTTTTTTGCTAACAACATGTTATGTTCTGAATTATCGTTTTTACTACCTCAAGTTGCCGTCATTTGGAAATTGGCAACACGTTTTAATGTTCGAATAACGAGCATATCTAACATCTAACATACTAGTATGTTATATTAGTCATTTGAAGAACAAAACACAACAAAGTTTCCATCCCGAAGCTCACGAACGAAATATCATTATGATACTCTTCAACGCATCTATACGAAGTACGGTAAGTCCCCGATTAGATTGAGCTGAATCTGACAACGAATCTCCTTCGGACCTACGGTAGGTTTATCTACAGACGTGATGAGCTGTGGATTCTGTATGAAACTAAACGACGTTTCCAAATAAATGTACCATAAGTTACGATTTTTTAAAATCATGTTCATGTTTTTAATCAAATTTGTTCGTAGATTCAAGGACATATAGCGTCCTTAGTAGATTCAGTCGTCTCCTTTTTTTCTCTTAGTGTACAGTTGCAAATTGCTGGTATATCTCTGCTTGAAATACAGGAAGTTAAAAAAAATAACCCTATTTGCCTGGTGTCATAAGCAGTATTCATTAACCATAAAGAACCCAATAAAAAATCCAGTTAAACCTACGTCACATTTCAAAACCGGGGCCCGGCCGGGCCGCTTTCGGGAGCGAAAAGTATGCTATAATAAAAGACAGCAAACTACACATGACATAAAGAAAATAGTTGTGGGCATTATTTGCGTGTATTTAAACGTATAAATTTCAATTTTTTGTTTCAATAAACAGCCCGTCAGGGCTCCGGTTTATAAATGTGACGATAGCCTTATTCGGGAACGGCAACGTGTTTGTACGTTGTCAGGCCTGGTACCGCAAGGCGTGTGCCGATCCAGGAGATAACTGCGTCCTCTCCAGCTGAGTAGCCTCCAGTAAGTCAGAAACATCAAGACCTCAACATTTTGTTCAAAAGTGAACATACCATGATACGAAGCCATCTGACAAAAATGTAACAAACACTGGTCTTGAAATAAAGTTCTACATCGTGTTTGGACCTTTCTGAATAATTCTAAATGGAAAGCAACACATTATAAAACGCATCAAATGGCAACAAACTTCACGCTGATTTGCATTGGCTTTTGTTAAAGCTTGAAAGGAACAACAAAACGATGAACAGGCCAACAGGGCGATAATTGTGTTAGTAAAAACAAAACGAGAAGATCAAAATGTAGTGTTAGCGCTACCACCACTACCGCCAAAAGAAACTGGAATAGCGAATAACAAAGGACGTTGTTTTATATATCAACGTCCTTACAAGTTGGTATAACCTCCTTGCCAACTTGGAATAGCTAAACGCTTTCGCAGAACAAGTCGGCTTGCAGCGTTTTTCCCCGTGCTCTTCTATCCTACGGACCTGTATGTGTAAAAGTGATCATAGAAATGTATGGAAAATGTTAATAATCGGTCAAAAATATGTATTACGATATTCTATACAAAAACATGAAATTGTGAATCATAGTCATCGTACTATTTCCATAGAAAAGGTTATCCCCAGCGGTGAGAGAATAATTGATAGCAACGTTTAGTCTTGTGCCCTAATCGTTTTTCACATATGCAGCTTAAACTGGTCACAGCCATGGAAAAAGATAAAGGCACTAAAATCTTATGTTTGGTAGCGTATTAAAGTTCGAATAGGGCGCGACGTTGTTGGCACTGAAACAGATTTCAAACAAACAACTCAAGTTTTCCCGCCGCCTTTTGATCTGACTCTCCGACCGCCGTTTCGCGGGTTTGGGTGGGGTCCATCAATCAGTTTTGACAGCCTTGGCTCCGTTCTGTCTGGGGAGGACTGAAGCGAAGTTTAACTTTCAGGTTGGGGACAACTTATCCATTCCTTTGGAAAAAAAATGATTTGACTTCATTTTCTTCAAAACCACTGTTTCGCGTAGTAGACATAATTTCGGTGGGCAATTAATCATTAGATGATTGTTCAATAGTTGACTTTACACAGTAAATGTTTCCGTCGTCTTTCCTCCCCATAAGCAAATGTACAAATTTCCTCCCCAAGATTGCCTTGTGGCGTAATCAGACCAAATAAAATGTAGAATACTGGGTAGTAACAACGATAACTGAGGTAAACAAATTCAACCTCCTTGCAGTTATACTAGTATGTTGTACAATGTGTCGCGTGTCGGCGACTCAATAAACTTCATCAGCGGATCAGTTGTCGCTTGTACCACGCTATCAATGTTACTGGGAAACATAACAAACTTCAAGGAATTATCTTGTTCAACCAAGGAGTTTTTTTAATCAAGAGAAGCAAGGAGGTTATTTCCATGAGAGGAAAGAGTACGTATTAATTTAGCCACCGGTCGTGCTCCCAATTGTTTACTGCCCGGTGCGGTGCGCCTTTGATGTTTGTAGCGTTCCTTCGTGGGCTTTTCAACTTGGTTCAACTTGTAACAATATATGAAAGCTAGTTCGTCAGACGAGAAATTTAAATTTGCAACTAGATAAACAGACTTCTCGACATACTCAGTAACTTGCAACGTTCAGGAAAGGCGCTCAGATATCAAAAGTGAGAACTACTATTAATTCCTTTAACGGTAAAATTCCGTATTACTATCAAAGGCATAAAGACGGATAGATCGTATCAAACCCGACCGACCTTGGGCCGACAAAGACACGCTTTGGAGGCGGGGCACTATCGGGGGTTTTTTAACGTCCCTAGTTGGAACTTATGGAAGTTAGCTGCGAGCAGTTTGGTAATTACCTGATCAAATACGCGTTTCGGTCAAGTTTCATTAAATGAAGCTCTGGAAAATTGTGAAAATACGAAAATCTTTTTAAGGCCGTTCAGTACTCTTTGGGTTATACAAGGAGGTTGAGAAGAGTGTACGCACGAGAACGCCCGGGCTTATATACAAACAAAGTGGCGTCTATTTACGCACAAGATTTAACTTTGCATTCAGATGAAAGCTGGAAAAATATATGAGCGCTGTAATAAGATACTATTTGTTCTGCATTCGATTTCTAATGTTTGCCAACTGGATGGGTGGACGGTATGCCATGCTTTTCCCGGGGGTCAATGACCTCGGAGCGCCACGTTGACGTGTAACCAAGGAGCCGGCTTTTATACAAGCTTGGTGTTACGTAACAATAATATTGTTGCTTGAAAGCGAGAAGTTTATGAACCAATCCTATCTTTAAAAAAAAATATGTGGGGTGTTGCTGACATTTTAATGAGCAAATGAAATGATAGTTACGGGTATATCAAGGAGGGTATACAGAATATAACATGCGGTCCCAGCGGTCGCGGCAGGCGCAGCGGACATCGCGCGGTGATATGGGGTGACTTGGATGGTCGTAAAATCAAACGTCTAATTATTTTTCTACCGTGTAAACTGGTGCCTCATTATCGATATCCCCAGTGATAATGAGCTGACTCCCCGCTGATCTGGACTCCGCCCTAAACGTGCGCACGGCGTGTATACGATCGTGTGCTCGGCGTGCACACGGTTGTCTCCGATCGTGTACACGTTAAAATACACGTTTCCCCCACTGTAGCTCTACTGCTGATTACCCATGACCAGTTACCCCGCCCATAGCTGTCAGCTCTGTCCAGGCCCTCTAGTGTCTGTCTGACATCTCTGGCTAAGTAGGTCCTCACAAAGCTGGATGTCAGGCAGAACAGTGAGTTTCTTTGTTTTCATCACATTTAACATAATTATAGAATGTCTGTTTTTATAAAAGAAGTCTAAAAAAGCAAAATAGGGAAAAGATGACAGTTGCTATTGCAGACTGGTACCTTTTATACCCTGTTTGAAATGTTTAAAGACCATTCCATTTATTATAAAACTACCATAATGATACCCCTTGTGATTTTTCTTTTTACCACAAAAGAAAACAGAACAACATCCTTTTTGGTGGAGTTGTATCTTGCATTTACTTTTTTTGTCTTGTGAAAGTGAAATCATTTATCCAGTATAGCTCACTGAAGAGCTAGTCTCCAATGGTCGTGACAGAGAGAACAGACGTTATGTACAGTATTTACAGGTTAATTGTACCGGGGAAATTCCCCTTGCTCTTTTCAACAAGCACAATGAACAATGGACCACGGCTTATAACGTCCCGTCCTAAGGACTACAACCTTTCCGGTAGCGTGCATGTCAGGTGAGCGACACAGCCAGTATCAAATTTGTGAATCTGAGGCTGTCACATACAGTTGCAGAGAACTGTAACGGTTGTGTTTAATTTGCTTGGCCTGTCTGACAGTCACTGACAGTGCCATTCCAGGACTGATAGTTTGTTAAGGGTAATAATAGTGCCGACAACCGACCAGCTTCATTGCCATGGCCTGTCCCAGCTGATGCCTGTACAGCCTGCACACACACGTGCACAGTCAGGAAGTCACGTCTGTCTGGGTTTGCCGACCCAACCTTCACACGTTTGCTCCGGCCACAGAAACATGGAGAACCATTTCCTGACACTACAGACCACATGTGGGGCAAACAAAGGGGGGGGGGGGGGGTCATAAATTATTAGAAACTTATCATAAGGAATCTAATACGCATTTGTAGGACGTTACTCTTGGTACAGAAACATGTAAGACCATATTTATTTGAATGACTGTTCAGTACATACAGCCGGGGCTGCCCAACTAGCCTATGGCTATTACTAGGGGCTAGCCCAACTGATGTGAAAGAACCAAATTAAAGATTCTATATTGTTTGTACAACTGTACCATACTCTGTGTATCAAGTTATTAATTTTCTTCAACCTTCCTGACTATTTACTGATTTCATAATGAATTGAAGGCAACTTTTGTGGGGCCAAACGTAAAAGTTTATTTGTACGCTTGCATCAGTTTTGGGGTTCCCGTAGGATGTGATCCATATTATCAAATCAACATGGCCTAAGGAACAGGAAAAGTACTACAGAAACGGTAACCTTGGCTACACTTTTGTAATTCACACGTTCCCATCAGTTTTGGGGTTCCCGGAGGATGTGATCCATATTATCAAATCAACGTGGCCTAAGGAACAGGAAAAGTACAGCCCTTATCAAAGATCTACAGGCACATTTAAAGTGTTCCTGTACAGACAAGTTCAAGTGTAACGAATGAGCCTGCCTGAAGTCCTTGTCTCCGTGAACAGTTTCATCAGGTTGGTACGTCACTGAATGAGACTCTTTTTTACACAACCAGTGCTTTATTCTCACCGACGTTTCGGTGACCGTCTGTCACCTTCTTCAGGGCAATTCTGACTGGTTCACATTGCTGTGAGCAATGTTCGCTGTGAGCAGCGACATCTGTCCTGCAGTACAATGTGAACCAGTCAGAATTGCCCTGAAGAAGGTGACAGACGGTCACCGAAACGTCGGTGAGAATAAAGCATTGGTTGTGTAAAAAAGAGTCTCTTTATTCACTGAAGTCCTTGTGTTTGGTACAACGCAGACCTGGCTGTTCTCATAAGGGTCTGCAAGGGGGGGGGGGATCCTGACAACGAATCTACGCTAAATTCGTGATGGCTGACTACGCTTAATGTTAGATTCACGAAAGCTACCAACATTTTACGCTTCATCCCACTACGAATTACGTAAAATAAAATAGCTTCCCTACGCCTTACGAAAAAGCATGCAGACCCTCTCTCATGTTTTGTCTGCCAGATTACAATTCTCTTTGAAATTAATCTTAGCTCATTTTTAGCATCTCTCCATGGCCTTACAAAACTGCTTAGTGTGTTTATGGTAGGTGTTACAAACATATCTGGTACTTATTCCACACTTCTTGACATCGCAAGATAGGGTTACATTAAATACATGTAATAAAGACCTAAAATCTGTTTAAAGACAGAAGAAGTGGCTTTGTAGAAGGTTTAAGTGTTTAAAAGCAAACTTATAGCCCAGAACTGTTGTTTGGCTGCTTAGGAAATGGAATCTAACATCCTTGTTTCCCAAATCTTTTTAAGAGTTTTCTCTTCTTTCAGAGGAAAGTAAATTGATCTTGAGCAAGTACAACACTGCTTGTCTCTCTTTCCTTGCCTATGATTGGCTGTTGGAGTTTGCTTACCCTTGTGTGGTTGGCTAACAGGTTCAGGCTTACTTGTCTGTGATTGGCCACAGAATCATCCCCACTAGCTTGAAGTTGTCTGTGATTGGTTGTCTATTTGAGGCCAGGTTGTTTTACAAGCTGTTCAAAGCAGAGTTTTGGGGAGGCACATGAACAGAAAATCTGTTGGGGGCAAACAGCCGGCCGGGTCTGGGAGGGTGGACTCAAAACGGTGTCTGTCGCCTGTGAACTTGGGTGCTCCATTTTGCATCAGGTAAATGCAATTCTTATCACTTTGTGTTTTTATATCAAATTTAGAACAAAATTTTCTACTGTCTGAGAAAAGAAGTCGAAGCCAATAACTGTATAGCTCAGAGAATTTAAAGCTAAGCTTTAAATTAGACTAGACATGTGCTTCATTAATTTTTTGTTTGACTTTTGGTCTGTAATTACCTGCAATTAGCCTACAATTTGCAATAAACCTCATTATAACCAAGGAGGTTAAAGAATCACAGGAGAGAGCTCAGTCATTAACACCCCACTGCGGGCTATTGTTCAGACCCTCCGGGCCCATTGTTTCCGCTATCCGGCGGCGCGTCTCTGATGACCATGATGGCCGCGGGGTTTCCCGCCATTTCTGATGAGCCCGGACGTGTCAGCCAATCACATGAGCCCAGCCATGACGTCATGCACCGCGATCCCGGCCGAGGACGACCGAGGGTTGCCGAACTGTGAGCGAGATGAGCGCAGTTTCCGCAGATTTCCTTATTTGGGAAGCGAAGGTGACGTGTGCAAACAGTACTGTTGTGGAGAGACCAAGATGGCGATCATGTCGATACTTGTTTCGGCGCTGTGCGACCAAGTTGAGTGAATTTACAGGCATTTTTGTCGCTGTATCCCCGATTTTTTTGTCTCAGAATTATGAACAATATTCTCTACTTCATGTGTCTATTAAAAAATTATTACGCTTGCCCCGCAAAAGAGACTTTTTTTCAACGATAGTAGTGGGCTTGGGTGTGCCAAATAAGTATTTGTTGTTGCTGTTTGCGATCGATTTTTGCTGTTCGTGATGCATGAATTTTGTACTCTGAGGGCTCCGTGGATGTTCATGGCAATGATGGGAAGCAAGATGATATTTCCGAGGAAATTTATTTTGTCGGTATTGAGGGAATTTTTGCCTCACGAGGAACGCATTTTTTTTACACAGATGGCTTGATATCTTAATTTGACAGACTTGAAAATAAAGTTGCATAGCGTTTCTCAAGCTTCTTACAAATACTATGAAATAGCTCCGTGTGTCCTGGGCTATGAAAGCCGACCCAGCGTTCTTCTACACCGCGTGACTTGTTGTTACACACATTTCTGTGGCCCGTGGGGAACTATGCTCGCACTTGCCTCAGGCGAAGTATCGTCACTATTGATATCTGTTTCCTTAGTAAAAGTAGCGCTGTATTTAATGAGAATCATCCTCAAAATCGCTGAAATCCCGGCCCCAAATCGATGTTCCTGGACGAGTGATGTTGAAACTGACTCGTAAACAAAGGCCCACGCTAGCCTGGCGAGATGCAGATTGGGGCAATTAGCACTTCGATGTGATTCACACTCGCGGCAAACATGGAACAATAGGAACGCTCTCCTCTCTTTCTTTAACCTCCTTGTTATAACTGAAGTATTTACATACATGTAATGTGACATAAACATTTTTTGCTTTCAATTACATTCTAACTTTGTTTTACTGTTTCCATATGCTCTGCAAAAAATCCTAGTAACTTTGCTGTTAGAGATTTGACTTTTAATGACTATAACAACATTCCATAATCCACATTTTCTCTTTGAAAAAGTTGTCTGTTTTGCAGCAAGGTTTGGTTGAGCCATACCAATCCAATTGTTAATTTGGTGTTCAGATAAAATGTAATGCTAGACTGGTATATAAGCATGAAACAGATTTTGAGGGAAAGTCAAATTACTCAAATTGGTACATCCAGGGAAGCACTGTTTAAAGGCAGTTAAATTTCTACAACTGGATTTCTTAGTTATAGTAACTGTTATAACTGTTATCCAAGATACGTCGATGTAGGTTAAACATCCAGGTAATAAGATACTTTTTGGCGTTATAGTTATCCAGTTATAGAGATTGAACTTTTAAATCAAATTTGGTACACCCAGTTTTAGGGAGTGAATGTCAGTTCTTTAAGTGTACAGATGACCTCTTGGTAAAACTAAATTACTTACAAATATCAGAGAACTGGGTGAACTCTATTGGCTGAACGTGGCAGAAATGTTGTCGACAAATTGCCATTTCCCCCACCCGCCCATTCCTGCTGGGTGTCCTGGATACTTACATGACACATTCAGGCCAAGGGTGATTTAAGGTGGTTCTGTACATGTACTTTGCAGATGGGCAGTGTCTAACTGAAGGTTACATATCTTTCAGACTTTCATACTTATTCAAATACAATTCGTTCTGTACAACTGGATAAAAACGGAGATTTACTTCCGGATGTTAGAGTGACATCCATCACTCTTCTTCAGCATCACAATAATGAACTGGCAGAAACAATTCAATACAAGTACAGCTAACTGATTAAACAGGCCAATTCACTAACTCCTAAGGAGTGTCACTCAAATGTAAATCATGTTGTATAGTTCCCTGTGGTACGACAATGCCATAGGAAAAGTTATTGTCCTTTATGATGCAAAGCAGGGTACCATGCACACAAAGTCCTCCCTTCCCGTTTAAGGTGGACTCCTATCCTTATTAATGAGATAAGGAATCTGTACACAGTTGTGGTACAGAGTTACCTTATAGGTAAACATTTGTACACAGGGAGTATATTAAATTCCCCAAACAGGGCTGGAACAATCACCAGAGATGGGGAAATGTTTATTTCAAGCTACCAAACTTTGAAAGAAGTCAAAACAACATTCACAAAACATTAAGGTCTTCTTCCGAATACTCAGATACAGACTTCTCTCTCCTCTTGCAAAGTGAAATCCATTCATGTTTCTCAGCTGTGGTCCACTCCTTTAGAAAATGATGGAGTTTCTTTGTGTTGAGCTCAAAGAATGACTGAGTCTATTGCAAGTCGAGGGCTAACGTATAATGTTTAGTACTCTCTACTAAAATAAACTCAAGGCTTTGGAGAAACTTCAATAAACATGTCTTCTTTAATGACATTCCTCTCCTAGATGTGAACCTGAGCAGTTTCTTGTTAAAACTCTTCTATTTTCACTGAAAATTTGGCTCAGTCTCAGCACATTGAGAGACCCTTTTCTACAATAAACATGGAACTTCCAGAATCACTGTTTTGGGACAACTGAATGGTCCTGAATGTATTTAGTTTTGATTGGGATACTTTTGGACTCCTAGAAGCTTAGACATTAGTCAGGAAAAAAAAGGAAATCTTAGTAACAGTAATTGCACATTAAAGGGATGATGAATTAGTGCGATACATCTTCAGGACAAATTTGAATGACTTGTACAATGTAAAACCATAACATCAAGATATTGTGTTCAAGTTTGAACATTTTCCCACGTTCCGACACATTCACATCACCCAGCTTAACAAGGACACTTCTGATCAAGTTACCACTGTCTGCGTAACGTTAACCTTCCAAGGACCCAGACCAAGGTTTACAAATTACATGACTGTGTATGTCTACCACTATATGACTTCTTTCAATCCTGAGATTGTAAATCTGCTTGTTCTGTTCTCTTATGGTGTTTCCAGGTTTTGATGACCAAATGTGAGACTTTACCTGTAAGTTTAGTTACTAAGTTCCTAAAAAGTTCTTAAATCTTGCCAATCTAGCAAGATGCAGCAGACAGTACCCAGTAGTGCCTGTGGTTTTTGATAGGAGACAGTTACCAAGGAGATAAGAGAGTTACCAATTATGGATACAGATGGTTGCAAACCCTCTCCAGACTTGATAGGAGGGTTACCAAGGGGACTGTGGTTTTGAAAGGAGACTAAGGGATAGTGGTTTATGACAGGAGAGTTACCAAGGGGATTTCCCCACTCAGAAGTGTTGCTGACCCTATCCAGACTCAGGAAATACTAAAGATAAGACTGGGACATGTCTTAAGAGGCTTCCTGTAGGAAATTTTTAACTTAAGTGGCCACTTCTGTCTGTATACCCTATTTAGGGTAACGTCACATTACCGAGCCGGGACCCAGCCAGGCTGTTTGTAGAAAGGAACAATAGAAATACGTATGTAAAAATACACACATATAATGCCCACGACTATTCTCTTTACGTCTTTAGTGTAGTTTGGTGCCTTTTATATCATACTTTTTGTTCCCGAAAGCTGCCGGGCCAGGCCCCGGTTTGGAGATGTGACATAGGCCTTCTAAGTAGTATTTACTCACCAAAACATAGACACTCACTGAGACAAATCTATCAAAGACACATCTTTTAGATGTTGTAATGATGTACAAACAGGTGCAGAAATGATGAAATATTTATCTGTTCGAAGAAAGTTTTTTTGATGAAAGTAAACTTAACTTTACATATTTTAAAAGGTACACGTCTAATTTTGGCACACAATTAGCATTAAGGCTTTGCGGTCTTGCTATTTTGGCCCTAAACAAACAAAGCTCAAAGACTTATCTATATACATTTGGACTCTTTAACAAAGAATATTTCATGATAAACAAAGCAATGTTCTTAACCAAAACAGTGTGCAGGCCCAAATGAAATGAATCTGGATCCTCTAAGTGTTTGTGATTTCTACAAAACACCTCTGAAAACCACCCTTCTTACAGTATGTGCACACAAAGACTCGGCCTGCCCGCACTTGACCCAACAACTCCAGGCTTTTGTTTGTGGAGCCTGTACCGGATCGACTTACTCTCCTTATAGGCTGTAGAGGATCGGTAGTGCTGGGACCACCCTGGTTAGCAGGAACTTGGCTCACATTGCACAGGTACCCACCTTAAAAACTTGTCAGGAAAACATCAGGTATGCCTAGAAGACGTACATTTTATCACCTGTTAGTCTAGAAAAAGTATTGTGATACTGATATACTCTTTTGTTTCAATTGAAGGACAATTCTTAGACTATACATTGTCATGTTTATTGTTTGAACATTTTGGAATGATATAAATCATTACGGAAAAGCATGATGTAGGAAAAGTCTACGGTAAATTTGGCTTCCATGTTCAGAAGTTCTTCTCTTTCACTTTTATTGAAAGAAAAAAAGACAATTCGCTTAAAGCAAAAAGCTTAACAATTGTACCATGTTGGAAACCAGTAACCAAGAAATTACATTAGCCTGGCCCTTTGCATTGTCCCAACTATTCTAGGCAGCCTGAAGTGTACATAATTCAATGGCAGCCTTCCTTGCTGTGAGAGAATGAAGTCTTTAGGTTGAGATTTTATAGGTAAACTATTGAACATGCACATAGAAGCTAATTGTATGGCCGTCTGTGTTATAAGCACCAGTGCGTCAGGCGGCATTGTGACGTACGTTAGCCTGGGCAGGCAGCTTTCTTTTTATAAAAGAATGAACAGGTCTAGATCTAGAGGTGCTCTGGACATGTATGTACGGAGAGTGGGAACTTTATACAGCCTTTTTATCAGGTTTGGTTCCATTTTTACTTGGTAAAGAAAAGTTTACTTTTGACTGATGTGTTTCTGTGTGTGTTTCATTGTATAGGACTGTCTCAGAGTCACAAATCAGTATGGTTTAAGGTCTGAAGTTCAGGTCTTATTGAAAGGATGGGAATATCACCTTGAAGTTTGCCATCTCTGATTGCTTTTTTTGTAGGAACTTTTGCCAAGATTTGGCAAGGTGCACAACAATTGCAGGTTTTAAGGGCTGTCACAAAGTCTGTTATAGAGGCTTGAATGTTATGGTTTGGAGCTGTTTTTTTCTGTTAGGTTCTCAAGACAGTGTAGATTTGCTCATGATTTTAAAAGGTAGATTGGATGTGTGACGTAGGTTTTGGGTCTTTTCAACTTGAGAAGGATCAGAGGACTGTAACTTTATTTTGTGTATGGATATAAAGTCTTAAAATTGTAACATATTATGAGACTAAAACATTTGGCTTTCTGAACTGATTTTAATTTTAACACTGCCTACAACCACTTAAACCTCATGTCATTCTGGACATGTATTGTTAACTCTGTCACTTCATGACTTCCTTGACTATTTATCAATTTGTCAACTAAAGGACCCTGAAACGAGTTCAGCTTGTTTGTCCTGACATGAAATACGGCCCGTACTGTGGAACGTGATAAACACAGTGGAACAGGTAGGTGTAATGAACTGGGATAATGTTTATACTCACCCCCCCCCCCCTCTCCATGGTTGGGTTGGTCACACCTGGCACCTGTGAACTCTCCTCAGGTGAGGTGAGGGTTTTTCTGTAGTCTGACAGGCTTTTAGCAATTTTGGGGTTCGAATCCCAGCCTAGTCCTCAGACTTAGAAATAATTACTCTATTGTGACAGCTGCATATTTGCCAGATTGATAGAAGCAACACTAATTGTGAGTGACTATTAAGTTGTGTAAGTAATTGAGAACTTAATTATAGTAGAGCAAATAAGAATTTGTGCAAAACTGTGCTCTGTCCTGTATTGTATCACATGCTGTTGTAATGTTTTCGCAGCAAACCCACAACACTGTGAGAGGCCAAAATTAACCATCACAAAATTACTATTGTCTCCACAGACTTGAATCCATTGACAATATTATGTTTGTCAGTGTGACAAAAATAACTCAGTAGCACTGTGTGATAAGTAGTACAACATTGCTGCAATTTGTCACCATAAAGGCAGTTCCAAGGTGACTATGTGCACAGTTGCTGTAGTGGTTTAACTCTTACCCAGCTAAGTTACATGTACAAAATGTAGCTGCTTGGCACCAAAGTTGTATTTAGTTAATATGTATCACGAGGAAAGGCAAAAAGGTAGCCGAGAGCCAGGAATGTTTTATTTCACACATGGTTAAAGAAATCGAATTTATATTTTATACTGGAAATTGCAAGAAAACAGTATTTTCACTATACAGCCTGCCAGTGGTATACTTGATTTGGAATGAATTCAATTTCTTAAACTTAAGGTAAAAGAAGTCTTTCACCCATTTCTTGAGACTTGAAAGATTTAGTCAACTCTGCAACTCTGGTTGCAGTTCCCACTCGGC
Organism: Branchiostoma floridae x Branchiostoma belcheri; assembly: GCA_019207045.1. Taxonomy (NCBI): domain Eukaryota; kingdom Metazoa; phylum Chordata; class Leptocardii; order Amphioxiformes; family Branchiostomatidae; genus Branchiostoma; species Branchiostoma floridae x Branchiostoma belcheri. Next base: position 745,335 of record CM033041.1, on the reverse strand, counting down.
AGTGTTAATGTCCGTGAGGTAAACAGGACTGTCTGGTTCTGAAGTGCTGAGATAACGTGGGGAAACCAAGATAACAACTGTTTGGTAAACAACTATGTATCCACTGTTGTGTGCCGTTAAGAATGTAGTTACCCTGCCTAAGGACTGGAAGGTCGCGGTTCTAATCCTGTGTGTTCTTGCTTACCCAACCTGCTTACCTCTCAAAAGGTTTGTAGTTCCTAGGACAGTTTTGTTAAGCTGTTCATTTTGTAGCCTATTGCAGAGAGCAGGTGTATTTCCCTAGACCAGTCTGCATAGCTGGTATTAAACTAAGCCCTTTGGAAAGTTACTGGGCCCATGCACTAGGAGGTTGGAGGTTTGAGTCCCGGCTGTTTTCACTCACCCAACTTGCATGCCTCTTAAGTTTAAGAGTCACAGTCCTTAAGACGGGATTGCTAAACTGTTGGTTGTAGCTATTGAAAAGAGCAGGTTATTTCTCCGTCCATTGTATCTTCCTGTAGCAATGCATTAGCACACTTAAGCTTCTTGACTTAATATGTGTATTGCTTCTTGCACTTCCCTTGTAGAGGAGTCCAACTCTGTACCCTTGCCAAACTGGTCTGTAGTGTCGCTTTAAGGCCGCATTATACGCTCCTCAACAGAGCATTTTCAGCATTAACCGGACACTAAGTTGTTTCCCACTGGACATTGCATTAATGCTGAGTTGAGGCCGGGCCCATTAATCATCACTCATCATCTGGGTCTTTCCCTGAGTGCAGGAGAGGCCAGTACCCCACCCCTGACAGATAGCTAGTGGGGGTGGTCACGCCACATTATGCCTCAGGAGTACTTGTCTTGCCACCCTTCCAAAACAGATGTGCCTGAAACGGGATCTGTTTCTAAGGACATTCTCCAGGTCCTACTTCTACTTCTCTTCAAAGACAATGAAACTATGTGATTTAGGCAAAATAATCTTCTAGTAGGCCAGAGTTAATGGCACAATGAGGGAGGGAGGTTGTGTTCTACAATTACCTGCCATTAGACTGTGCCAAGAAAGAATCTAGGAAGAATGCCATGAACATTTTTGCTGTTTTCAAGAAGTGACTGCCATGTCTTAACATAACTTTGAATTTGAACTAAAAAATGAGTCGGACACAAAACCCTGATAAGTTTACAAAATGTTTCTCATGAAGTTACATGTATGAGGGCCATCTAAAATGTATCATTGGGTGGAGAGTTTGTGGATGTTTCCCTGGGACTGCATCAGGGGATTGCCTATCAGTGCAAGTCTGCCTGGGATGACCTGGTCACTAAAAGGTCAACCATATTTCCTTTCACCTCATGTCCTGCTGTGACACAAGCTGCCCTGCAAATGTGGGGAAAAGCAAAAGCAAGTCTCTTTGAGAACAAAATCAAGTCAGACCAAATGAAACAGTGATGCACACTATCATTATGTACTTACACTGACATGTAAGCTTGTCTTTAGACTTATAAAATGTACATCTATTTTAACCACTAAATTATATAAAAAGTTAGCACTTGAAAAAGACAAAAACATTGTCTGGCTGGGCATTAAAGAAAGTACCACATGATATTAAGTTGAATGGATATTTCTTAAGATGAAGGTGATTAGGTTTAGAATGATGGCATAAGTCTAAATAAACAAAGAAAGAATAGGCTACTATGTTGAATTTTTTCCGGTACTACCAGTATCCATTCTGACAGCACATAAGGCGTTATACTGGTCCTATACCTGTAAAAACAGTTGTACTGTGCACATGTTCATGTACAATGTAGCTGTGATTGTATCAGTGATTACCGTACGATATATCTATTTACTACTAGAAAATGAAAATTTCATTCATCTTTGACAGTATAAAGACATGTGTCAGTCAATCTCTGAGTTTCATGTTACGATAACCTTTTCAAAGTGTATTGATTCACAATATCGTAATTCATGCTGTTCATAAAAACTGTCGGTTTGACTTTGAATAGATTTAAGAGACTTTTCATGCTAATATGAAATTAGTATCTCCAGCTAGTATCCAACCTACCCATAACTAAACCCCAAGGCTGACTACTGCCAAAACATGGGAGAACACCCCCCCCCCCCAACCTTCACACAGCTGACACTCAACCAAAAACAAAACAGCTCTTGGATCTGTATTGAAGCTGACTGTGGTCTGAATTCTAGAACAGACAGATAGGGACCTGTATTAGGTGACCTGTTAGACCATGTCAGGGTACTCCACTTGTAAGTTCCTCCAATAAGGACTTGGTTATGTTTCAAGTTCACTTTTATATGGATTGGTCTGTTATGAATAGGTAACTTTATATTCAACTTAAGAAAAAGACAGCTTACTAGTATACAAGTTGAAAACTGAAGAAGAGAAAAACAGGGCTGTGTCAAAGGGGTACATGATGCTTGGCCCCTTGCATGCAGTGCGTGGATAATTGATATGCTACACAAAGTTAGCCCCACAGATAAGGCCAGAAGACCTTCTGCCCAGCTGCAGCCAGGCTCTTCTCCTAGAGTGATTGATTACCAGGAACTACGTGCACATAGGCCTTTCACTGGCTGTTGTGTCCTAAGTAGCGATGACTCTTTACTGAAGTTCTTCTAAAACAAACACCGAAAGCTTTTAGGCAGGGCAAAAAGGCTTGGCTTTAGGTAGGAACTAGTCCCATCTCTTCCAAAAGTGAAAACTAGAGTCTCTCATGTTCTGTTGTTCAGATACTTACTGGACATAGATGAAGGGGTCTGTGGGCCATTGTCAGTATAAAAAAAGCAGAGTTGTGGGAATTGTAGTCCTACTCAATGTGACAGTTAAGTAAACTAATTAAAGAGGACTCATTTCAACAGTAGTTTTAGTAGTCTAAGTAAATGAAGGACTATCGATCAATAGAGCACTTTAACATACATAATTGTATGCCTGTGTGCAGCTCTCAGGAATTGTCTTAATTTTATAGAAGATGCAATTGTGTCTTCCCTACACTTGCAATGTAAGATTTCAGAAAGCACATGCAAAATGGAACCACAACTAATATTAGTGATATTGCAGACGAAAACTTCTCCACTCATTGCAATTCATAGAAGTACCAGGAATGATCAGCTAAGTAATACAGACATTACCTCCTGTAGTGGAGAAGTATCCTGTGTTTGTTTAAGTTAGTTCTGCCAGATGAGCCATGTAATTAGGCAATTAGGGAGATCCTCAAGTCCAGACACCAATGGTGACAGATGTGGGTCAGTGTAGCTATCTGTGTCAATGATGCTTGTTTCTTTTTTCTGTATTCTACATACCTAGTCAAACCTTGCCATACCTGTACCTTAAATAGCTGTAGCTATAGAAAGCCCATGTACAGGCTGTATGAAACCCCATTCTAGGTACCTAGCCCCCCCTGCTCTGTTACTTGTACTGGCCCAGAATCTTGGAGGGTATCATGTGACATACCTAGGGCTGAGTCATGTGACTGGCCTAGTACAGCCACTAGCATATATGTCTGAACCATAGTAAATCTAAGAAGTGTGCTGGACAAAGGCAACTGTTTGCCCTCTTTACACTCAGTAGTGAAATCTACTTGCTTTAGAAGTAATTGGGCTGAAACCAAATAGATTTTCCTGAATTTCCACTTAGGGGTTAACAGTAGTTACAATTATAGTGGTTCCTGGGGCACAATAGTGGTTCCTGTCTGAGGAAACCATTGAAAAGAATGAATTAATTATAATTTAGCTGACACTAAACACTATCCAGCTAGTCTATACTGTATACATATAGTTAAAATCCCTGACATGCATGTTTGCTTTGACAATTCAAAGAGGCTTAACAATAAACATTTTTTTTCATCTTGTAACCCACATTGAACTATCAACCATAATGTAAACAAACCCATGCCAGCTGCAGGCTGGTACTGACTCCATTTCAAACCTGCAGACTCCTGGGGTTTGTAAGAGGACCATGGTAGTAAGTTGTTCCTAAGACCAAATTTGCCAAGCATTGCCACAAGGAAAACATACATTACATGTAAACAAGTGCATGATAACTGCAAACTACTTTCCTTTCTCCCAGTCCCATTGTCAGAGACCCTGTGCCTTTGTAGTCATTATCTAGTTTCCAACAGGAAAACAATGCTAAGGTGGCTGGGGATTAACCCATGTACCACTTGTTAATATAAGGGTCAACCGTAACTAATATCTGTGGCACAGAGCATTAATGCTCTTGTAATGCTCACTAATTGGCTCAAGACACTGTCTGGCTGACAGTTGAGGGAGGGGTACATGGACAGCTATAATAGGCGCGAAATCACCATGGCAAAGTGTCCTATGCTGGCCTTAATGTTGGTATAATGTTTCTGGCCTTAAAGCCACACTACAGACCAGTTTGGCAAGGGTAGTAAAGATTTCACCTTGTCCTGAACTGAAAATGGAATGTATGGTACAAACGTAAACTATGTACATCGCAGCTCCTCTAGATATCTTATTGGTATTTTTGTCAAGACCTGAGTGAAGGTGTGACCACATGATTGATTTCCTATGTCTTAAAGTTTTTCTTTCTTTCCTTCCAGTCTTGCCGCAGTTGGAGCATCTTGACTTTGTGTCGGCAGAAGTGGGCGACACGGCAGAACTGTGGGTCATCTTCACAGGGAGCCCCACACCGCAGGTCAGGTGGACACGGGACGACAGGACACTGAACACCTGCGACAAGTTCACCATCACTGAGAAGGACGACAGAACGTGTTTAGCTGTAAACGACGCAGATTTACCGGACGCGGGAGAGTACACGTGTGAAGTGACGAACGCTGCCGGCACCGCGGTCGGTTCAGTACGGCTGAAAGTCGAGGCTCTTAACGACGAGCTTCTAACGGACGATTCTGACGACTTCACCTCCGACAGCTACTCTTCGTCAGATAACGAGATGGATAACGACGCGTCAAACGGACTCCAGGATGAGGAACCATGGGAAGACGAGGTTTTTCCGCCAGACGGTTACGAACATGACAACAACAACGAACCCCAACAACCGCCGACTTTCGGACGTAAGTCACCAAACAATGCTTTTCAGTCTCAGTACTAGTCAGTATTTTACTGTCTGTGATCATTGTATTGTCGGGTATTCAAATCCAACTTACTTATTATATAAAGACTTTCCGTAACGCCTTTCTTGGACATATACATTCTTGAGTTCACCCATTTCCTTACATACTTGTCATACCTTACAAGATGCTTTCACTGCCAAAGCTTTGTCTGAAATGGTTTCAATCTTGCCTTTTGAATCAACTTCTGCTAACTGTTTAATAAAAAATTTCTTGAGATTTCTATAGCAATCATGGCTTTTCTATTTGTCACACCCTTTGTCATTGCATAGTACATTTCACTGCTCCTTACTACTTTTAAAAGTGTTTGACACCAAGATTCAACTGCAAATACAATCTAATCACAAACTGAAGACGTCTTGGTATTTTTCTTCTTTGTGACAAGAATGTCTTGCCGCTCGTGTCAGTGTGCGTCTCGGTTCCTCCTGCCAAATTTACCGTTTGCAGACGTTTGTTGACACTTCTGTCGGTTTGTTGCCAGTTGTGGAAGTGACAGAAGTTCTCTCGGAGACTGATTCACAGTCAAGTGTCGTTCAGGGAGTTAATTAATCATCAAGATGTCACTTCATCCTGTCAATATTTACTCCGGTTACCATGGTGATTTCCGCTGGTCGTTTATTTCTAGATTTTATCCTCGCTGTTTTGGCTCAAAAAAGGGTCGGATGTTGCTGAGTGTGCTGTTTTTCTCTTAGGATCGGGTTCCGTTTCCTGGTGTCATATTACATGTGTGTGGTTCTCAAGACCTTAACTGTGTGTTAGAACAATATACTTATAGGTTGTGTGCTTATGAATTGTAAGTTTGATATGTTGACTCTTGCTGTATACTGAGTAACACAAGCCAGTTTTTAAAGAAGTCAAGAAATACTTCACTTAAGTGAAATATAGTGTGCCTGTAGAGTGTTCCAATGGTCTTGTTTGAAATGGTTCAGAAACATGTTGTTTCTTAAGTTGTGTCTATAAGATAAAGGCATCTCCAGACATTCTAACATCTTGGGTTGGACCCATATTTAACTTGGAGGGCCACATGAGAGTCACTAAGTTTTTAAACAATTTTGAAGGTGCAAAGTTTAAGAATGCATTTTGCTTGTTAAGTTTGATAAATGAACATGATATTTCAGTTTCCTTTGCAATTTAAACAGAAAGTAGAATGTGAAAATGTCCTTATTAAGTCCGTGAATAGTTTCATCATGTTGGTATGTCACTGAATTAACTTGAGAGGCTCTTTTTTACTCAAACTGAGCTTATTTTAACCAATATATCGGTGACCATCTGACCCCTTCTCGAGGGAAATTGATTCTAAGTACATTCCATTTAAAGTATTGACAAAATAGAACAAGAAACAACTTACTAACTTCCCCTGGCCACCAAAGACCCTTACTACTACTCCACACAAGGTCAAACGATTTTCCCCTGGGAATTTGAACACCGCACTTGAACTAGCCGTGTACTCAAGCCAAGAGCACTCCACCACCTCTACTGGACAACTCTAGCATGGCAGGAATTTACTCTGTACAGCCCTTAGTTTGGACTGAAGTATAAATATGTTATAACAGACCATAAATATTTGCTCTGACTATTAGTTGTAGGGGGCTTTTATTATTGGGTCTTATGAAAATATTTGCTAGTCGATTTTTAACTTTATAAACTGTTTGTAGTTTGAAGTGATTGGGAACAGAGAGAATTTCAACGCATATGGCTCTATCTTGTATTCATTATCATTATGATGATATTAATGTTTGTCTCATTGGAATCCTGCAGAGCCATTGAAAACTGTCCAAGAAGAGAATTTATCATGATGATAGAATTTATCAATTCTAGTGGCAAAATTGGAATTGCCAGCAAAAGACTAGGCTGTAGGATGTCTTGGTTCACAGTTATGATTTTGTTATCGGGAGATTTTCTTTGAGATTATTCTATCAAGCTGAACTGTCACTCTTTCTTAATTAATGGGCTTCTACTGGGGCAAGTTGGGCTGAAGAAGACGAATTGAATTTGGGACCTCGTCTGAAACTTTTTGAGCCAATGGTGAAACTTTAGGCAAATATTTACAACAGAACACATGATTATTATGTCAAAATTCAAGATTCCCAAAGAGAAAGGCTTGCTAGATTTCAATAGTAGTTTATTAGTACACATGTATTAACAGGTAAAAAATCACTGCACATGTAAAGTGTATTATGCTTTGAACTTGATTAGCTTCTTAATGAATTGAATAACAGAGTCTAACCATTTTTGTATTCTATTCATCTGTTCTTTTCTTCTATTTTGGCTACCATCAGAAAGGTTAAGTTTTGGGTGCCTGGGGTTTGTTTATTTGTTTGTTTGTGGACAGTACGATTTGAGAAGAATGCCTGTGCTGACCCTCCCCTCCACGTAGAATGGACCGGCCCACCGTAGAGCTTTGCTTCTTGTACATTTATTAGTGGTGAAACTGTTACTGTGTCTGTCTGTCTGTCTGTCTGATGTCAAGGGTTTGGTCTGATAAGGATTGTTACCATGGCGACTGGTAAGTTTTGTGATTTTAATGTTCTGCTTGTTTTTATATTAATATGCTTTTAGGTTGCAGACTTTGAGTGTCACTGTTGTCTGGTACATGTATGTTTGCTAGTGGACTTTCTAGTCAATGTGTAGGATAATTCTTTGGAAAAAAGACTAGGTGTTTTTTTTTGTGATTTGGGACAAAGTGATTTCCTTAGTTTTTTTCTTTGCCTGGCAATTATATTTTCATGTATGAAATCATACTTGCCTTTCATTTTTGTTGCTGTATGTACATTTACTTGTACATTTATTGTGTGAAATGGACAGGTTGTCACTTGTGTAAAGGTATTGTTATGCCAAACCCAGTTGCAGGGTATTTGCTATACAGAAACCTAGTACCGTTTTCAAAGAAATTGAAACTGAATCCATACCAGTTCCTGCGGCCAGGCCGGAAACCCTTCCTGTGGGTCCCCAAAGACCATACACAGATAAAACTGTTTATACCTGCTGGTGGAACGTGATTGCTGTGCAGTCATGCTCCCTAGCAGCCCAGGGTGGCATTACATCCTCTCATTGAATTTTCATGATGGTAAATGCACAGCTTTTGTTGACCTGTTTGGAATTTTTGACTGACATTGACACAGAAAAAATCAGAGGAATTGTACCAGAAAGGAATATGTTTGAGTTTAGGTGTACAACCATGTACCGTTAACACTTTTATCCATACTACTTCATGTACCTGCATCATTCATATACAGAGACTGGGGGGGGGGGGGGTGTGTAAATACTGTGTTCTGCTACCTTGAAAGGATGATAGAAATTTACAGCAGCCCAAACAACAGTCCTTGGTTTTTGGCCAAGACATGATTCATCCATTGGATCATAGTAATCTGACTTGAACTGGCCTTGCAAAATTCATTGTTTTTCACAAAGCGTTGCCCCCTGCCATTTTCTCTAACTTTTTAAGTTGTAATCTTTGTTCTTTTCAATGATTCTACAAGATCAAAAGAACAAAGTGATCAGATCATCATTTGAGGCCTGACAGAGCTATTTGTCATGAACTGTCCTCTCTGCTGTTTTTCTATAACTTTAAAAGTTATTGTCATAGTTGTTTTCAAGGATCCTACAAGATCAAAAGAGGGCAAACAACATTTGCCAGACTGACTACTTGTCACAAATTATACTCCTTGCCATCTTTTGCTAACTTAAAGTTGTTATCACAGTCCTTTTTAAAGGGGCATTCCACTCCAGAAGGGAGTATTGTTTTCCAATAGATAATGTGTCAATGAATACATAATCAGCCGAATTTTGTGGAATTCACCTTGGGATGAATTACGTGATGTGTGTTTTATAAAACAATAATGACACTCACTAAACCCATGCAGACCCTACCCATGCATTCCCTATACGCATAGACACTTTGTTTATCGTATATATTTTCGGAATAAATGAGGTACGCTAAGCACACCGAGAAGGCAAATTGCTCATAAGATAGCAAAGAATACAAGAACAAGACGAAATTTCTTAGCGAACCTGAAATTAGTTTTGTAACCTTACCTAAAAGTTTTGCATTGTATTCAGCCGTAGGATTAATTCAATTAGAGGCTACTTGGGGAGTTTAGTAGAACATTGAATGCTTTTGAGGCATGTGGAACAACTGGGTACTTAATCGTATAATGTGAAGTACTATGCAGTTATCACTTCCTAAAATTGATTTCTATCGGAAAATAAAACTCCCGTGTGGAGTGGAATGCCCCTTTAAGGTTTAAACAAGATCAACAACATTTGCTGCCAGCCCAACATACAGATCATCACTTGAAGCCTGCCAGACTGACTATTTGTCACAACTGTAATCCTTGACGTTTTTTGCTAACTATAAAGTTGTTATCATAGCCCTTTTTAAGGATTTTACAAGATACAAACAGCCCAAGCAACATTTGCCACCATCCAAACAATTGACACAAAGTGATCATATCATCACTTGAAGCTTGGCAGTACTGACTACTTGTCACAAACTGTACTCCTTGATGTTTTTTGCTAACTATAAAGCTGTTATCATAGCTCTCTTTAAGGATTTACAAGATACAAACAGCCCAAGCAACATTTGCCACCATGCCAACACAGTGAAGAGCGATCTGATCATGACTTGAAGCCTGGCCGACTGACTATTTGTCACAACTGTAATCCTTGACGTTTTTCGCTAACTTGAAGTTGTTATCGTAGCCCTTTTGAAGCCTTCTCCAGTCCAAACAGCCAGCCTTTCCTGACATGATGTATACGTGATGTGCTGACCGTAGCAGTCGGGTATGTGTGTGCTGTTCTCACTATGCCCGGCTTCCCGACACTAACGTGGAAATATTTAGTGCTCACTTTGACACACTTAAACTTAAAGGCAGTCGCCGCGGCAGTCTTAGAAATGATTTAACGGCTTGGGTGGGGCAAGACGTTTACAGGGAGCTGGTAAGGAGCATTGCCAAGGAGTCTTGAGAGCTGCAATGGCGTCTTTAGGGAAGAGGTTGTGCCGAAAGCGGCGGCCGAGGTGTCTTAAGTCGGCACCCATCTTGCCTGTGTGTAGGGAAACCGGAGAGAGAGAAGGAGAGAGTGGAGACAGGGAGGGGAAGAGAGAGGTGATTGTGGTTGAACCGGACGACGATGTTTTCGTGTCGTCACCAGAATCTCCCAGTAGTCCAGGTAAGGGTTAAGACTCAGAAGACGTCTTAGTAGGAGTTTGTGGTCTGGTCGTCCACTCTTAACAATAATAGGTCATTCTGCCTTAGAAATACATGTATGGTCTCACATGTAACCTCTTTATATCTGTGGTCTGTTCTGGTTTTGTGATCCTTCTGGTTTAGAAATTTGGTATAATAGAAAGCCTTACTGTTATGCTCTATTATCTTCACCAAGATTTAGGCTTCCCTTTTTACAGTAGCCACAATATGATTTAAATTTGTGATTTTGTGATTTTGTGTGTTAATAGCACAACTGAAGAATTTATGGATGAAATGTTGTGATGATACTTTCACCTATCTGATAGGAAAATACATCTCAAGAAACATCAGAGTTAACAGCCTTGGGTTTTACATTGCTCCTAGTGTGGGCTCTATCATACTTTGGCTGTTGATGCACCAATGCAAGGCTGTACTTATGACGTGTACTTACCACAGAATTTGCCTGTATCTGTATCATGATGGTTTTGTATTATCCAGCTAGTAATTTGTAATCCCAGAATATACCACACCAGCTTCACAGGACTGCATATATCTACATGTGCACTGTACATGATGTAGCTGTAAACATTATTTACTACTATCTGATGAAAAGGCTCTCAAAGTATTTGATAAGTATTATCTCTCTATTATAGGTCAGGATTGTTAAAAACTTAAGTTGTTTTTGCCAGCAACCCTTTCATGTCTAGTAGAGCAGAACGCACCTCTGACATTCTATCACAACAAAATTAATCAAACCGCAGCGGGAATCGAACCTTGATGGGAAACAGGCCCCCTGTTGCTGCGAACTTGACATTGGTGTCAGAGCAAATTGGTAGTGTAGGGTGTCTGCCAAGGTTTCATGTTGGACAGGAGATTGCAAAAATGTCGGGCAAGAATTTTCATAATTCCAACATTCTTGGCTGGGAGGATATGATGCATTCCTACATGGCAACGATTATTAGTTAATAAATCATGACAGAAAATTATTTCCTGTTTTGTTGAATTGTCTGAATTCAGATGTGAGAAAGAGCTCAGAGCTTGTGAAAATTCTGTTTTCATAATCTACTTGTTAACAACATTTTAACTTACCAGGGGTATCGGTACTAAGTTTGAATATAATAATTCCATACTGGAAGATCTACATGAAAACACAGTCTAAGGAAAGTCTGGACCTTGGTAAACACAGTTTCAAGGGTGAATATTGCTATAGTCATGTTTTTCCTATACCACTACATGTATGTCCATTTTGTCTCCTTACCAAATTTGTACTTTGAAAAATCGGAGAATGAAACAAATTGTGACTGCCCCTGAGCATCTTAGTCAACACTTAAGCACTGTTGAAAACATATTTTCCAGTCTAACCCAGCCACGACTGGTATAACACTAGTCTTCAGTGCCTACATAAAAGGACATATCCCTGTCTGACTTCAGTCTGGCAGGAACGTGTTGATGAACATGGTGATGTTTTCCTCCGACCCTTTGGCCTCGCTATGTTCCGTGTGTATAGTTTAATTTGCGAGTAGCCGCAATACGTGACCGCTACGCAGTAAAGTACGCACAAGTTTGCTCATCATAAGCCTAGGTATGCCGCTAGTATGTCTGGAATTCAGCTCTGAGCTTCCCAGCTTTCCAAGTATCTTCAAGTTTGCGTCGGCCCTTTTTCTTAACGTCAGGAGTGCAAGATTGGAAGATCGGAACGGTTTAGCTTGTTCTGCCTGTTAATTAAAAGTTGTAACTCCTTCAGTGAAAATGGGACTTTTATCTCTTAACCTTTGCCATGAAGGTTGTGCTTTTGGCAGCGTTTGTGGTTTAGTTGAAATGACAAGAGGGGCAAGTAGAACAGAAAGAAACAATATATACAAATATCCTGACTCCCGGGAATCGAACTCGGCCATCAGATCACAACACTAGCAGTGTAACCAATTTGCCCAAAAGCCTGGCAGGCGTTTGGCATGGTCAGCACTACTTGAACCTCCACTGTTACATAGTTTCTTAAAGTTTGTGATCAAATAGCACAACTCATGAAGCTATGGATGGATTGTCAATGATATTGACACATGGTTACGTTGTGACTCTATGAAGAATTGACTTGAAGGTTGTGAGATCTGATCATAGATGTTTTCATCTGTAAGGTGTGACAACAGTAAATATGCCCATCTTGTTATCCCTTATTTGGAGGAAAAACGAAAGTTACGACCATTTTATGACAGAGGCAAGCCATAAAACCAAGATCTGCAAGGACACGCCAGTTAAAGCAGTTTGTTTGCTGAGATTTGTTGAAGTTTAGAATTGAAACTTAGCAAGAAATCAAGATTAAAACAGACAACAACAAAAAAGATGAAAACAGGCAGGCTTGAACTGACCACATTCACCCCTTAGGCCACACCAATTTAATTTCTTGGTTCACAGATTTTTTCATAAAAAATATGGAGCGAGAGGGCGAAATAGAAATAAAAATAAAAATTGTAAAATGGTTGGGGTAAAGGTAACGGCTAATCCAAAACACAAAGGAAAAAAGTTTTCAGCTTGAAAAAAGTACAAAAACACTATTATTGTACAGTAACAGCACCTGTACCCACACTTTAAGGAGCTTATAATATAAAGGCCAATTTGCTACACCAGAAAGTTGCTGAATGGCTTCTTTAATGGTGAAAATTTGCTGAGTGGTAATTTTTATTTTTATTTTTTTTTTCCAAAAAATAGGAGCGAGCGAATCCGTGAACCAAGAAATTAAATTGGTGTGGCCTTAAAACTGTGTGTACCAAGCCATAAACTCTATTCATGTTGATATTACAGTCTATCATTACTGTTATAAAATTTTTAAACTACCATCCAGCTAACATGATAAGGTGTAACAGCAGTAACTGTGCCCCTCCTGTGCTTGTGTAATGAGGGTCTGCATGGGGGGTCCCGACAACGATTTACGCTGAATTCAGAAGAGCCTCCTACGTATTACGCTAAATCAAGGAAGGCAATTACGCCAAATTTGGTCCCCTCGCTACGAATTACGTAGATAAGATGGTTTTCCCTACGAATTACGGGAAATAAAATAGGCTGCCTACGCCTTACGGAAAAGAGCATGCAGACCCTCTGTAATGTCACTAATGACAGACCAGGAGACACCCAGGGTGACATCTGTTATTACTGCTAACAGTAATGCCATAATAACCAGTTACTCATCATTAGTGTCCTAACCAGGTGTCCTGTAGCTTCAGCCCTGTAGTTACAGTGTTCCCTGCTGTCTGCCTGTGGGTGTGGATGTGCCGATCACTGAGATGAGGCTTCTACACAGAGAAACACTTATTATTGTGTTGCTATAACCCTGCACTTTAGGTATCACATTTACGTTGATAAAGGTTAGACAGACAGCTAATTAGATAATGGTTACTCAAGCAACTTAATGTGATTTTGGAAACTTTTGAAAATGAGATGGCAGCTACTGAAAAACTGGACATGATTGTGGAAGCTTCAGAGACTTTGGAAAATTCCAAAATCATATCCAGTAACTGCAAATTTCTTTGGATCAAAGGATCTTTGGCAAGGTTTTAACTGACATAAGATGTCACAGAATTGTATGTTTGTAAATTCTGAAAAACTTGAATTGTCCTACTGGTCACTTTCATTGAGGTCATGCAAGTTTTGTAAGGGTTATGAAAGGCATAACAGATTGAAGGTTTGTAAAATATCTTAAAATGTTTGACAAAACACAACAAAATGTAGGCCCTGGTTGTGCCAAGAACCCCTTGAATTAGCTGTGATCAAGGTTCCTTTTTCAACCTCCTTACTGTGATCATCTAATTATAGGATACCTGTGTCAGAGCCTTTGGCATAAATGCACTAATAACAGAGACAGTAGTCCTAGCAGGAGTGACAGGTATAATTAAGTGTCCCTGTAGGCACTGCCTAATCACCAGGTAGTGGTGGTAATGAGCTGTGATGGGCTGATTGACTGGGCAGTCCATTACACAGCTGGGGGTCTGTAGGGACTGTTCATTACTCAGCAGGGGGTCTGTAGGGGTGTGTGGGGAGTGTCCATTACCCAGCTGGGGGTCTGTTGGGGGTTTGTGGGGACACAGCATGGGGTGGATTACATGTACAGGTATGGGGGACTGTGTAGCCTGCTTGGAATGGATGTGAATGAGTCAGAAGTGTGGAAGGGGATACAGGAATGCCCACTTTAAGAAGACAGCAACAGGCTTCTTACTTTTTAGGACACTTTTTGCCTTCTTTCAGGAAAACTGGCCCAGTATATTTGAGAATACCTTGTGGGCATTTCTTCTTTCATACATAATGGTTACAGGAAATAGAGTCATGTCTAGAAATCACTGTTGTTTTTTCTCATTTAAATTTGATCAGTTCAATATTTGATCCCATCATAATCTATTATATGAGTAGGGGTACACCGTACACTCCCATTTTACATAGGACAAAACTGTAATACATTTTAAACTTGAAAACTAATATTTCATTTTAGTGTTTGTTTTGTGAGCATCCTTGTTTATAACCTGTGGAAGGAACAACCTCAAAAGTCAATAAACAGAAATTCTCTCTTAGCAAAGAGACAGATATTCTTTCTTTGGAGACAACTCAGCCAATAACACAGGTGACTTCCCATCTCTACAGGTGCGGGAAAGGTTAACCATGTTCTTTGTTTTCATGGATAACAACTTTAGTTTAGGTTAATTACTCAGAAATCCTCCAATTTGTAGGGATTTTCCTCAAAGAATACCTCCACATTATCAAAGTAAAATAAGAAAAATAGCCTGTGACTTAGCATTGCCTAACGTTACATGTACTTTTCTTTCTTACTTTTGGTCTCTGGTCTTTTGTTTCTTTTGTACGTTTTGGGTTCTGCTTGTCTAACCAAGGAGGTTGAAACTCAAGAAAATAGACCATTTCTGGAGAATCACTATCATGGTGGTTTCTTTGAGTTTGTAGGTTTTGCAGTTTTACGAAGAAAGAGAAACCCCTTTGAGATTTGCAGTTTGTTTTGGTTTCGCTTGTTGGCCTTCCGTCTTTTGTTACATTTTGCATGATGCTGAGATTCCACAGGAAAATACATATACATTGTAACATGTTTTCAGAGCTGTATTACACAAGTTTAGAGGTTTACCAAAAGAAAAGGAAAAATTTCTTTGTAGTGAAAGCTGAAGAATGTTTTAGTTTTGCTCTTTGTCCTTCCGTGTTCTGGAAGATCAAGATAATGTCCTGGGTAGATAGTATTTTGCTGGGCTTTCACAATAAAATAAACTACTTTCAAAGGGTTTTTGTTCTCTGGAGTTTGTAAGCTTAGAGGTTTCGCTGAAGAGCTTTTCAGGTCTCCAATAGTGGAAATCTCAGTTAATGTTAAAAGTCTTTGATGTATTTTTTGAATAGTCAGAATGTTGAAACAGGCATTTCTCAGTATTGTGTGTGTGTTGCGCTTGTCCGTACTTAGTTGTTACATGCCTAAAGCTTTCTGCACGAAGAATGGGTACACACGTACATCCTGTTTATGTTACAGACTCTTTTCTTTCCCACGACCAATTCCACATCTCTTACTAGCTACAAAACCTTGACTGAATGTCAACTGGATGATTAGCATTGTTTTCTGTGCCATCATGGCTGATGTGTATCGGGTGACGTCATGTTGAGGTGGTTACCCCGGTGTTTAACGCCCATTCAACGCCGGTAATGCCACTTTTCTCGCATGGGTGGGCGAACAGGCGTCATAATCACGTAATGGGTCTCCACCAAATGACATCACGGTGGGAAACTGCCTGAGGGGGGGGGGATTTTTTACATGTTGTTTATCAGCTTCTTTTTCCACTTTTCCTGTTTCCTCAAAGTTTCACAGTTAAAGAATGAAAGTAATTTTCCTTCTTCCTATTTATGTCTCAGAACTAGAGTTGGTTTTTTACACTTCTGTAATTGTGTGTGATGATAACGAGACCTCCCCACACACACCCCCTGTGGTGATAATGGTACGTCCCCAGGTGTGGCCGTTGTCGTTGTTTCCCAGCTGGTATCACCTGTTCCCAAACACACCTGGTGCAAGACGTCTCAGACTGCCATCATTCCCACACCTCTTTCTTGAAGAAATGCCACAAGACGCGAGGCCTGAAGGATCGATGGCTAGGAGGTTTCTCCAAGGAAGAATTCCGTGAATATTCTGAGTTTTTGGAGTCTCAGACTTTTGCCAGAAGTTGTCCGTTGTTTCCCCTTTTGTTTATGTGGAGGAGAGTAGCCATCGCAGGAGGGTCTTCCAACATCGGTTATCATACAGTTATCTAGAATTCCTGACACAGATTCCGAAAGCAAGATTCCCACGGATTCCAGACCGTCGCATCTAGATCTTTGAGTTCCAGATCTTCCTAAGATATTGGGATGATTTCTTAGAAGAGTTTTCTTGTCTAAGAATCCTGAGTTTTCGGAAGTGACTTTCCTAGCAGACGTGTTTGGATTTCCCATCCTCTCCCGTCACCAGACCTTCCAAAGCTGTTTGTCGTCCGATGATGAGACAACTCGTGCTTTATTGGAATTCCTGAAGACATTCCGGAAGCTTTCCTTTCTCAGATTCCCGTCAGCGGACAGGAAGGATCGTATCCATCACCACGGCATCCATCTGGGGTCAAGACGTCCTGTCAGCGGTGGGGTCTTTCTTAAGTAGAACTGGGACAGTCTTGAAGAAGGGCTTGATCCGGGATGTGTCGCACAAATCACGTCTTATAGACTTGTCACCACCAGCAGATGGACAGCTGTTGCAACTGAGGTGTCTCAAGATCGGATTTCTCCTCGAGATGTTTAACCAAGACGTCTTCAGACCTGTGGCTCCAGGAACATCCCCAACTGCTTAAGATCACAGGAGGAATTTCTGATAAGAGGATTTTGTTAACCTGGATTTTCTTATTTGTCCAGCTGCAAGACTTTTCCAGAAGCTGTCAAAGTTGTCTTAGAAAAGATATCAGATCTGCGGACTTTCTTAAGAAGTCACAGCCTAAGGCACACAGATCTTAAGGAAACCTGTAACTGGTTAGTGTTACTGAAGGGTTCTTAAGACAAGCTGAATTCCTCCTGGTCTGATTAAGGAACGGCAGGTCTTGGAGAGCTCCCTCGGAGCGCAGACATCTCTGCAGCAGATCTGGAGAGTGTGATTTAAACCCCACGTTGTTGAGTCTGTCTCCTGACACGTTTCTTCAGCTGGGTTTGAGTGATAGCTGTGAAACTTTAGTTGCTTCCATCATCTCAAAGTTGGAAACCACAAACTTACAGCCAGCTAGAAGCTGTAAGGAGTTGTACAGGGAGGCTAAGTGACCCGGTAGCCTCCGGGCAGCGTTAGGTTTAATCCGCCACCTTTGGAGCCAAACCTGAGGTATCCAGTACAGGGGCTTTGGTGGAGAGCTGTGCATCGTAGCTAATAATCTGTTCCTCTGGGCAGCTTTAAGGGTACATGTTTGTCTTTTGAGACTGTCTCTGAGCCCAAACCCTGAGGTATTCCGCACAGAAGGCTTTGGAAAAGCCGTGCCAGGCATCGTAGCTCCCTCTAGGCAGTTTTACCGTGTAGACCTTCATCCGTGGTGATTATTTCTGTGCTCCAAACCTGAGATATTCCGAGGAGAAGGATTTTCAGGAGCAGCGCCTGGCTCCATAGCCAGATACTCTCTCCCTGTGGGCAGCTTTAACGTGTAAACGTTTGAGACCGTCTCTCTGTGCACAACCTGAGGATACAGAAAAGCTGTACCAAACTCTACCCCTCGCTGCCTGCCAGCCAACAAGCACTGGAACCATCTTGACTCCATCTTGCAGACAAGCCAAGACGGCTAGCCGGAGAAATCTCAAGCACTTGGCTGCCGGTTCTTAAGACGTTTGCGCCATGCTCAAGTCAAAAGGGAAGATGATGAGTGCGTTTCTTGAAGATGAAGGTAAGACCTTTGCGACAGCCCCAAATAAGTGCCAAGATGTTGAAAGTGATTATAGATAAGGAGGTGGGAAATTATTTTAGACTTTCTGCAGGTTTGGTTAGCTGCAGGGGTCCTGTTGTTGTGGAGGGTTTCAATCAGTATTAATTCCATACCAGGTCCTATAAACTAAGTTTGTTAACCCCTTTTGTTCTAGATATCACTACAGAGTTGTACACAATCATATGGTTTCTCCCTGTTTTGATAATGTGTTCTAGACTTCATTTAGTGGTTTAGTGTTTAGTAGTAGACTTTCAGCTTTGCTTTGTGTGGTGTGGTGTATTGTACCTTTTCATTACTGAGGAATTTTTTACTATCATTTGATTGTTATCTCAATGAGTTCCCTCTTTCAGTGTACGGATGTTAGCTGATAGCCATTTGGGCATTTCTTCTTCTGCCTATCAGTCTTGTAAGTCCATTAGTTCTGTATCCAGAAGAAGGAAATTTACGTCCCCAAGTTCATTTTGCTATCACAGGTTGTATACAGATGGGTGGGGATAGCTGTCTGTACAGTAACATGGATAAATACATGACATTGTACAACTTTTTGTTTACATTACTTTTCAACCATTGTCTATATGTACAGTACAAACCAACTGTTCTTGAGGTATTCAGCCCCAGCTAGGTCCATCAGTAAGAGAAGTCTCCCAGCTGTTAGTGTAGGGGAAAGGTTGGGAAAGTTTGGCACGGAGAGGTGCCTGATTGAAAAGTGAGTGTGTACTGTATACACACCAGGGTCAACTGGGCTCCGGGGCTGTCAGCTGTCACTCACAGGATGGTATTGGGGGGAACGGGTATTTCTGAGTTTTTTGGGGAGGAACGAGGTTTTTCTGAGTTTTCTGGGGAGGAACGAGGTTTTTCTGAGTTTTCTGGGGAGGTACGGGGTATTTCTGAGGTATTGGCGAGAACGGGGTATTTCTGAGGTATTGGCGAGAACGGGGTATTTCTGAGGTATTGGCGAGAACGGGGTATTTCTGAGGTATTGGGGAGAACCCGTATTTCTGAGGTATTTTGGAAAAATGGGGTATTTCTGAGGTATTGGGGAAGAACGGGGTATTTCTGAGGTATTTGGGAAAACGGTATTTCTGAGGTATTTGGGAGAGAACGGGGTATTTCTGAGGTATTGGGAGGAACGGGGTATTTCTGAGGTATTGGGGGGAACGGGGTATTTCTGAGGTATTGGGAAGAACGGGGTATTTCTGAGCTATTGGGGGGAACGGGGTATTTCTGAGGTATTGGGAAGAACAGGTAATTCTGAGGTATTGGGGGGAACGGGGTATTTCTGAGGTATTGGGGGGAACGGGGTATTTCTGAGGTATTGGGAAGAACGGGTATTTCTGAGCTATTGGGGAAGAACGGGGTATTTCTGAGGTATTTGGGAGAACGGGGTACTTCTGAGCTATTGGGGAAGAACGGGGTATTTCTGAGGTATTGGGGGGAACAGGGTACTGTAAATGCATTTAACTATGCTGGGATTTAATTTCAAGGTAGCGGGAAAAATGACTTTTCGCGATGGTATTAATTTCCCGGTAACACTATAGACTGTAGTCTAATACCATAATAGAAAAATGTTCGCAGTGGTTTTAAGTTTGCAGTGAAGTGGTCGTCGCGAAAACCGCGACCATTTATCCACCGCGAACATTTCTGCATTTACAGTATTTCTGAGTTATTGGGTAGAACGGGGTATTTCTGACGTATTGGGGAAGAACGGAGTATTCCTGAGTTATATAGTTAAAGGTATACGTATTTAACATACTCTAAGCTGTAGTGTGTTACATAGGTAGTTTTCAGGTTAAGCATAAAGATTCTAATGCCCATCATAATTTTTGCCAATATAAAGAGGACCTGCCCTGCCTTGCCAGCCTAATCATAGACTTTAGTTCCGGACTAGGTTGTTAGGTTTACATATAAAACCACAGGAAGTTATTCTAGCGCAACTAGAGCTTTGCTGGTCCTACATATACATGCCCACATGTGGGGAGGACTTGTAGATTAAACTCCCTCCAGATGATGTGGATTTAGAGGGTCGATTCTGTGCCTCTTTTTGGCTCAAGTTACTTCCTTATGCAGGAACAGGCTCGAGCCGTTGAGTTGCTATTTTGTCATTCTGACAGAAGATTAAATTAGCATCTCGTTATCAAAAAAAAAAACTAATTTTAAGAGATTAAATGAAACAACATCAAAACTTGAATTTTCCACAGATATGGAAGAGCAGGACAGTCACGTTATTTCTCTTCGCCACAAGTTCCAAAGAGAACTCCATTTCCTGACTCACACAAACACAAATGTGGGATAGCGGCAAAAGAAGCCACAATTAAGACTTAGATAGGGGGAGGCTGGGAGTTTTTAGGAGGGGAGCCTCTGTGATCCGACAGGAAATGGTAATACTCTAAGTTGTGCTACCTTATCTGCTAGACCCCATTTATACCAGGATTTGTGAATCTGGATATCCTGGCAGGGGATTGATCCCAACTTGATCCACCAAATCCACCTCCTCAGGTGTTCTAGACAGATCGGGATTAACCCCCCTCAGAGCGGGATTCCGAACTTCGACCAGGATTTGTGAATCCGGATCAGTCCTGTGCCAGAGTGCGAATCCCATCTTGTAAACCCTGGTATGAACAGGGTCCTCATGAAAGACTCATACTCATAGTGTTAGAAATAAAGACTTACAAAGTGTCCCAAGCACACTATGTCTGAACATTTCCCTAGCTAAGGTTTGCTGGAACCTTTGTTAAAAGCTCAAATCAGCCTGCAAGCCACTTTTCATTGAAGTCATGAGGGAAGACGCAAGGGTAAGGGTCAATCAATATACATGTATACAACAGAGGTACAGGGGACATTATCATCGTCATCATCATCATCAGGGGACATTATTATCAATTATAGACAAAAGCCTTCTTTCTAATCAGTTTAACTTTTTCTCCCCGATATGTAAAGAATTTCTGTATTCTAAAACTTGTGTCTGTCCACAGGTTTGTCCTGCTATATTAGGACAGGAGTGTCAGCTGGTGGTTTGTTATTCTGCCTGTGAGAAACATCCTGGTTCCATGTTACCGTGGGTGATTTGTTGGTGATGTCTGTATAGCTGTAAACCTGACATTCCAGTCAGGACAGTGCCCCGGGCAGGAATTAGGGGGGGGGGGGGGACTGTGTGATACTGTAAATGCAGAAACTTTCGCGGTGGTTTAATGTTCGCGGTTTTCGCGGTGGCCCCTTCACCGCGAACTTGAAACCACTGCGAACATTTTTCCATGGCAGTAAGAGACTACAGTGTATGGTACTACCGCGAACTTAAAACCAGCGCAAAATGTCCCTCTTCCCGCTACCGAGAGATTAAATCCCCGCGAACTTAAATGCATTTACAGTAGTCTCTTTTTGACTAAATCAGGCTTCTCACAGCTCTTTCACCTGTCAGGAAGGGAAACATACAAATGTAGGAACCTGGTCAGGGAGAGTTGTGGTGAACTGACTGGCAACAAGCGAACAAAAGCCCTTTCAGAAACAATGTCGGGAAAATGATTTTTTAAGTCAAATTTGAGACTACTTCTTCTTCAGACTGACAAGTGTCTAAGACTAGAATGATGAAGTATTCAGTGAAAGTGACCTTGACCCTATGTACATGTAAGATTGAACTGCAGATAAGACCCACTGGGTATTCAGTACTTGGAGCCAATGCTTTAGGAAATAGACACTTGAATGTATAAACTCTGCATGAAAAGTTTTGAAACTTGAATTTTGTATACATGTAACTGTTAGGTATATGATATCAAAGGAACAGCTGTTAATGATAATGGTTGACCAAAGCAAGGAGGTTAGAAATCAACTTTTTAACCTCCTTGACCAAAGTCAAGTCTCAACAGCTTTTTATGCTAATTATATGTACTTTGACATCAGACAAAACTTACCCAGTCACTTGAGTAAGTTTTGTCAGATGTTTCAGATAGCTTTAACTTTTATAGGCTTGTAAATGCATTCAAGTTTGCGGGGATTTAATTTTGTGGTAGCGGGAAAAGGACTTTACGTGGTGGTTTTAAGTTCGCGGTAGCATCATGCACTGTGGTCTCTTACTGCTGTTCGTGGTGGTTTTAAATTTGCTGTAAAGCGGCCACTGCAAAAACAGCAAACATTAAACCACCGCAAAAGTTTCTGCATTTACAGTATTTTCTTTTTGACTCTCATGAATTCTGTATCTGTATCTATATAGCCGGTATAACCGCCGTTCGGCGTAACACACCAGCTTCTGTATCTGTATCTATATAGCCGGTATAACCGCCGTTCGGCATAACACACCAGCTGAATTCATACAATGTATCTATGAAGAGGTTTTGCAGGGTTCCTATGTAGATGAAACTGTTACAGTACTAAGAATAGAAACACCTGATTTGTGTGTAGAAGACGCCCCACTGTTTGGTGTAGTTCGGTCTGTTTACTTGTCCTTCTCCAGGTAGTTTATCTTGTGGGCTATCTGTTCACCTTTGTTTACTAACCTGAGGTTCTGTTTACACTAGCAGCTCAACGTGTTTACTCCACTTAGCGCTAGGTAAACAGTACAACAGTTCCGAGGCTGGGTCCGAGGGGGGAAGAAACTTGTTCTCATAGACCGACTACCTACTGTGAATCTTGGAATTTTAGTGGTGATTTTTCGCATTTTTCTTTTGCGGTGTCCTCATACCCTGGAAAACCTGCTCGAGAAGCTTCGCAAATAAGAGTCGCAAATAAGAGTTACCGATCCCCTGCCTAACGCGCGCCCTCCCGCCTCTATGCACCCGCCCCACTACCAGCTGGCCCTACTTACGCCGGTCCCCAACATCGCTCGCTTCTCGAGGCTCGTGTTAGTAGGGGCCAGCTGGTACGAGGGCCGGCGGGTGTTAGGCGGCGGGTGTCCCGTGCGTGCGTGTTGTAGGGATCGGTTAACTTTGCGTGCCTCGTAGGAGTCTGCGTTTTCCCAGGGTAGTGTCCTCACTACTGTGAATTCATGTCACCTCAGATATTTCTATTGTATGAAAATTGATCACTATGTGAGTTCACTATAGTCAGTCTGTTGTCTGTTGTGACTTCATGCTGAAATGGGTGGTCTCACCGTGTCAAGGTTAACAGACCTTTACTTTGAGAAAGTTTGACCTTGACAAACCTTGGAGCTCTTCAGAATCAGAGCTAAAGAATATTAGCCTGGGTACCATCCTATTTCTACCGGGGGTCCTTAAAAGTATTTTTTAGGGGTAGCAAGTGTAAGGAGCCCCGGTAGAATATGGATGGTACTCAGGCTAAAAGAATATCTCATCATTCTGCAAAGATGAAGAGAGAGAAGTCTAGTTTTTGAGAAGCCTGCCATAGCCTTTAGTGGTTTGTGTTTTGTATTTTGAAGCCTCCATGGTTGGTGAGATTTCTATATAAACAGACCCCTTGATGTGTTAATGATGTGTTAACGATGTGTTAACGACATCATTTCCCCATGTTCTGCTCCATTACGTGGGTCAGTGATTGTGTGTACTTAGTAATAATGCACCAAGGCGGGGTGCTGTTATAATGTGTGATGCATGTATTGAACTTGGAAAAATAAGGTGTTGAATGACCTGTGGAATATCATGTTTCACATTGGAGGATTATGAAAGGATCAAGTTGTACCCAACAGTTTGAGCTACTCCGTATGTAGATAGGTAGACGACTTATCGAAACATTTTCCATTTTGGGTACAGGCTGAGACAGTTTTAAGTAGAAATGTATGAAATAAGATATCCATATACATATGCATGAATGTTAAAAAAGATTGTATTTGAACAGGGAATTTTCCTCGCATGTAACTCAACTAGTAGGGTATTTATCCTTCTTCTGCTTGAGCCCATGACAAGATATTTACTTGTTCCAAATGAGTGTTTTCCTGACTGTTTGTGTCATAAAATGTTTATAAAAAGGCCTCTCGTTTCTTCCTTTGGAGCTAAACTAACATAGTCACAAACCCATAGTCAAACCCATATTCGTCAGTACAAATGGGGAACCATAATGGTAAAAATTTAATAGCTTTCCAATGGTTCTATATAAGTCATAATGCTGATACTAGAATAACAACAGAGATATTACATGTATGATCAAACTCAAGTTCTCAAACCACTGTTTGTCCCAGTCCTACTCCAGGCTATATGTGCCCAGTTTAACCTTCCTCATGCCAAGGTAGCCAGTTGGCACCAAATGTGTACAGGTTATGGGGTAAGGTAGCATAGAGAGGGTTAAAACACCAGTTTCTCACTCCCTCCCACAGAGATTATGCTGATACTAAAATAACAACAGAGATATCATTGATCAAACTCAACTTTCCAAACCACTGTGAAACACCAGCAGCCCTACTCCTAATCTCCAAGCAGATACTACAATGGCATAAGATAGTACTAAACTGGCCAAGGAGTGTAGTCAGCCAAGAGGTGAACATTTGCCATGTAGATAGCCAAGTACACTCCTAAGCTGGCTTCACTCCTCTACAACCTTTTGATACTATCTTATGCTACCATAGGATCTGCTTGGAGATTACCCTACTCCAGCCTATACAAAACATGTAATGTGCTCAGTTTAACACTTAGCGTGCCAAGGTAGCCCTTTGTCATCAGATTTGTCCAGGGATTTGTATTTGGTCATTGGGAGAGGGTTAAAACACCAGTGGTCTCACTCCTCCCACAGAGATTATGTTGATTTTCCGCTTTGCCAAGCGTGACATGAGGGTAGGCTAAACTGTCACACACAGTCACAACAGCTGTCACTCAAGCATGATCGCCATGGTAACTCGTGCAGGGAGCCAGGAATGCCAGTGTGCTGGAGTTTAACCAAAAAAGTGGTAGGGACAGTTAGATGTAGGCCTCAACATCGGTCTGTGACACTAGTAGAAATTTAAAAGTATACATAGTTTATATGTATATCAATAATAGCATATACAAATTGTTTACTATACAACATACAGTTTAGATAATTTCGCCAAGAATATTATGTTTTAGGTATGTTTGTCTGTCTGTGTGTCAGTGGATAGCATACATTTGTAGCTGTAGAAATCCCCACCTTATCCCCACCTTTGGAAATCCAAATTGTCTTCAGCTTGACTTTGGCTTAGCTTTGTTTTCTTTGGAATCCAAATTGTCTTCAGTCTGAATTGTCTTACAACCTTTCCTATTGGACATGTGAAATTGCCTTCATTCATAGTTAGAGTATAAAAGACCTGTTTCTTCCAGATCTCTTCAGTGTCACTGATGAAGGATAGTGGATTCTATCCGAAACGTCTGACCGTTTCAAAACCATATCCAGTTGCTTGAGTAACTATTTTTGGCGTATCTTATTACCTGGATGTCTAACCTACATCGACGCACCTTATGATATTTGAGAGGTGGGTGGGGGTACCGTCAAGTTCAATAATGGGCCTCCTAGCAGATATTTACCGTCAGTCATGGTCATATGGTGTATTACAGCACCGTTGGGGTTATACTGCCCCTTGTCGTACTACAGTAGAACTTCTGGTCTTGATGTCCTTTCGTTGAAATGTATCACAAATTTGCTTCAAATGGACCACTTTGAATTCTCAATTTCTTATTCAAAATCCGTCATTGCTCTGTCTTTGACCTACATTGTACTTCTGTCTGTTTGATTATTATGAAGACTTTAAATGTTTGGTTTTGTACCTGGATTGTATCAGTTTGGAAGTAAACCGCAGCTTTCTCAACAGCAGTGATGTACCTTAGAGTTTGCACGCCTCGTACAAAAAATATGGGCAGAGAATTTGCCTGTGTGCTGTCGTATTTTGCTAATCAGCGCGACATTTCTCTTTACAACAAAACATATTTGCTCCCTAAATACTGCACAAGCAACACTCTTGATTTAGGCTGACCTACAAACATCAGGGTTTTCCTGATAATGTTCTCCAGGGTGGAAAGGCCAGGCCACTGTTAGGGCTAGCAGGAAATCATTTTCCTTCCCCTCGATTTTTAATCCTGTGGCACAAAAAGTCCTGTTGCACACCAAAGGTCCCTAGTAGGTCAGGGGGCATGTTCCCCCGGAAAATTTGAAATCTAGACCCTCTAACACCCTATTTCATGCATTTTGAGGTGTAAATTTTACTAGTAGTAAGCTGTTCAACAGCATCTATTTTGGTGAAAAATTACACATTCAAGGGTCACAGTATTATTCTATCTTTACATACTGATTGTTGTCTGTCACAAAGGACAGAATGAGCAAATTTTTTTCTGTCCCCAGCTGCAAAATTCCGTCAAAGGACACAAGGACGGGTGCTGGCTACAACCCTGGGCCAGGCCACTTAATTTGTTAAGCCTTGTATAAAAAGAAGTAATCTCACCTCACCTCGCCTATCCCTAAAAGAAGTAATACTAGATTGTAATGTCAACATGAAAACAGAGACTGAGGGGACTGTCTGTACCTTGGAGCACTCAGATTCAGGGAGAAGATATAATTAGAGTAAACTTTTCCTCCCAACCCTCTGTTTTCAACTTGTTCTCTTGTTCAATTTTCACTATATATATAAAGATGTCTGAGAATGAAGGACAGAGATTGGTATTCCTAATCCCTTCTCAGGCTGTAAGAAAGGAAGAGAAAGAAAGGAAGGAAGAAAGAGAGAAAGAAAGTCCAGATAAGTAGAAGAAGAACTTTATTGCATGACAACTGTAGAGGATACAGTGTTTGGCAACTTGTACATACAATACATACAGGACACTTTATCTACATGAGTTACTAGTATCTAAAAATCTAAGAAACTAAGTCGTGTGTCCTCTGCGGCTGACCTTAGAGTGACCTCCCCATGTTTACCTCAGACCACATGTCCGACCCTCCCGGCGTTCCTCTCTCAACCTCGGAATTTCCGGATTTCCGGAACCGCTAATCGCGGTTTGTGTGTTTGTTTTAGCAGTGATTACAGCCAGGGGCTCGTTAGCCGAGTGGCCTTAATGAAGTTTTGCTGTGTATGAAGTCTTCAAGGCTGATCGTAGGTATCACCAGGTGGTCTGGATTTGTAGGCCACTTTGTTATGGCCATTCCAGTTCAGTTCTTTGGTTCTCATACCTTTTACTGTAAAAATTTACAGGTCAAGTGTTTTTATATTGATTTTCTGAGAATGACTTGTAGATGTTCTGTTGGAACATAAATAGTTTTATATTTTTTCTAAAGACATTTGGGGTGAGAGAACTACACTGTAGGTTATTCCCAGGGTGTTTATGAAAATTTCAAAAGAAAAAAAAATGATTGAAACCATTTTAGATAACCCTTGTGGACTTTTGAAATGTAGCAAAATAAATTTCTTGCTTCATCAAAATTTGAAATAGATGCTCCATGATCCAAACAACACAGTTAGCTTGGCTACAATCATTGAAAGAAAGAGAAGTCCAAATCCTTTTTGCTAAAAATTTATTCTACTTAAATCTTAAAGAATATTTCCCAAGGACCGCTAGCCCGGCCGTACACTTCTCCAGAATCAAAAATGGAATCAGTCCTTGATGGTGGCCTGGAACCAAGGATGTTTACCTTAAGGATTACCTCCCGAAGATTTACACAACTAAAGACACAAAACTTTCCCTCCGGTTGTTGGTACAGGCTCCTACGTAAGAACCGTTGCCATGGCAGCGGCTCATTAAATTCTTTTCTACTTTCGCCGGTCCCACCAATGGTGGTACAGAGGAGGGATACTCAGTAGCATGGCTGATAGCAGGCTTTGTTAGAGGGGTGGGGTATTGTGTGGAGGGTCGCTGCTACAAAGGGCCTCAGAAGGCTGAAATTCTGACAGTTCAAAGGTTGGAAGAGCGAACCTTTACCCCCGTGGGACTTGCAGAGGTTGGAGTTGTTTTCGGGGTTTGTTTTCGGTGGATATGGAGTTAGAAAGTAAGTCTGCCTGATTTTTGTCAGTGTATTCAATGTAGCAGTTGTGAAAATGTTAATAGTTAAGGGTAGGTGTAAGTTTTACACAAGCCTATAGTGGCAGATGTTGTAGGTTCGTTCAGAAGATTGGTAAATGTTCTATGGGTCTTTCTTATTTGATTGTTGTTGTTGAGCTCGGAAGTACAAATATATAAGTCTGGGTAATCTATAATGTTATACTAGTAACTGATGATGACCTAGATGTTGTGAAAGTGTTCATTGTTAAGGCTAAGGTCTAACTTAAAGGTTTTTTACAAGCCAGTAGCCGCAGATGTTGTAGGTTCATTCAGAAGTACCAGTAGGTTTGGTTCTGTTCTATGGGTCAGTCTTACACGTTTGTTGTTGAGCTTGAACCTTCATCTATTCATGGAAGTACAAAACATGGCAGTCTGGATAACCTGTATAACTAATTACAGTCCAGATGTTGTGAAAGTGTTCATAGTTTAGAGAAGGGGTAAGTGTACAGTTATACAAGCAGGTAGTGGCAGATGTTACGGGTTCATTCAGAAGAACTGGTAAGTTTGGTAATGTTCGAATTCTATGGTTCTTTCTTATTTGATTATTGTTGAGCTTAGAAGTTCAAAATATGCAGGTCTGGATAACCTGTATAACTGATGACAGTCCAGATGTTGTGAAAGCGTTCATAGTTTAGGGAAGGGGCAAGTTTTATACATACTGCTAGTGGCAGATGTTGATGGGACATTCAGAAGGAGCTTTCATGACATTCTATGGGCCCTTTGATACCTTTTTAAGCTTGGAAGCAAAAAACATGATAAGCTGTATAACAGTGGTTGTGACACTGATTCTTGTATATTACTGTACAGTTGTGAATTTGTGAAAATTTGAAAGTTTGGAGGAAGTTTTGTGATGTAATTATTGTGTTTTAGCTTCTTGTGTTAAAGGGCTTTGTTAACAATAGGTTGAATGGGTCTTTCAAAACACTCAGATAGCTTTGAATGGAATTCAGTGTAGAGTACAGATCTAAAGTTGTAGACTGTTCATGTTCCGAGACAGGGAAGTCACTGCATGTGTCACCAGTTTCACTTTTTACACACATACATCTTCAGCTAAGGGTTAGAATGTTATCTTGAAGTTCCTAAATGTATATTGAAGTGGATAGAGTGCAAAGTTAGAGTACCAGGGCCAATGACAGTCAATAATACTGTCATGTATTTACCATTGTTGTCATTCAGGTTGGAGTATGTAGGTACAAAATCAAAATCAGACAAATATGCAATTTTTTTTTCATCTGGAAAGACATTCTTTTCTTTATAAATTAAAAATCAAAAATAAATATTTTGCAAATAAACTTGTTATATAATTATCAGAAAAAAATGTGCGCAGTGAGTCCATAAGCTTTGATATCAATAACATTATCAAATGGGAGGGGCCCAATATAAATGTACCCGACTACAGGGGTATGTATGTATCAATGATTACTCTGTTGGCATACTCATTAATCAATTTGTTGACACAAGAGTATATGAGGTTATACTTCAATAAGTAATGAACTTTGAAAGAAGCAGGCATACCAGTGTAGGAGCAATATATGGAGCTTTATTTTACAAGAACAATTGACTACATCAATCAGCTATGTTCATGTAGAACATTCCTAGTGTAAAGTATCTAGGCTAGGGCTGGGTATCGGTACAGCGTACCGGTACAAAACCGGTTTTTCTTATTGGACCGGTCCAGAAAAACCGGACCTGAAAAAATTAGGTGGACCGGATGTTGGACCGATTAGAAAATTAACAGATTATTTTATCAGGCATTCACACGTTTTGGCGCTTGCAGGTGGAAGAAAATAACAAGAGTGAAGTAGTGTAGAGTTTATAGTAATTTCTACCAAGTTTTACAGCCAATCGTACAGGTGCAGTTAGCGTTGTAGGATTTTAAAACGCCAGTGTAAGTCTAATACTCCACCAAACAGATGTATTTGTAGTGAAATGGACCATTGGTATGAGTCATACAGCATCAGGTCCAGGTTCAGGTCCGGACCTGGACCTGATCCTTTGGACCTGAACCGGACCTGGACCTGAATTTTCTGTACCGGTACCCAGCCCTAATCTAGGCTAATAAGAAGGTAACAGCCTATCATGTGTCGCGTAGTTTTAGCAATAGGCTAATTCATGGTATCAAATTTAAAGCTACGTTAACTTTTGCAGCATTGAAGGATTTATCATTGTATGTCAAGAATGGTATCTCTCTATTGTTTTTTCTTGCTTATGGGGGGGTGTGCTCAGGAAAAAATATTGAAATTCTTTGCCTGCTACTCATATTATATGACAATTGTATATCCCCTCATAACTACTGAAACAGCAAACACTATTCCAGAGTTTTGGGGTCTTGCTTTTGCTTCCGGCTCCCTTATTGTTCTGAACAGTTTTCCCACTCTTTACCACTGTGCTTCTGGATGTACAGAGTGTCACATGAATGAGCTTTCACTCTCAAAACACATGTAACTAAAGAACTGATCCCTAGCATTCCTACCTTCAGAATTGAAATGTCGTCGAAGAAGTTCATCAGTCACTTATGGATCCAGTTACTATCAATTTTCTTCCAACAGTGACCGTTTTAAAGGTAAAAAAACAGTCACTGTTGGAAGAAAATTGATAGTAACAGAATTGAAAGAGGGTCTGCATGCTCTTTTCCATAAGGCGTTGGCAGCCTATTTTAATTTCCCGTAACTTTTAGGGAAAACCATCTTATCTACGTAATTCGTAGCGAGGCGAACAAATTTAGCGTAATTGCCTTCCTTGATTTAGCGTAATACGTAGGGGGTTCTTCTGAATTCAGCGTAAATCGTTGTCGGGACCCCCCATGCAGACCCTCTTCAAATAGATTTTCCATAAACCATGTAGTTGAATTGATCAAGCCCAACTGATCTCACATTGATACTCAAATTCCCCGCCATCCCCCCACCCTGCTGCCCTCAGTATGGATACCTGTTGACACCCAGTCATCCTTACAATGGGCTAACCCTGAACAAAGGGCAGGTACATACCTGTGTACAGAACACTCACCTGAGCACAGGTGTGGCACACAGGTGAGAGCACGCCCGTGCACCTTGAACCACTCACTAGTAACATGACCTCCTCAGGTGGCAGCATGGAGCCCGGATATATCTTTGGTACGTACATGTAACTGTGACAGTCTTGGAGTTTTATTTTGTAGTCTGGGTTTTAGGTGCAACAGGTTGATATAGGTGGCATATAGGTGGCTTGCTGATGTTCAAATGTGTATGATTTTTGTGAGGACTATAGGGGCCGTAACCTGTATACATATACATATATGCATAGTGATTATACATTGTATAAGGGTAGAGAGTAGGGTTTTTCTTGTTGGACCGGGATATATCTTTGGTACATGTAACTGTATAAGACTATAGGGTTACAGTACATGCAAATATTTATACATACATATAATATGTGGCAGGGTAGTATGTTGAAAGAGACTTTGATCATTATGCTAGGAATGTGTTTGGTATTTTGCCGGTTGGGAATCCAAAGTTTGTTTCAAGTCATTTATCTAAAGTGACATTGATTGAAGTTTGAAGGTGCTGCATTCTTAGAGAATATTTCAATATTTTAAAACTCCAATTTTAGTCTCTACGCTGTAGCCTCTACCCTGTCGTATTATATACTAGTAATCCGCATATACATGTATAAGATCATAGAATGTTGGTATCAATCTTGTTTTATATGTTGTGAATACAAAATAGCAGCAGAGTTTAAGGTCCGGAGTCATGTGCCATTTAGCTCTGAGGCGAGTTTTAGGTACAATGTGTCAGGTGGGATCTATTGTGATAAGAGTTTGCCTGTGGTTTTCATGGGAATGTCATTCTATATTTTGAATCGAGCTGCAAATATAGTGCACATTTCAAGCTTGTAGCAATGTTGTTTTGTTTCTTGCATTTGAAATACCAGATTTACAATGTACCTCTTTAGAAACCAGGTGTTAGTTAGGTGTAGGGTTTCTCCTGAACTCTCTCTGAACTGATATTGATACATCTTGTCTGGAACTGGACTGTTCAATGCTGTTGTAACGTTCTGTTTTTTGTTTCATTTTTTCCATTTTCTGTACATATGTTCCCCCTCCCAGCAAAACACACCCAAAGCAAATTGTACAAAGAATTGTTGGGTCTTACAGCAAAAGAAGTGTTTTTTAGGGAAGTGCGTGGGTGCAGTTTATGATAGTATTATAAACATCCTACTTGTTATGTTTCTAGTGGTACTGAATATGGCCTAACTCTTTTCTTTGGAACTGGTGAAAGAAAAACAGTGAGCAAGGAGGTTGAAAGACGGTCTATTAACTCTATTCTAACCTTATTGCAGTGATCAAAGTGTTTTGTGATAGACTTTTAATTGGTGCAACCATTATGTGTTGGGGCTTTCCTTTGAAACATTCATAACAGTTAAGTACTGTAACAATTCCCTAAATTTTTGTGTCATATACAAATTTTATGTTATTTTTGTCATATACAATGTAATTCTTTCACACATTGAGTGTAACATAATAAGCAGAAAATAATGCTGCATTGTCAAGTTGCCTTCTGTATTTTCTGTCTGTGACTGAGGTTCAAAGTATGACAGTCTTGACGTTGGTTCCCTTATCCTACCTGTGTTTACCTGTTCTACCTGTAACAATAGGTGTACAGGTGTGCAATGTACCTGTGTGTACCTGTGTGTCTGTTCTAACAATGATTTTAGTGGGAAACGCACATTCGAATACAGCACACTTAACTTGAGTTTGGACACCTTAATTGCTTTTGGTACCATTGTGTTTAGATATGTCCAGTTGAGTGCAGCCTTTGTATTGTTATTGTTGCACCTTCTATACCTGTTCATTCTTGTTGTTACTGTTGTTATTCTGACGGACAGGTGAACAATGCAAAACCTTTACAGGTACTTGTGAATGGCATGTTCATTAACTGGAAAGGTATTGACTCTTAAAGAATCTTGTCGCGACTGTAAGATTTTATAAGTTCTAAATCATCAAACTGTAGTGTGTAAAAAGTGTGTTTTCAAACCAAACTATAATCTAGTCATAACCACAGTTCATATTCCATTTTTGCAGTTAAATAGACTCTTCCATTCCCCAGTTCAACTGAGAAGTTTCATTTTTGTGTTTTATACAGTTAAGCTGATGTGTTGCGCCAAAGGGCGGTTATACCGGCTATATAGATACAGATACAGAAGCTGGTGTGTTACGCCAAAGGGCGGTTATACCGGCTATATAGATACAGATACCGATACAGTTCTACAGCATAAATTAAGTTATAAATCTGAAACTGTGATTTTTCAACTTGGACTTTTGTAGACTTTATACATTCAGTCTATATTCCCAGTTAATATAACACAGTTTACTACAGTAACTGTAAGAATAATATTCCTACATTATAAGGGTATAGCCCACACTGTGCAGGGTTGAACAAGTTTTCTAAAATCCACTTGTCCTATCGGGCAAGCACATAAAAAATGTACTTGCCCGAACCAATTTTTCACTTGCCCAAAATTCAAATGTGACTGTTACTAGTATATGCATTTTCACTTCCAGCAATGGAATACTCTGTAGACAATTGCTTGATGTCATGACTGTAAAAAGTAACAAGTATATCAAAATTGCACTAAAATCAATGGAAAAATCTTACTTGCCTGATCGGACAAGTGGGGTAGGACATGCACTTGCCCGAACAGCACTTTCACTTGCCCTGGACAATAGGGCTAGTGGACTTGTTTATCCCTGCTGTGCATTGAACAGAAACTAACCCACCATACATAATTAACGACATGTCCCTGCACACCTTTGTGTGTTTCACACTTCA
The DNA here is from genome assembly GCA_019207045.1 of Branchiostoma floridae x Branchiostoma belcheri. NCBI lineage: Eukaryota > Metazoa > Chordata > Leptocardii > Amphioxiformes > Branchiostomatidae > Branchiostoma > Branchiostoma floridae x Branchiostoma belcheri. The sequence goes on along the minus strand of CM033041.1, from coordinate 711,418 downwards.
CTCCCCTGCAGTACAGATCACCATGGCGATGATTACATGGCAGTAAGTGGTTTTGAGTCTGTGGTTTTATGTGCTTTTCCCTGCCCTTTGTGCTCTGTAGGTCATGAATACACTAGGATCACTATATTATGTGCAGACTTTGTATTGTGTACGTACAGTCAAACCTGTCTATAGCGGCCACTCAAGGGACCGGACACATTTGGCCACTATAGACAGGTGGCCTCTGTATAGAGGTGGCAACTTGTAGATAAAATACCCAAGGGACCGACAAAAAGTGGCCACTATGGGCAGGTGGCCCCTCTGTAGAGGTGGCCCCTAATACAGGTTTGACTGTAATAGTAAAATAAAGTAAAGTAATACCAGCACATCCATGCCCTATCAGGCTAAGTACATGCATATAGATACAAAAGGTCGTAATACAGTAAACATGGTTTCTATAAGACAAATCTAAAACATGGATTCAAAAAAACTAGTCTAATACATTTGTTCGGCTTCTTCACCTTTCTTAGTAATGTTAAATATGAAGCTTGAGATGTGTTTGTATAATATGATTGTATGGTTAAGACACCCTTGGTTATTTCTTTGATCTTGATGACTTTTGTGTTCGTGAGAACTGATTTATCAAGCTGCTTTTTAGATAGAACTTCAATTTGGTTTATAACCAGTGATGTTTCTTTAATGACATATAAAAATAGTATTTCATGGGGTGAGAAAATTTAGTGTCCTGAAACAAAACAAAAATATTGTGAGAATTAAATCCTGATAAATTGGAAAACCATTTGAATTTTTAACAACCGCACACTATTTGTAAAGCACGTTTTCTGTGATCGGCTTTTTCTTTATACACTCCTAGTTTTATAAGATACAGTTGGTCTGATAGCTCACATAGCTTTAATTAATACATTAATCACACTTTGAAAAATTCAGCAACACCCCTTCCAATTTAAGTGCAATGTTATATTCAAGACAATGTTATAATTTCCTGAATGAGCATACTGCTATTGACATAATGTCATGTCATCATGTATTAGCTTTAACTTCAACTAGATGGTCTATACTGTTAGATTAGATAAGATTATTTAGTTGCTAGATTTTAGCAATAGTACATGGTTCAACTTCCAAGTATATACATGTACAGATTTCCATATGCTGTTCCTGTTATAATGTCGCAGAATTGAGTTCTTCTTCTATTCAGTAATACGTTGTGTTAAAAAAAAAGAGCAACTCTCAAAGTATTTCAAACAAGTACATTTCATGAGTGTTTGCTACCATCACAAACTTTCACACCTGGTAAGTTCTGGGTGAGATACAGTTTCTTTAAGAATGTTTGCTTACGTCTTAAGGTACAGGAGGTGGCTATCTAAGCCTCCATAGCAGGTGTTTAGAAAGCCGCACCTTTCCTTGTTGTTCTAAGAGGCTGCACCATAACAAAGGGCCAAGCCAACCTGAACTAACACAGTTGGGGACTACAGTAGTTGGCAACAATGAAGGGAAAATGTTGCAAAGAAATGTGTACATTGTAGCAACATAACAAGGACATTCTGATGGCTTATCCAAAGTCTTTAGCAAACTGGAATTTTTTATATTCAAGCTTAGCTTACTGGAATGGAGGCCACATTTATTCATGAATCCAAGTAAAATTCAAAGCAGATGGCTGGGAGGAAGACTGGAATCTGACTATTTTCACTCCCTAAAATTGTGTGTACCAAGATACATTTATTGGAGAAAAAGCAAATGAAAAAAAAAAGATATGGCCATGTAACAAAGTCTCCCTGGTGATATTATTACATTCCTTCAGTTTAAGTGCAATTTCATTGATACAAACATTTAATATGTGAAAATTTTGGTTTATGAAATATTGAAGAATGATTTTTATTCAACACGCACTCTGGGTTATAAAACCTACCAGTCTATTTACTGTGCTATCAGAGTTATCCTGTAGTTAAAACTGGCAGCATGTACGTGTGAATGTTGGAGTACACTTGTTAATAAGTTATCATTTGTTTGTCCTTAACAACATGAACCTCTTGAATTTGTTTGAGGACTTGTTACGTAACATTTACTCATAAAGACAGGTGTCAAGTTATTATTACTGAGTGATGATTGATTTGCTTGTTAGTAATGACTTGCTGGATTCATCTTTTTTAATATCTATGTATTCAGCAAATACAAACTTAAGCAACACAGAAAATGAACAACGTACTGTATACTGTGTAATGTAAACAGGGAAATATGTTTTATGTTATACCTCCTCAATGTTCACTTAAGACTAGAAAAATCTTTATTCTCCTCCCCACCTATCCTTGTGTTTCAACTTTTATCAAATCAATCAACTTTGACTGCAAATTAAACCACTACATACACTCCATTTTTTTCTTATCATTTTAGCAGTTATATTATAAGTTCCTGTGAACACTTCCCATCTTTACAGTATACTGGTTGCTTATTTTATCAACCTACTCACTGTCATTGTAACAAACCTGTACACTATGTTTGTTACAGATTCGCTGGACCTGTAAATCTGGGTCATGTATGTGCGCAGAAGTTATCATTAACTTGTTGTTAGTTAATAACTATTGTTAATAACCTATTACTATATTTGTTACAGATTCGCTGGACCTGCTGAAGCTAGGCCATGTATGTGTGCAGAAGTTATTATTAACTTGTTAGTTAATAACTATTGTCAATAACCTATTGCTATATTTGTTACAGATTCGCTGGACCTGCTGAAGCTAGGCCATGTGTGTGTGCAGAAGTTATTATTAACTTGTTAGTTAATAACTATTGTCAATAACCTATTGCTATATTTGTTACAGATTTGCTGGACCTGCTGAAGCTAGGCCATGTATGTGTGCAGAAGTTATTATTAACTTGTTAGTTAATAACTATTGTCAATAACCTATTGCTATATTTGTTACAGATTCGCTGGACCTGCTGAAGCTAGGCCATGTATGTGTGCAGAAAGACACTCAGATCTCGGAGGTGTACGATGTTAAGGACAAGCTGGGACAGTAAGTACAACTTTTCTTCCAGCACTAAGAAATTCATCTGTAAATGTCATCGGTTGAGTCCACTTTCTTTCTGTCTTATCAAAGATTCTTTAAATGCTGTATCAACAGAAATTCAGAGATTGAGTTGAATTTTACTGCTTAAACGTGCTAGTCATTTCAACGTCCTTGAAGGCAAAAATTTAAGGCATAATTTTGAAGAAATTGTTACCATATGCTTGGAGTATTCTTGAGATCATCAACACTTTCAGACTGGCATTTTTAGCCCCAATATATATGACATTGTGAAGCATACTCCTTAGAGGTCTACTATTCATACATGTTTATGAAGTTTAAAAAAGTTTGCAAACTTTATCCTAGCTCAAATTCTTGTTTATTTGTTTTTATCTTGTTGTTAGAACAAATCTCACAAATCTCAGCTTCAATAATTTCAAGAATATGGTATTCCTGGCAAGTTCCAAGTGCATGACATTGCTTAGAGAGATTCTAACCTTTTCCATATGCACCAATTTTCGTCCGTGGAGGATGCTAAAATGGCAAGAATTTTGAACAGCAAGATTCCCCCACATTTCAGTATTTCTGCTGATACCAAAAATAGATCAGAGGTTTTCTGGTCAAGGCTAACAAATTAACGCTGTGTAAAGCAGAGGGCAGTACGTCCAGGGTCCATGGATCCGTACTGACATGTATACCTCAGGGTCTGGGGGTTAGACTTGGGCTATTCGTCTTTTTGTCTTCTCAATTCCACTACAGACAGTCTTAAGTTCTGGAAGCTAGTCTGAATAATTTCCATATCGTGCCCTACAACCTTGTTTTGTCTGTGAAGAATGGTCAGAATTTTTTTTCTGTCAGAAGGTGTTAGCCTTGAGGTCAAACCTCTGCATGTTAAACTGAAACTGAACTGAACCCAACACACGTATAGAGAAGAGCAGGGTTCTAGCCAGCGTCTGCCCTTCCATCCTTTGAAAGAATTTTGCTGCTGGGAACAAAACTTTTGTCCATTCTATCCTCTGTGACAGACAATAATCGGCACGTTAAGATATCAAAACAGATGCCATTGAACCAAGCAGTCAGTCTACCAGCAAAATCTGTCCCTCAAAGTGCAGGACGTTTGGCATGGTTGGTTGACGGTGCTTGAACCCCACTGTTACATAAGACCAGGCCACAAACCCAGTACGCAACCAATTACACCAAAAGGCCCAGAGCCGTTTGACACAGTCAGTTGAACCCCACTGTTACATAAGGCCTGTCTCGGCTGTAGACTTCTGACAGACAACCTGCGATCCTTCAGCCATTCCAAGGAACCCAATTAGCCCTTCTTAAGTGTGCCATTTTTCATACCTGCAGGTCAGGACCCTGTCTTAGACTGTTAGCCTTGATGAAGGATAATCTAAGACATCTTGGAGGAGAATGTGGCTCCAGGGTTAGGTTTCTTGTGTCTTACAGCTTAGATTTCTTAAGATAGGTTTACCTTGTGGACTTGTATATAGCTTGCAGTACTTAAGTTTTGATCCCTTCTTTTTTTCGAAATCTGTATTTTCCAAAATTTCGTGTTTGCCAGTTTGGTTTTTATTGTTCTTTCATTATAGTAGGGAAATAGAATTACAAACAGTGTGCCAAGAAAAAAACGAAGAATTTCAGTGGAAACCGTTTGCAAAACTTGAAACCTTTCTTCAGATGGGAGGAAGCACAGCATGTACTTTTCTGAGACTCAGATTTCTTCTGGTTTTCCTTTTGAATTTGCCCGTGGCTTGCAGTACCTGTGTAAGTTTTTTTAAAGTCAGTTTTTACTAGCTTAGTTTTAATTGTTCTCTTCATTATTCTAAAATCCCTCTCAAAGCAAGAACCAAGAAAGTGCCTTGCATCACTTAGGAAGTAGTTTTGTACATCTAATACTAAAACAACATCAAAAGAGATTAAGTTGTCACCCCTGCTGATGTATTTATCTGTGAGTTAAGCTAAAGTTACCCTACTGAGCCCCCCTCCCCACCCCACCTGTTACCCTGGTTGCGGTCGCATTTGTCTCGTCACGAAAATGCAAATGAGCAAACGCCCGATTTCACGACCACGAAATTGGAATATGACCTGACGTTGCGACGTTGCACGTGAGTTGCCCAATCCCGGCACGCGAGGAAGCCAAGGACAGCGATCGTGCCCCACGACGTATGTCTATGATTCTCAAACTGACAACATACAATTGACGAATCGCTGGGTGATGCCCCACGACGTATATTTAACGTTATGTCTATGATTCTCAAACTGACAACATACAATAATTGACGAATCGCTGGGAAAAATGATGCCCCATGACGTATGTCTATAATTCTCAAACTGACAACATACAATTGACGAATTGCTGGGAAAAATGATGCCCCACGACGTATGTCTATGATTGTCAAACTGACAACATACAATTGACGAATCGCTGGGAAAAATGATGCCCCACGATGTATGTCTATGATTCTCAAACTGACAACATACAATTGACGAATTGCTGGGAAAAATGATGCCCCACGACGTATGTCTATGATTCTCAAACTGACAACATACAATTGACGAATTGCTGGGAAAAATGATGCCCCACGACGTATGTCTATGATTGTCAAACTGACAACATACAATTGACGAATCGCTGGGAAAAATGATGCCCCACGATGTATGTCTATGATTCTCAAACTGACAACATACAATTGACGAATTGCTGGGAAAAATGATGCCCCACGACGTATGTCTATGATTCTCAAACTGACAACATACAATTGACGAATCGCTGGGAAAAATGATGCCCCACGACGTATGTCTATGAATCTCAAACTGACAACATACATCAGTTCTGTCATATCTGATTTCACATCTGACAGTGCTACCGTAATGATGTGAATATGTGACATATGACAATGCGAAGAACTTCTGTCATCTGCCCTACTATGATGACCTAAAATATTACACCAAGTCAGGTTTTTAATCTAACATCTGACATTGGTCCTTACACCAAGTCAGGTTTTTAATCTAACATCTGACATTGGTCCTTGCGCCATGTCAGATTTTTAAATCAGATTTTAGATTGAAATAATCTGACTGTTTGAAGACGAATGTTTGATGTTTGATTCAAAAATCTGACAGTGCTACAAAAAGTGTCAGATGTTAGACTAGAAATCTTACATTGGGAGGATGATTGTCAGATGTCAGACAGGAAATCTGACAATAATATGAAAAATGTCAGGTGTTAGATTAAAAATCTGACATGGCGTAAGGACAAATGTCAGATGTTAGATTGAAAACCTGACATGGTGTAAGGGCCAATGTCAGATCTTAGATAAAAAATCTGACACCGGTTGTAAGGACCATTGTCAGATGTTACTAGATTTAAAATCATAGTAGGGCAGATGACAAAATTAGTTCTTCGCATTGTCATATGTCACATATTCACATCATTACGGTAGCACTGTCAGATGCGTCAATTGTATGTTGTCAGTTTGAGAATCATAGACATACGTCGTGGGGCATCATTTTCCCAGCAATTCGTCAATTGTATGTTGTCAGTTTGAGAATTATAGACATACATCGTGGGGCATCATTTTTCCCAGCGATTCGTCAATTGTATGTTGTCAGTTTGAGAATCATAGACATACGTCGTGGGGCATCATTTTTCCCAGCGATTCGTCAATTATTGTATGTTGTCAGTTTGAGAATCATAGACATAACGTTTATACGTCGTGGGGCATCATTTTTCCCAGCAATTCGTCAATTGTATGTTGTCAGTTTGAGAATCATAGACATACGTCGTGGGGCATCATTTTTCCCAGCGATTCGTCAATTATTGTATGTTGTCAGTTTGAGAATCATAGACATAACGTTTATACGTCGTGGGGCATCATTTTCCCCAGCAATTCGTCAATTGTATGTTGTCAGTTTGATAATCATAGACATACGCCGTGGGGCATCATTTTTCCCAGCGATTCGTCAATTGTATGTTGTCAGTTTGAGAATCATAGACATGCGTCGTGGGGCATCATTTTTCCCAGCGATTCGTCAATTATTGTATGTTGTCAGTTTGAGAATCTAGATATGCGTCGTGGGGCATCATTTTTCCCAGCGATTCGTCAATTATTGTATGTTGTCAGTTTGAGAATCATAGACATAACGTTTATACGTCGTGGGGCATCATTTTTCCCATCAATTATTGTATGTTGTCAGTTTGAGAATCATAGACATAACGTTTATACGTCGTGGGGCATCATTTTTCCCAGCGATTCGTCAATTGTATGTTGTCAGTTTGAGAATCATAGACATACGTCGTGGGGCACGATCGCTGTCCTTGGCTTCCTCGCGTGCCGGGATTGGGCAACTCACGTGCAACGTCGCAACGTCAGGTCATATTCCAATTTCGTGGTCGTGAAATCGGGCGTTTGCTCATTTGCATTTTCGTGACGAGACAAATGCGACCGTAACCGTTACCCTGCCCTGGATCTGTCCCCCCTGCTGACAGACATGGGCACAGGCAAGTCAAACAACTGGTTCTGTAGCACAGGAATGAAAAGTTAGGTGGTGGTGGGGGGGGGGGGGGTTCACAAAATAGACAGCAGTCTATTCATCAATGGTTTTTGAACCAGATCTTCTGGCAATGCCAAACGTAAACTTTTTTGGAAGTTGACAATGAAAGCTTATTGTGACTTTGCCAAGGCTTGCTTATTCTGACAAGTGCACTTTTATTAATTGACTCAGGTTTGACAATTGTAATATTCAGTCAGAATTATTTGTAAATTAAGTTGTTTTTATATTTCATAAAATGTTAGATGAAAAATAAATTGCATTTTTATTGGAAGCAATTGGTTATTAGGATTGATTCTGAAGAAGGCGACAGTGGTCGTTGAAAATTGATCCGTGTATACTTTTGTGTTTAAAGAAATTTTTGTACTATGATTACTACCAACACGTGAGCTTCCATGATACATGCTTTCTTCTATAATCTTTTCTGCACAAAGAGTCACCAGAAATCCAGGCTTGAAACCGCAGTTAACTTTTTTGTTACCTTGTTACAAGAATGTGGAAACCAAATCCCTGGCTCTAAAGTTGACCTAGATGTTGGTATGACCTTCATTATTTATTCCCACGTTGTCAGATCAAACCTCCTGATGAAAACCTATTCTCGTGGTTTTGATAGAACTGTCACGTTTCCATGACAACATGTTTATGGAAACCTGGGTGGTCCATCAACAGTGCAACACTAGAGTTAGATAAGGGAGGATAAGGGAGAGAGTTATAGGGACATTACTGCAGGGTTGGGCTAATCCATTCTCTCTCAGGGTTACAAACATTCACTGATGTTACACAGGCAAAATGTACCAATTAAACTGTTTTCACATATTTTAGTAAACATACTTTTCATGGGCCATGCTATTAAAATGTCTGTACAAATGAGCACCAGATTCTGCCTTTTTGTAATTAACTTTGACAATTTGATCATTTGAATTTAAAAGTTTCATTCAGACTCAACTGACAAATTAATAGCAATCATTGGGTAATGCACTTATAGAAATATCTTTCAACTTGTTCTTTGACATCTGTAAAACAAAAGGTAGACATTTCATCCCAACATGCTCCAAACTTTGACCTGGAAAAGTTCAACCATAAACCCTAATTCGGTATCATTAATGTTAGTAAATGCCTTGTGAAGTGACGTTAGCCAGGTTTATGTTTGTGGACAAAGTTACAAGGTAACATCAACATGTCTTTATTTCTTGTGGAGAGAATGGGGCCATTCCTGTAAAATATCTCAATTTTCATTAGATGAAATGTAACCAAATTGTATATCATTTAGCTGTGTGTAAATACTGAAGACACATTTAGACCATTGCTGTAAAATATCTCTGAGTCAGTAGATGTAACATTCCCAGATTGAAAAAAGCAACAAAAAAACTGATGACAGAAGACCATTTTCCGAGGTAACATGTTAGTCAGTCTATAAACAGTTTGGGTCACCAGTCAGGAAACAGCAAGGTCTATGTTTACTACAAGGTCACATCAAGGTCAAGAGGGAGGGGGGCAAGTTGTTAGTAACATTTGGCTTATTAAGGCCAATTAGGTTTCCTTGAGACCAGCGAAATTGATACTACAGGACTGTAATCAAATACGCCAAATATCGGTTGCTCAAGGAACTAGATATGATTTTGGAAACCCCCAATTCAGGCATTTCAGAGAGCATCAGTAGGTTTATGACCAACAACAATAAATTGATTGACATTATAACAACCTTTACCACCACTCCATTGTTTGCACCTCCTCAAACAGCCGTACTCAGTGGATGTAGCCTTCAACAGTGAATAGTTTTCTTTGGCTCATTCTGAGAGGATTTCTGGACTTAAAAAAAAGTGTTACCCAAGTCATTTGATATTAACTTCTGTCCTGCAAAGCATCTGTACGAGATGCACTATGAACTGTTTTTATTGCTACTATATCTGTAATGATCAATAAATCAATCAATTGTAGCAGTTCCGTTAAAGACTGATAAATTGACCATGCCAAATGGCTTTAAGCTTTTTGGCTGAACGGTTTAGCGTCTGGGTTTGTGAGCTGGCGGCCCGGGATCGGCGCGGGTTCGAATTCCGGGAGTCAGGATATTTGTATAATTGTTTTTTGTCTGTTTCTTCTCCTTTCTCACACACAATCAAAACCAATTTTCTTGATGTCTTCCTTTATTGTTGCCATGTGTAATTGATCAATGTAATCAATCAATCAATGAAAACCGATTTTGTTGCTGTTTTCCATCAGGGGCCGATTTGGAACGGTGTACCTCTGTGAGGACAAGTCCACGCGGCGGAGGTTTGCGGCGAAGTACGTTCGCTGCCGGCGCTCGGCGGACAGACAGAGCATCAACCACGAGATCGACATCATGAACCAGCTCAGACATCCCAGAATCCTCCAGCTGTACGACGCGTTCGACTGCGGGAAGGAGGTCGCCATGATCATGGAACTGTGAGTTTGTTTGTTTGTTTGTTTGTTTGTTCAATAAGTCTTTCAGTCATGTCAGAAAGTGTCTGATATCGGATCATGAGTTCTGTCTGTTTGTTTGTTTGTTAATGTTTGTATCTTTGAATTCTAATGGAATGTTCCTGATGTTGAAGTAAACACAAGTGTATTTTTAACTGTGAAGTTCCTTGTACAAGTTTCGGATCAAAGAAATGATTGGAAAAGTCTTCAGTAAGGCTTAATTTCAGCCTACATTAGAAGTCCACTGATAACAGTAATCCTTGATTGTATTCTCTGCCATGATCACATGGTTAGCAGTGGCTTCAATTCAGTGGCAACTTATCTTGTATCTAGTATGGATTAGCGGGTGAAGTCTGCCACCTCTGATTGTTTTGTCCTAGCTGGTAGCAGTATGGGTAAAGGGGTGAAGTCTGCCATCTCTGATTGTTTTGTCCTAGCTGGTAGCAGTATGGGTAAAGGGGTGAAGTCTGCCATCTCTGATTGTTTTGTCCTTGCTGGTAGCAGTATGGGTAAAGGGGTGAAGTCTGCCATCTCTTATTGTTGTTTTGTCCTAGCTGGTAGCAGTATGGGTAAAGGGGTGAAGTCTGCCATCTCTGATTGTTTTGTCCTTGCTGGTAGCAGTATGGGTAAAGGGGTGAAGTCTGCCATCTCTTATTGTTGTTTTGTCCTAGCTGGTAGCAGTATGGGTAAAGGGGTGAAGTCTGCCATCTCTGATTGTTTTGTCCTAGCTGGTAGCAGTATGGGTAAAGGGGTGAAGTCTGCCATCTCTGATTGTTTTGTCCTAGCTGGTAGCAGTATGGGTAAAGGGGTGAAGTCTGCCATCTCTTATTGTTGTTTTGTCCTAGCTGGTAGCAGTATGGGTAAAGGGGTGAAGTCTGCCATCTCTGATTGTTTTGTCCTTGCTGGTAGCAGTATGGGTAAAGGGGTGAAGTCTGCCATCTCTTATTGTTGTTTTGTCCTAGCTGGTAGCAGTATGGGTAAAGGGGTGAAGTCTGCCATCTCTGATTGTTTTGTCCTAGCTGGTAGCAGTATGGGTAAAGGGGTGAAGTCTGCCATCTCTGATTGTTTTGTCCTAGCTGGTAGCAGTATGGGTAAAGGGGTGAAGTCTGCCATCTCTGATTGTTTTGTCCTAGCTGGTAGCAGTATGGGTAAAGGGGTGAAGTCTGCCATCTCTGATTGTTTTGTCCTAGCTGGTAGCAGTATGGGTAAAGGGGTGAAGTCTGCCATCTCTTATTGTTGTTTTGTCCTAGCTGGTAGCAGTATGGGTAAAGGGGTGAAGTCTGCCATCTCTGATTGTTTTGTCCTTGCTGGTAGCAGTATGGGTAAAGGGGTGAAGTCTGCCATCTCTTATTGTTGTTTTGTCCTAGCTGGTAGCAGTATGGGTAAAGGGGTGAAGTCTGCCATCTCTTATTGTTGTTTTGTCCTAGCTGGTAGCAGTATGGGTAAAGGGGTGAGGTCTGCCATCTCCTGACCGTACCTGTATCTTCCCCTGTAGGGCCTTGTCCTACCTGGTAGAGGTATGGTTAAGGGGGTGAAGTCTGCCATTCCATGACTACATGATTGTTCTCTTGCAGGATCACAGGAGGCGAGTTGTTCCAGCTTGTTATCGACGAGGCGGTGGAACTATCGGAGAAGGCGTGTGTGAGCTACGTCAGACAGCTGTGCGAGGCTGTGTCCTACATGCACGAACAGAACATCCTGCATCTAGATCTTAAGGTGAGACGTTGTCTTAATGTTGTCTTAGAATAAGTGAAGATTAGTCTTAAGGATTGCTTGGTGGAACCTTAGACTACATGCACGAACAGAACATCCTACATCTAGATCTTAATGAGAAGTTATATATATTATTTTTTTTATTCTGTTTTTTTAGCCAGGGTGACCCAACTCAGTGTAAGTAAGTCACTGCTTTACAGTGGGGCCCTGGATAAAAGTATCTTTAGTATTATCTTAGAGTAACTCAGGATTAGTGTTGCTTAGTGAAACCTTTCGGTCTCAAAGTCTTCAATGATAGCCGACAGCCTTGATCAGAATATCCTTCATTTCGATCTTAAGGAGATGCGTTGTCTTTATGTCATCTTAGAATAACTCAGGTTGGTCTTAAGGATTGCTTAGTGAAACGTAACACTACAGGTACGAACAGAACATCCTTTCTCTACATGTAGATCTTAAGGACTGGTGAGAAGTTGTCTTTATGTCGTCTTAGAATGGATCGGTCCAATCTAGGACTACATGCATGACCTGAACTTTCTACATTTAGAGATTTTATCAAGCTGTTTGTGTTTTGTTGTTAACATGTTTGTTTGTTTGTTTGTTTGTTTACAGCCAGAGAACATCATGTGCATCAGTAAGAAGGGAACCGCCATCAAACTGATTGACTTCGGTCTGGCCAGGAAGTTTGACCCAAAGGAGGACAACAGGGTGGGTGGATCTCAAGTTTTTTCTAACTTGATAATCTTAGGTTTGTATCTTTAGTACTCTTAAGTTTGTATCTTGATACTCAGGAAACACAAGACCGATTGGTTACAGGTTCGACTCCTGGCATTTCTACACATTGGTCCTTGTGAAAGGTACATTACACGACTTTCCTCACTCAACCCAGGTGTAAAGATGAGTACCTGGCTTTGGTTGTGGAGGTAAATTGCTGTAGAAGGAGAGGGTTGTGTTCCACCTTCTAATACTGTGCTCTAGACGCAGTGGATAACAACCCACTGTCCCTACTAGGGCTGGGTACCGGTACAGCGTACCGGTACAAAACCGTTTTTTCTTATTGGACCGGTCCAGAAAACCGGACCTAGAAAAATTAGGTGGACCATCATGCATTCACACGTTTTGGCGCTTGCAGGTGGAAGAAAATAACAAGAGTGAAGTAGAGTAGAGTTTATAGTAATTTCTACCAAGTTTTACAGCAAATCGTACCGGTGCAGTTAGCGTTGAAGGACTTTAAAACGCCAGTGTGAGTCTAATACTCCATCAAACAGATTTCTTTGTAGTGAAATGGACCATTGGTATGAGTGATACTGCATCAGGTCCAGGTTCAGGTTCGGACCTGATCCTTTGGACCTGGACCTGGACCGGACCCGGACCTGAATTTTCTGTACTGGTACCCAGCCCTAGTCCCTACAGTATTTAAAGAGAGGTTGGACTTCAAGCAGCTACTTTTCAAAGAACATACTGAAGTTTGTATCTTTCTTTTCCCTGTATTCTGTGTCCAGAAATTTCCAATAATGATATCAAGATTATAGCACTTTTTTACCTGACTCTAACACACCTTCTCTCACCTGTTACAGGTGATGTTCGGCACACCTGAGTTTGTTGCACCTGAAGTTATCAACTTTGACAGTATAGACTACAGCACCGACATGTGGAGCATCGGAGTCATCACTTATGTTCTGTGAGTAAACATAAACAAGTAAACTTACAATGTAAACATAAACAATAAACAAACAGTAAAGACTACAGCACGGACATGTGGAGCATTGGAGTCATCACTTATGTTCTGGGAGTAAACATAAACAAGTAAACAATAAACAAACACAGTAAACATAAACATAAAGGATGTGATCTTATTGTGAGTGGACCAAACTGTACAGTCCTATTATAAAACATGTACTTACTGTACAAGTATGGTGTGTTATTATAAGCTAAAGGGGATTTACTAGTTGTACAAGAAAACAAACACAAACTATACCATATTTATGAGAGAAACCTGTAGTCAGTTGGAACTATTTTTTTCTATTCATGAGAAGCTCAAATTGGCCTATGAATGGTTATTATATCATGTTTATTTCTTGTTCATCTAAGTGTTGTTTACATGTTTGTTTGTTTCCTGGTAGATTAAGCGGCCTGTCCCCCTTCATGGGTGACACCGACCAGGAAACTCTTGCCAACGTCACACTGGCGGAGTTTGACTTCGACGACGAGGCTTTCGACAACATCTCAGACGACGCCAAGAACTTCATAGAACAACTGCTCCTCAAGGACAAAGAGTAAGTCTACAAGTTATTGAAGAAATATTGACAGGCCTTTATATAGTAGAGTAGATTCATCCCTCAAGCTACCGATATGTTGCACACTGCAGTCGTCCCTCAGAAAGACATCTGGAGCCGCATAGTTCAAGTTTTGAACTTTTAATCAGCCTGTCGGCCAATATTGAGAGGCCTGGTTAGTTAGTATTCAGTCGTTCTTTAGACCTTGGGTCCAGCTCTCTATGTTTTATCAAGGTTTTCATCCATTTAGAAGATCAGATATGTCACTTCAACATAGCAGTTACTGTATTACAACTATGACAGGAAATCAAGAAGATATGATTGAAATATGAAAAAAGGAAAATGACACTGTTTGGAAGGGAGGACCACAGATTGTCTTAAGTTTGTTTTCAGTTCATTCTCATAGATCTAAACCAGGTTCTGTTGATTCCAAAGGGTGTTGCTAACCCTTCAAAGTCAAAGCCTCTGTTTAACAAATTGGCCAGATCGGCTGTGTTTCATGTTCATTGTGTGGAGATGTATTTTTTCTTTGGTTCAGAAGTTGTAACATGCTAAGCTCCCATGGTAGTGACTTGGGCTCAGTCTTGTGTGCCTTGGTTGTCTTGAAGCGGTGATGTTCTTTAAGTGCCCTTTTGCAGTACTGCTATAGCTGGGGATGGAGTCTTAATTGTGTTTAAGGACAGCCTTGATTAGTCCTTCACCAAGAACTTTAATGCAGTTGTGTGTTTCAGGAGAGTCAGGATCATCTTAATGCCTTGATTTTTTATTTTATTTATTGGTTTGGCTGTTCAGTACGCACAGCCAGCTAGCCTGTGGCTATTACAAAGGGCTAGCCCTGCTGACAAAAACAGTGACTGTCACATTATACTATTATGTCTAATGGAATCAAACATGTACAAGGACAGGACACTTGTCAATACCAGTATATATAATCTTAAAGTTTCACTCCTAACATCTTCATGTCCTCCCCAGGAACCGTAACACGGCTGTGACCGCCCTCCAGCACTGCTGGCTGGCGCAGGACAACGCCAAGGTGCGCAACGAGAAGATCAAAACCGACAAACTGCGCCGCTGGTGGCTCAAGAGGAAATGGCAGGTACGTGGCGAAGGTCGCTATGGCAACTGTTACCATGGCAGCAGATGTGGGATTAAGGGAACCATTAAGGGGCTTTATAACCAGCTGTGGATCGTAGGAAAGTAGGATTATGGGGATTTTGGTTTATAAGGAAGGTTAACAACAAAAGCTTCTAATAGAGAACAATTTCTGATCCTCAATTGGATTCAGAGAAGCACAAATAGCATTTCAAACCAAGTTAATGTTTTGTTTAATTGTTTTATTTGAATTTCTCACAATGTGAAAGGGATGGGGAAACAGGTGCATTAAGGTTTTTACAAACTTTCTTTATCAAATCTGAATAAATGTTAACTTTGTGTTGTGTTTTTATTTCTACAGAAAGCGGGGAACGCGATCCGCGCTGTCGGCCGGTTCAGAAGATCGCTGGGTCTGCTGTCTGGGAGCGTCTCAGAAGGATCCACATCCTCTCCCAATGGATCCACGTCTACCGAGGAGAACTGAACTGTGACTTAAAGACATGCTCAATATCTCAAGATGTCCGCAAGACATTCTCAACATCTGGAGACGTCTTAAAGATATTCTCAACATCTCAAGACGTCTTGGAGACGTTCGTAACATCTTGAAATTTCTTAAAGACTTTCTCAACATCTCAAGATGCCTTAGAGATGATTATTTAAGTGTGATGATGACAGAAGCCTTGCAGTCTTGCGGTAACACACCTGAGGGAAACACACCTGTACTTGTCACACCTGGTGTGGTGCTCACCTGGAGTTACAGCTGACAAGAAACTTCACCTGTACGCAAAATTTCTTAACAATATCTCAGACTGTAGGTTCTTAACTTCGGTTCTAGCAAAGACGTCTCCAGAAGGAAAAGCAAGACTGAACGTGCCTTGATGTGCCTCAACAAAGCCTGGAGTTTGAGACTAAGTTATCCTTCTTATGTTCTGCCATGTGGCCTGCTGTTGGAGTCTACCTGGTCCTTCCGTTCCTGTCTATTCCTTCCAGAAACTTCCTAAGACGCAGATCCAAACTCCTGTTGTGAAGTTGGGCAGTGAAACAACTAAACACCAAAATCACATGCTCACTGCTGGCTGTTCAAAAGCGCCTCCTGGTGACTACTATTGGCACTACACCACAAGATATAGGAACATCACGGAAAGCTTCAAACTGATAATAAATCACATGCATGTATAAATGGTGGCAAGACCTTGGACAGCTGGCAAAACTGAGGCTATTTTATGTATCAATAATATCTGTGTGTCTGGTCAGACTGTCTGGTTACACTGGTCCTGTGACAAACTTGTGTCAAACTGTAACAAACACACATGTATCAAATTGTGGCAAATCTTAACGAACATTAGCCCCCCTGAGTAGCAAAGAGCTCACTGCTGTTTAGCCTAAATCTGACATTGTTGTGGATGTATTTACTTTGTAGCAATATCATTACAAGCTTGCTACAGCAGTGGAAGGAAACATTGTAACAGTTGCAGTTTTGTGACATGTATCAGAGATAGTACCAGTGCCTTATAACCTGTGAGAAATACCTTGTTGATTTGTTGGTGCTTGGGTTGATCAGCTAGGTCTCGTACATACTAGGTAAGGTTGGTGTTTAGGTGGGCTAGGAGCTATGAATATGCGCTTCAAGATATGCTTAAAAGTGATCTAGCCTGGGTGCCACGTTACTGCAAATAGTGTTTGAAATTTCTGCATCTTTAAGTATAAAAGCTATAAGTCTTCTTTTGTGCAACCAAAAATCAACCTGCACAACTTGAGTTGCACACTGCACAACTTGTTTCCAAGCATCAGTGTTGAGTGCACCCGATGTCATGCTTATAGTTTCTGTCTTTCCTACACATTCCCTGAGCTGCGATGCTTATAAGGTATGGAAATGAAGCGGGAAGTATTCATGAATGAGAGGAAAGAAAAAATACTTGGTACTTTGTAAAGCGGGTAGAAATTGAAGCTCTATTTTGGACCAAGAGAAAATTAAGAGGACGCGACATTTTGTACAGGGGTGACCGATCTGACTGTGTACAAATGTAAATGAAACACTGAGAAAAAGTCTATATTTTCACGATGTGTGGGGAATGTGACATGGTAACGCGACTGTGTTGGTCTAGTGGCAACTCATGTTCTGTGCACAAATCTGAGCATTGTAACTGGAGAAATGTGTTAGTTAGTGTAAGTCCTGTACAGAAATAGAGGCTATTATTAACTGATGGGAAGTACGAACACTTTGCAGGCCCGAAGCCCTCACTCTGAAGCCTGCAATCTCAAGGTGTTTTGTCTACCCGAAACAAATCATGGCCACAAAAATTTCTTTTAACATACAATAGTGCAAAACTCAGGGTTGACGTAGTACAGACTCCCTTGCGATTTTTCTGCTGAAAAGCTTCATCACAAGCACAAGCTTTTTAGATTCCTGCTTTGTATTGTGAGTATGAAACAGCATATTTAACTGCTTCCTTTTGCTAGTCACAAATTGTATATCCTCACAATCATGTTGTGGAAAAAGAAGCCATGTTTAACTTTTATTCAAAGAGGTATTTATCGTAACATAATCTCACGAGAGTAACGACTAATTATGTGATGTAAAATTTGCTGTGAATTTATTTCACATTGACGCAATGTGTAAATAGTTTTAACAATGTTTCCTTCCCTCAAATGTATTATAATTTTATTAAGTGACGTATTTTCAAGTTTGTCAGTTAACATATAATGTGAAGAACAGAAAGCTTCACCTCTATATTAGCATTGTTATGTTGAAAGTTGCTTTGTTGACTTCAGCTGTGTTTTTCAGCACACGGTGGTGTTGCAGTTCGTATGGCTTGATATGTTTGTATTTTCAATAAATTTTATATTAATATCAGTCATGTTTCTTTGCATCTTTTGTGCTGTTTCTTTAGACTCAGAGGGATTAGAAAACGGGAGGGAGATTAGAAAACGGGAGGGAGATTAGAAGACGGGAGGGAGATTAGAAAACGGGAGGGAGATTAGAAAACGGGAGGGAGATTAGAAAACGGGAGGGAGATTAGAAAACGGGAGGGAGATTAGAAAACGGGAGGGAGATTACAAGACGGGAGGGAGATTACAAGACGGGAGGGAGATTACAAGACGGGAGGGAGATTACAAGACGGGAGGGAGATTAGAAAACGGGAGGGAGATTAGAAGACGGGAGGGAGATTACAATGACGGGAGGGAGATTACAAGACGGGAGGGAGATTACAAGACGGGAGGGAGATTAGAAGACGGGAGGGAGATTACAAGATAGGTAGAATAGAGAACGGGAGGGAGATTAGAAAGTTTGTTGATGTAGAGTGTGATCAGTATCTTTTCAGCAACTATTTCTTATTTTTAGAATAAGGTATAGCGGTAGTATTTACTTTAGGTATAAATGTACCTTTAGGTTGCAGGTTAGGTTTAAGTGATGTTAAGGTGTACATAGTCTCAATGTACTGTGTTGATGTTGTTTTATGTTTGTCTTATGACTCCAGCAGCCTCAATTATATTCACTAATGGAGATCTTTTGAATAAACAAATAAACAACCAGTTCTACTATCTCAATCCCTTTCCTGTCTTCATATGTATGTATGTATGTAATACCATCATGTATGTATGAATAAATGTAATGGTATATACAGTTTGTATGAATGTATAAATGCATGTACCGTATGTATGTATGAATGAATGTGTGTATCAATGAATGAATGAATGTATAAATGAATGTATGCATGTATGTATGACTGTATGTATGTGTGTATGTATGAATTTGTGTATGAATGTGTGTGTGTGTGTATGTATGTGTGCATGTATGTGTGTATGTATGGATGTGTGTATGTGTGTGTATGTATGGATGTGTGTGTATGTATGGATGTGTGTATGAATATGTGACTGTATGTATGAATGCAAGTATCAATGTGTGTATGAATGTATGTATGAATGTGTGTATAAATGTGTATGTATGTGTGTATGTATGAATGTGTGTATGTATGTGTGTATGTATGAATGTGTGCATGTATGTATGTATGAATGTGTGTATGTATGAATGAATGTTATGTAAATGTATGTATGTATGAATGTGTGTATGTGTATATGCATGAATGTGTGTATGTATGAATGTGTGTATGAATGTGTGTATGTATGAATGTGTGCATGTATGTGTGTATGTATGAATGTGTGTATGTATGTGTGTAATACTATGTATGTATGAATGCGAGTATGTATGAATGTGTATGAATGTGTGAATGTGTGTATGCATAAATGTGTGTATGTATTAATGTGTGTATTAATGTGTGTATGAATGTGTGTATGAATGTGTGTATGAATGTGTGTATGAATGTTTGTATGAATGTGTGTATGAATGTGTGTATGTATGAATGAATGTATGTATGTATGTATGTATGTATGTATGAATGAATGAATGTATGAATGAATGAATGAATGAGAATACAGAATATAAAGACGAGAGATTTATTTCCAAGGCAACAGACCAAAGTGACATAGCATTATGACGTTGCAGTCAGTATACGTTCAAAGTCTCCCGTGCCCAGTGTATGAGAATCCCTTAATCTCTGTGTCATTTCTTTATCGTTAACGTGGTCGTCTTCAAATCAGCATCCAAAAGAATTCGTTACATGTCCAAGCTTATTGTTTATTAGAGGAAGGAAAACGTCGTCAGAAACATCGGTAAACACGCATTTCCACTCTGAATCATTTACCATATCAAATTCTACTTTGTTGAATTCCAAAATGCCCGTCAATGCTTGTCATTCCATATTGTAAGAAGCAAAACTTAATGTACAAAAATGAACAGCTATGACTCATATAACATTTTTATCTCATACAAAACCACTATCCCACCATAATTCATCAATTAGTACACTGTCCTATCGAGTGTGTACAACATTTTTCATTCAATATAAACAGCTTTCTTTGACCTCCACAAATTTTGCCTTTATAAATATATTAAATGAATGATTAAAATCAATCTTAATCCAAACCAAATCTATATTATCACTTAATTACAGGCATTTACAATTTTAGAGAGCTGAGTTGCCCCCTAATTCAACTCTACCAAGTTTTTTCTTAGTCTGTAAGGAAACCATGCCACACATAGAATCACCAACATTCTTTGATTTAAGTATGCACAAGGGAAATATACGTTGTAGGAGATTGTAGAATAAGTAACACAAGTAACATGGGGTATCATACATGAATAAAACATACAAGTCATGTACGTTGCTTGGAACATAGAAAGAAAGACGAATATTCAAATCAAAAACGTAGCCATAGGCTAGCCCAAGTCCTTTCTGGACCTTTATTTTTGACAACTCAACTTTTAAGAACAAGGTTCCATCTTGATGAGCAGCCCATACAGCATGATGGCATCCACGTGTTTGGTGGACCACTCGATCTCATCGTTACCGTAGATGGGGTCAATCCTGTCCCCACGGCGCACATGGTGCAGGGTAGTCGGGCCGATACTGTAGCTTCCCGGCCGGATGCGGGCCTGAAACGCCGACCTCACCAGGTACTTCTGGCTGGTAGCTCTGTCTCGCCAGCTGTCAGAAGAGGTAAAGCAATTATTATTTAAGTGTTTACCTACATCATCATGGAAACTCATCTGTGTTAATACTAATCATAGTACAATGCTAAACTTTTTTCTAACTCCAAGGTACACACGGATTTTCAACGACCACTGTCGCCTTCTTCCGGATCAATACCGATATTTTCAACGACCACTTGATCCATGTATACTTTTCAGTGTTGGAAGAAAGTTTTACACACTCACCTATGCATATCACTAGGTGACACGAATCTTGATAGACGAAACATATATTGTGTAAATTTGTGTACAGCCAACGTAAAAATGTATAAGAATTCAATTTGAATATGGAACGTACATATATGGAGAGGAGTACGCGTCCCTGGAGGAGTACCGGATGCTGGGTGACACGAAGACTTGCAGCGTGTCGAACCCTTCAGGTTTCCACTCCTCGTTGTAGTGACCGTTCCTCTGCTTCAGGATTCCGGAGAAAATGTCATCTCCTACAAATTAACGCATATCATGATTTGAATGGACTTAAGGTTTTCAGGTACTAAACGTAATGCCAAATAAGTAAACAACGCTGAATTAACGTATATATAACTGACACGTGGTCAGGCTACACGTGTGGGATCAAGAGAAAATATTGTTCGGTGTGACCAAATTACGGTTTCAGTTCCACAGGTCTTAACACCAACGTAAACCCCAATAAAATTCTCTCAATTTGATTTTTCTCATACAGAGAACAGTGTACAATTTCAGATCTGGGTACCGTTCGGCTTATACTGTTAACGGGTCATGAAAACACTATAATGATAAGGTTGAAGCCGCTACCCGGTCGGCGCAGTCCCCCCGTCTCCAGGATAGGTTTGATGTTGTCCCTCAGAGTTCCGTGGAAACAAATGTGCCACCTGTCAAACGCAGCGACTGTCCCACCCCGGGGCAGCTTCACCTGTGGCAGGGGCACCCTGGGTAACAGAGAGGAGGGACGTGATGAAACAGTGCTAAACTTCTCACGACTCCGCGAATATCTGAAACTTTTTGTACGTCTTGTTTTATTGTAGTTCATTGATTATGCAAATATGTTTTTTATGAAGATTACGTGTGTCGAAACAATACCTCCCTGTAAAACGTAAATTTTCATAGCCTCTTTCCCACGGCCTGGGCTGTTAAGTCCGATCAATAACTAGATCTACTAACTCTGACCTCTACTTCCTACCACCCGGTAAGTCTCGCTTCCTGTCACTACCGACAGTGCATCTAAATGACTACGGATACACACCAACCCAGGCAAATACAAACACCGAAAACAGACTAAATAGACCGAGTCAATAATGGGGTTTTCACGTAACCGCCGACACTTCTGTCTGAAAAAAAGCCGAACACCTACTGCAAAGCAAATCTGCTCCAGCCCAGCGGTAGGACGTAAGGTTTGGGCGGGTTTCCGCGTTGGTAGATCTCGATGTCTCCCCGTCTCTCGTGGCAGGATGGACAATAACACATGTCTCTCTCAGGGAAGAAGAGATTGTCTGTGGGACAAGCAATACGAAATATGTAATGCTGTATATGTTCCTGGAGCTCTTCTATTGGGTATACAGGAGGTCACGGGGATTACTTATCATTGAATATAAGGTTCTATTTGATTGGGGGATCTTATACATGTACCATTGAAGTGCAACTCAACGTTGGATCTTGTAATCAGAAGACATAACAATATGTGGACAAGACAGTCAACCCAAGTTTTGTATCGAGTTAAACAGGGAAAAATAAGCATGGCTACAGTAGCCTCATTCACGGCCTTTATTACACAACAGTTGCAACGGCTACAATGTAAGGCAAACTTTAGTATATTGTACAAGACAACTGGCTACATAGTAACATCAATCTATTACTGTAACAGTCATAACAGCAGATGTACATCATTAATAGGCTTGTAATATCAAAAGAAAACACAGCGTACAAAGTGAGACAAAGCCATAATGTTGCATCAGACTACTTGCTGACAACCATAGATTTAGTACTAGTACGAACTATTTATATTTACATGGCCGCGCGAAATTTTAAAAAAAACGCGAATCAGCGGCGCACCGCCAACCCCACCCCAACAATAAACGCCAATGCCCGTGGAAGGCTATGATGCTAAATCTACAGCTACAACTACTTACCCTGAAGACCAAGTTCATCCCTAAACCGTGCGCAGCGCTGCTGGTACTCGCACTCGTAACTGTTGAGTTTTGCCCGCCGGACTTCACGCACCAGCCCCGGGGTAAAGCTGGTATCATGTCTCGTCCTAGAATGTCCCCTTCCCGTGCGACCTACACAAAAAAATCATTATCATCAAATGTGTTCTGTTACATACATCCGAGAACCAAGATTGAGGTATGTCAACTAGGGCACGGTCACATAGGTCGTGCGATCGTCGTACGATTTTGATGCCATAGGATTTTCAAGCAGGCCGTGAGAGTACCAAACACTGACATGGATCTAAAACAGCTTTTTGTGTACCAAGACAGTTGAACTTTGCAGGAGACGTACATTTTTGTCCTCCAAAATGCCCGAAGTTAGCGATCGTACGACGATTGCACGACCTATGTGACGCCTTTAGACTAATTTCCGGTGCTGCTACCCTGGGTGTTCAGACTTGACAGCCTTGCCGTGTCTTCTCTACAAGCAGAGGTTGGTGGGGAAGATTGTGACCTTCATCTCCCGTTCTCAGTTCCCACCCCTCACCTTCAAAATGTCCTTTCAGCCTCCGACCATGGGCAGAGGTTGGAGAATGTGGAGAGAAACAGAAGATACGGGAAAAAGGTCACGATCTTCCCCACCAACCTCTGCTTGAATAATCTCCAGGCCATCAGGACCGGCTGACGACCTTTGGCTGCCAATACTCCTTGCCAGCTTTGATACTATCTTATGACACCGGTAAATCCGCCTGGTATTATCAACCTACCGTAATATGATCTTCCGAATTCGCTCATGGCTCTATTGTAGATCTAAAATGTCAGCGCCCGTCCAATACCAGAAAAGTCTACCTAATCCAACAATGTTAGAAACAGTGGTGAGCACCGGGATTTTCCAACAGAGACTGTAGTCATTGGGGCTGGGAAAACCAGACTGGGAAAAACCCAGTTTCGCATAGTCGTCCAGACTTCATGGTCAATTGTCATTACGTCATTGCTATATCGCCCAGTCCAGCATCAGTGACTAGTTTCAGTGCAGCTGTCTTTCCAAGAACGCCTCACAGCCTTATGTGCACGAAACTTTGGCTTGGTTTCGGCGAACGTATCTCGTTACAGATAAATATCTGTGCAAGGAGAATTATCAAGCCACAATTTAGGTCCGAAAACTCTGAATATATTTCTTCAAGGGCGAAAGAGAGTCGAAGCAAGGTGAGTTTCCCGCACTTCCGGGTTCAGAGTCCTACATTCTCAGGCACTGGAAAGTCTGAAATATCAACAGAAATAAGTGAATAGTTGCTCTTTATCAAGCAACATGTTGTTGGAAAGATATCTCGTATGATTATTGCAACAAAGGGGACTTAAAAAGATGTTGACCTGGACAAAGTGTACGGGACTATCTATGGACAGTGTACGGGGGACGCCATTGGTCTGCTGACAAAGTTCATGGATAATAGAAAGGCTCACAAAGTTAGTCTCCTCACTCTCTATACTGGTGTCCTACTGTTACCTATTAAGACTTGCCCCAAATCAGGGGTGCATACTTTAATGGACCGATCCTGAAGCCCCGGCCCGTTTGATCATGTTCTATTTTGAGCATCTCTGTCAAATACAGCGCTTGTCGGACAGAATTGGCCACCACCGCTGTTTAGCTGATAAAAACGACTGAATTCTGTTTAGCTTTCTTGGGCCTAAAATCCACTCAGACTGGGCCAGTCTTTGTTGAAGGCTACATCCACTGGGTAATGTCATTTGAGGAGGGGGCGGATATAGATGGAAAGGGCGTTATAATTTCAGTCAAAGCGGAAGCGGTAGGCGCTCCATAGCATTAATTGTTGGTAGGCAGGAGTGCCCGGTTTCTAACATGCAGTCGATAAACGTGGAAAGCGTGATACATATATCTGTGGCAGGGTTTCTACTGCGTTTACTGCATGCATAACAGCTGCATGCTCATGATAAAAACGAAATTAAGACGAAAGCAACTCGGGCACTCGTGCAGAGGGAGCTTGTATTACACGCCAACTAATTGAAACCTTCTACAAAGTCTGCTAGTGCAGAGTCACGTGTTTTGTACATACCCTGCTCTACATCTGCAGTGGCTCTCCCTCCCATAACAACTCTCCTCAGTGGGTGTAGCCTTCAACAAAGAATAGCATAGCATTTTTCTTTGGCCATTTCTGTCCAACTGGGGCTGTTTTTGACGGGGTGTTCGAAATAGAATAGGGGTTCTACCTGGTTCTATTTGGCGTTCGATCAGGATCGGTCCATTGTTTAAGAGTTCACTGAACTGCCTGCTGCACCATCATAGTGAATCATACTCTTGGCTTCTCACCTGTGTGAGTCCGCATGTGGGTCTTCAGATGAATCAGTTGCCTGAACTGCTTGCTGCACTTCTCACACCTGTAAGGTTTCTCCCCTGTGTGAGTCAGCAAGTGTTTCTGAAGCCCACTGTGTTGACTGAATTGCCTGCTGCACTCTTCACACTTGTAAGGTTTCTCCCCCGTGTGAGTCAGCATGTGAGTCTTCAAATGATCCCGCCTACTGAACTGCCTGCTGCACTCCACACATCTGTACGGTTTCTCCCCTGTGTGGATGTGCATATGCCTGGCCAAGTTGTCAGCTCTGCTGAACTGCCTCCCACAAACTTCACACCTCATCCTGATGGAGGGAAAAGATGAATGATTTATCCAAAAATGATTTTCTCAGGTTGGTAAAATATAATCAGGCTTTTTTTTTCTCATCAAGTTCTATAGCAACAATGGCTCCCAAGAGATTTGGGCATTAACAGTGAAAAGAGCAAAATTGTGACGTCATTCTAACCAGGTTTTCGCTACTCTAGGAATGCTCATTCAACTCAAGTGACGGCGCACATGATAAATTATTGCAGGGCCGTCATAATTTAAAAATCATTCTAGTCTCTAAGGCCACACCAATTTAATTTCTTGGTTCACGGATTTTTTCATAAAGAATATGGAGTGAGAGGGCGAAATAGAAATAAAAATAAAAAATGTAAAATGGTTGGGGTAAAGGTAACGGCTGATCCAAAACATAAAGAATAAAAAGTTTTCAGCTTGAAAAAAGTACAAAAACACTATTACTGTACAGTAACAGCACCTGTACCCACACTTTAAGGAGCTTATAATATAAAGGCCAATTTGCTACACCAGAAATTTGGTTAATGGTTTCAGTTATGGTGAAAATTTGCTAAGTGGTAATTTTTATTTTTATTTTTTTTTCCAAAAAATTGGAGCGAGCGAATCCGTGAACCAAGAATTTAAATTGGTGTGGCCTAACACTGATATAAATCGAACAGCTGTTTATGTAAAACTCATGCACGGTGCCTGCTCGTGAATCTATAACATTTACATGATAGGCAAGGGTGTGATACTTGAGCAATAGGCAAAACTATTATCAAAACCACAAAAGCTGTCATTAAATTCAAGAGGCAGCATAATCTTTTATTGATGATCCTAACAATTGAACACTTTTTTGACAAGTTAAAAGAATTTAGTATCTTGTTAGCTGCAACTTTTTCTGCTACTTTGTCCTGGAAAAAGCGATTTACTTACTAGTACTTGGATTGCAGTCAGTTAGCAGTGAGCAGATGGACAGCGGGACTTTGGAGATGGTGAGGGCGGGGCTCCAGTTGTCCTTCAGTACGTCCAGACTTGGCTGTGGTAGATACGGGTCCGGAATGTCACCTGGACAAGCAATAATTAACAGTCATGTCACTTCATTTCTTTCTGATAATGAATTACAACAGATGTTCTCACAAAATCTCCAGCAACTATTTTCTCATGTACATTCTACTTGTGCAGGCTACTGAGACGTAGAAAGTTCTTCTAAATACAAGGCTCGAAATACCACCTGCATGTGCAGGTTAGTGCAGGTCAAAAATTGGAGCTGTGCAGGTATTTCTGATGTCTACCTGCGCCTAACCTGCAGTACTGGTCTATGAATACATAAATGTCATATGATTTATTGTTTGTTATTAGCTGCATTGACTGTTAACGTTACCACCTATAAAAGAATAAATAGCAATAGTTTCTGAACACTTTTAGTATGATCCGTACAAATTTAGAGTGGTGCAAGTAAAATTTGTCTGGTGCAGGTAATTGTCAATGTTACTTGCACCAGTGCAGGTAACGTTATGCAGAAAAATGTATTTTGAGCCCTGCGAGAGGACAAGAAAATATGGATTTAGATTCTTCTACGCCGCTTTTACTTACAAAGTAAAACTTTACACAATTACACTGTAAAGGCACTGGGATGGAAATGAAGAGGTAAGGTTAGGGTCATCCTCCTAACGACCGGTCCCCAACGGCACTGACGGTACTCTGCTGTAGGAGAATGGGTTAGGGTTAGTCCAATGAAATAGGGGGGGGGGGCGTATAGGCACATGGAACTCGGATAAAAATGCGTGTGAAGCAGTTGGTAAATCGAAACTCCTCAACCACTCCACCCCCAACCCTCCACATTTATTTTTTTACACCAGGGAGGTTAACAAAAAGTTACAGTTAAAAGTGCATGTGTGTCAGCGGGGGGGGGGGGGGGGGGGGGTTACGTTGCGCCATGTTCGAGAAATATCACTCTTTGTCCCATCATATCCCACTTCATTCCGATACTAGACCACTCTAAACAGTCATAAAAGATACGAACGGAATACAGTGCAACTCACCGCTCAGTTGTTCAAACGACGCCACGGAAAGGCCTAGGAAGTGATGAACATTTTGTTCGCTCTTGTTTGGGATCCCGCCAGACGGCGTGGTGCATCATGGGAGCCACCTGTTAATCCATACCACAAGTATGGTGAAATATATTGTATTCTTAATTTTTCTCTTTCTTTCTTTCTTTCTTTCTTTCTTTCTTTCTTTCTTTCTTTCTTTCTTTCTTTCTTTCTTTCTTTCTTTCTTTCTTTCTTTCTTTCTTTCTTTCTTTCTTTCTTTCTTTCTTTCTTTCTTTCTTTCTTTCTTTCTTTCTTTTTCTTTCTTTCTTTCTTTCTCTCTTTCTCTCTCTCTCTCTCTCTCTCTCTCTCTCTTTCTCTCTTTCTTTCTTTCTTTCTTTCTTTCTTTCTTTCTTTCTTTCTTTCTTTCTTTCTTTCTTTCTGCCGTCACCTTTCGGACGTTGACCCACAGAGCCCGACAGCAAGACGTGAAAAATCGTAGAAATGGAACAAATCAGAGGAGTAAGCCGGCCATGCAGAGGAATATCACCGGCCAGGGAACAGCACGCGATCGTCGGGATCGCGAGCTGTTCCCTGGCCGGTTATATTCCTCTCTATTTGTTCAATTTCTACGATTTTCCAGCGATCCGGAGTCTGGTAGAGACTAGTTGATTTCAGTTGTGGTGGGAATATGTTGTGGGACTTCGTACATCTATACAAGAAGGTCCTAGTCATTGCGGTAGTTTCTGGCTTGAGTAGTCTAAAACCTCCACTTTTCGCAAGACGAGTATTGTGCTAATGTGTGATGCTAATGTTTTCTAATCTCTTGTACATAGCTCTAGGTTTCTTTGCTACTAATAGTTTATTATTCTTATCTGCCCCCTCCTGTCCGAACCATGCACCAGGGAAGATCTGGAAACTTTGACCCCCAGAGGAAGGGAGTGTTTACTGGACCAGAAAAGTGTAGTGATGACACGAAGAAGAAGAAGAAGTTTATTAATTTAAACATAGAAAGTGTACCAGTGTACAGTCTTTCTTTAACCAATGGCCATTGCAGCCTCCTGTGTATGTTATCAGCATTGTCATTATATTGTGCATTTAGAACAAGTCTGGCTGCCCTTTTTTGCAGAATCTGTAGTTTGTTCAAGGATGTCTGTGGGATAGCAGATAACAAACAAGCACAGTAATCCAAATGAGATAACACAAGTGTTTGTGTCACGGTCTTTAGCGGACCATCGAAAAGCAGATCTCTTGATCTCTTCAGCATTGCTAGTGCACCTGTCATCTTGTTCAGGACTTTGTCTGCTTGTTATGTCAATGTCAAGTGCTGGTCTATCATGAAACCAAGTAGTTTTGCTTGAGATACCTGTTCCATCATTTTACCATTCAAAGAAAGCTGTAAGTCTGGGCTGTTCCTTAATCTGTGTCAACTGCCAATCACAATCGACTTAGTTTTCTCCACATTTAGTACTAGTTTGTTTGCCTGTACCCAGTCGCAGATCTGTTTAAGTTCGGTCTGAAGTGTGTTTTGTATTGTTCAAACATTCGGGCCAGAAGCAGAAGGTGTAGAGTCATCAGCATACATGTCAATATCACAGTGTGTTACAGCAGTGGGTAGATCATTCGTGTAAATGCAAAAAAGTAACGGCCCTAAGCTTATGTTCTTATTGGCATGTGCTTATTTGCATACTGGTCATTTACATATATGGGATA
Source organism: Branchiostoma floridae x Branchiostoma belcheri (assembly GCA_019207045.1). Classification (NCBI taxonomy): domain Eukaryota; kingdom Metazoa; phylum Chordata; class Leptocardii; order Amphioxiformes; family Branchiostomatidae; genus Branchiostoma; species Branchiostoma floridae x Branchiostoma belcheri. The sequence goes on along the minus strand of CM033041.1, from coordinate 682,259 downwards.
AAACCCTACTCCCGCTAGGCCGCTACCCATGGCATAAGATAGTATTAAAAGCTGCCATAGGAGTGAAGCCAGCTTAGGAGTGTGTTTGGCTACCAGAGTGGCTGATGATTCCCTTTGGCCAGCTATACACCTATAGCCAGCTTTGATACTATCTTATGCCACTGGTAAATCTGCCTGGAGATTAGCTAACATTCTCAGTCTCAGTACTGCATGGGTCTGTTAGTCTCTACCAGACTCCGGATCGCTGGAAAATCGTAGAAATGGAACAAATAGAGAGGAATATAACCGGCCAGGGAACAGCGTGCTGTGAACGATCGCGTGCTGTTCCCTGGCCGGTTATATTCCTCTGGCCGGCTTACTCCTCTGATTTCCATTTCTACGATTTTTCCAGCGATCCGGAGTCTGGTAGAGACTAGGGTCTGTATGAATTCAATGATTATCATTCATACATACCCAGTACTGAGACTGACTGCTGGCTACAGCTGAATAATATCTAGTAGACGCTTATAATTCCACCAGGTGCCATAATACTGGCAGATAAAAAACATTGATTAGAAATGAAATGCCTTCTCAAGATTGTCCTGAACATCTTAATATCTTAAGTTTATGTATTACTGAAGCTTCATTAGGTACATCTCTCCTTAAATTAATTTTTTCTCATCTTGCGGTATTTTGGCAACCGGTGGAATCATGATACTTAGATGTTAATTAGTCCAAGTTATAGGACTGGGTCTATGCGGTCAGCGTGGTGCAATAATACGAAGCTGGGCTGCACTGTTTTGGAGTTCCGTGCAATTAACAGAAGTGTGCGGTAATCCGTTGTGCAATTATCTGGCTTCTTCTGTACAATTAGAAAAAATGGTTGAATATGTCAATTCACTAACTCCTAAGGATCGTATGCAAATGTCACTCAAATCTAAATTATGTTTGCATATATCTAGCATTGCACCGAGAGACTGAATGGACGAAATAAAAGACATTGTATATTTATTGACAACAACATGATCTTTATTGTCAGGTGGGCGGGAAGGGAGGGATGCAGGGAGGGAGCTAGGGGTGTCTTCCTCATCATCATCATTCACATACTCCTTGGAAGCAGCTGCAACAAGATAAAGAAAAATGATTATGAATGTATTTTAGAATCTGTGACTTTTCCCCCACAGGAGACAAGGCTAAAAATGTAAGATAAAGCCAAGTAAAGCATCTTCACACGTTTTGCTTCAAATAAGAAGGTTTCATGTACATTTGGTAGAATTGTGGCAGTATTTCTGTTCACATATTTTCCATGGTTTATCAGAAAGAAAAAAACAGTAGTACAATCAAAGTCATTTACTAAAAAGGATTGTATGCAAATACCACTGTCATGCAAATTATGTTTACACACTTTCTTTGGTTAAGACAACACCTTCCTGGAATATAGTAAGAAGCTGTAGTTAATAGAAGAAGAGATTTTGAGACTATTTTAAGCAGAGGCTTAATACTATGGTGTAGCCGAAGTAAAGATGCAAACAAACAAAAGCTGTAGTCCATGAAGGAAGAACCAAATTCAGGTTTTTCATATACTCCATCCTATACATTGGCATAGGAAAAATGACAAGGCCATACGCTGACTTTCTGGAGGCCAAAGATCAACTGACAGGCAAAAAGCACAATGTAAGGCTAATTAAAGAATTCGCACAATGCCTTTATTGGCTAGCAAGAAGTCACTTTTTACGAACTGATTCTAAGATTTTTTTAAGCAAAATGAATTCAATGATTAAGGCCGGAAGATCTCAAGGGAGCAAATGTAGACAGAGGTCTGAAATGGCATGTTAATAACAGTTCTACCACAACAACCGATGGGCAGACAGTCCGCCGAGGCTGCAAGATCGGGAGGGAGCAAATGTGAGGTACAAAATGAAAACATGTTTAATACTACTGATAGTTCGGATCTTTTTATCAAGAAACAAATGTGTAGAATGTTGCTCCAGGAACCACTGCGGTACGCCCCACAGGAGGACCCTGCCGGCCTGCGCTCCATGCTGTCCTCAGGCAGTAGACATCGGCTTATTGAGCAGAGGGACATGAGAACCGTGTGCCGGAGAGAAGACTGACCGGACACGAACGAGAGGTAAACACAATAATAATTTAAAGGCACTAGTTGTTACATCTTCGCTGATTGGCTGGCACATTGATTGAATTAAATCTTGCTGTGGGGTGAACGTCCGAAAGTCGGCAGGAGGCCAAAAGAAAATCAATTTGACAGGAGAAAGAAAGAAAGAATAAGGAACATTACGCATACAATATATTTCAATACATTTCGCTCGTATCTGTTTTATGATTGTTAAGAGTGGTCTAGTATCGGAATGAAGTGGGATATGATGGAACAAAGTGATTTCTCGAGCATGGCGCTGTGCCACGCCCCCCCCCCCCCCTTTATCTCCTCCAGGAAAAATAGATTTTGCGAGACATTGTAAAGTCTAATGGGAAACTTAATAAACAAACAAACTCGTGCACACTCTGGTTCACTATTATGAATATTAATTAGTCTTCGGCTTCCTCTTCGCTGAATGGCTGGCTCATTAATTGATTTAAGTCTTGCTGCCGGGTTCTGTGGGGTCAACGTCCGAAAGGTGACGACAGGAGGCCAAAAGAAACCAATTTGACAGGAGAAAGAAAGAAACAAGAAGAACATTATACACACAATATATTTCACCATACCTGTGGTATGGCAGAAATATGATAACACTACAGTAATTAACATGTTGTTGGAATAACAGGTGGCTCCCATGATGCACCGTGGCGTCTGGCAGGATCTCACCGGGAGTCAAAATCTTCCTTACTTCCTTTCCGTCGCGTCAAGGAGTCATTTGGACAACTGAGAGGTGAGTTGTACTGTATTCCGTTCGTTACTAATGTCTTTTATGACTGTTTATAGTGGTGTGGTATCAGAATGAAGGGGGATGTGATGAAACAAAGTGATATTTCTCGAACATGGCACAACGTAACCACCCACCCCCCTCCTTGGTGTTGAAGTATGATATTAACAAAAAATAAATGTGCAGGGTTGGGGGTGGAGTGGTTGAGGAGATTTACCAACTGCTTCACCCGCATTTCATCCGAGTTCCATGTGCCTCTACGCCCCCCCCCCCTTTATTTCATTTCGACTAAGCCTAACCCTAACCTCTTCATTTCCATTCCAGTGCCTTGACTTTGCAGTGCTTAATCTAAATCCATATTTCCTTGACCTCTTGCAGGGCATTTATCTTTTCCCTCCAGCAGATGCAGGATGAATGCTTGTGTCTGTGAGAAGTGTGGAAAAGAATTCAGTCGAAGCGACAGCTTAAGACGGCACATGAGAACCCACACAGGGGAGAAACCCCACAGGTGTGTTGTGTGCGACCAGCAGTTCAGTCAGCACGGTCATCTGAAGAGACACATGCGCACTCACACAGGGGGAGACCCTACACGTGAGGAGTGCAGCCGGCTGTTCAGGCAAAAAAATCTTCTGAAGACTCACATGCAGACTCATACTGGCGGAAGGAGTGAGACGCAGGGGTCGTGGAGTGTGACGCAGGGGTCGTGGTTCGTCACCAAACTCGTGGAAATGCTAGACAGTGTGGGGGACCGATATGGGAAATAAATGGGAAAGAATAAAACAGAGTCTTAACTACTACGGGGAAGTCTAAATCAGTAAATGACTGTACTTCATGCTTTTTCCCCAGGGTGCTGGGAGGGTCAGGGCTACTGGCAATGATAGTCGGAAAGCAGATGCAGATGCCACCGTGATGCAGATGCCACCGCAGATGCAGATGCCGATAAATGACAAAGAAGAAAGCAGAGGCTAACTACTATGGGGAAGCCGATAAATGGAAGAGAAGCTGTAGCTGTAGCTGAAGAAGATATTTTGAGATTTTTTTTAGCAAAGGCTAAATACTATGTGGTGTAGCCAAAGTAAGCATGCAAACAAACAAAAGCTATAGTACATGAAGAAAGAAACCAAATTCAGGTTTTTCATATACTCCATCCTGTACATTAGCATAGGGAAAATGACAAAGGCCACACGCCGACTTTCTGGAGGCCAAAGAGCACCTGACAGGCAAAATACACAATGTAAGGCTATTTAAAGAATTCGCACAATGCCTTTATTGGCTAGCAAGAAGTCACTTTTTACGAACTGATTCTAAGATTTTTTTAAGCAAAATGAATTCAATGATTAAGGCCGGAAGATCTCAAGGGAGCAAATGTAGACAGAGGTCTGAAATGGCATGTTAATAACAGTTCTACCACAACAACCGATGGGCAGACAGTCCGCCGAGGCTGCAAGATCGGGAGGGAGCAAATTTGAGGTACAAAATGAAAGCATGTTTAATACTACTGATAGTCAGGATCTAATGATTTTTCCGATTTTGAAAAGTTTAAAAAGTGCGTACTTAAATCGAGAACACATGGTATGTAAAGGATCTCTGCATTTCAGGCAGCAGTTATTATATAGAATTGTATGGAAGCTCTTTGCAATAATTATAATTATTTTCTGTACTGATATCATGAATCTTTTTTCTTTACAGAAGACAAGACTGTAACTTATCGCATAATGGAGACGCTGTAGCATCAGTAAACTGGAATGACAGCGGGAACCTCGTTGCCGTCGGGACCTACAATGCTAACTACTATGGGGAAGCCGATAAATGGAAGAGAAGAAAGCAGAGGCTAACTACTATGGGGAAGCCGATAAATGGAAGAGAAGAAAGCAGAGGCTAACTACTATGGGGAAGCCGATAAATGGAAGAGAAGAAAGCAGAGGCTAACTACTATGGGGAAGCCGATAAATGGAAGAGAAGAAAGCAGAGGCTAACTACTATGGGGAAGCCGATAAATGGAAGAGAAGAAAGCAGAGGCTAACTACTATGGTGTAGCGCATTGATGACTGTATTTCGATTCTCTTTTAGACCATTCCTTTTGTCGATTATGTACATTGTGCACGGGAATGAGTACAGCCAATTCCATCAGGCCAAAAAGCATGTTACAGGAAACAAGCAAGATGTAAGACTAATTAAAGAATTCCCACAATGCCTTTATTTGCTAGCAAGCAATTGGCTAGCAAAATTAAAAATTGTGGAGTCTACTTAGTGTCTTCTAGCAGAGGCTAACTACTAGTACTATGGTGTAGCGGACACATGGAGCTGAAGTAAGCAGAGGCTAACTACTATGGCTACTGAGGAAAAAGATCTTCTCTTTCCTCCTTGAGGCAAAAACAACGCAGGTTATTCCAGGTGTCACAGCAACAAATACTGCTGTATGAGTGAGGACTACGGTCTGCTTCCATTTTAAATACCTTTCTATGGATCCCATATCATGCTGGGGGACGGAAGGTACTCATGCACATGTTTATCCCACTGACTGATCGAACAAAAATGGCTAGAAATGCAAGATAAGTGAGTCAACTGAGCAAGACAACACACAAAAACATCAAATCTGGCTCAATCCACCCCCATAGGAAAATATGTGAACAGAAATTCAATACTACTACAAACCTATCAGATGTACATGAACCATTCTTATTTGAAACCAAACATGTGAAGATCCTTTACCTTGCAGCAGGCGCGTCGGATTCTGAAGTCGTCTTCTTCCTTTTTGGAGCAGGTTTCTTAGCCTTGGCCTTCATGTTGGCATCAAAGATGCTCGGCTGGGTGGCATCTGGTGCCGTCACCTTTGTCAGTGTCACAAGGGCGGGAGGCTGGGTGGCATCTGGTGTTGTAGGGATGAATCACAACAAGGAATGGTTCAACAAACAAAGCCCTCCAAATTTCAAACACTCAGTTTGTCTCCTGCCACTAAACAGCAGAAGACATGCAATTTACATAAGATTACAGTGTACGGGTAAAGACATCTCTATTATTGGTAACAAATTCTGCTTTAAGATATGTACATTAGTAACATTTATTCTTGCCTGATGTTGGTTGACCTACATAAATTCAGTTGCTCCGTGGCATTCAAGTTGATATCAATACTCTAGCACAAAAACACTGGATGTCATGATTGTGCAGTCGACAGGCACTGTGAGCATAAAAACGCTGATTCACAGTATGTCAAAAGAAACCTTTGCTATTGATCAACAAATCAATATGAACCCTACCTTTGGCTCTCTTGGGAGCAGTACTTGTTGCTCTGACACCTGGTTTTCTCGCCTCACGGAGGAACGAGAAGATCATTTTCCTCAGAGTAGCCACAGGTGCTGGGCTGTGTTTAAACTGCCCTCCCCCGTTCTTAGCAATGGCCTTGCCCACCTCTTCATTGACCTTGATGAGAATGCTGAGGTCATATCGGTCCCCTATGCTGTCTAGTGTTTCAACCAGTTTGGTGACGGGAGGGAGGGAGTTAGGGAGGGGTGTGATGTGAGGGGTGTGTTCCTCATCATTCTCATCATAGTTCACATGATGGGCGAGGGAAGGAGGGATGGAGGGGTGTCAAGGGAGAGGGAGGTGTTCCTCATCATCATTCACATACTTCTTGGAAGCAGCTGCAACAAGATAAAGAAAATGATATGAATGTTTCTGTGACTTTTCCCCCCACAGGAGATAAGGCTAGAAATGCAAGATAAATCAGCCACGTAAAGCATCTTCACATGTTTGGCTTCAAATAAGAAAGGTTTCATGTACATTTGATACAATTGTCGTAGTATTTCTGTTGACATATTTTCCAAGGTGGTGGATTGAGCCAGATTTATTAGACAAAACAGTCGAACAATCAAAGTCATTTTCAGGAAAAACAGTTGAACAATCAGTCATTTACTAAAAAGGATTGTATGCAAATGCCACTCTTATGTAAATTATGTTAAGACACTTCCTTTGGTTAAGACAACACCTTCCTGGAAGTCTTACCATTTATCCATGCAATAACCTCAAATATAGCTCACCCCAGACTTTTTGCAAAATTTTATTTTCCATTTTTTTTCGACCGACCTCCCCAATATTTTTCTGAAAAAATCCGAGAAGCAAGGAATTAAATTGGTGTGGCCTAATCAGAATATATATAACATACTTGCAACTTGAAATGTGATATCAAATTGGATCAAATTTAATAGATATCTAGCATTATGTTAATTAAGGTTGACATCCGGGTAAACAATATTCATTCAATTTCTACAACTGGATAATAAAATAAATAAAGATTTACTTTTGGGCGTTTCAAGTGACATCCATCACTCTCTTAGTCTTACACTTGTAGGGTTTCTCACCTGTGTGAGTGCGCATGTGCCTCTTCAGGCTGTCCTGCCTACTGCACTTCTTGCCGCACTCGTCATGATGTACAACTGCTGGAAGGAAAAGGCATCAGCTTTCATTGATATAGAAAAACTGGCCTGGAATGGGAATGTGCTCAGGAATGAAAAGTATCACCCCATGCATCTGAAGTAGAGCTGTGTACCAGCACAGTTGTGTACCGATACGGTACCGGTACAATCAATCAAGCACAGGTCCACAATACCAGAACCCTGGTGTACCAGTACTGTACCTATAATCCACAACACATGTGCAATGCACAGAGGGACTGCCTGTCTGTCACTTAGCACTACACAAGGGAACAGATAAGAGTTCACTTCAAATTAGGGCAAACAGTCCCTTTAGAAATGTTAAAAAAACATTCCAAAGTTACAGAGACATTTGCAAACATGCTATAGCATTCATAAAAAATGCATTACAATTTCTTGTTGTCAACATGGGGACGATTTTCGTCTTTGTTTCCATAAAATAATCCCTAAGTGGTATTGGTTATGAGGAATTAATAGTCTTGTGTCTAGCACAATTCAACACTGTATGTTCAAACATGCTTTTTGCCTTGCCGCCAGGCAAGGCTTTACGCCAGCTTTTTTCCATGGATCAATGGACGGACCTTTTAACCCAGCCCTTCCAAAGCCCCTTCCAAAGGCCCTTCTTTCCTTGCCGAGTTTCATGGCTTAGTTAGACAATAGTACATTCCAGGCGAGTATTAAAACGCTCTTCTAGACGCATGTTACTGTATGTGGTCCAGCGTAATAAATCTACGCTTTAACTCACCATGTTTATATAAATATATATCACAAATTGCATCAGAAGGAACTTAGTTTGTAATAAAAAATAATGCATATTCATTGTGGGTCAAAAAGTTTTACAAAACCTGTTTAATGTGCCAATAATTCATCTGACATAAATTATGATAATGAGGGGGGGGGCGACATGTGGAACTCGGGATTTTTAAGCGTAGAATCTAGTCTATCTTACCAAAATAACATAAAATACGCGGCAAGGCACAGCTTTTTTAAAAAGATTTCTTGTTTCAGTAGTTTTCAGGTACAGATTCAGGTCCGGACCTGTACCTAAACCCATGTACCTGTACCTGTACCTAAAATTTGTTTAGGTACACAGCTCTAATCTGAATTTCATGACATAAAACTAATGACAAGCTTAAAATGACAAATGAACATGGACTCTCAAACAATGAGTAGGGGACTTGTGGTTTCGGACTTGACAATATTTACGGGGGGAGAGGCTGGTGCACTGGGGGAGGGCCATATTTTTTTTTTTTTGCAACACAAAACTACCGGCATGGGGATCTTTTGCCAAGCTAAGAATTATCGTCTCTTGACTTACCACATGTTTTGTTATTAGAGAATATGTCTACACCTCCTGTACATTTCAGAATTCGGATATTTTCCATGTTTTGCCCGAGCGAGAAAGACGTGTTTAGACATGTCTCCGAGACAGACATATTTACACAGCCACGGAGTCGGAAATCTCTGTCTTCCGCGAAATTTGAACACAAAATTTGCGCTAAATCTCCCAAAAAAATGACCAGAACCACGCAATGTAGGAAATGACGTTTCAGAGGGTACAAATTTGAAAAGTTCCCCGGGCCAAGGAGGTTAAATAAAGACTTGCTCGGACCTACCTTGCGACGGCCCGAGCTCTCGGCTCAACCAAACTTCAAAATGGCGCCTCCGCAGCGCGGTGCAGCATGGGTACTACAACCACGTGTAGGACCAGCTGATCGCATAGCTGATCCTCACACAGCTGATCTGAGAATTTGGCGCAAAAACGGGAACTATATTCCCCGGAGCAAATTAATTTTATGTACGCAATGGGATAAACTAGTTTCAACGTAGTAGCGCGTAAGGCAATGAGCAAGACTTTTTTTATCGTTCCGTCCGAAAGACGAAGGGAGGCTTTTAAGACCTTTGACCGATCCTTTTCTTAGACGCACATATGGATGGCGCAATGTTAGATAACAGGAAGATCTATTATACTGTCCATAGGTGGTCCTAGCTATGACAGGGCCACCTCACATATGGTTCTAATAAGAGCTCAATAAAGGGACAGACCCCAGGTCTGTGCAAAGCAGTTCTGACCAGGCAACCACAGAGTGAACGTCTCATCTTATTCTACTCTAACACTTTGAATCCGGGAACAAATCAACCAACAAGTACATGTACATGTACTAGTATTCTCAAGATGTCTCAAAGCAGAGGTTTCGTTAGAGGTTGGGGGTGGTAGGTAGTTATTTCTTACCTCTGCCTACCTTCAAGCACACTACTAGCTCCCGATCTAAATCTCTGATTGGATAATATTATTTAATATTTAATAACTATCGTGATCTCTCACATTCAAGACTGTGTACTAATACGTGTACCACCGGTCGCACTAGTGCCGTGCACCTCGTTTTCCTCACCTGGGCGGGATGCCCCTAAAAGGGGCTTTGCCCAGTACAGCATAGAAATAGAAATAGAAATAGAAACGTGGCTACCTAAAACGGACGCCTCATAGCGGTCTAAGAACTTACTGCAGCATTTGCATCGTGACCCTTTTATAATAATAGTCAATATTTCACTTAAACGAAGAAACATTATATTAGAATTAGACAAGCCTGGTTAAATCTCGCTTATATAGCATTCCGACCAGCATCAGACCGGCTCCTGTTACAGCCCCAGCCAACAGCAAAGTCTGTGCACCTTGTACAAACTAGACTATAGTCTCTTCGCGGATTTTTGCGGACGGAAATAAGACTCCACGACATAAGAACCTTCCCACCGTAAAACCCGGCCGCGATATGTTGAAAATCGGGAGGCTCCCAAAAAACTACACGCCCGCAAAAAGGGCGCCAAGGCAAGGAATAACAAAAACAATGTCTCAAAAACAACTTTCTGCACATTCAAAAAGTGTATTATTGGCAATCCGTCATCGTTCTGTGACCTTTTTAAACATTTCAAAAGTGATGGCAGGGGTACCGTTCACCTATATATTTCTAGGTGTTGCCATAATCTCCAAGTCCAGCCACTGAGTGTATTAGTTTTACGCATGTTTTGTACCATTTTTTAGACATTCTAATATAATGGTTCACATTTTTGGTGGGTCGTCGCCTCTTGCTACCAAAGTGACGGGTTAGAGCAATATACAAAACACAAAACGAGACACTAAACACGAGTAAAACACCAAGCAAGGAGGTTTTATACAATCTCATTGCACCAAGTGACGCTCTACATATTGGAGATTACGTAGGCCCTCTGTGACGAAATTTCAATTAAAAATGCAACATGACGAGCTATTACATAACTAATGAGCGAATGTAACGGCTGGGATACCTGCGCGCGGGCAACGTAAAACGCCAGTCCTTCAACAGGGCCGTCAAAATCACAACACAGACTATAACGTAATAAGGGAGTCCGATAACTGGTGTAGGTGTAAGAGGCGAGTAGGAACAGTCTCCCGGCTCCCGGAATTTGAATCCGCGCCGAAAGTTCACAAACCCAACGACGCTTAAACCACTACGCCAAAAGATCCGGACAATTTAACATGGTCAGTTTGGCGGCGCTTAAAGCCCACTGTAACAGTTACATTACTCTCCTTTTCTTTTTATGATTCGTCCTCGAATATCCGAGTTCGATCGATATCCTGGGTGGCACAACTCTAGCCTGTTACTCACAGGGTCGGTGTGGGAACCAGTTTAAGAGCCGAGTACAAACCAAGTCTCCTGGCTCCCGGGATTCGAACCCGCGTCGACAGTTCACAAACCCCATGCCGCTACATAGGAATCAAATAGCCTCCTGCTACTTAAGTTTCCACTTATTTGTTTGTTTGCGGTGTCGATGACCACTAGGAAAACATACAAAACGTCAGACACACAAAAAAAGGATCGAGCAAAACGAGTGCGTTCATAAATCTGCTTGGAGATTATAATACTATGGCAATAGCCAACATTCATGACGAAAGGTCAACGAGCAGGCCTGACTACATACATGATTGTGTCTAGGGGTTCTCCATTGGGGGTTCTCGGAAGTGCCGCCGGGGATTGTGCACAATGGGCGAAGTTTGGATACCTGCGCTGAGGTCAACACCATACAAGTGTCGTCTGAGACCACCTGATAAAAGCTCCTTGCTGAGACAGAGTCCTTCTTTATCGTCAGCACGTTAAATGCTAGACATCACAATACACTTAGATCAAAACATTTGAAGGGATTCTAATATCTGGAGTTGTTAAATAGAAGTGACTTTGACAGGAGTACATATCAGACCAGGCACTACTTTATGTCCCTGTGTCTCCTGACGCTGTGGCTGCTGAATACAATGTCAATAGCTTACCTTGGCGGTGATGTGTCCCAGCACAGGACAGGTAACCCACAGATTTACGGCCTAAACTGAGATCCACCTGTCGTTTTGTCTCAGGTGTTGGACATAGATCTGGTAAGTTTTTTTTTATCAGTGTGTATCATAAATGTGGGGGTTGTCATTTTGAAGTTAGGATGGATATCTCAAGTTACCGCACTTCTTGCTTTCAAACTACGAAACACACCCGGAAGTGCCACATACTATGACATAGCGGTTTACCAAATTGTTTACTCTTCACAGGCTGAGTTTTTTTTGCTACAAAGGTTGGAAGCAGATGATCTAACGTTACATTGATTGTACGAAATTTCAACAAATGATGTACTGACCATACCGACGGCAGATAACTTTTAAGTAAACGAACGGTGACGCAAGAGTTACATCAATAATAGCAATCGTGAGTCATGTATGTCCCAAAGTAGAATCCCCCCCCCCCTTATGATTATGGGAAAGGGTCCCTTTCACTTTTGTACTCAAATCACAATATACCACAGGGAGTCAGAGGTGGGTCACTGTGACCCATGGGCAAGCAGGGACTTTCACTGTAACAGTTAAACTTACAACCAAGGAAATATGTCATCAAATTTTCTCATTATTACCTTCGCCAAGAAGGTTATGTTTTGGGTAGCGTGTGTATGTGTGTACGTATGTATGTCTGTAGAAGACCATCATAACTCAAGAACGCCTGGATGGATTGCATTAATATTCGGTATGTGGGTAGGTCTTGTTGAGACCTAAAAACGATTAGATTCTGGGCCTCCTAGCGGCCTGTTACGGTACTGCAGCGAAACTTCCTGGTTTGATATTTCGAGTTTTGGACATGATGCGGCAATGATTTTTAAGTGGTGGATAGCTCTTGATGTCGAGAGTAAGTGGTATAGGTTTGGGCCCCCTAGCGGCTTGTTTGGAACTGCAGGGCAGGTTTAATGTCAGACTTTGAAAGGGAATAACTCAAGAAGGCGTTGACGGATTGTCATGATTTTTGGTATGTAGATACCTTAAGTGATGCTTCATATAATGACGTATTAATTATGCAAATTGGTATCTAATTTGCATAATTAATTAGGAAATTTTATGAACACGCTCAGTTCCATTATGGGACCATTGCAACATGTGACATTTGTAACTGACAAGGAGAAGAATATTGATTGATATATATTATGCAAAATAAAGACCTAATTTGCATAATTAATGAGAAAATGCTATAATTTCATTGTGGTAAATGACAGTAACTTCTTACTTGTAGCATTTGGAAGTTATGTACAGGTGAACATCGTTGAACATTGATTATGCAAATGAGATCCTCATTTGCATAAATTATCAGAAAATGCGATTAAACCCTTCTTTCTTAACATAGATTGTGTACGAGAATGCCTGGATGGATTTTATTGATATTCGGTATGTGGGTAGGTCTAGATGAGACCTGGAAACGTTTAGATTTTGGGCCCCCTAGCAGGCTGTAACGGGACTGCAGCGGAACTTCCTGGTTTGATATCTCAAGTTCTGAACATGCTGCGGCTATGGTTATTGAGTGGTAGACAGCTCTTGATGCCGAGAGTCAGTGGTGTAAATTTGGGCCCCCTAGCGGCTTGTTTTGGAACTGCAGGACAGGTTTAATGTCAGACTTTAAAAGGGAATAACTCAAGAAAGGATTAACGGATTGTTATGATTTTTGGTATGTAGATGTCTGAAGTTATGCTACATATAATGACATAACAATTATGCAAATTTGTGTCTAATTTGCATAATAAATTAGGAAATTTGGTAAATGCGCTCAGTTCCATAATGGGACCATTGCAACATGTAACATTTGTAACTGAGAAGGACAGGAATATTGATTGATGTATATTATGCAAAATAAAGACCTTATTTGCATAATTAATGAGAAAATGCTATAAAGTCATTTTGGTAAATGACGGCAACTTCTTACTTATAGCATTTGGAAGTTATGTACAGGTGAACATCGTTAAACATCAATTGTGCAAATGAGATCCTCATTTGCATAAATTAGCAGAAAATGCGATAAAAGCCTTCTTTCTTAACATAGATTGTGTACATCTGCTGTCTGGTGGAGGAGATGATCAGCTGATGTAATTTATGCAAATGAGAACCTTATTTGCATAATCAATGACAAACACAATTAATACAGCAGTTGTAAAGAAAGGTAGGCTTATTTGGCGAAGGTATGGGGTCGTGGAACTCTAGTTAACTATGAAAATTAGGTCCTTATTTGCATATTTTCAATCTATCAATATTCCAACTGTTGAGCTACAAGTATTGAATTCCTAAGATCAACCTCCTTGCTAAGATGGAAAATACTGGAATAACAGAATTTTAAAAATTAATTATGCAAATTTAATCCTGATCTGCAACATTTGCTTGTAATGCACATCTCACAAGCTACCTGAACACTCAATATTATGTCATACCTGTGACGCGAAAACGTTCGATACGGGTGTTCCGGACCGGGCCGTACGTTTCCGTATCGCACAGGTTCGAAAGGCGTATCACACAGGCTCCATTCGAATAAATCAAACTGTTTCGAGCGGGCCGGTTGGCAATTCGAATACCTGATTCGGATGTTGGAACATTGCCTTTGCAACACTTAATGTTTGAGGGCACCAAATTTGTTCAACTTCTGGCGCATTTCGCATCAAAACATGGGTTTTCTCAGGTGGGTATGACATAAATAAAATACAACACTGTGTATTCCGCATCACCCTCGGTCCCAGCCCTCCCGCGGGTTGGATCATCCTCCGGCCTTCGGGCGATCCGACCCGCGGTCGGGCTGATACCTTGGGCGATGCGGAATACACCGTGTTGTATTCTATATTTATAAAATGGCCTTGTCCTTTAGTCAGTTATACCCTGCAAAATAATTTTTACAAAAACAAACTTGCAGTTCAAGAGCAGGCTGCTAAGGGCCCAAATACACTCCTTCTTGCTTACATAAACAGAAATCAAGGCCACCGCATGTCTAGCACCAAAAATACAAAAATTGGAAGTGCTGCTGCAGTACCAACCTTGACCATGAAGTCAACAGCACCTGTCCACGACTCCACGTACTAAATATCATCGCAATCACTCAAAACATTCTGGAGATGTAGCACCAGAACTGCATACACATAGACACGCAAAGCCAAAAACTATGATACCTCCATTTCCATGGAAGAGAAACTAAATTTTTGTTCAATGCACCTGTTTGGATGAGAGTGTCAGAACAAAGTGAGCTTTTGTTTTTATTACAGTGCATCAATGATTACAGAATTTTGGTGAAACCATATTATTGTAATTTATGCAGAAACTTTCACGGTTTTTTGCAGCGGCCGCTTCACCTCATATTTTTAACCGCTGCGAACATTTTTCCATGGCAGTAAGAGACTTCAGTTCATGGTGCTACCGCAAAATTAAAACTGCTGCGAAAAGTCCATTTTCAAGCTACCGCGAAACTAAATCTCCACAAACTTAAATGCATTAAATTTTTATAGTATCATATAGGCAGGTGACATGGGCCAATCAGAAGGCCCCATTTCATGTTGGTAATGACACCATAACACATGGAAACTCATTTTTTCGAACTATATTAATTAACAGTTTTGGTTAATGCATGGCTATGAACCAAAACTGGTATAAACGGAATGAACTAATTAGAATGACAGATACACAAAACTTAGCCTGAGTGCAAGCCTCCATAGTGACTGCTGGCTCAAAATCTTTCGTTTGCTAACCACAAGCAAAAGGATTGAGCCAGTGGTCACTACTGAGGCTGGCACTCAGGCTACACAAAACGTTGACCAATTACATATTGCCCGAGGCATGGCCTGACCGCGGGTAGGATCGCCCAACGGCGGAATTTTATGGAAATTCGACAAGAGGAAACTCAAGTTTATAAAAAAAAGAGCAAAAGATGTGTTATTGCACATCGTGTCAACAGCTTTATTTGTCAATCCGCACAAAAGAACCGCAAGCTCGCAACCGCAATTGTTCGAATTTTTTACAACTCGCGCACACAAGTTGGAAGTTTTTAATCAAACTATAGAACTCAGGGCCATACCTTAAAATATTTTGGATAGGCTATATGATAATAACGTTAATGACCCGTCTGTTCCTCAGTGTATATGGTGTCATAACGCCTCGTCCTTGGCTATAACCACCTCATAAAACCTTGTTCGCTTCGCTCACTCGGTGGTTTCATTAGGTGGTTATAGCCAAGGACCAAGCGTTATGACATCTGGTGTACACCGAGGAACAGGCGGGTCATCGACCCTTGATTAATACATAAACACTTGTGTTCTGGTGAAACCTGTGATAAGTGCATGTCATGTTGACACTGTTACAGTCAAAGTGCATGTTATACTAATGGGTATGTTATACTAAAGTGCATGAAACAAATGGCCAAATCTAAAACGAACATTTACGAGAAGTTGACATAGAATGAAGAATGATGGTATTATATACTAGCTACTGTACTAGAATTCTAGGCTGGTATATGAATGTCTATGGCCAGATTTTGTGGAGGTCTTATTCCTGACACTCAAAAAGCAGAAATTCACAATGAATTTACAATGAGTTTTAATTAACTTTGTTGTGCCCTGGGGCAATGTATTCCCTTTAAATTAAATTTAAACCAGAAAATCTTAATATTGGTAATTATCATTAAGTACACATAATGTTACCAGGCTGATTTCCGTGTCTTTTTTCTAACTGTTACAGTAGATTTAATGTAGAAATAAAAATCTATTATATTTTTTGTGCTTTGTATTTTTCATTCAGCATTTTACCTCAACATGAAATTTGCTGTCAGATGTAGGAAACTCAAAAAGTAAAGAATCTCCACTATGGCCACCCCTACAAGGGATGTGCAAGGTAAGTTTCAACTTCTTTAGTGCATGTACATGTTCACGTACATGTACAGTACAGTGATAAAAGCATATGCTGGACATAACATCATTGCAGCTCTATAGAGGAGGATCTGCATGCCTTTTTCCATGAGAATGTAGCAATACAATATACAGCATATATTTGCTTGTTTTGCAGCTGCTTTAAAAAACTTAATTCTAACTTCTAAAATTCAAGTCATTTTACACACAGTAAGGTTAAATACAGTGTATCTCATTGCCTATTGACTTTCATTGATCAAAGATGTGACGTCGTTGGGTGATGAGAACTCATTGTTTCTGCATTCTTTTTAAATGCTGAAAGTACGAAATAATGATACAAATGTGTTGGTATGGTGAAATGTCAATGTTGTACCAATTGTCCCATCCACAATATTTTTAATTTAAATGCACTAAAAATCGCATTGGGTCCCTTTAACCCAATAATCGAATCAGCATTGCCTTACTTCCAGGTTCCATTGCAGTGAACAAAAGGGGGCTTATAACTAGTTTTTGATGAAGCCATTTCCAATAACCATTAATCATAATATAGATGATAAATTATAAAATAATTACTGGTAGTTAGATCAGATCCTCATCTATTTTATGCATCTTTCAGCACTGTTGTAAGCTCCACAGGCCCTGGGTCCTGGCTGGTTGGAGGCCCTCTTCCCATTTTTCTGGACGATAATAGACTTTGACAAGCGCCAGCGGCACCTTGAATTGCTACAAGTTTTTAAATTTATGTTTTTACATTGCATTGCAGGAGTTCGAAAGTACTTCTATTTCGTCAAGGAAGAAGTCAGCTCAGACTGGAAGGACCTGGCCATCCATCTTGGCTTTAAGCGAGCAGACATTAACAACATCGCCAGAAGAAACGAAGATGACAAGTCTTGCTGTATGGACCTGTTGGAGGAATGGCTCAAGCGGAACGGAGAGAGAGCCACCATAGAGGCCCTGATGGAGGCTCTGTCTGAGGCAGAGTTACTAAGTACTGTGGATGGTCTAAAGGGCAAATATGCTGGTGAGAAGTTTTTTTTTTAATCTGTAAAACCTTGTTTGAACCAAGCAAGCAGTATGGGGAAAATTACATGATATGTTTAGCCAGTCCTTTTAGTTGTGATTTGTTGTTGTTGTTGTTCATGACGATTATGTTTTCTTGTCTGTGTGTGTGTTTGTGGACACCATAGCTTGAGAAGACATAGATATATCTTGATGATATTTTGTATGTTGGTGTAAATGAACTTCAATTTAGATTGTAGGCCTCCTGACAGCTTTCCTTGGTACTGCAGCAGGACTTCCCGTTTTGATCTTGTGTTCTAGATATGGTATGTTTTTGATTTTTCTAATTGTAGATAGCCCTTGGACTCTTCTTGAAGTGACATCTAGTTTTAGATTCAATCCTAGTCCTTAACTTTGTCCCCTTTCAGAACTTGCTATTGATAAATAATGTCAGTAATTGTAATGCATTATTATTATCTTTCCAGAAATACCACAACACTCAAGTAGTCGATTGACGGGGAAGAGGAAGGGAGAGGATACACCAGAACCTGTCAAAAGAAAGAAACAAACTCACCTTAAGGAGGAACCACCAATGGAAGGTAAAAGGTCTTCATGGATGAGTTTATGATGTTCGATTTTTTACTTCAGATCAGAACACTACATTAATACTCATGTAGCAAAAGCAATGAATTAAAGAAAATCATAAAAAGTATTCAAATGTTGCAGGTAGCCACCATATGAATTAGAACTGACATATTTGGTAACAGCTATGCATGATTTTCAACATTTTACTATAATTTAGATACACCACAAGCCTCGAGTAGCCGGGGTAAGGTCGAGAAGGAGTCGTCAATGCCACAGCGTTCAAGTAACCGACTGAAAAGGAAGAGGGAGAACAGGGACCAGCTTCCTTTGAAGAAACATGCTCATCTTAAGAAGGAATCACCAATAGAAAGTAAGAGGAAATATTACTGAAATATATTCTAGGAGTCACTTACAATCAATATATTAACAACATGGTGGCACAGACTCCAAATAATGTATATTTGTATGAAATAGCTGCAATACGTTCATCTCGCATGCCCTTGAAATGACCAAGGAAAAATTTAATGTCTCACTCTATTACAGGTTTGGATGAAGAATCACCTGGTACATCTCAAGACAGAGGGACGGTACCTCAGTATGAAGAGACTGACTCAGAAGAACCACAGTCTTCTGCAATGCCAAGTATGTACAATGTATTAAACCCAATGTTAGGGGGACATTGTGCTATTTGAAAACATTTAGAATAGCTATGTGTGTATGACTCTTATAAGATAGTCATAGAATTAACATGGTGAAACATTGAAAATAAATGTGACTGAAAGGCCATTCACAATGTATGCAGGAGCAACTGTGATGATTAGGTCTAAAGAGGATAGGGTTTGTTATGAAAAGTTATTTAAAAGCTTTAACATGATCATATAGCTAACATTAACCTACATGTACTCATTCAACATTTAATCCACAATGTTTTTTTTAAGGGCCATTCAGGTCAACTTAATTTGTATCTCCTCCATTCTGACATATCAATCTTTTCCCATTTATGTAGAAGTGAAGGCCTTGACAGTTTGTTAAATTTGATAATGGAAGAATGCACCATCCTCAACTTCTTTTCTCCCTCTTTCTTGCAATACAGCACGTTATCAATTTTACTACATAAAAGACAATGCAGGCTTGCAGTGGAAGGACCTGGCCCGGATGCTGTGGTTTTCTGAGCCAGACATAGATGTGTTTGAACACAAGCACAGAGACCCACGAGACAGCTGTATGGAGATGCTAACCAGATGGCAGGAAAGGACAAGTGGCAAAGCAACAACAAGAGTTCTAAAGGATGCGTTAAAGGAAGCTAAGCTACAGAATATTGCAGACAACTTGGACTTTCACGAAAGTAAGATTTATGCACCAATTACTAAACTGATATAACATAAACATACTATATATTCTATTTGTTACATATAGCTACTAAATACATATTACGTTTTATGTCATACCTGTGACGCGAAAACGTTCGATACAGGTGTTTCGGACCGGCTGATAACTTTCCGTACGGCCCGGGGTTATCACACGGGCTCCATTCGAATAAATCGAACTGTTTCGAGTGGGCCGAGTACGGCGCCATCGAAAGTTCAAATACCTGATTCGGACGTTGGAACATTACTGTTACAACGCTGTTTTTTTCGAGGGCACCAAATTTGTTCAACTTCTGGCGCATTTCGCATCAAAACATGGGTTTTCTCAGGTGGGTTTGACATAAATAAAATACAACACGGTGTATTCCGCATCACCCTCGGTCTCAGCCCTCCCGCGGGTCGGATCACCCTCCGGCCTTCGGGCGATCCGACCCGCGGTCGGGCTGATACCTTGGGCGATACGGAATACACCGTGTTGTATTCTATATGTATGTAATTAGAAAATTAGAAACAATAAATATAAGGTTTTTTCAGACTGTACTACTCACCTCTTGTGTTTCAGTCAACTTGTTTCTTTATACAATACACAGGATTGTATTTTGACATTTGTTCAATTTGGTAATCCGCTAGTCCTGTCTCAACTTTACCTTGGTTAGCAACAATTATCTAAAGAACCAATTAATTGATTGATTGATCACTTGTGAGCAAATTGCTTGCACTTATGGAATGCCAAAATCTAGATTCTGGTTTGCTTTGGACTTGGAATGTGATAGAAACTGACTTTGTATAACTTTATTGATATTCTTGCTCCAGACATGTACAAAGTTCGAACACTGAGGAACTACAGGACAATGAGTGACCCAGTCTGTGACAATGAACGAGAGCAGGAGAAACAAAAGAAAGGGGGAATTCAAAAAGCAGAAATCGACAGTCTGGCGGGTGGAACTATAAGCAAAGAAATAGAAAGACTCTTTCAAGAACACATGGAGAAGTACTATGCAGGTAAGCCATCCCACTATTCTCATACCATAAAAACAAATCACAAAATTTTAATAATGTTCAATCAATGCATTTAGAGATATACATTATATTTCAGTAGAATGTTAGAGTTCTATGCATAGTACGTGTAGTCATTGAATGTTTTAGCACAACCCCTTCACATATTACCCTTGTATTAACTGGAAGTAGTACTTGGCAATGATTCGTGATCTGAAGTGTGAGATGTAAGATATTCACAGCTATGGGTTGACACTTACTTAGACTTAGTAGCTCCCACGTCGTGCGACGCATGAGGCAGTTAGAGTATTCCAGCACGCCCTGTCTGCAGCCAGTCTCCACACATCTTTCCATCTCTTGCCTGCTGGCAGGAGATCTCTGTCAACTGTCTGCTGCCAGTTCATCTTAGGACGTCCCCTCTTTCTCCGACCTTGAGGTTTCCACTGGAGAACTTGGTGAGCAAATCTCTCGGGTGGGAGTCGGACCACATGTCCTAGCCAGCTCAACCGTCGTTTACATATGATTGATGACACTGGGTGTTGTCTTGTTTGTGCTCTTATGTCTTTGTTTGAGACAAAGTCACTCCATTTAATACCCAAGATCTTCCTCACGCACTTGCTGTCGAAGGCGTCAAGCTTCTTCTCATGGCTGGTTTTCAAATTCCATGATTCAGAGCCGTAGAGGAGTGTAGACAGGACGTTGCTGTTGTAAAAGCGTAGTTTTATCTTAAGAGAGAGTTTCTTGCACCTCCAGATCTTTCCCAGTTGGTTAAATGCTGCTGAAGCCTTTCCAATCCTACAGTCCAATTCCTTATCTATCTCCCCGTTGTTGTTAATGGAACTTCCAAGGTAAGTGAAATTCTCAACCACTTCTACTTCATCCTGATCAATGAATACAGCTATTGCTGGTGGGTGGGGTCCTGACAACATGTTCTTGGTCTTTTTCGTACTGATCTTAAGGCCAATACTAGCTGCTGAGGAACCTATGTCGCTTACTAACGGCTGGAGCTCTTGGGTGGTTTCTGCTAGGGCGGCGATGTCATCTGCAAAATCCAGATCCGACAGTTTCTGTTCTTGTACCCACTGTATACCCTTTCTGTCTGTTGCCTTGGATAGGACCCAGTCAATGGCAAGGGCGAAGAGGATGGGTGATGACACACATCCTTGACGTACCCCCGTTGCTACCTCGAACCAGTCACTGTACCCATCACTGGTCCTTACGCAGCATCTTGAGTTGGCATAAATCCCCTTGATTGCAGATATCAACTTGGGAGGCAGTCCATACATCTGCATAATGTTCCATAATGAGGGCCGATGAATGGAGTCAAATGCCTTAGTAAAATCGATGTAGCTGATAGCGAGTGGGGTCTGAAGTTCATTGCACTTTTCTATAATGCGTCTTAAGGTGAAGATTTGTTCAGCGCAGGATCGTTTGGGTCGAAAGCCCGCTTGCTGTTCCCGGAGTTCTCTGTCCACTGCCTCACGCATGCGATTAAGGATCATCTGGCAGTACACCTTTCCTGGTATGGACAGGAGGGTGACCCCTCTCCAGTTGTCGCACTCAGCAAGATTTCCTTTCTTCGGGATGCATACCACTGCTCCGGTTTTCCAGTCATCTGGTACTTGCCCAGAGTTCCAGGCTTGATTGCAGAGCTGACACATCCACTTGACAGTGCACTCGCCTCCAGCCTTGAGCACTTCAGCTGTGATGCCATCCATGCCGGGTGATTTGTTGTTCTTGGGGTCTTAATACAACAGGGGTCTTACAACAATAGAAGATCTTAGAACAGGGGGTCTTAGAACAACAGAGGGTCTTAGAACAACAGGTGCCTTAGAACAGCAGTGGTCTTAGAACAGCAGGGGTCTTAGAACAGCAGGGGCTTTAGAATAGCAGTGGTCTTAGAACAACAGGGGCCTCAGAACAACAGGGGGTCTTAGAAGGTTCCGGGTCGGAGTTCAAATCTGACCGGAGTTGGCGGAAGGGTGGTGTAATAGGCCGGAAGTGCGCCGTTGTCTCCCTAACTTTTGCTCTCTAGTGCTTGGTGATCGTTATAGCTGAGCATATATTTGTCGTATTTCCTGAAAAGCCAGTGGGTTGTATTATTTTTGTGCGAGGAGTAGTTGGTCGGCCAGTGAAACCATTTTTGTATTAGTCCGCTGCAACGGTGATGCGGTTTTTTCGCCTGATGACCCAAATAGCAGCGTTTTTCATGCGATTTAGAAGAAATGACGTCATCGGAGATTGCAAAAAAGTTATCACATGGAATTTTTTTATTTTCATTTTACGTAAACATGAAGAATTTAGCTTCTCTGCCACGTAGGTCGTTATCCTGGAAAATTCGTTTTTTTCCAAGCAGCTTCAGTCAAAAAAGTGTTTCCGGGTCCAAAATTAAAATTTTACTACATATTCTACCCAAAATAAAGAGGCAACAGACGATACCAATAGGTTTGTCGGAAAGAGGCAGTAAACGGCTTTCCGCCATATTGATTAAGTTTCGCGTCCTACGTTTACTAGCGGAACTGTAGCCCTTCGGCCTGAGGCTGCCCGCCAACCTCTGAAATCGTAAAAGAAACTCCGGTCCGATACCAGAACAGCAGGGGCCTTAGGACAGCAGGGGCCTTAGGACAGCAGGGGCCTTAGGACAGCAGGGGCCTTAGGACAGCAGGGGCCTTAGGACAGCAGGGGCCTTAGGACAGCAGGGGCCTTAGGACAGCAGGGGCCTTAGGACAGCAGGGGCCTTAGGACAGCAGGGGCCTTAGGACAGCAGGGGCCTTAGGACAGCAGGGGCCTTAGGACAGCAGGGGTCTTAGGACAGCAGGGGTCTTAGGACAGCAGGGGCCTTAGGACAGCAGGGGCCTTAGGACAGCAGGGGCCTTAGGACAGCAGGGGCCTTAGGACAGCAGGGGCCTTAGGACAGCAGGGGCCTTAGGACAGCAGGGGTCTTAGAACAGGGAGTCTTAGAATAGTAGGGTTCTTAGAACATCAGGGGGTCTTAGAACATCAGGGGGTCTTAGAGCAACAGGGGATCTTTTGAAAACAGTCACTGTGGTGTCTTACACGATGGAAAATGAATTATACAATCGTGCAGAATGTTTATGAAAGCTGCAAAAGATTTAAAGACTATAGAATGATTCTTTTTCCTCTGTGTTTGAAAAATGGCAAGCTACCAACTAAAAGGTTTTCAAAAAGCTGTGTACTAGAACACATAATTTATTTAGTATGATTTTTAGCAGGGCTGTCTCAGCTGTAATCTTATCCTTCCCACATTCACTTATTCTTTGGGAGCCAATTTCCATTGTTAAATCTGTCTGATTCATTCAAAAAACATTTTTCATTACTTTCATGTCCTGAAGTTTAGGCATTTCGGACAGTGGTGTGGGGGTTGTGGGCGGTTTATTTTTTCCATCCCAACAAGCAAAGTTCCATCTTAGGACAGAGGGACAGGTCCTGGAGACAGCCCTGCACTCAATGCACAGAAAAGTGTATTTTTACCTTTGCCAGAATGGCTAAGGTTATGTTTTAGGCTTGTGAGTCTGTGTGTGTGTCTGTGTGTGTGTGTGTGTTAACAGCATAACTCGAGAAGCCTTTGATGTATCCCGATTATATTTGGTAGGTGGGTAGGGGTCGGGAAAATGAAGGTCAAGTTCGATAATGGGCCCCCTAGCGGCTTGCTAAGGTACTGCAGCAGAACCTCAATTTTTGATATCTCCTGTTCTGGACATGCTGTGATCATGATTTTCGAGTGGTAGATAGCCCTCGAGGCAGAGAGTAAGTGCTGGGAGTTTGGGCCCCCTAGCAGCTTTTTTGGAACTGCAGGCGCCGGTTTCCTTTCAAACTTTGGACGAGAATAACTCTACAACGTGTTGACGAATCGTCATGATTTTTGGTATGTACATAGAATGAGTGATGACTTACATAATGGTATACTAATTATGCAAATCAACAGCTAATTTGCATAATTAATTAGGAAAATTTATAAAACCACTGCATTCCATGATAGGACTTTCAAACTTGTCACATATGTAGCTGGGAATGAGAGAAATGTTGATAGATATCAATTATGCAAATGATGGCCTCATTTGCATAATTAATGAGAAAATATGAACATTTTGGCGGATCATCATGCTTTTTGGTATGTAGGTAGCGTAAGTGAAGACCTACATAATGAGATACCAATTATGCTAATCAACAGCAAATTTACATAATTAATGAGGATATTTATAAATTCACTACATTCCATGTTAGGACTTTAAAACTTGTCACATATGTAGCTGAGAAAGAGAGAAATGTCAATACATATTTACCATGCAAATGATGATCTCATTTGCATAATTAATTTTGCATAATTAATGAGAAAATATGAACGTGTTGACGGATCGTCATGATTTTTGGCATGTAGATAGCCTAAGTGAAGACTTATATAATGTGATACTTATTATGCAAATTAACAGCTAATTTGCATAATTGATTAGGAAATGTTCATAAATCCACTGTATTCCATTATAGTACTTTCATCAATGAAAGTTGTCACATATGTAACTGAGAAAGAGGGAAGAGAGTAAGAGGTGTATTTAAAGACTTTGAAAGAGAATAAGTCAAGAATGGATCAAAGGATCATCATGATTTTTGGTATGCTAATAGCTTAAGTAATGCTTGCTACAATTTGATATCAATTGATTGTAACTTGGGATCTAATTTGCATAATCAATGCCAAAATTTTATAAACCAACTCCAAGCATATAATTATAAAGAAAATGAAATGAGTAACGCATTTGTCTACAGACATCATTCTGCATAACAAACCTGGTTTATTTGGCAAAGGTATGTGTTCGTGGAACTCTAGTTTATCATAGATAAAGAAGTGATCTTACCAATTGAATGTGATGATCACTCATGATGATGATAAATTTTTGAATGTTTCAGGACAGAAGAGACAGAACCAAGGTGCTACTTCTGCTGCTGTGGATGATCGTACTGTGGCAACCACATCAGTCAACCCAGTGGGAACTTCCCATGAAGGTAGTACAGAAGAGCCATCACTCCAATTCCATGTACAAGTGCATGGAACACAGGTCTGCATTGAGAGGAATGGCACTGTTGCACGAAGCCGCGACAGTTTCAACAACAGTATCTGCTTCAGTGAACGGCCAATCAAAATTGGAGAGAAAATAAATCTCAAAATCATTGACAGCCAGGCAAATGATGATTCTCTGAGGTTTGGGTTTACGTCTAGAGAACCAGATTTAATAAATGTTACAGACTTACCACCTCACTCCTACCCTGACCTGGCTGAGAGGCCGAAGTTTTGGGTAAAACCACTTCCTGGCAATCTGGCCCATCAGGGTTGTGTGGTCACCTTCTCAGTAGAAGAATCAGGAAAGGTGACATTTGCTGTAGATGGAGAAGACAAAGGTGTGTTCATCAGTGGTGTGGATGTCTCCAAACCACTGTGGGCAGTAGTGGACGTACATGGCAGTGCAGTAGCCGTGCAGTTTGTCGGTAAGTCAGTAACTGGTACATCTTTGTTTAGTAAAATTAAATGAACAATGATTCATTAAAGGAATATAATGTAGATTTTGGCACTAAAATATCAAATGTTCTGGAGTTAAAAATCTCCAGTCAGATTGACATTTGTAACTTATTTTCAACTTATCTGCGTCATTTCTTCACATTTCTAGCATTAATTAACAACGCGAAAGCAAGCTGTAACCAAATACACTTACTTCTGGGTAACCTACCCAGAAGTAAGCCAGCTGTATATCTATAGATTTCTGCATCAACCGTTGCGGTCGTAGATCTTTGGAGCTTCACGGAGACTTTCAACAAACTTCAGTTAATGATTTGAAAGGACCACTAAACACATTCTAGAGCGCTCTGTGGTTCATCAGAAAGTTGGATAAAATGGCGGACAACTCAAGCGGCGGTGGGAAGTGCGCATATTTCAAGATGTCTCCACGGCACAAAAAAGTTGCTGTGAAGTGTGATAAGGCAGATTCAACTCATAATCAGAAAAAAATGACCAAAATATACAGTGACTTTATTTTTCACATTATATACCTTTAAGCAGTAACAGTTATATGTCCAGCACATACCATTATTCAAAATTACATTTCACATACATGTACCATGTCTACAAAATGTACATGATAACTAATAATAGTAATCAACCATGATGAAAACTTGGTGCATTAAAGCCAGTTACTGATCTTTTCCACTTAAAATCATCATCAACTTTAAGGCTTTCTTTTCTGTTCTCAGATGAGCATGCAGCAGATGAAGCCTTTGAGCAGCGCATTCATGAAAGGGACCAAGTTCAGCTGCGATATTTACAGGAGGAGACACTACGGGATATGCAGAGAGGCCATGGTGGATTTGACATAGAGATGATGGAGGTAGAAATTTTTTAAAAGTTCATCCTTACTTCAGCAACAAAATTAAATTCAAGCCAATAAATCATAATATTACAATCAAAAGGACCACCAGACATACATGTATAGAAGGGCCCCAAAATTAATGCAAAACTAGAAAGGTAATATTTGCAAGCAAATACAGAATGTTACCTTCACATGTTGTAGTCTAACAGTCTGGCAACTGTTTTGTTCATTCTTATTTGAACACATTTCTAAATGTAGTGACCCGAGCCCCTCTAGATCTGACATTTGCTACATTATGTAACCGAACACCACATGGTGCCTGCTACTTTACTGGTTACCATGGTGACAGCAGTCTGGTCCAGGTCGTTGACCTACTAGTAATTTGCGCGGAAAAGAAGAAGAAGAAACAAAGCAAAAACAGACATGTTCCCTTCTGTGAAGGTAACATAATTAATATATTTACCAGTAGTCGTTAATGCAGTAATCTTTAATGTACATGATAATGCTTTATGATACTCACTAGATTGTTTATACTGTTATATTATATTACATTAGTTGTTAGTTATTTGTATTAGTATATAGTTGTTCACATTGCCATACATTGTAACTGTTACAATTGTTGCACAATAAAGTTATTCATTATTGTAACTTCTCCATAGCTATAAGAAAAGCAAACCTGTATTCATTTTATTTGTAAGGTACACAGTTCTGTCTGTTGGTTATCAGTATGATGTGATTGACATTGTGACTTTTTGATGTTGTTTATCCCTAGGCAATGGGAGAGGTTGGGATAGTAGGCAGAATTGATAATGATGGAGATATGCATGCCTTCTTCCCAAGCATCAGCAAAGGGTACGTGATCACAATCATTTTATTTCTAGATTCAGGTGTACGTACAAGTAACCATACATAAGAGACACTCAAATATTTGACTTTTCAATAGATACATACTGCTGCAAGCAGAAGGGTTGCAGATCAATGCACGATAGTGACAGTAGAACATTGAGAGCCAGACAATGTCATGTAGTTTCAAATTGCAAGTTTACAAATGAAGCAGAAATCAATGAGACAGTATTTTACAGATTCTGCATTTCCCCTGCTGCCTTGTGGAAAGTGAAGAAGCCAGATATATGGGCCAATACTATCTTTGGTGGTGACCTGGTGAAAGTTACAGAAGACATGGACAAACTCAACAGTGTTCAACAGGAGAAAAATCTTTGGAAGGATGGCATGGAGAAGGTGAGCAAATACACTCTAAGTTGGACCAGGATGTGCAGAAAAATGAAACTTTGAAAGTGGCCAAAAATTCCCTTTGAACCAACCCAAAGCCAATACCATTATAGAAAGAAAAATTCTCATGAATGATATGTGTAAGTTGTTATGCTCAATACAGGTGTCTTTGCGTCATACAGTATACATGTAGATATAAAACTTGTTTGATTCCGCTCAACTAATTTGTTAAAGAGTCTGGTGTTTTCATGATTCAAAGCAGATAAAAACTGTCAGTTGATGACTGAGAACTATCATTTCAGGCCCTTGGGAAAATCGCCAGGGTTAGAGGAATGCGGCAAAATGGTGACATTGCTGTGAGGGTGTCGGGACAAAACTGGGTTTTCAACCCTCAGGTGGTACAGAAGGCAGAGATTCAAGGAAGTAAGCCTCTGATGTTTTATCTTATTTTCATTCTCATACCTGAGAACAAAGGTACCTTTAATCTCTACCCACTATATATTCTCCCTAATATATAATACCCTGTGTTGTAATCTATATGGTATAATGTTGAGGAATTTTATTAAAGGATTGGAGTAATAGATGAGACATGGTAACTAGCAAACACCTTTCTGACATTTTTTAGAAATGTGTGACCAGGATCTCCACCTCTGGAAGAGAGGAGTGTCCAAGGTGTGTGTGAAGTGTGGTGAGTGTACCACAGCTGGAGTCAAGTGCAGTATGAAAAACAAGCCACTCAGGCACTCTGGCAGGTACATGATTACAAGTTCTTCCTGCATTCTTAAAGTTCTTAGACTGAGGGAAAACCAATTGAATATTCAAACTAAATATTTGTGACTGATCATTTGGTATTTATGTTGCCACAAAACCTTTTTTTCATTTTGTAAAAAAAGAAATGTTGACAAAATCATAGTTTACTCATCTAGAGCTACATCTACATGACATTGTATATACATTGTATTCAATGTTGAAATTCCACTTTTGTTTCACAGCTGTTGTGGCTGCAGGGGTGCTGATGCAGGCTGTGCAGACTGTGGCATTTGCAGGACTTGTGCAGGAGAGGAGAGTGATGATGATGACCCAGTGTTGGGCCTTTTAGCACATGCTTTTGCATACGTTACAAAAGTCACACTGCAAGTTACTTTTACTGATGGACAGATATCAAAGTCACGTATAAAATTTATAGATGACATTGGTAGCAGCTGGTTGAACATTTTATGCAGTACAATTGCTTTTTGTACATGTACTCATTCTCTCTTAGGATAAAAATTGTACATTGAATGTTTTGTAAGTCCTATATGTTTAACATGAAGAAGTCTTAGATTAAAATCAAGTCAAATTACCTATAGATAGAGGAGACTGGGTTTGCTAGATGATAAGCAAAAAATTGCAGCTGGGCAGTAATTAGCATTGGATTTAATAGACTTGTGATAGACACAGCAATCAAGCTGCATCTTGCCCTTTTAACAATTGTGTACATAAAAATAATCGTCATGACTGAGCTGTCTTTTGGTAGTAATCATAGTACAAAGCTTAACTCTCTTCTTCATGTACTTTTGTGTTGGAAGAAAGTTTTAAACCTTAAAGTTTGTACTATGGAAAATAAACACTAACCATGAAACACTTCCTGTATAGGGAAGCTCTTTTTTCTGGCAGTTTGACCTCTGGTGGGACACAAGAAGAAAGCTCAGAACACTTTAAGAAAGGCGACCTTGTTAGGTTGATGAAGGATGAGAAGAAGCTAAAAGCCCTGCAAGAAGGACATGGAGGCTATATGGAAAATATGCAGCACGTAAGTAAGGATATATGATCAAAGGAAATTTCTGTGGATATTTTCTGCAACCTACATGTACTTACTTATACTCTCATAATTAGCCTTGGCACTTAACCCATGAATACATTATCATAACATTAATGGATGCCGTGATTATAATAAATTTAAAAAAATAAAAACAATCCAATGATATGCAATGCAATGAAATTTGATGTAGTAGATATATTTAGGGATTATCATTGATGGGAATTAAAATTTCAAACTTTTTAGGCTGGTCGATTTCATAATCATTTGCTGAAAGAAGAAGACGAAGAAAGCCAATAAAAGTGCTAACATATACACTTTATGTACACCAAATGTTAATTCCATGAAGAATCTGGGGAAGACAGGCTGTGTGCGGAAGGTTCGACAGCGAATGGTCCAGGTAGAGTTCCTCCATTTGACAACATCCTTCTGGTACAACCCTGCAGCTCTCACTATTGTTTCCTCAGGTAAACAAAATCAAGTTTTCAATGTTTTATTTGACCCTTTGATGAAGGGAAGCCTTTGAAAGATTACATGTGGTATATGTAACTGAAAAACAGAGGCTTTTATACTTGAACATAATGTGTTATTTAGGTTGAGAAGTGATCAACTGATAATGGCATGTAAATGAACCTTATTTGCATAATCAATGAAAAACAGTATTATACATCACTCAAAAAGATCAATATCATCATCAACTTTTCAGGAGACCTGGAAACAGTCCACCCGCTAAAGGAGGGGGACGTGGTGAAGGTGGCAGTAGATGCTGAAACACTGAGAGCCAACCAACATGGCCATGGTGGATATTTGGACACAAAGGTGAGGCAATCAGGTTAAAGAACTGTAGATCAAAGCTAAGGCCTTACATGTGTGCTGTAGATATGAGCATAAAGTCTGTCCAAAATGCCTTCTTTGCTAGAACGGTTAGGGTTGGGTACTGGTAAGAAAACGTTTTTTTCTTCTTACTGGACCGTCCAAAAATACTGGACCTGAAAAAAATCAGTGGACCAGACCAATTAGAAATGAAAATATCATAGGCGGGCTCTTACTCATTTAAATGATTGTGCAAAATACCGTTGTCTGCCTTTACAACTAGATATGGATCCTACTACAGGCAGAACCACTACTTCCTTCACTTTCTCACAACCCCTTACACTCGTTCTCATTGAAATGTCGAAAATGGCATTTTTTTGGTCGAAAAATAAATCGGCTTTATTTTCACTGAAAACTACTTGGTTGTTTGGGAAAATTCCTCTTTTAACCATAACCTTTTAACCGGTCCCATTGGTAATGCATTACAGGGCATGTAACAAACGTTACCGGTAACAGTAGACTTTACCCTGTTTTCTTCGAAAGGACTTACCTTATTGACTACATTATTTAGGTTTAAGTGGATGTCCCTAGGGACATTTGAAAAGTGGGCAGCATTTTTAAACCAGGTTAAATAGAAAGCTTGGACAGCATCGAACAATGGTAACGTTAACTTTGTTACAGTCATTTCTGTACAACATTTTGTTAAGCAATGTGGGATACAAATGACAGTCAACAACCCTTTCTTGTTTCTTTAGAAAGCCAGAAAAACTGTACAGCATCACAAAAAACGGCCATTTCTAGTCTTATACGTGCATTATATAACCGTGGCAACCATCGTACTAGTGGTGGTAACGTTTGTTACAGAATCTGGCGACAGGCATAAACCACCTCACACAGCCTCCAAGATCAGTGACAGGAGCAATCTAACGTGATCGGGCATAGGGCCTGGGTAGCTGGTTTCACCTACCGAACAATCATTCTGGGAACTGAATTCTTACAATTTTGGCTACTATTTGAATTCTTCGTTTCTTCTCAGGCGACAGCCATTTTTTAGGGTATGAAATCCCACCCGTGGCTATAATCATCTTCTAACCCATCAACCAATACGAATGTTGTGGTGCATCTTTTGTAATACATTACTGGGGTTGTGGAAAAATGAAGGAAACAGTGATGTTGTCTATACTTTGCTCAATATCAAGGCGTAAAGTCAGGCGACAGCATTTCGACATTTAAATGAGAACAAGCCCTTAATGTTTTGCAAAACATGAACCACAGCATTCATATTGGTTGATGGCTTTGAAGAAATCATAGCTATGATTGAGTGGAATTCCACAAAGTTTTCAAATAGTAGCCAAAAATGTAACAATTCAGTTCAGTACTGTAAAATCATTTCAAAGAAAAAAAAATTTAAGGTAAAGTGTGACTGCTCTAACAAACGTTACCAGTAATGTTTGTTACCTGCCCAGTAATACACCAATGGGCAGGGCAGATGTTAAGAAAAGCACAATAATTGTAATTTAAAGATTCTTGTTGTCTGTTGCAGCTGGTGGGGAAAGTTGGAGTTGTTCAGTGTGCAGACCTTGATGGAGACTGTATCACATGTTTTCTGACTGAATCGTCATACTTCAGGTGAGGTAAATTTTAATGGCATTTGTGGGTACTTGGCTGCTTTATCATTCTTGCCTTACGTTGTAGCATGCACAAATGTTGTGTAATTATTATATAATATGTTATTATCTAAATTTGCATATGACCCCATGCCCAATAACCGGATAAATAAAAATTATGCAAAATAAACCAGCTCAAACTCAAAGAGTTATGTGTGCAAGTTGGTACAGTATACAACATTTTTAAGCAGGCAATAACCCAGCTCCCTCTTTAAATTTGTGACCCAGACATCTTATCAACCCAGCAAGTCTGGAGAAAGTCAACCCAGCAGACTATGAACAAGAAGACAGCAGTGAGCTGAAGAAGGGAGAGTTCGTAAAGGTCGATGCTGACAGGGCCAGGATCAAACAGGTCCAGACAGCAACAGCAACTGTTGATTGGGATGATGCATTTTATGCGGAAAGTGAACATTACAATGCTTCAAACCTGTTGTCAACTTATTCATCCACTCATCCTCAAAGTTGACTTTAAACAGAGAATGTCTGGTAGAGGCTCCCATTGATGATAGACATCCTATGCTTTTATTGATATCATCTGACAGTGTATATTGTTTATAGTTTTGTTAATGCACAAATTTTGACCCCAGGCAGCAGGTAAGATTGGCACAGTGACAAGTGTTAATCCTGCTGGCAAGACTGCTTGTGTCAGCATCGAAGAAACAGGCTTCCCACTGCATTGGTCACTTATTAAGAGGGCAACTCTCACAGGTATAAAAACTTTCCTTATAGGAACTCATAGTCACTGTGGTTCTTACATACTGTAAGAAGGTAACTTGCAGACTTTTAAAAGACTGTCACATTTTGAGTTCAGTAACTTTACATACAGGAAGCATATTTATTATACATAACGAAAATTTTGTTTTAACTTAAAGTTGTATATTGATCTCAAGACATGACAGTCTTAAGTTTACAAGTAACCTTCATCACTTCATTATAGAAATATAAGAACCACAGTGACTATGGCTGCTGCAGTGATTCCTGATAAGTCTTAGAGGAATTATTTGATAGTTACAATGTAGCTGTTGTTTGTCACACTGAAAAGAATAATACATGAACTCAGTCTGATGGTGCCTCCGTTAATTAGCAGTTTTGTTGTGGCAGGTAGAAATTATAATTTTTTTGAACTCTTATAGGTTTTTTTACTCCCTTTTTGGTATAGACGTGCAGGAATATTTTCGCCTCAGCCGAGGCTCAGATTTTGCCAGAGGAGACCTGGTGAGGATCAGTGTGAGTCTGGAGGACCTGAAGGGTTTGCAGGAGGGACATGGAGGGTACAAGCCTGACATGGAGAAGGTACACAGTATAGGGGTGGGTACCGGTACAGTGTACCGGTACGAAACCGTTTTTTCTTGTTGGACTGGTCCGGAAAAAAATGGGCCGGAAAAAAATTGGTGACCGGATGTTGGACCTACTGGAAAATGAACAGATTATATGATCAGGCATTCAAACGTTTAGGGGCTTGCCGGTCAATGAAAATAAACGTACAAAGTAGAGTACAGTCTATAGTCATTTCTATCAAGTTTTACAGTCAATCGTACAGAGGCAGTGGGAGTCGAATACTCCACAAAACATATTTCTTTGTAGCAAAATGGACCATCGTTTTGAGTATCACCCCTAAACAAGTTATCATATACTGAATCAGGTCCAGGTTCAGGTCCAGACCTGGACCGAATCCTCTGGACCTAAACCGGACCTGAATTTTCTATACCGGTACCCACACCTAACACAGTAGTCATGCAATTCTGCCATACAAAGATATACAAAAAGGCAATGATGAGTTGAAACTTGAAATGGTCTTTCAACAATAGCAGTAAAATTAAATTGTTTATTTCATGTGCTAAATGGCCTAATACAGTTTTGCAGTCAGCATAACAAATTGAAGGAGGCTGATCAGCTGAGGGCACCAATGGTGTCACTGAGTTGATCAAGTTTTGCATCTGCACATTGACTGTAGGTGATGACAGAGTCAGGGTCTGTCTGCTTCATAGATGGTGAGGGTGACATCTATGTGAGATTCAACCTTGGAAGGTAATTTGCAGTCTATTACGGTAACCTTCAATTAGTATAACTAGCAGCATTTTGCATCATAAATGTGTCACAGTTTGTGTGTAACTGTTGTCAATCATCTGGCTGCTAGAAATGTTGCCACATTAACTCAGGTTGTAATAAAAAAACAGTATTGTGAGAATGTTAATATTCATTTAATATCTGCAGGATTCCAAAAGGATTCAGAAATTAAATGCTAACAATATAACAAGTGACCGTTAACCTTTTCCAATTGCAGGCTGTGCTTCAATCCAGCAGCCCTGTCCAAAGAGACAGCAGCTGCAGAAGACAAGTTCTGTGTGGGTGACCTGGTTCTCGTTGAGTCTGAACCATCACAGTTAAAGACTCTGCAGACTAATGAACATGGTGGATATGTGGAAGAAATGGCTGAGGTATAATATTTCAGACATATTAAATATGTCATCAAACATAAGTCTGTCTAGATGTGTATCTATACTTGATTCAAATTTTCCTCTCCATGCTCATTACTCGTCGATGAAGGTTATACATCCATTGTAATAAGGTGTACTCAAAAAATCAGTTACTCAAGCAACTGGATATGCTTTTGGAAATGGTAACACATTCAGACAGCATCCACTGTCTTTCATCAGTGACATTGCATGCAAAAGGCTGATTGAACAGCAGGTTTTACTGTTTCCTATGAATTGATATGCAAAGGAGATAAAGACAATTTGAATAGTCCAATAGGAACCAAAAGTAAGACAAAGTCAAGACAAGGTTGATGCATATGAGTCAATTAGCTCCTGTTGTTTGAATAGAGGAGCTACTGTGGTTTCGCAGGGTGGTTGGGGATGGAGGCTAGATCCCATGTGCCGAAAATGTTGATGCCCCTTTTCCTAAACCTCTGCCATTTTTCACCAATGACAACACAATCAGGGACACTTTGTCAATCTCTAATCCACAAATATCCTAGACCCCCTTAACGGTGCACACACCAATTCTTCCGCGACAGGGGTCCGAGATAGTGCGCGACAAAAATGTGACGAAAGGGTCTCGAGGGTCCGTGTTTGAGATCAAATTTCTCATAATCTGCTGCGAAGTGTCATTTAATACTGGCATGGCTAAAAAGCGTAAGAAGTGATGTGTTTTTGGTGCAAATTGGTTTTGGGCCCGAGTGTCACTTCCTTGTATTTCTACGCGTTGGAAGTGATTCGCCCGTTGTCCCAGATTCCCCGTCCATATGCGGTCTGTGAGCCGTGTTGCTATGCCTCGCGCGTCGGGTTATTGTAAAAATCTCAGTGTTACGATTTTCTTTATTTTTTGCTTGATTAATCTTAGATGTATTCTCTTTCCGACAATATCAGTCATTTTCATGACTAAAATATAGGTGATGGGTTTATTTCCACGTCAAAATACCCCTTTTTTTGCATCCTTTTTTAGGTGAAAAAAACTTTTCTCCCCCCAAAATTATGAAAAGTAGAGAGAGTGAAGAAACTGAAAACCGGCTGTTCTTATAGCTGGAGTGATACCCTTCATTCCCATATACGGCTTTTCTGCTTTAGATTTATTTTCTTGAAGAGACGACCTCTCGACTTGAGGGTGCGCAGCCTCGATTTGAGACCCCAAATAAACTGGGGTGTGCACCGTTAACAGGAAAGGACACTTCACTCGAAAAGGTTAATATCATTTGGCAAAAAATTAAAAAAAAAGGTATGAGGTCACTGAACTCTAGATTTATTTCATTTTGAAGAAAGTTGTGTTTGAATTTATATGTATGTACAACAAACATAAGATTCTTTCCAACTTTCTGTGTTTAAAACTTGGTTTGCAATTTTGCAGGCATGTGGGAAGACTGGACGATTGCTGAGCGTTATAGACAGCAATAAGATTCGGTTGAAAGTTCAAGGAAGAAACTGGATCTTTAACCCAGATATACTCAGCAGAATAGGCAACCCCAGAGCAGGTCAGTATCCTGTGTACTTGATTGGGCTATGGTATTAAATGATTGTTGGGCAACAGGTTCAGTTTTTGGACTTTACATATTACTGGTACAGTCAAAATAATAATCAGTTTCTCCAGTAGTGTTTTACCAGTTTTATCAATACTGTTGTGCAGTCAATTTCACCAACACTATATAATAACTAGAGTTTGGCGACCTCATACCTCCATGAAAATTTAGAGCTTTTGTAAATTTCATGCAACTGACTAACACATTAACATAATCTATGTGTGGTGTTGTTCATCATTGACTAACGTACACATGTCACAAGTATAAAATTCCAATCATTAGACATAAAGCGTATTTGCAATTTTTACATAAATTATGCAAATAAGTTCCTCATTACTATATTTTGTATCTGCTTATATTCCATCTATCATAATTAATAAGTGTTACATTTATTGAAGTCCAGTTATTGCTAATAATGGTATTATACAATTTTCTCATTAATTATGCAAATAAGGTCCTCATTTGCATAACATGTATATCATTATGAACACCTTTGCCTAAGCTACCTGCACCCCTAAAATGATGCCAATCCGTCAATCCTTTCTGCAGTTATCCTCTTTGGAATGTCTTGACAAAAATGCCCCGGCAGTTCCAAAATTACATGTTAGGGGGCTGAAATCTGCCCCACTTTGTCATGACACTGCAAGCTATCTACCACCCAAATGTCAAGACTATATCATGTCCGGGACAAGAGATACATTGAAAAAACCGCTATGATAGAATATTCTCATTAATTATGCAAATTTACTCCTATTTTGCATAATTAGTATCTTATCTTGTACAACATTGTCTAAGGTACCTACATACCAAAAATCATGAAAATCCCTTGTTCCCTTCTTGAGTTATCCTCTTCAGAAGTTTTTGACAAAAATGCCCCTGCTATCCCAAACCTAGTCGGTAGGGGGCCAAAACTTATGTCCCTTATTCCTGAGCACAAGAGCTATCTAACACTAAAAAATCGTGACCATAGCATGTTCAGAACACGAGATAGCAAAACCGGAAGTTGCGCTGCAGTACCAAGGGAAGCCGCTAAGGGGCCCAACATCTAATCACTTTTAGCTTTCATCGCACCCCACCAACACACCAAGTATGAAACTAATCCATCCAGCCGTTCTTGAGTTATCTTGTTGACAGACAGACAGACAGACAGACACACACACACACAAACGCTGGGTAAAATATAACCTCCATGACATTTCATGGAGGTAACTATTGAGCGCATTTGATGGGTGTGTGATAATGATGTATTATAAATGTTTATGGCATTTGATATGACTTGAAGCTGTGTTCCTTATATATATTCCCTTGTTTGCAGTCACTGCAGACTGGAAGTCAGCCACAATTTGTGCCCGTGGAAAGCATGATTGGAGCAAAGGCAGACCTCTGGTGTGTGTTGTGTGTGGAGAATGTACAAATGATGGAAAACTCTGTCCTAAGTCAGCAAGTCTGAATAGGACCCCTGGAAGGTTTGTTCATTTTCTTTACTGATTTAATATTGAATACACGATCAATTAAGGCAAAGGAATTGTGATGTTGAATTTGATATCAGGAAGTTAAATGGAAATTTTATCAATGACATCCATGCACACATTGAATTTGGTGATTGAAATCATTTTGACTCTACAATATGAATTTGAGCTCATTTGAGAGGTCATCTGTGATTGATAAAAATCTAGATCTGTATTCCAATTATAAAACAATGCAAATTTGGAGTGAGCAAAGTTAACACAATTTGTCAATATTGAACAGCATTCTGACTGGATGTGTATATGATGGCCATGCTGGATGTGACGACTGTGGATGCTGCAAGAGATGTGCAGGAGAAGACATGGAGGAACAAGACCTACTGGAGAGTGACGAGTTTAAGGATGTCATTAAGAAGACCCTGAAAGAGGAAGCTGATAAAAGTGGGTACAATACTTACTTACTACTGTAACTTTAAAACACCCTCCGATTTAATTTGGGAATTCCATTATTATTTGGGAGTGACCTTCCAGATCTCAGCAACCGTACACCCAGATGGGCTGATATCGTAAGCTGTAAGTATAAATGATGTAAGAAATACGTAGCAGCCAATAACAACCCCCTGGGGATTAATCTAAATTGGCATAACTGTACATAATTATGCATAATTATGCATAATTATGCATAACTTTTGAGGGTTATGCATAATTATGCATAAGTTTCCAATGGTTATGCATAATTATGCATAAGGTTCCAAGAATTATGCATAATCATCAGAACCCTTATGCATAACCCTTTGAACAAGCATAGTTATGCATAACCCTTGGAACCTTATGGATAATCATGCATAACTCTTGGAACCTTATGCATAATTATGCATAACCATTGGAAACTTATGCATAATTATGCATAACCCTCAAAAGTTATGCATAATTATGCATAATTGTGTACAGTTATGCCAATTTTGATTAATCCCCAGGGGGTTGTTATTGGCTGCTACGTATTTCTTACATCATTTATACTTACAGCTTAGGATATCAGCCCACCTGGGTGTACGGTTGCTGAGATATAGGAGGCCACTCCCAAATAATAATGGAATTCCCAAATTAAATCGGAGGGTACAGTGTTTTCAGTCTCTTTGTGAACAGCATAACTTGAGAAGTGCAGTAACATGAATTGATATTTCATATATAGGTACGTAGATGTTTTCAAAATAAAGAAATGATTTTGGCCCCCCTAACGGTTTTCTAAGATACTACAACTGTTACAGCACTTCTCAGGTTTTGATATCTCATGTTCTGGACATAATATGGACAATTTTGTGAGTGCCAGATAGGACTTGGCTTAGGTTTCAGTCCCCTATAGCAGCTTTTTTTTAACAATTGCAGTTTTTTTTTTACTTTAAATTTGTACTGCTAGATACATGCATAAATGTGTCTTAGAGAAGATTGACATAATTAGATGCTAATTGTGAAATCAGGAGCTGTTTGCATAATTGATGACATTTAATAAATTAGCAAAGCTACGTTCTTTGATAAACATTGCAAATGTGATATACAGTAACTGAAAAAGAGATATCAATCATAATATCAGTCGATGAGCAAATATCATAATTCCATAGTGGTCAATGATTGAACTTTCATACTTGCAGCATTTGCGAGTTAACCAAAGATGACCATATTTTTTTAGACAAAAATCAAGCAAATGAGGCCTCCATTGCTGAGTTAAAAAGAACATGCTACAAAAGCCCTATTTGCTGAGCTAAAACTATCTATTCATACCTTGAAACCTTCTGTTATTTACTAGTTCGTTATGTTAATGAGGACATAATTTGCATAATCAATGATAAACCTTTAGAATAAGTCAGTTTAGAGGATGACATATTTTGGAGAAGGTATGTCACAGAACTCTAAGTATCATCTTGCTGATTGTAAATGTTCGCAATATTAGGTACTATCTGCTGTGAAATTATTGTTATCACAGACAAACTTCAGTTGATACTTCCGAAAGTATGTCTAGTCCACATACTCTATGTGTACAAAATACAATTATACAATTGAGAGTAACTATTCTATTCTTGAAATATTTGGTTTGGGTTGGTTTATTTCCATCTCCATCGAAAGTCTCAAAGTCCCATTAGTGAATTATGAAATAAAATGATAATATATACAAACTGAAATTAAAAAAAGTGAAAATAAAAATGTGAAAATATCCTTCATTTTTCCTCTCCAGGGTTAGCTGTAGATGATATCAAGACAATTGTTACAAAGCATCGCCTGAGTGAGTCATCTGGACAACTGAAGGAGGGGCAGAAGAAGATGCTGGATCAGCTGGATAAGATGGGCCAGACCATAGAACAGATGAGGAAGAAAAATCCTGAATCAGTTCAACAAGTGATAAGTAATGTGATCCAACACATTGCTATTCCACGAAGTGAGAGTAACCCAGCAGAAAGAAAGCAGATAGGAGACTATCTGGCCAACATTGGTGCTGCTGAAACTCTGATGGAGTATATAAGCTTCTTGTCACTGCAGGAAGTCCAGAGTGAGGGAACAGATATAAACCCAGTGTCATTAGAATCTTGCAGAAAAGTCTTGTATGATATTTCCAATGCCTTTGCTAGTGAAAGCATGGACTTTGGCCATGCTGTAGGAAGAAGTGGGCTACTCCAGATGACAGTACGGGAGCTGGCACGGCGCCAGGAGATGGAGCAGTCTGATGTAAGTTGTTTTATTTTGTTAAAAAACAAACAAAATAAATGTGCTATTCCTGCCTGAGAAACTTCACTGCCTGAGAGTACAATAATTATGTACCATGATTTATTCCACTTATATTCAGAAACTGTAGTTTTCTGTATTCTCACATTAGAGCAATACTTATTTCATCAAGTAAGCAATGCAAAATCTTTTCATCACTGATTGGTAGTTTGTCCACATTTATTCCAGCATAAAACATAGTAGTATGCTTCTGGTATTTTTCAGAATTGATTTCCTCATAAAATACTATGTCTACAGGTCAACCAAGAGTGGATACGAATTCTTGTTTGCATTTTGGGCAACTGTGCAAGAATGCCTGAGAACCTGGACTACTTAAGAGACATCGAAGCTGAAGACCCGCTGAAAAAACAGTTAAGCAATGTTGACATGGTCTTCAGGGTGGTAATCCTTTCCTGTCTGTCACACTTTGTAGATGATGAAAAGTTGGATACCATTCAGATACAGGCAGCAGATGTAGAGTTCTTTGTGAATACACTGACTCAAGCTGTGGGTGATGCTAAACATCAATATGTTGGATATACCAGTGAAGCACAAAACCTTAGTTGGCTAGCAGTTGACCTAGTAAGAGATCTGACAGCTCTTGCACATCATGATGGGAACAAACATGAGTTTGTGAGAAATGGAGTGATGAAACCTGTGATCCAACTGATAGAAAGTGGTAATGACATAGAGAAAGAGTGTGCCATGTTGTGTGTGCAGAGGTTTGCTATGGTGGACAGCATTAGGGATGGGATTGTGAGTGAGACTAGGCTAGAGGAGGTGCTGAGAGCACTCCTGACACAACAGGACCAGATCTATGCTCTACAGGCAGCAGCTAGGAAGAC
The DNA here is from genome assembly GCA_019207045.1 of Branchiostoma floridae x Branchiostoma belcheri. Lineage (NCBI taxonomy): Eukaryota > Metazoa > Chordata > Leptocardii > Amphioxiformes > Branchiostomatidae > Branchiostoma > Branchiostoma floridae x Branchiostoma belcheri. The sequence continues at coordinate 640,858 of CM033041.1, read as the reverse complement.
ACTGAAGTGTCTGGGGAAGGAGCCTACAAGCTCATGATTCACTTTGAAAAAAAAGTGTTTACTAAGGAACTGTCCCTAATTAACTAACGACAAAAGTGCACTTGGATGTACTAATTGTATAATCTTCTTATTCATTGTACAAATTTCTGCTACTTGGTAGATATTTCTGACATTATAGCAGTCTTATGAACCATTACCCACAATTCCTTCTCAGTAAAATTGACAGCCACAGTTAGTATTCTAAATTTCAACATGTAAGTTCTTTTGTTGTGGTTCAAGAGTTTATATTCATTGACAATGCATGCCATCAAATCTACATTGTATATGCAAGGTGTGTGCATTTGGGGTTAACATTTGCACAGTATGAAGAAATCTAAATTTCAAATCTTTGGTGTCACATGGACCCAATAAAGTATCAAGTATTTTCCAGTTTGAGCCAGTATAGTCTCTTTGAAAGTTGTCATTAAGTGTCCTGGGACCCATAAGGGCTTCAGGCTTATAAGCCACAGTTGGAATTCTCACATACCTGCAGTTAAGATGCACAGGTGCCACTTCATTTGGACATACATGTATTAGTTATTCTTAGGGAAGAATACATTTGTATAAACATTACTTAATGTCATTACAACATTTTGGGTTTAGGTGTTGTAACTTAACTGTAATCCAGAATATGGTGCCCGGACAATGTGTACTCCTACATGTATTAGCTGTCAGATACAAATCTCATCTGTTTAATTATTGCAGTAACAGTTACTTTAAAAACTGTACAGTTTCCCAGTCTTTGCCGTAACGGTAATTTGTCCTATCTTATGACTGTTCTACAGATTTGACTTAAGTTTGTGTTGAAAGTTAAATTACTCTGTTTTGAATTAAATGTTAATTTACACTATTTGTTTTTATATTGTATTGATGTGTATTGTTATTTGATGTATCATTTTGTTATGCTTTCGGTATGGCAGCCTTGAAAAGGTGTCTTCTAAGAAGAAAAAACTGTTCTGCCATACCTTCCACTGTATTGGAAATTGGACCTTTGTATATATATAGAGAGAGATTAAAAGAACTATCATATAATGGTATAATATCATATGTTAAGGACAGCACTTTGTTTTCAAATTAGTTACTCAGGTACTACATTCAAATGGTCAAGTTCCATAATCATATTGTGAGCTCCAAACTATTCCTGATATGGAGCAATGTATTATAATATGGAATCTTTGTATTTTTATCAAGTAATCTTTATTGACACAACATCAGTAAAGTGTTCTACAAAAGTCATACAAACACCTTGCAGAATATCCATGAACTTTTTTATGTAATACTATAATAATGGTTAAAGTCAAGGATACCTTGATAAAAACTGTAAGGCCAGACCAATTTAATTTGTTGGTTCTCGGATGTAAATTTTTTTTCTCCAAAAAACCCTTAACTGGAAAATGGTTATTAAGCCTGAGGACCAAGTTTATGCCTTGGTGCACTCAGTTTTATAGAGTGAATACAGTCATATTCAAGTTTTCCTCCCTACCCTCTAGCTTTATGATGTCCTCTTGCTAAATTTTCACTTTTAAACATCCGAGAACCAAGAAATTGAATTGGCATGGCCTGAGGAAGGATAAATTTCTTACTGATTCAACTTAGTATACATAACATTGACTGGTTTGACACCAGTGATGTAAATGTGTGTTATCAACTCTGACAGTCTACTGCCACTTATTTTCACTTGTTGATGGATGATTATGCTAGTACCCGGTAGGACAGGTGTGCTTCTGACAAATTTAAAGAAATTTGGATGTGGTTGAAAATAAAAGTTTAACAGTTTTTACTTCATCTTGTATTTGTACATTGTTTGTTTTACTTTATCCCTGTATACAAAACCCTTCTTCAGCACTGTGAAAAGGCTTCAATTTACAATGTCCATTGCAACCCGTCATTTGTCTATGTGACAAGAGCCCCACCTGGTGGGAACAAAAATAACTGCACCAAACATTTTGTATACAATGCATCTATGTCAGGCATTTTAGTACAGACTTTGCCCTCAGATTCTTTTTTTCTTGTGAATCTTCCAGTTTGGAAAAAATCTGACAACTTGAATTGATATGTCCTAAGGCGACAACAGTTTAGTTCTCTGTCATTTTAAGGTAAAACTTGTTCATCGTGAAAGTGGAGAGCAGGGAGCAAAACTTCAATATGACTATTACTCTATAAAACTGAGTACACCAAGGCATAAACCTGGTCCTCAGGCTTTTTATACCATTTTCCCTGCAATTGTGTTCAAATCTGAGAACCAAGAAATTAGATTGGTGTTGCCTGATGACATAAGTTATCAGGAAACAGGAGCCGCTGGTTTTTAGGTCTGCATGCCCAAATATACAGAAGGGAATGTCCAGTTAGGGTTGGGCTGTGATGGGTGAACGGTTTAGCACAGGTTGGAGTGATGCTGACGTGTCGTGTGTCAGTCTAACCCTGATAACAAGCACTGAGAGACAGCTGGGATCAGTGCTTCATGTAGCAGCCACAGTCAGCAACAACTGGAGTTACTAACAAACATTGTGCTTCTATGGACTTACCTTTAAACACTCAGGTAAGGTGTTAGTCACATTTCAGCAAGCATGTCTTCAAAAGTTGAAGGCTGTTCTAAGATGTATATACTGATGAATGAAAGCAGTCCTTGTCAAGCTGATGGATGAATAATTACAGTTATCAACAACTTGAATTACTATTTTTAACATCATGCTTTGATGAACTTACTTCTGAACTCTCCAGTAAGTTGTTATTCAATCTGATTTCAGAATGCATGTTATTTTAAGTTGAACGTTGTTCTCTGACGTATATTAATGATTAATGACAACGAAAGTGGTCCCCATCATATTAACAGATGAATGAACTAAGAGGTACTAACCACAATTTTTATGGGATTACCTCATAAGTCGAAGGTTGTTCTCTGACATATAATGATGAATGAAAGCGGTCCTCATCAGGTTGACGGACGAATAATACTTTATTGTCATCAACAAATGGAGGTACTCATCACAGTTTAAACATGCTGCTATGGGAACACTCAGGTAAGCTGTTTTAGTCAGAAAGCAATGTTTGATAAGTTGAACATGGTCCTCAGGTGTATAGCCTCCATAGCAGGCTCTCTGGGCCCCTTTTTTTTGCTCACAATACACTTTTGCTGGCCTTTTTGTACTGGGTCGCTGATTGCCGGCCATCCTGATTGATGATGTGCAGTAAATGCTGCAGTCTGTCCATTGATGCTTATGGTCATATAGAGAGTCTCTAAGGGGATATCAGATGTCCACTATATGACATATTAGAACAAACCCCTCCAGGGGAGGTACCAGACATGTGCAGGAATCCTCCGGGATCTGGTAATGTCATTATCTGTGGGCACTGTAGATGGGGGTCTGTTTTCAGTCAGGTTACCGCTGTAAAAATGGAGGCATTGGCTTTAGTCTGTGTGTGTGTTTGTTTGTAATGATGAGTGTCCCTAGTTATTTGCTTATTACCTCCATGAAAAAATGGAGGTATAGTTTTGAGTGTGTCTGTGTGTGTGTGTGTGTGTCTGTGTGTCCGCATATTTGTGGTCAGCATAACTTGAGAACCTCTTGATGGACTACGATGATATTTGGTATGTGGGTAGGGGTTGGGAAGACGAAGGTCAAGGTCAATTTTGGGCCCCCTGGTGTGTGACCTTGGTACTGCAGTGCAACTTCCGGTTTTGCTATCTAGGTGTTCTGAACATGCTATGGTCAAGATTTTTAAGTATTATATAGCTCTTGTGCTCAGGAAAAAATGACATAAGTTTGGGCCCCCTAGCGTCTAGTTTTGGGATAGCAGGGGCATTTTTGTCAAAAACTTCTGACGAGGATAACTCAAGAAGGGAACAACGGATTTTCATGATGTTTGGTATGCAGGTACCTTAGACAATGTTGTACAAGATAAAATACTAATTATGCAAAATAGGAGTACATTTGCATAATCAATGAGAATATTCTATCATAGCAGTTTTTTCAATGTATCTCTTGTCCCGTACGTGATATGGTCGTGACATTTGGGTGGTAGATAGCTTTTACCGTCATGACAAAGTGGGGCAAGTTTCAGTCCCCTAACATTCAATTGTGGAACTGCAGGGGCGTTTTTGTCAAGACACTCCAAAGAGGATAACTGCAGAAAGGAACGGCGGATTGCCTGCATTTTAGGTATGCAGGTAGCTTAGGCAAAGATGTTCATAATGATATGCATTTTATGCAAATAAAGACTTGATTTGCATAATTAATGAGGAAATTGTGTAATTCCATTGTTTGCAATAACTGGACTTCGATAAATGTAACACTTGTTAATCATAATCGGTGGAACATATGCAGATATCAAATATGCAAATGACGAACTTATTTTCATAATTTATGCAAAAATTGCAAAACAACTTAATGATTAATGATTTGAATTGGGAATTTTACTTGTGACATGTGTACTGTACGTTATTCAATGATGACCAACACCATGCATAAATCATGTTAATGTTAAGTCATTTGCATGAAATTAACAAAAGCTCTAAATATTCATAGGGTATGAGGTCGCCGAACTCTAGTTGGTATGGTGGCTTTGAAAAGGTGTCCTTTGACACCTGTTCTGCCATACCCACCATTGTCGTTGTATATGGAGAATCCTAATGAATAAATAAATAAATTTGAATACACAATATAACTTAGTACAAGATGTGATGCAGAAGATGGTGCAACTGAAGACTGGCAGGATGGGAAGGTTGTGTTTGGCTCTGGTCCAAAGTTGGTTTCCAGAATAGGACAGTAGGCTAATAGCCATGATAAATAAAATGGTTGCAAAGGCAGGAAAATATTTCTTTTAGACAGGATGAGCAAGAAATTCACAATTATTATGAACAAAGAAAGTTACGAAATCTCTATTTTTATATTCAATATCCTGTTGGTTGCTCTTTTTTTGAGAGGCAGACATGGGGTATTAGTTTAACAAGTGAAAAAATCACCCATAGCTTTGTTTCTGCCAGCCCATAACTTAGCCTGATTGAATCTCGCTTATAGCAGCCCGCCAAACATCCGTGGGGAGGGGCCAGTTACAGCCCTGGACAGCGGAGTTTGGACTACCCATAATCTCTTTCCTGACAAATCTGACTACCAAAGTGACCACGATAACCACAAATCTACCTACCGAAGTGGCCCTGTCCATGTATGTTGTACTGGATGGCAACACTGGTTCTATATACAGTTTCCACTCTGCCCACTCCTGGCACTGGCAACTGGGTGAGAGGTCAGGAACGGGAACCCCTCTCTGCCAGCTGGCCTGCGTTCAAAGGGGGTTTGCAAGCCCCTTTTCTGTGAGGCATACGCAAATACTTTTATTTACAGTAATTCACAGGGAAAGTGTTGTTTTGTCCCAGTTTATGCTTTGATCACATTTCCAAACAGGGGCCTGGCCGGTCAGTAACAGTAGAAAAAGACACGTAAAATGTTAAAATACTATGTTACAAGCACAGTTTGTGCATGTTTTTTTAAACAAAATTTCCTTTCTCGTTTTGGCAAACAGACCAGGTTGGAAATGTGACGTATTATTTGCGTATTATTGACTTCCTGAATTTCGTGTAATCCATAGGCTATCATACTGAATTTAGCACAAAGCACTGTCAGGACCCCCCATGCAGACCCTCTTCAAGTACATTCAAGTTTAACTGCATGGCGGCTGTTTTATCTCTGCAGTGTATAATCTATCAAACAACAGCTGACTCTGTTTCAAAAGTTGTTGCCAAAGGTTTGCAAACTTGATTTAATTTGATCTTGTCTGCATTGTTGCATTATCAATCTCAATTACAATAGAACCACATTTCTCATCATTGTACATTGATCAATAAGCTTTCCAACAACAACATACAATGCAATTGATAAAGAATAATTGGAAATATGATCAACCAAAATCAAGTTTCCCAAGTTCCTATGCTTTCTTCTGAAATTTTGTTCTTCTGACAAATTGCTGCAAACACAATATCGAGCAATAGAAAATGCTTTTCAATTAATATTAGCAAAGCATCAATAGCCAGGTGGTCCTTATGTAGAGGTGGTCACTTCTACAGGTTTGACTGTATATCAATGGCCTGGTGGTCCTTATGTAGAGGTGGTCACTTGTACAGGTTTGACTGTATCTCAATAGCCAGGTGGTCCTTATATAGAGGTGGTCCCTTGTACAGGTTTGACTGTATATCAATGGCCAGGTGTTCCTTACGTAGAGGTATCACTAGTACAGGTTTGACTGTATATCAATGGCCAGGTGGTCCCTATGTAGAGGTAACACTAGTACAGGTTTGACTGTATATCAATGGCCAGGTGGTCCTTATGTAGAGGTGGTCACTAGCACAGGTTTGACTATATATCAATGGCCAGATGGTCCTTATGTAGAGGTGGTCACTTGTACAGGTTTGACTGTATATGAATGGCCAGGTGGTCCTTATGTAAAGGTGGTCGCTAGTACAGGTTTGACTGTATATTGATGGCCAGGTGGCCCTTATGTAGAGGTGGTCACAAGACAAAGTACAGGTTTGACTGCATGTCAATGGCCAGGTGGTCCTTATATAGAGGTGGTCACTTGTACAGGTTTGACTGTATATCAATGGCCTGGTGAGGTGGTCCTTATGTAGACTGAGGAGGTAACTTGTACAGGTTTGACTGTATATCAAAGGCCAGGTGGTCCTTGTGTAGAGGTGGTCACTAGTACAGGTTTGACTGTATATCAAAGGCCAGGTGGTCCTTATGTAGAGGTGGTCACTTGTACAGGTTTGACTGTATCTCAATAGCCAGGTGGTCCTTATATAGAGGTGGTCCCTTGTACAGGTTTGACTGTATATCAATGGCCAGGTGGTCCTTATGCAGAGGTGGTCACTAGTACAGGTTTGACTGTACATGTACATCAATGGCCAGGTGGTCCTTATGTAGAGGTGGTCCCTTGTACAGGTTTGACTGTATATCAATGGCCAGGTGGTCCTTATGTAGAGGTAACGGTCACTAGTACAGGTTTGACTGTATATCAATGGTCAGGTGGTCCTTATGTAGAGGTGGTCACTTGTACAGGTTTGACTGTATATCAATGGCCAGGTGGTCCTTACGTAGAGGTGGTCCCTTGTACAGACTTGACAGTGTTTACTGCAAAATGCACACAGAACTCAGTCCCTGGCACTGACTATGCAGTTGGAAGCCAGCCACTGGCAGTACTTGACTGTGAGTTACATAAAACTGCCATCAGACAGCGATAAGTCTCCCAAACAAGCCTCAGGTCCCCAACCATAACATTACCTTTTACAGCTGTAACACGAGAAGGTTGACCTCTGTACCGGAGGTCGGGAGAAAGATGGACGCCAAATATTGTTCTACAGTCTGAAGTGCACCAGTAGGTCATGGCTGGGACAACGGACAGAAATATCAGCAAAGTGTTTATTTAGCCTTAAGAACTAGTTATATCAAATGTTTTAAGATAAAAAAAAGAGACTGAACATTTCATTTTACTATTTTTATCATTTATAGTAGCTAGTACCAAATGATATATCAAATAAATGATGAAAGTAATTAGCTTCAAAGTTATCAATTATGATTAATGAAGAAGACAGCTGATATAAAAGGAATAAAAGTTAAAAAGATATTGAAAAGCAAACAAATTTTCTGCTTTATCCAACCATAGTGTAACCTAACAAAACTATGTCAAATATGACAAACTTTTGCTGAAATTTTCTCAATCTGGCATGATAATATTTTCTAATAACAAAAAAACAAATCGATAACATTCCCAAATTAGCATCAAAACTGATCACTTGATTTTGATCAAATCTTCCAGTCAGTCATTAATACTCTGTACAGCAATTACCCATGGTATCAATTTCCAAATGGATCTTAATTGATTTTACTTAATTAATGCAAATTAATGAAATCAGCTATTGTTGTTATATCAGTCCCTAATTGTTCAAATGTTTATGCTTTAGATCAATAATGTTCAATTACTGTATTACATTAACTATGCTTTAAGCATTATTTGAGCATGTTATTCAATTAGCTAAAACATAATACAAAAACAATCAGGCACAAAAGTACATGACTTGTGCATCTTTAACAACTTACAGGGATCAACTCAGAACTTCCGGAGTTATCTAACAGAAGTCAGTACCTTAGGGTCCCAAGCCTCCTAGAGAAACATATTTCATTTTGACTTGAGGAATCAGCCCATCAGGGACTGGTTCATAGGTTCCTGTTTTATCCAAACAAGCTTGTGTGCCAAAAAGCCAATGACTACAGCACTAAATCAATGACTAAGGCCCAATCTATACACAGTTTTTACGATATCTTTATGGCGATATTGTTGTTCCATCTAGACGCTGAAAAAAAGCTGTCGGCGAGAGGTTGTTGGCTCGCCGATATCGGGAAAAACCGTGTCTAGATCGTGCCTTAGACACTCATGGAGCTTCCATTCCAATGATGCAATCATTGATGTTGCAGTCAGTTACATAAAAATGATGAGAAGCTGCATGTAGCAATTTTAGACAAGTGCACTGCACCTGTCTAAGATTGCTACATCATCACAGGAATTGACACAGTCATAAGAACATGTAGCAAGTCATGAGTAGATGATAGATGTTGTGTCGATGTAGCAATAATTGTAGCAGAAGTCTAAACCATCATGAGATAATCATCGCAGTTAAGACTAGCTTGATTCAAGTGTTAGGATTGAATCTGATATTACATTTTAAATGATAATGACTTAATGTAACAGTTTATATGTAACAGTTTGCACCCTGAGTTGATACATGTAACAGTTTGCACCCTGAGTTGATACATGTAACAGTTTGCACCCTGAGTTGATACATGTAACAGTTTGCACCCTGAGTTGATACATGTAACAGTTTGCACCCTGAGTGTTCCCCTGTGGTGCAGTTGTAGCAAAGCCTAATCTGCCACACTGCTGCACTGCCTGTAACAACTGCAGGCTGTGCCTAAATATAGCGGTGAGGATCACATTGCGGAGAGGGTTTGTCCTGCGTAATGTGGCCCTCCTCCCCTCCGTCTCTACATGCTCTCACTTCCTCCCCTCCTCAGCCGACCGGTTTATGTTTTTATGTGAGCACATGTGGGAAACTCTGCAGCGGACATGGTACTGACTCAGAGGTAACGGGACATCGTTAGTGACACTAATTATGGGGACTAATTGATAAGTCGTGGGCTGGACTATGTTTGACACATGGCATGGTTAAAGATAGACCAGAATTGCTACATGCAGTCCCGGCATTTCAGTGTGTTTAAAGTGGCATGTGGAGGCTTTACAACTATGGATTATGTTATGAACCAAAGTTCTTACTACATAGATCAGTGTTGCATCTTCATTTAAAACATTCGTAACTTTTTTCCATTTTTCTAAAAATCAACTTACAAATCTTGAAACCTGATTACAACTTGAAGACTATTTTTCAAGAGACAGATGTTTGAAATGGCTGAAATATGAATTTTCATGATATGTCAGTCATATTTTTGATGGAAATAATATTTATTTTTCTTGATTTACCCAAATGCAATAAAGTCCATGGAGTTTACATGTGTATTACAATTCTTCTGCAATTTGATTCCCCTAATTGTTAAGTTAATTGAAAAATAGCAAACATACTTTTATCGTGAAAACTGTTTTGTAAGCATACAAAATGTAATTTGAGAATAATCAACTTAAGTATTTCCCTATATCTACAAGACAGTTATCCTATTAGGGAAAGATGATTTCCCAAATAAAATATTTATTATCAACATAGGATCTAAGTTTCTTGAATACTTATTATTTAGAATAGAATTATGAGAAGTGATTTACGTATTGACAAATGCATTTCAACTTAATGGTAATGATTTTAGAATAACGAGAATAATTATTATCATATCTGTCCTGTTCTTTAGTGGTGATGCGAAGACCTCTCGGAGCGGCCCCCCTCCCCACCCAGGTAACACTTGTTGTCTTTCGTCACTCCTGTTGGAGCATCCATAACAACATGGGGCTGCAATAGGGGTTACAGAAACACCACATGCACAGTAACAAGCAGGGGCTACCATAGGGGTTACAGAAACACCACTGCAGGTTACAGATACAGTCAGGTTAAGTTTTACGGTACACAACTTAATCATATTATCATTACATCATAACTGATTCCGACGGATGATTGATTGATTGATTGATTAATTGATTTATAATCAAGGTTTTCAAGGCCATGATGGCTTGTTTGGTCCTCTGGTCTTCTCAATTACTTTTAACTTTCATGTGATCCAAATTGAGACACTTTAGAATTTAGAGTTACCTTGCTTAGTTTTGTGGTAACTATGTCGTTGTCGTGTCAGGTGTTGAGCGGATGTTGGTTACATCATTAACATTCATGCGATCCAAGTTTGAGAGACTTTCAGTGATGGTTATGTTGCCAAGGTTTGTGGTATGTCGCTGTTGTCACAGTGTCAGGTGTTGAGTGGATGTTGGTTACATCTTTAACATTCATGCGATCCAAGTTTGAGAGACTTTCAGTGATGGTTATGTTGCCAAGGTTTGTGGTATGTCGCTGTTGATGTGTCAGATGCTGAAAGGACATTCAGGTTAGTCATGAGAGGAAACTCCATATAGGGTCTAACGCTAGTTCACCTTTATCCGTAGGGTACCCTTATAAATTTGACCTTAGTTATAGTACCATGACCTTGACGCCGATCATCACCATGGCCAAGGTCAATAATACACTGTACGTAACCCAAAGTCACCTTGCAGGGTTCTAAATGCAGCTATAGGACTCATATGCCTTAAACCCAAATGTCAGGTCACTTCTGGGGTCACCGGGTCATGACCTCACAATAAACAAATCACCAGTCGTAATCTTCTTGTACATCTGACTATTTCATTCAGCTATTCATTCTATCATTCCTTTTGTTACTACTTCTACTAATACTTCTATTTCCCATGTTACTACTATCATAATAGCATAGTATGTTACGCTAGTTCACCTTTATCCGTGGGGTAACCTATATCCGTTGGTTTTAAAGACTGGGCATTTAGGGATCAGGTCGACAGACGACGGTTTCAAACTGCACAATTTGAAATATTACAATTTGAAACCACAGTCTGGCAGCTTGACATCCCTAAAATACCATGTTAAAAACAAACAACGGATAAAGGTCAACCCGCGAATAAAGGTGAACTAGTATTATATTCATGTTTTTAAAGAAATCATAGTATTGACCTGATAACATGTGACAAGTGACATGCCTGTCAATTCAGCCAATGGCTGCAAGTAGGCTGTATCACAGGAATACTCTTTAAGCAATTAGATTATCATGATTATTATAATAGTAATAATAATATAGGGTGTATATTTTCATTACAATATTATCATTATCATCATCATCTATATCCGGGTACTTCTGATATGATGCTTTAGTAGATTTCTTTAAACTTCTCTTCTTCATGTCAGTCTTATATATTGAATCCCATGCAGACTTATAAGAGTTCGTATATATTAAAATTAATATGCATTATGTCTGACTCAGCAGTACCATCTACTACTAGTAGATAGTCACTGTGTTCCCATGTTGAAAATTATAATTATCACGGAATGATAACTTAAGACCTTTGTAATCAGGGTACCCGTGAAACCCCATGCAGGCCCTCCAGCTGCAGTTGTGAGTGCACAGTAGCCCCCAGTGAAACCCGACACCAGGAATGTGGTGCATGCTGGGAATGTCAGATAAAACAGGAGTCAGACAGGAGTTACTGCAAATGCGTTTAAGTTTGTGGGGGATTTAATTTCGCGGTAGCGGGAAAAAGGACTTTTTGCAGTGATTTTAAGTTCGCGGTAGCACCATGCACTGTAGTCTCTTACTGCCATGGAAAAATGTGTGCGGTAGTTTTAAGTTCGCAGTGAAGCAGCCACCGCAAAACCGCGAACATTAAACCACCGCAAAAGTTTCTACATTTACAGTAGTATACACGCAGACTGGGTTCAGTAAAAGGAGAAGTTCAACTCAATTCAAACCAGACTGCCTTGTGATTACATTTTTGTTTGTTTGTTTGTTTGTTTGAACCTTTGTTTATTCGTGAAAGCTCAAATCGGCCTACAGGCCGCTTTTCATTAAAGCCATGAGGGAAGAGGCAAGGGTTAGACAAGTATTATAACAGAGATACAGTTAACAAACAAACCCTAATGAGGTAATGAAGCTGTATTTATACCTAATAATTCTTCCACATGTCCTGAGGGTGTCCCGTGATTGCCAAGCTCCGAGACGCTTAAACCTGACGTCAAACCTGCCCCAGGGGACTGATAAACGTGCTTCCCTACAGACTAAATCTCCAGCGGTTCCTGAGTGGGTCTTAGGAGATCCACACCAGACCAATTCCTTGTTTCTTGAATTTCTATAAGCAAACATGGTGAACTTGAAAATCAGCATGAAAACAATATGACGAGAAAGTCACAATTTCATAGAGTGAAGAGAGTGAGATTTCAGATTTATTCTCATCATTCAGTTTTCATCTTGTCGTGTTGCTGTAAAGTATCTGAGAACCCTAACAATGATATATGAAATAGGATGTACAAAAAATGTAGTCACCAGTGGCATGTTTAGTTCCTAGCTGTCTCAGAAGAGGTTGTGACTTTTCTGAGTTAAAAGTCTGACGTTGTGTTAGGTGTGCCCCCTTTGCTACAGCTCACCGATAGTCTTTTTGATAAGTGTGTTGGGTACTTCTACATACGATAAGTTGCTTCACCTTAAAACACAGACATTGCTAGAATTGAAATCAAATAATTTGTCTTAAAACACAGACATCACTAGATGGCCAAGCACAGGGGTTGCACTGCCACTTGCGCCACAGGGACACAGACCAGAAGTTATATTCTAGTAACAGACCACTTTAATCCATAGAGCAGATATTGATGGTCCAGCCGTGCGACCTCTGACCCCACGGGATATTCCTGTCTGTGCTAAAAGTTTATGACCTTGTTGAGTCGCTTTACGACCTTGTTGAGTCGTGCGAATGCGTTCCGGAGTGACTGCTGACCTGAATATGCAGTCTGAATAATGTTCTTATTCTGCAGAAGATAAAATATTTATGGAATATGATATATAGTAGAGTAGATTCATCCCTCAAGCTACCGTGACATCTTGCACACTGCAGTCGTCCCTCAGAAAGACATCTGGAGCCGCATATGTATAGTTCAGGGCAGAATGCACTGGAAAGGTATATAAGTGCAAACTTCACTGTACTTGTGTCATTTAGCCTCTAGCCACTGAAGAAGCTGTACATAGCGAAACTAGTTTGGCCGACAGGCTGAATAAAAGTTCAAAACTTGAACTATACATATGCGGCTCCAGATGTCTTTCTGAGGGACGACTGCAGTGTGCAAGATGTCACGGTAGCTTGAGGGATGAATCTACTCTACTATATATGGAATATGATATACTTATAGTAAGTTGAGGCCATTTTAATTCATTTCTTTGGTTTTTGGAAATGTTGTAACGCCAATTCACCTTTATCCGTGAAGTAACCTATATCCATTGCTTTTTGAAAAGGGGTATTTAGGGATATCTAGTTGACGGACGGTGGCTTCAAATTGCAATTCTGTCAAACTACTGCAGTTTGAAACCACTGTCTGTCAACTTGACATTCCTAAATACCCCGTATCTAAAGGCAACAGATATAGGTTACCCCACGGAAATTAAGAAGTAGAAATTTATCAATAGGGCATCATGAATACAGGGCAGGAAGGAAAACATGAACTTGACTATTTTTCTCTAATTTCTGAAACTGAGACTTTCCCTTAGACTCTCTTTTCATGTCGGAATTTCAGTTCAGAAAATAACTTCATCAGGTTGATAGAAATTACCGTAGAATATAGGACATAGGAGAAATATTAGGAAGCTCTGATGAAGGTGTCCGATAGACATTAAAACGTAAGTAAATTAGTATAAATTGGTTGACTGTATAAAAGATTTCTCCTATATCTGGCATACGTCGATGTAGGTTAGACATCCAGGTAATAAGATACGCCAAAAATAGTTACTCAAGCAACTGGATATGGTTTTGAAACGGTCAGACGTTTCGTATAGAATCCACTATCCTTCGTCAGTGACACTGAAGAGATCTGGAAGAAACAGGTCTTTTATACTCTAACTATGAATGAAGACAATTTCAGATGTCCAATAGGAAAGGTTGTAAGACAATTCAGACTGAAGACAATTTGGATTCCAAAGAAAACAAAGCTAAGCCAAAGTCAAGCTGAAGACAATTTGGATTTCAAAGGATATCAAGGCTAAGACACAGTTAATGCAAATGAGTCAATTAGCTCCTGTTGTTTTAGTTACAGGAGCTAAAAGTTTTGTTGGGGGGGGGGGGGGTAGTGCTATGTCCCAAGTGCCGGAAAGTTCCATACGTAGCCCCCCTTTTCTGTTGAGGGTGGGATTGTATATTCTCTCATATATGGCCTCTCTAACTCCCCGTTCAAACCAGCGGGCTTCACGGTCTAGGATGTCGGTAGATTGGAGGTTGAAGGAATGTCCTTGGTTGTGTTCTAGGTGGTTGAAAATAGCAGAAGAGTTGCCGTTGGCCTTTGGTTTGCAATGTTCTTGGTATCTTGCTTTTAGTGGACGACTAGTCTCACCAATGTATGTGTTGTTACAGTTAGGTTCCTCGCATTTGAGTCTGTAGATTACATTGGCCTTAGTACCTTTCTGTGGCATAACAGTTCAGCATTTTAGTTGTAAGTCAAAGAAACTAGTCTGTGTAACGCAAACTCCGCTGTCCTGGACGGCTGTAACTGGCCCCTCCACGTGGGCCCAGCAGATGTTTGGTGGGCTGCTATAAGCGAGATTTAATCAGGCTACAAAGAAACTACATTTAAAAGAAACTGAAGAGGTGTTGCCTTACATAGTGTTACTTTTAATCCCTCACAATAGGAGTCGGAAGTCTCCGTAATGGGTTTTCCAAGGGGTAATTACAACTCAATAGCAGTCAAAATTGGTTCTCTTTCCCTTTTTGCTGACTTTCAACTCAACACCATTCATGATGCAAAAGATAAAAATCTTTGAGCACCGTTCTGAAGTTACATGCTTAGAAAAGCACCATGCAGTTTCCTATCTTTATCCATCTATTCCTTCTTTTCATCGCAGGAAATGACTGAAAAATCAATCATGAACAGGAAAGAACTCTTCTATCTTCTCTCTCTTTCAAGTCATGAGCACACAATGATTCTAGATAGATGTACGGTCAACTTGTTCATTCAACAGAAACATCTCTGAACTAGAAAGGCAACATTTTCACAATGTCTTCCCCATGACCTTTTGCCAAGGTACTAGTACTTACACACAAGAGCACACAATAATTCTAGACATCTTCAATAGATGCACGGTCAACTTGTTCATTCAACAGAAACATCGCTGAACTAGAAAGGCAACATTTTCACAATGTCTTCCCCATGGCCTTTTGCCAAGCTACTTACACACAAGAGCACACAATAATTCTAGACTTCTTCTGAATCAATAGAAGTGGGGTCAGCTTGTTCAACAGGAACATCTCTGAATGATGAAGAACTGACACAATGTTACCTCTCTGCCTGCTAGTTTTCTTGCAGTCCCTTGACCAAAATATGGCTTTAACTCACACTGTGATCTCTGGTGTATGCAAAATATAATCAAAAATGAAGGAATAAATGAAAGGCAATCAGAAATAACTGCATTGCTTTATCTTTTGTGCTTAAATGTTCTTAAAGTACACAAAGAATGGTGCTTTAATCAAGGAGACCTTGAAATGCAAGCCAAACCTGCAATCTCTATTTGACTGAAATATCAATAAAATGTAACAAATCGGAGAGGTTTTTACTAAGGCAACTGAGAGTCATATTCTTTGCGATTCATATATAAGCTGAACAGAAAAATCAATCACTACAGAAATGTTATTTTCTTTCTTACTACTAACAGTGACAATATTAACCTTCAAGACCTTACAGCACAATAATTCTTGCTTCTTCAGTAGAACAGGACAACCTCACTTACTAACTCAGGTTCTTTGATCTGAGATGTTCGGCCGAAATGTCTATAAATAAAGAAAAATCAAAGACGGTCAGAATCGGACTTGCAAAGATTTAGAGGACATTTGGGTTAGAGGTTTAAATCAGCGCTTTTGATGTGGAAAGTAGCACATGAGCCAAATTGCTCCCGTATTTTTCAACTGTCAAAGTAAAGAACCATTAGGAAGTGATGTACTGTTATTGTGGCTTCAGACTCAGACTTAGTCTTTGAACTGCCCATGAATAAGGAAACGGGGCATTAAGGAGCGCTTTTGATCTCATCTAAGGAACATATAATCTGTCGAGATCAATTTTCCAAAAAAGCAAATTAGACAATGTTGAAGCACTGGACATTGAGCAGAGTTATAATTTTGATATTTCTGATGGTAACTTTTGGAGTTTAAAGTACACAGTCACAATAAATCTCTTGCAGGTTTTATTTAAAGTTATTGAAAAACTCAATGACTTGAACCAAGGAGGTTTAAACCTCCTTATTTCAACTAAATAGCCATTCTCTCTCTTGCTGGCAACAAATGGAGCTTCTACTACAAAATAAAGTCTTGATACTGGACAATACCTGATAACAGAAAATATGAGCTCTAGAGCCCTATGATAGGCTACATACATTTTGGAACTGTGGCAACACTGTTAGACTACTTTCTGTAATTTTGTATGGACTCCAGGAAGAATAAAATTATTTTTCGTAAGTTCTAATATCAAAATAAACAAACAAATAAACTTAACCAATAGGTAGATTTAGGTTAGAAATCCAGGTTACATATCAGATGCACTCTCCAACAAGATCTCTTCTGCGTCACTGACGAAAAATAACGCTATCTGAAACATCTGACCATTTCCAAACTCATATCCAGTTGCTTGAGTACTGCTATCTGGCACTTACCCAATAAGCCACCCCCTGGTGTCTTTTAAAAAATAGTGATGTTAACCCCAGAACTGAGCCTCCCTGCCCGGGTCAGAGGTCGCTGTTCCCCCCTGTGTTCAATTTTCCACTTGACCTTGAGACAAGCAAAGGTCAATGTCACCATCAGGGCTCCTTACTGCCTGAGCGATGGAGAGGGATGGAGCACAGACGGAGGGAAGACGTCTTGAGACATAACTCTGGCTCCTTGGGCGGAATCTGAGACTCACATTAACCTCCAAGGGTTGGCTCTACCTCTAAGAAACTTAGGGACACATCTTTAACCTTGTGATCAAGGAAACGCAAACTTCTGGGACTTGTGAAGTGAGTGAAGAAGTTTAAAGAAATCCTAATAGTTGTTAAAATCCTTCCAACACCATTTGGTGCACAGGACAGCGCCTGTCTCCTATTTTCTAGCCCTTGGGCCACCCAGGCTTCTACTATCATGGGACTAGTCTGCTGGTAGTGGAGTGTTTTGACTCATAAAACACTGAGTGTAAGCAGAGAAGGAAGAGATCTTGTGCCAGAGAGTAATTCCTTGATTGTAATTAAACAACTTAAACTTCCTAATTTTGTAGCCAATTTGACTGTGAAGTGTCTGTGAACCATAGGATAATAATGTTAAATATTTCTTTAACCAGGAATGTACACTAAGGCCAAAGCTTAACCTGCTTTACAGACAGTCCTGGACATACATTAAAGCAAAAAATATGTGAGGCCTAAGAATTGTTACATAGAAAAGTTCAAGGAGTTCCCCTAACATCTGTGAAACAGGTTCTTACCTTAGCAGAGCCCATTTCCTCAGTACAGGGGATTCCATGGAAGGCTGATTGTGACGATGATGATGATGATGGTAATGCACTTCGTGATGGAGTCCCATTAAAGTTCTTAAAGGAAAATCCCTTGGTGGTCCCGTATGGTTTAGCCTCAAGGTCAAGGGCACACTTTGTCCATCTGTTCAAGGTCACAGGGTGGTAGAGGTCATGTGTGTGGGTTGGCCAGTCCAGGTGTATTCCTCGGTTTTTGGCAACTGCCAGTCCTAAACATCAAAAGAGAACATCATTGGTTTAAAGTAACGTTATACATTGTGTAATGATAGCAGTTATTAAATAATCTCTACACGTAGAACAAAAGTGTGTGTACTAGCACTAGTGTGTTTATTTGTTTGTTTGTTTGTTTGTAAATCAACAGAAAATTCCCTTATTTCTTTACTATGATACCATTTTGCCCTATGTAGGGCTAGTCTTCTAGGATTTGAAGTTTGAGCAATAAAACCATACATATACACATACATGCAGACATATATATACAGACTACAGACTAATCATAAGATACACAAGATAAACATAATGCAAATTGTACAGATAAAAAAAACTATTAACTTCACTATCAACTGCAAATCACTGTGTTAGTAATAGCATTTAATACACAGTACCCAATCCCTGTCCTTGGTGCTGATTGGCTGTTATTGAATTTTATCAATCAATGGAAAAGTAAGAAATAAAATGACCTTTTCCACTAAAACGCCATCACTCTGTTCCCTATACATTCTCTAAAATCCACCAACTAACCCACTTCATCAATGTACCATCCCTAGACCACATAATGATTGCTGAGTGATCAATCCCTCTTTAGTGCTGTAATGACTCTTCCCCGGGGACACTAATGCCCTGCCCCAGGGAGTCACTGTGAGTTACAGACCTGGAGCAGAGCCAGGCACAGGACTTAGTCTTACAGCAACCGTTTACAACCTGGGCCACACTAATTCAGTCTGTCGGTTGCAGTGTTTTAGTCAGCCTGAATTTTTTTTCATCCCTGGATTTTAAATGGAAATCCTGTCAAAGGCACAGCAATCATAGGGGGGTCTGGGGGCATGCTCCCCGGGAAAATTTTGAAATCTAGACCCTCTGAAATGCCACTTCCTTTATTTTGAGGGGAATTTTGCTGGTAGACTCAGCATGGTTCAATCTGTATTTTTGCCAATTTTTGTCCAGCACAGAGGACATAATGGAAAAAATTATCGCAGCAAAATTAAGTCAAAGGACGGATGCTGGCTAGTACCTTGGTCGGTTCTGGTTAAAACAAAATGCTAAAATGGAAAATTAAAACAGAGTCTGTTAACACTGGTATCATGGTAAAGAATAATGGTACTAGATATTCTTCTGTTAGCCATGCCTCAAACACACTGAAAAATCCAGCATGCTTCTGAATTTATATAACAGTAGAGATAAACCTGTCTAGAACGACCACTCAAGGCACAAGAAAAAGTGGTTTGCTATAGACAGGTGGTCTCCATTGACATGTTACCACTAGACTAAGTGAGAGGGTTGGCAATTGATGAAAAGTAGCCAAATGCTTTAAATGCTTTGCTTTTTCAGGTTATGTTGCTCAAAGTAGAGTTTGTGTAGAAATAAGAACACCCACCAAAACTGCCAACTCTTGTGGTTAACTGTTATAAAAATAAAAGGACAGACCAATGCAGTTTACATTGTACAATGTCATGTCTTTTCCCACAAGGTGTTATATAGAGAAGACAGATGCTATGTACGGTATTTGCACATTCACTGTACTGGGGAAATTCTCCTAGCTCTTTTTGAGCAGTAGACCATGGCTTTAAGTCCTGTCTAAAGCATAGTAACCCTTTCCACTTAGTGTGTAAGCCTGTCGAAGCAAGTGTTACAAAAAAAAGTTTAAAAGTTACAATAAGACTACAGCCGGACTTGAACTCCTGTTACCTTCAGGACTGGAGGATGGGTTACTAACCCGCACATGAATCTGCATAGAATCACTCTCATAGATCTGAAACCCTCTGTAGTTACTAAGGGGTTACCGGTACATTAAGTGAGTAGATTTCTTTTTGTTTTGTGTGCTAGATATACATAAATTTTGACCAATTTAGCTACACTTTGATTGGTTGTGACAGAGAAGACAGACAATATATACAGTTATCTAAAGATTCATTGTACTGGGCAAATTCTCCTAGCTCTTTCTGACAAGTACAATGAACAGCAGACCAAGGACTGGCACCCTTTCCAGTTGGTGACTATGAAGCTTCACCCTGTCTTAGAAAGTGTAAAGTTCAATAGTTACACTAAGATTACAGCCGGAACTTAACTCCTGTTACCTTCAGGACAGGAGGAACGGTTACTAACCCTGCATGTAACTGCAATAGGTGTACGAATCTGCAGCAGAAGTGTTACAGGGAAAAGTTCAAATAAATTTAGTTACAATAAGACTACAGCTGGTACTGGTGCAATGACCGAGTGGGTAGAGTGTTCGCCTTGCATTCGGTAGGTCGTGAGTTCGATCCCCGGCCAAGTCATACCAAAGACTTTAAAAATGGTACATGCTGCTTTCTCTGCTTAGCACTCAGCATTCCGGAAAGAGTATGGAAGTTGAACGCACACAACTACCAGTGGACTACTAAGCCCCCTGCTGTAGTGATCACACAAAGTTGTGTGGCCCAGGGCTACAGAAACGGTGATGGGCGCCGCCCTATGCGCCATCAGGCGCGGGAAGGACTTTGACTTGACTGGGACTAGAGGAAGGGTTACTAACCCCTACATGTAACTGCAATGAATCACTCTCACAGCTCGAACCCTGAATAAAAACGAAGGATTAATGTCTGGGTTTCACCATGGAGGCTGAATTAATGGTAGCGTGCGTAGTCCAGTGGTTAGCGGCCTTGCCTCTGGAACTAGAAGCCGTGGGTTCGATCCCGGCTGTGTCGCTCACCCGACATGCACGCTACCGGAAAGGGTTGCAGTCCTTAGGACAGGACGTTAAGCCGTGGTCCATTGTTCATTGTGCTTGTCGAAAAGAGCTAGGGGAATTTCCCCGGTACAATGAACCTGTAAATACTGTACATAACGTCTGTCCTCTCTGTCACGACCAGTGGAAGACTAGCTCTTCAGTGAGCTAAAACTGGATCGAGATCACTTTCCTTTTTTTTTTTTTTGAGCCTCTGAAGCCGTCTGCATCAGGGGTTACATTAAGTGAGTGGGGACTAATGGAGTTTGGAGTGACGGACGTTTTAACTCTGGCTGTGAGTAGATCCTTGTGAAGCACACTAAGGCCGGACAAATGTAGCACCTTGTTTCGAGGGACCTTTTCTTCTGGTTGGAATATATTTCATTTATTTTTTCATTTATTCTATTTAACCAGGTATTACTCTCAGGGCTAATGCCATGTTTTTCAGGAAAACCTGGGAACACCAACTTCACAACTAACATAAATTCTTAACTATGGGTAAGTTCACTAGATTAATAAATATAAATATAAGAGGTTGATATAAAGTTAAAGTTGCCCATACAACTGTGCAGATACTTAGGGGTGGTGGCGCCCATCTCCATTTCTGTAGCCCTTGGGCCACACATTTGTGCAAGCTACTACAGCAGGGGGCTAGTCCGCTGGTAGTGATATGTGTTTAGCTTCCATACTCTTCCTCATTAGTGCTGAGCGCTAACTAAGCAGAGAAAGCAGCATGTACCATCACAACCTACCGAATGCAAGGCGAACACTCTACACACTCGGCTATTGCACCAGTCAAGAGGGTGATATACTAAAATGTAAAATACTTGATTGAGACATTCCAAGCTAAAGAAACTGATTGAAGATGATAAAAACTTTACAATTTTCACTTTTTGAACTCATCATATAGTACGATAACCTTTTCAAACAGCTATATATACTGTTCTGTATCTGCAATGATCCTATTCTACTTTACTTTGGCGTTTTCAGATCCGTTTTTTCGGACCAGCCCAACAACAAAAAGGTTTTGTACCGGTACACCATTCCAGTATCCACTCCTACATGTAGTTATTCCCATTCTACAGAATCATTTCATCAGAAAGCACAGAAAAGCTTTCTGTTTTTAGATAAATAAGATACAAAATTTAGTCCCTGCGAATTTGCAAATGGTGACAAAATTCAGCCCACTTACTTAGCTCACTATGAATGCATTAAAAGAACATCAATTCATGAAAATTCATGAACTTCATGGAAAATATTTGGCATCTGATTGTATTCTACAACAAGATGGATATGACTTGGGAATTGATTGACTGGAGTCGGAAGGAAAAAGTATGTCAGTTTAGACATGGCAAAATGATACGTATTATCATTCTGTACCATTAATGAATAAAGATTTATCTAGCGCATATACATGACTTGAATCTTATTCATGAATGTTAATTGACAAATATGCATTTGTAAAGAGAGCACATAGCAAATAGGGGTCATAAATGCTTTAAGTTTGCGGTAGCAGCATGCACTGTAGTCTCTTACTGCCATGGAAAAACATAAAACCACCACGAAAGTTTCTGCATTTTACAGTATCTAGAAATAGCAAGATGACAAGATGAAATCAGAGAGCTGGGGAGAAAACTCACAAACTCCTTCCTCAATCTATGTTCCCATGTTAACGCTAAATCACCTTTATCCGTGGGGTAACCTATTTCCGTTGTTTAAAAAAAACAGGTTATTTAGGGATATCAAGTCAAAGGATTGTCAGTCAGCTTTGAAATTTCAACATGTGCAAAATATTGCAGTTATTTTCAAAATATTTCATCGCCAGTCGAATTTCATAAAGCTAATATCCCGTTTTTAAGAACAACGGATATAGGTCACCAGTGTATAAAGGTAAACTGGCGTTACCCTTTTTCTCCAGATCAGTATCAATTTTTCTCTCTCATCCCGAAAGCGATATGATTGAAGGGAGATCCCGAGGGATGTTGCACAGAATGTGGAAGGAAAACGCTGTCTGCATAATTGATACAAATCCACCACAACACGTAACCATGGACACACTGATCTGATTCGTAGGTTTTCAGTTTGAAATAGAGGTAATGAACTTGAAGTTCATCTGAGGGGAAAGTTGGTACACACAGTTTCAGAGGGAACATGGTCAAGTTCAAGCTTTCCTCCCTGCCTTCTATTTCCATATAATGCTAGTTCACTTTTATCCGCCGGGTAACCTATATCCGTTGTGATAAAAACGACGTATTGTAAGGATATTAAGCTGACAGACAGTGGTTTCAAATTGCATTATTTTCAAAGTATTGCAATGTGAAACCACTGTCCGTTAACTTTACATGTAACGCTAGTTCACCTTTATCTGCTGGGTAACCTATATCCGTTGTGATAAAAAAAAGGTATTGTAAGGATGTTAAACCAACATGTGCAGATGGTGGTTTCAAATTGCAATATTTTCACAGTATTGCAATCTGAAACCACCGTCCGTTGACTTTACATCCCTAATTACCCTGACTTTAAAGACAACGGTTAAAGATTACCCCGGGCAGGTAAAGATGAAGTAACATTATAGGCTCAAGCTGTCCTCCCATCCCTCTGTTTCAAAGTTATTCTCTTGCTGAGTATTTGCTTCAAAACGTTCTGAGTGTAACAGAGGGGTTCAAGCATCGCCAAACTGACCATGCAAAATGGCTCTGAGCCTTTTAGCCTAGTGGTTTGCATTACAGGGTTTGTGGTCTGGCGGCCTAGTTTCATGACAGGTTCAAATCCATGGAGTTAGGATAATGTTTAATAATTATCTGTTTCTACTTGCCTCTTACCACTGAAATAATTTGGTGTGGCCCGATATTCAAACTCATACACGTACCCAGTAAGTAGATCATGGCAGACGTCAATTCAAACCTGATCAAAAAATCTCTCCATTATTGAGCCGTATATTCGTATCCACAGAAGCGACTATAAATCATATTGGACACAACACGGCTTGTCCCTGGTGTTTTGGGAAATTGGCAATTTGCAAAGAAAATTCGTACCAAGAAACCAGATGTGGCATTTATATTGAAGAACATTGTGCAAATCAGATCATAGTATACACATTTGTCAGGTTTGTGTCACACACGATGCACATATTGTGAGTCTTAGTGACACGGAACTGAAATGATGAAGAAAAATACACAGCAAAGGGGACAGCTTAGACCTATGCAATTCCAAAAGTGGTCAAAATACAGCTCTGTTCCATCCTGGGCATTTTTCCCAGTCTAAGATATTGAGATGGAATGCAGGACACAGATTAATGGTTTATATAACTCAATAAAAAGCCTTCATAGTGTGCATGGTGAAAGGGCCTTGAAAATCAGATATGGACCACATGAAAACAGAAGGCTAGGAGCCGTAGGGAATTATACTCTCATCTGACTATATGTTCACTCAATGAAACTGCAGTGTGTATACCAAGGTTCAGATTTTCCCTCAGACTGTTTTCAATTTGGTTTACATTTCCAGTTAGTATTTTCTTTCTAGATCTGCAAACCAACAAATTCAGATGGTATGCCCTAAACACCGACACCATATTATGATATAATAATAATAATAATGGGTATTGAGCCGTAGGGGAATTCTACTCTTATCTGTCTATGTTCACTCAATGAAACTGTGTGTACCATTAGGTTAGACTTTCTCCTTACGTAGACTGTGTTTTCAATTTGACTTTCCTGTTCCAATAGTATTCTTTCTAGATCTGAAAACCAACAAATTCTGATGGTATGCCCACCATATTAATATGTACATCATCAAATCATATAATATCCCTGCATCCTGATTCAGTAGAATTGAGCACGATATGATGCACATTTTGCAACTCTGTTTTCACGTTCATCTTTTAGATGAAATTTTTTCTTTAGATCCACAAACCAACAAATTAAGATGGTTTGTGTTGTACTGACATAATATTATGTACATAATATTATGTACATAATATAATATTTTCATTCATCCTCATTCAGTAAAGTTGGGCATGATATAACGCACATTTTTTAACTCTATTTTCATGTTATACCTTTGGATCAGTTTTTTCTTTATATCCGCAAACCAACAAATTAAGATGGTTTGTCCTAATACTGAAATCATATTATGCATATTATAGAGACATATAATCTCCATTCTTTCTGATTCAGCAAAGTTGGACACGATATGATTATGAAGCACATATTTTCACATTAATCTTTTAGAACAGCATCATTTCTGCTATAGATAGATATAGTGCAAACCAACAAATTAACTCGACATGCCCCTACTATACTGTCATTGTAATTTGTACATCATAGCGACATGACATCTCCATCCCCCTGACTCAGTAACAAGCTGTACAAATTAAAATTGGGCATGATAAAATGATATAATGTACATTTTATAACTCTATTTTACATTAATCTTTTAGAACAGCATAATTTCTGCTATAGATCCGCAAACCAACAAATTAACGCGACATGCCCCTACTACATACACTGTCATCGTAATTTGTACATCATAGCGACATGACATCTCCATCCCCTGACTCAGTAACAAGCTGTACAAATTAAAATTGGGCATGATAAAATGATATAATGTACATTTTATAACTCTATTTTTACATTTAATCTTTTAGAACAACATAATTTCTGCTATAGAGCCACAAACCAACAAATTAACTCGACATGCCCCTACTACATACACTGTCATCGTAATTTGTACATCATAGAGACATCCCATCTCCATCCTCCTGACTCAGTAACAAGCTGGCACATGGTGCAGAGGGCTTGAGTGTGTAAGAGACCAAGTTAGGGGAATGTCCTTATCATTTTACCATACGGAAAGAACATTCCAGTTCAGCGCCCGCTTAATAACTCCTGAGGGACAGGATAAGACGGGGTTATAAATAGCACTGACGAGCCGCGCCGGTATTGACTCTAGCCGAGGTGTGAAGGAGACGTCCTCCTTATAAACACAGAGTTCCTCCCGCAGGGAGTTTTCCTTAAGGAGACGGAGAAGGCTGTTGATGTACTTTCACTTCGTGTCTCTGAATCGCCCAAAGGATTGGGCTGTGAAAAAGGGAAAGTGATGGAAAAGACTTTCTCCTACTGAATCTTAAAGATGCACCTGCCAACGCGTCTTTAAGGATCTGTGCTCTAACTTCAAGTCTACAGCAAGGAGGAGTTGCAATCCAGATAGGGAAGGAATTCTGAAGACGCCAATTGTCAGAACCCTGGAGCAGTTCCTTAAGAATTTCCTTGAAGACTCTGAAGCAGACACATGACGTCTTAAGGTCATTACCAGTATCAGTCCGGGCGGATTTCCGACGGATATAAAAAGCGTCGTCCCGGCGATGCCTTATCGCTGTCATCAACCTTCAGAAAATCAGCCGGGCTGTTTCTGAGCCCCTCATGCCATCACACTGAGCCATCGGGAGATCTGCTCCAGCCGTTTCTGCAGCCTCTCATCCACCAACAGCTTTGTAACGTCACTCCTCTGGTCTATCAATCCGTCACAAGTTGTGTGGACAACCGTCCGTATCACAGATCGAGTCTTGCAGCCGCCCATCCACCAACAGCTTTGTAACATCCCTCCTCTAGTCCACATATCCATCACAAGTTGTGTGGACAACCGTCCGTATCACAGATCGAGTCTTGCAGCCGCCCATCCACCAACCGCTTTGTAACGTCACTCCTCTGGTCTATCAATCCGTCACAAGTTGTGTGGACGACTGTAAATATCACAGATCGGGTCCTGCAGCCGCCCATCCACCAACAGCTTTGTAACATCCCTGCTCCAGTGTATCAATCCATCACAAGTTGTGTGAACGACCCTGCGTATCGCAGAGTCCTGCAGTCTTCAGTATTACAGTTGTATCCTGCAGTTTCAAAACGCGCCTGGCTATTCTGTGACCACTCATTGGATCAGTGTACTCGGTTGTTTCACCGTTCCAGTTCTGCCTCTTCGTAGTCGAGCCTTTGCTGATGTTTGATCGGTGTTAGTCGAGCGGTTTGAGGCCTGCAGAAGGATGACATGTTTCCTGAGCTGCTGTATTCACCCTGGGGGCAGGGACTCGTACGGTAAGTCTGCTGTATTCACCCTGGGGGCAGGGACTCGTACGGTAAGTCTGCGTGGCGTGATGGTGCGTTATGTCGTGTTTCTAGAGTTTCATTTAATTAATTTAGCATTTAACGCATCTAAATCACACCCTACTCAAATTGTACTTAGAATCACTAGATGTGTCCTATTCACCTTGACCTGTACTTACCTTGTTAGAAAGCAAAAACGTACAATAAAGGTCTTCATTCATTCATTCATTATAGACAGATGGAGCATGCATTTTACTGTAAGATTCAACATTTTGTCCTAAGGATAGGAAGTACAATTCCTATATGATGTTGAGCTCAGGCAAAGGTGCTAAATGTTTTTTTGTTGATGATGGGTTATGTCGTGTCACTAGACTTGGTCTAGAGTTTTATTTTAGAAGGATCCTGTATTTTTCTGATAGATGCAACATTTTGTCCTAAAGATAGGAAATATAATTCCTATATGGTGATGAGCTAAGGCAAAGATACTATGGCTTTGTTGATCGATGGTGGGTTATGTGGTGTCACGCGAAGCTCAGTCATACAGTTGATGCATACAGGAACACTTTTCCAATGTGATTCCTATGCATGGCTGAGGGAAACAGAAGGGAAAGCCAATGGAATCATAGCTAATTTCCGTGACCAACTGCTCCTCCCACAGAAACACAAGGCCCTGCCAGCCTGCTGTCTTCTAGATACAGGATGCCCCCTGTGGCCCAGGGTGATTGATTACCAAGAATCACAAGAGGCACACATAAGATTCACTGTCTCTAATTGGCGAAAAGGAAAGTTGTCCGTTGTATGTCCTCTTAAACAAACATTAGAAGCTCTCTGACTGGGTAAAAAAGGCAAGATACACACAGGAAATAGCTCTTTTTTTGCCTGGTGTGTTTCTCCTGCATTTCTCCTCTGCTTCATCTGTATGACTGAGCTTTGGAAGTTTATTAGAGTTTCATTTCAGATGGATCGTGCATTTTACTGTAAAATACAACATTTTGTTCTAAAGATAGGAAGTACAATTCCTATATGGTGATGAGCTAAGGCAAAGATACTGTGGCTTTGTTGATCGATGGTGGGTTATGTGGTGTCACTAGTTTATTAGAGTTTCATTTCAGATGGATCGTGCATTTTACTGTAAAATACAACATTTTGTTCTAAAGATAGGAAGTACAATTCCCATATGATGTTGAGCTCAGGCAAAGATACAAAATGTTTCCATTTATGGTGGGTTATGTCATGTTACTTTAGTTTGATTAATGACAGAAGAAGCCTGCATTTTACTGTAAAATGCAACATCTTATCCTAGTCAGTAGAAGTGGTAGTAGTATCCAGTAGTCCTGAAGATAGGAAGTACCATTTCTATGCCATGTTGAGCTCAGGCAAAGATACTAAATGTTTTCGTTGATGGTGGGTTATGTCGCGTTACTTGAGTTTGATGAATGACAAATGGAGCCCGCTTTCTACCATAATATACAACATTTCGTCCTGAAGTTATGTACATGTACATTGCCTATATCGGCAAAGATACTAAATGTTGTTGGTTGATGATGACCATCATGTCATGTCACTTGGGTTTGATTAACAGCTGAGATATTGGAGCATGCTTTTTTTCAATCTGTAGAATGCAACATTTTTTCCTGAAGCTAGGAATTACATTTAATATATCAGCAAAGATGTTACAGTAGGAATATACATTTTGTACTGTGCATCCTAGGCAAAGATGATCCATGTTTTTGCTGATGGTGCGTTATGTAAGGAGTAGGACTTGATAAATGCAGTCAGATTTCATTTGTGTTACATCACGTTACTTTGGGAGGTAAGATGTTTCAGAGGTAATCATTATGTAACTGTGCGTACCCCAGTAATGTGTTTAGCCAAGGAGAGAGAATAATCCATGTATGGTTCAGGTTATTCAGTAATGTGTTTAGCCAAGGAGAGAGAATAATCCATGTATGGTTCAGGTTACTCATTTGGTACAAATCTCTCGAGATGCCGGAGGGTTATATCTTGCCTGTAGAGCGTGATTCAGACAGATTTTCAATTTTGTCTTCATCTATTTTATACACTCAGGGTAAAGCCCCAGGGTACATGCCTTAGTGCAGTCAGTGGGGATGTGGTGCTCAAAATATGATAATAATAATAATCTTTATTGCATGTTCACGCCCGTAGGCTAAATGCACAAATGACCACAACTGGTCTAATGGATGAAAATGAGAAAGAAAATGTAATACATTAATTTTGAATTCGACTAATGGAAAATGATCTAAATTATCCTATTGAATCCTATTGGCCTCTCTATTAGAATTATTCAACAGTACATTTTCTACGAGGATCTTTTCAAAAACATGATCTAAAAGTATAAAAACAAATATACTAAGATATGAAAAGGCACTCAAAAATTGGGGATGTCTTATGACAGTACTTTGAAATAAAAAAAAAATGTATCTGTGATAAGGTGCTTATAAAGGATCGGGGATTATGTACCAGGACCTGAGGTCTGCCATATGTAAAGCATACATAGTATTACATGATGGTACTTTGTTCAGCCAAGGAGAGAGAATTAACGCTGTATGTTTTCAGTGTCATATGGTACAAAGCTTGGGTGCTGTGTGGCAGTGAGTTGAGCTTGATTAACAATAGACGGAGACAGCTTTGTACTTTTCCTTTTTTTGTTGACTGTTCTTGTCTTTATAAACTATGATAATTGTCAAAACTTATTACAGTTACGTCCCTAAATTCGCCATGCAGACAGAGTTATTGTTTTGTGTACTGGACCCATTGAAAATCAATACGAAAGCATTGAGTGGCCACCCATGTGTCTGAAGCTTCAATAAAAGATTAAATAAAAGACAACACTACATGCAAGTCCTGAATTGTATGATTTGCTTAGTACATAGTTTTACAATAGATACATAGTTAACATCCAATATCAATATTGCAATATTTGATTCAGTTCAATTTGTTATTTGGATACTCAATTATTCCATAAATTCCCCTGCAGTCTTCAGAGTTATTGTTATGGGATGGCATCCAAAACATCCCTCTTTAGTGAATTCATCCAGTCACTTGGTTCATTTTGTACTACAATACTACAATAATTGTGAAGTCGCGTGGCACAGCGGCGGCATTTGTGCCTCGTGACCGAGAGGTTGCGGGTTCGAATCCGACTGTGTGTCACCGATCTTGTGCCCTTGGGAAAGGCACTTTACACGACTTTCCTCACTATGCTCAGGTGAAAATGAGTAGCCGGTGCAATGGCCTAGTGGGTAGAGTGTTCGCCTTGCATTCGGAAGGTCGTGAGTTCGATCCCAGCCGAGTCATACCAAAGACTATAAAAATGGTACATGTTGCTTTCTCTGCATTCAGCATTCGGGAAAGAGTATGGAAGTTGAACACACACCACTACCAGTGGACTAGCCCCCTGCTGTAGTGATTGCGTTGTGTGTGGCCCAGGGCTAACGAAACAGAGATGGGCACCGCCCTATGCGCCAGAAATGGGCACTACCCGTGGCGCGGGAAGGGGTTAACTACAATAATATTTTACCTGTGTGAATGTCTAACCTTTGTCAAAGTATTTGGTATTAGACAACTCTGACAGAGCTTACTTGTGCTTTTCAAAGTGTTAGAGGGCACCTTGGATTATGCCACGGATGTTCCTTCATCTCGTGTTACGGACTCTTGCTGAACCCAGGAGTTATAACCGGAGCTTAGGGGCCGACACATGTACAGTAGCCAGGTCAGGAGGCCGCAGCGTAAACATGAATGTTGTTATGTTCGATGGAGTCAGAAGAATTGCCCTTTTTTTCTCCCGTTGGGGGCTCTTTGATTTTTACACTGTACGTACCCATGTCTTGTTGCCACTCATGATCAGGTTATTGGTATATTTGGTTCTGACAGTGACAAGCATCAATAACTGAATTACAAGATAGTAAAGCCTAATAAATGCAGAGCCTTTAGCTGCATCCCTCATTCCATCTTCACAGAATATGCCCCCCCCCCCCCCCAAAAAATATAAAACCTGTCTTGAAGCCTCTACAGTGTTACAGCAAGACCATGTGGCCAATGTCGCCACTTTTTAGTGCATGGTGCCTTAGACATGACTTTTCCTGATTGACAGTATTCATTTATTAAGAATCCTGTCTGTAGTGACCAACTGCCCACACAGACCAAGTTTCATTGGTGCCCTGAATGGCAGTTCAGCTCTGACAGTAATGGCCATTCTGTCATTAGACTGAATATCAATTGGTATGTCTAATATTTCAGACAAGATCTAATTAGATAACACCGGCACTGGGTTTGCCACCTGTACACTTAGACCCGATTCTATAGGTTCCCTGATCAGTGGTCTTCTTCAAGGGGCACTTTTGACTTTTACAGAATCTGATGTTGTTGTTCAACATTTCACAAATGGAATCATCTAAACTTAGCTTAAAAGATATCAAGTTCCACTTTAGTACCAGGCTTGGCAGAAACTGAATGAACACTGGGTTTGCCAACTGTCCACATAGACCAATTTCTATAGGTTCCCAGAGTGGTGTTCTTCAATGGGCACTTCTGACTGTTACTGTTGTAGAGTTTGGCATTTCACTAATGGAACTACCCATGCGTGTACTTAAAAAGATATCAAGTTGCACTTTAGTACCAGGCTGTTCAGAAACTAGAGGGCCTGAATGAAGATAAGATAATGTAACCTGTTCTAACACTATCTCCTGAATCGAAATGTCTGACAATAACAGTAGACATTTAGATCCAGGAGATAAAAGAAATGTTAGAACTGATGATTATCTTGGATTCATCGTTTGATTTATTGCCCTACTTTAATTTTCTCCTGAGAGAAGGGTTTTCTGCTGGCCAGTTTTATCCACGGCCATAGCAATATACTTCATTACAAAAATGTAATTCTCGGATTTGAGAAAAATGCTTGATAGGAAGAAAATTCAACATGAAAACAGGAGTCATCTTAATAAAATTTTGCACAAAAAATGTCAATCAATTCTTTGTTGAAGCCTATTCATGTAAGAAAGGTACCAGGTACTTTTTTTTAAACTGCCAACCATGATTTAAGGCTAATCTGGGACTGCCTCAGGAAAATGACTGTGAATTTTACAGTTCTATCATCAAAATGGATGTCTTTATGGATGGATGTATGATTAGATAGCACGTCAACCGATGATGATGATGATGATGATAAGATAGAAGCTTTATACTAGATTATAGTTCTGATGGTGACATAGCGGCATAATCTTTTGTTCCTATTCCTGGCCATGCTAATACATTTCCTCGGTTGCCAGGCACTTTTGAAGTAAAAAGTTAGCAAGAGTATTACATGATGAAAACAGAGGGCTGGGTGGAAATCTTGAACCTAACTATATCAACCACAAAGGTCCCAATTTCAACGGTACCCATCAGAGACATATATAGCCCTGGGCAGGCTCCGAAGCCACATTAATGAGTCCCGGTATTCGGCAGTTCACCGGGACTCCCTCGGTGTTCCCTATGGGTACGTTATGGCGTATATTTGTTACCGGGTCCCAGGTTCATTTTAAGTCCGTCTAAAATTCAACCCCGTGCCCGGCTATGCCCAAAAATACCTTGCGAGCTGCAAAGTTTCCCACAGGGCCAGGTAGAAGTCAGGCCTCCTTTTTCGATAAGGACCTAAGCCTTAAACTGTACAGACTTTCTAGTCTCCAAGCAGATTCCCAGTGTTAGTATCAAAGCCGGCCGAGGAGTATAGCCGGCGAGAGTCAGACTGTCGCCTACCAGAATATCTTGCTCTATCAAGATGGCAATTCTGTGGCGATAGGTCACTAGTACTGCGTCTGTACAGAATATACATGCAGTTACTTTCTTCTTGTAAATTCTACGTACGTTATTGTTGCTGACATAGTTGTTCACTTTGTCTCTCCGCCACTGCTATATCTAATCCAGTGTCTAGGTTTTTAAACTAAATGATTGTATGTTTGTGAATTGTAACAACTTTTAAGATTTTATGAAATTCTTTGGCACATTTCATGTGGCATTTATAACGTCATTTGCCATACCAAGAACCTGAATAAAGCTGAACCTGAATCTGAGAATACAGATCCTCCGGTCGCAAACACACTCCCAGGCCGGCTCCACTCCTCTACCAGCTGTTGATACAATCTTATGCTAACGTAGGATCTGCTTGGAGATTACAGAGTTTCCCAACAGAATCTGTTTTCATGTTGGTTCCAAGAACCAAGGATTTAACTTGTCGCTGCCTAAAGATCACCCCCTGCGGGCTTGTTCCCCCTGACTGAGCTGTAAGTGACAGTCTGCGTGGGTAATTCATGGAGCCACATGGGTTATCTACGCTTCCCACGTGGGTTATTTGTGGTGCCCACGCAGGTAAACACGTGTCGGTGTAAGATAGGGGGGTGTCGCATTAAGTGGCTTTGCTGCGTGACAATGATGAACAACACTAAAATCACAGCTGGGCTACAGTAATGCTGGAAACTGATGCATTGGATAATCTTATTCATTGTAACTGCAGACTGAAACATTTCTTGACTAAGAATAAAATAAAAAGTTTTTTGGGGGGGGGGGGGCTAGCTTTAAAATACGACGGTCCAAAACATCTCTTTGCTACAAAATGTACTTCGTACATTCAGTCAGAATATTTCCATCCCTCAACATTGTAAGTTGTTAAATGAAATAAATTTTAAACTTCTCTGCAAAAACTTTATCATTCAGTATTTCAAGCCTTGAAACCCACAACCAAAGCAAATTTTGAAGTAAAGCTTAACTTAGCTATAGAGGACCCAGACTTTTGTTACTGCTTGCCAAGTGTATGGGCTATATATATCTACTACCAAACAACCATGACAAATACCATGTCCAGAATATGAGATACAAAAGTTAGATTTTCTGTTGCAGTCCCAAGAAAAGCTGCCAGGGGCTTCAAATCTGGCCATCTCTTTATTATTTGTCAAACCTAACCACATTCCAAATATCATAACAACCCAATCTTAGCTTCTTGAATTATGCTGTACAACTATAACACAAAAGCTGTTGCAAGGTACATGTATACCGCTTATAACAGTTTCAAACATACTGTAAATGCATTTAAGTTCGCGGGGATTTAATTTCAGGTTAGCGAGAAAAAGGACTTTTTGCGGTGGTTTTAAGTTTGCGGTAGCACCATGTACTGTTACAGTAGTCTCAGTAGTAATTATTACTGCCATGGAAAAATGTTCGCGGTGGTTTCAAGTTCGCGGTGAAGTGGCTACCACGAAAACCGTGAACATTAAACCACCACAAACATCTCTGCATTTACAAAATGTACAGTACTAGAAAAAACATAACCTTCATGTCAAGGTACATGTAATTTAACTTGGACACACTGAATACCCTTGCCACGGCCGTGGGTGAAATGTGATTTGCATTCCATCCGCAGCTCATGGAACGTAATTCTGGCTGATGCTTCACATTTCTTTTCACTCGTCTGATCGAAACGGAATCCCGCTGAGGGAAGTGAAGAAAAGAAACGGCAGGACTTCGTCTGACAAACGTGCTCGCAATTCTTCACTTTCAGGCTATCCTAGGTCAATATACGGGTTCCAGGATTTAAAATGGCTGAACAAGAACATTAAACATAACTAGAAAGGCCGACATTTGCTTGAGAGCAAATACAGCATATTTCAGCCATCTCCCTCATGCAACAATAGGCCTTGAGGTCGTTGACCCCTTAGGCCATTGGAAAATGACCCAAAAATTTCCCAAATATATCATTTTAAAGTGTTCCATGCCAAAAATTATAAATGGGTCATTTGAATAAATATCTAGAGCACCCCTTTACCAAATTTCGGGTCATTTGGTTGTAAAACGAGGGAACAGGAGCCAAAAATGTCCAATTTTTGTCAAAAAATGGCCATAAAATCGCAATATTGAGCATTATGTTGTACTGTATAGAAAAACTGTTATTGATTTCATGTGCACATAATTGAAGGGCACTCTTATACCAAATTTCAGGTCATTCGGTTATAAAACGAGGGTACAGGAGGCAAAAATGTGCTTTTTTTGTCAAAAAATGGCCAAAAATTGCAAAATTAAGCATTTTGTTGTACCATATGCCAAAAGTGTTATTAAATCTGGGTGGGCATATGATCAGGGCACCTTTGTACCAAATTTCATGTCATTCGGCTGTAATACCAGGGTACAGGAGCCCAAAATATACATAAAAATTGACAAAAACCTCAATAAAATCATTTTAAAGGCAGATATGAAAAAAATGAAAAAAACGCCCGAGGGTATTGGCCCACTCTACCCTTGTGCCAAATTTCAAGTCAATCGGTTCAGGAACAACGGAGATACCGTGTTCCGAAGATTTGACAGGAGAAAGAAACATTACGAATACTAGAAAGGCCGACATTTGCTTAGGAGCAAATACAGCATATTGCAATCCATCTTCATCCTTGAAAAAATCCCCAAATTCAACAACTTGAAGTAATGTTTGCTCAAAGGGAAAAGGAAATACTGTGGGCACTTGTCCTACACACCTTCATGCCGAATTTTAGGTCATTTGGTTTCAATATAAGGGCATAGGAGCCAAAAATATACATTTTTTAGTTAAAAATGGCTAAAAATCCCAAAATAACTCATTTCATAAGTGCTCTATGAAGAAAGTGTTGTTGGGGCCCTGTTGCCATATGTCCAATTTACCTTTGTACCAAATTTCAGGTCATTTGGTTTACATACAAGGGCATAGAAGCCAAAAATATACATTTTTAGTCAAAAATGACTGAAAACCCCAAAATAACTAATTTCTGAAGTGATCTATGAAGAAAGTGTCAATGGGGTCCTGTGAGCATATGTTCAATGCACCTCTGTACCAAATTTCAGGTCATTTGGTTTCTATACAAGGGCATAGGAGCAATAAATATACATTTTTAGTCAAAAATGGCCAAAAAACCTAAAAAAAACTCATTTTTGGAGTTAACAATGAATAAGGCGTTGATGGGGTTCTGTGGTCATATGTCAAACGCACCTATGTACCAAATTTCAGGTCATTTGGCTTTAATACAGGGGCATAGGAGCCAAAAATATACATTTTTAGTCAAAAATGGCCAAAAACCCTAAAATAACTAATTTTTGAAGTGATCTATGAAGAAAGTGTTGGTGGTTTTCTGTGCTCATATGTCCAATGCACCTCTGTACCAAATTTCAGGTCATTAGCTTGTAATACCAGGGCACAGGGGCCCAAAATATACATATTTTGTCTAAAAATGACCAAAAACCCTAAATATCATAAATTTTAAGGCCTCTATCAAGAAAGTGAAAAAAACGCCTGGGGGTATTTGCTATTTCTACCACCCTGCCAAATTTCAGCTCATTTGGCCAAAAAATGAAAAAAATAATCCCATTTGAAGATTTGACAGGAGAAGAGACAAAGGAAAAACAGTATATTGCATCCATACTATGTATGGATTGCAATATAACAATATATTTCACCATACCTATGGTATGGCTGAAATATAAACATAGAGACAGAGGGGAAAGTTTTATCTGACAAGCTGAGTTCAGGGAAGGGAAGAAAAGGAAGGGCAGGGTAGGGCTTCCTCTGACAAACGTGCTCGCAATTCTCCACTTTCAGACCACAGGTTCTTGAACTATTAACATAAACACAGACTGCAGTTGCATTTGCTGACAAAAACCATATCATCTTTAATATAAAAAATTTTTTTTAACAAAACATCAATTTGGAAACTTAAAGTTTGCCAGTAGCTATTACATATACCTTCAATTTAGCGATAGGTACATGATTTTAGGAAATATATTATTAACTAAAAGGCAGATGCAACCTCAAGTTTTCCACTAAGCCCTCTGCTTTCATCTGGACCACTTGCGAGTATACAAATGCCTGAGAACAAATGAAAAAAAGTAAGTTTTCACCTTATATGTACATATTAGGGCTTAGAGCTGGTATTTGCAACATTATCTGATGGTCTAATTAAAATCCATTCATAGGCTGTGGTTTCTGACAGGCTGAATTCCAGTTTATCTCAATGTTTCTAAACATTGACTAACAAGATCACATTGTTGTCATAAACACACACTCTATCCCACTCTGTGTATTGTCAAACCAGTCTGAGTTGACCACACAAGCTCCTGAACTAAAGCAGTGGCCATAGCTGAGACAGCCTGCAATCAGAGATTTAGTCTGGTTCCAACCATTAATATTGCTGTCTAAACATTGGCTAACAAATATCAAATTGCTGTCACAAACACACACTCGAGCTCCCTCCCACTCTGTGTATTGTCAAACCAGTCTGAGTTGACCATGCAAGCCCCTGAGCTAAATCAGTGGCCATAGCTGAGACAGCCTGCAGTCAGAGATTTAGTCTGGTTCCAACCATTAATATTGCTGTCTAATGACAAGACTGTCGGGATCCCAGACCAACACGAAGAGGGACTGTTCCCATCATCAAGACTTATGATTTTGTAATGACTCCCTTGGAAATCAGTTACCAAGTTAACTAAAGGGACGTGACTACACTAAAAAGTCATAAATAAATAAGACCATGTTGTAGTGCTTAAGATGAAACACCAAAAGATTCACCATACTTAGGTGAAAATGAGTAGTTAATATTAGGGGATGGGACATACAGCCTGATATCTTGTACATACAATCATTATGTGGTATAAAGTTAAAGTCTCGCATATATACATCTGTAACAGATGTGTACAGGTGGCACCCATCTCCACTTCTGTAGCCCTTGGGCCACACATTTGTGCAAGCCACTACAGCAGGGGGATTGTAGCTTTTAGGTGCAACTTGGCCCTTTTTTCCAGGATGAGGATAAGGTGATACTTATTACATTATAAACATTACCAGGACAAAATGCTACTTTGTAGTCAAAAGTTAACCTCCTCTCACATGTTAGTTTCCCAATAGCTACCCATGGAAATGATTCCTTGCACTAGAAATAGTTTTTGTTTGTTTACTACTAGTTGTTGTTATTTACTCCAGATGTGCCCGACCCCCCGAGCGGCAAGCCGCGCGTCTCCAACATCACCCATGACTCTCTGACGCTGTCGTGGCAGGAAGTCCCCCGCAAACCCGCAGCCGGCATCACAGCTTACATCGTCGAGATATGGAAGGCAAGCGAAAGGTGAGACATAGTTACTTCATCCTCCTAACGCACCGTCCCCAACGGCATTAGCCTATGGGGCCCTGCTATCCCATGCCCTATCAGTGGTTATTATGATTGTCGCCACAAACCAGCTGTCAACCAATCAGAAATAGGCTTTTCTTGGGCTATTTGTTGTTGCAAGCTGTCTCGCAAAGGCCGCTGGGAAACTATCAGCCAATCATGTTACGTATTACATGGCTCCATCCTCCTACGCCCGATCTCCAATGGCTGACTGCCCAGGAGCTTGGAGACAGCCGTTCCTACTCGCCTCTCTAGTTGTTTCAGTGGTTTCCACACTGACCCTGCGAGTAACAGTCCCCTTGTGTTTCAATCGTAACTAATATAATTTCAAAATCTTCAACCTGTCCAGTAGTATAAAGAAGACTAACTTGAGGACAACTTTTCATAAAGAGTTATGGGGGTAAGAACAATTTTGCAGCTAACTGTAGATGTTATCCACCAAATCAACCTGATGAAGCCCAGATTAATGTTCCATCAGTAGTTTAAAGAAGACAAAAACAACTTTCCATAAAGAGTTATGCGTGTATGGATGACTTTGCTGTTGAATATCCATGTTATCCACCAAATCAAATTGATGAAGTCCAGATTAATGCAGGCTGCAGCAGATATTGCCCTCTCAGCCACAATGGGAATCATTCCCCGCATCGTTTGCCCCATCATTTGTTTGATATCGACAGTCAAGCCTCCCACGCAGCCGTGCGCACGCACATCAAGCAATCAGACCTCTCCATTAAAAAACAGTAATCGCTAGTTTGGAGGCACGGTGGGACTTTGTTCTAAACTGGGAGGATCACATGTCTGATTGCAGTGGGGTGGTTAAAGACCGGAGGGATCGCAGCACTAAACGGTTCATTATTGCCTCGTTTCATCTCTGATTACAGGGGAGGCTGCACTGATCTGTAGTCTGGGATCTACCACGACTTTTCAAATGAAAAGTTAGCAAGAGGTCGAGATGGAAAGAAAGGAAGGGCATGGAATACAGTCCAGATTTCCTAAGAACACTGCTGAGTCAGTGAGCAAGACATTTCCAGCTCTTAAAGGGAATACATGTATCTCCAAGCCAAAAACTCACGGTGCATCAACAAAACGCACTGTCAATACTCTATCAGTAGCATCTCTAACAGCTCCAACCACACATAACTCAAGAACTCATATATTTTAAAACAACACACTTTGTCAATACTCTATCTCCACAGAGAGCTGTCTTCTTAAATTCTAAACTTAGCAGCTCCAAGCGCACATAACTCAAGACCTCACAGTGCATCAACAAAGCACATTGTCAATACGCCATATCAGTAGCATCTCCATATATAGAGAGCTGTCTACTCAACCTCTAAAGTCTAAACACTCAGCTACAAACACACATAACTCAAGAACTCATAGTGTACCATACCAACAAGACACTCTCACACTCTAAACAGCAGCTCCAAGCACACATAACTCAAGATCTCAAGTGCATCAACAAAGCACATTGTCAATACTCTATATCAGTAGCATTTCCATAGACAGCTGTCTTCTCAAATGCTAAACAGCACCAAGAACTCATGTATCAACGAAGCACATTCATTGTCAATATTCAGTAGCATCTCCATAGAGAACTGTCAACTTCTCAAATTGTAAACAGCTCCAAGCACACATAACTCATAGAACTTGACAAGAACTCATGTATCCAAAAAGCACATTGTCAATACTCTATATCAGTAGCATCTCCATATAGAACTGTCTTCTCCCACTCTAAACAGCTCCAACCACACATAACTCATCAGCCTCATCTGGCAGAGCTCCAACAATACAAGCACAGAATAGTTATTATCTGGTGTGAGATCTCTACCAACCAATCAAAGTTTGCACCCTGCATTTTAAGCACCTGCAAGCCTATAAATCATTATTGATTACACAACGTGAACACGAAAGGGCCAAACCGACTTATTTCCGTGTTCCTCTGACATTTTAAAGTGAAAACGTGCCAAGCAGGCAATCTATTTTCATACCAATATTGATCACAGCATGTGAACACAAGAAAGCCAAACTGGTTATAGATCAACATTT
Source organism: Branchiostoma floridae x Branchiostoma belcheri (assembly GCA_019207045.1). Classification (NCBI taxonomy): domain Eukaryota; kingdom Metazoa; phylum Chordata; class Leptocardii; order Amphioxiformes; family Branchiostomatidae; genus Branchiostoma; species Branchiostoma floridae x Branchiostoma belcheri. The sequence goes on along the minus strand of CM033041.1, from coordinate 600,799 downwards.
TATCTGGCTGCAACATCTATCAAACTTTTTCCCTGCACTTTCAGCATCTTCAACACTGATAATTCAGTATTGATTACCTCAGTATGAAAGCTACTAGCATGGAAAATTCGAGCATCGATTTTAACATGCAGACTACAAACTCTCGGGCACCCTGTACATTTTTTAGCTGCACAAGTAAGGTCTGTGTTATACCTTAAGTGTACATAATTATATAAAGCCAAGCTGAGAGAAAATGAGATATATATTTTATGAATATAATTTAAGTTTTCATGTAGTACTACAATATTACTTCACGACGGAAGGACAACATTTAAAAATGTGTTTGAATGTCATACTTCGATGAGGGTTAGAATTAGACATACAGGTGGCACTGACGAAAGATAAAAGATGTTATCTGAAACGTCTGACTGTTTCCAAAATCATATCCAGTTGTTTGTGAATATTGCTGTTTGGTGTAACCTATTTGAACTGTATCAATGGGACCAGAAATCGTGTGGCCGTGGCCGCGTTGGACAGGTGGCCGCTAAGCCTATTTCTTAATCATTACGAATCCAAGGGACCGAAAAAAAGTGGCCACTTATAATGGCCAGGTGGCTGCTATGCAAAGGTGGCCGCTAATACATGTTTGACTGTATCAAGTAAGTATTTAAATGTATCCTTCAAAACAGTCATGCAACTAGTCTTAACAATCCACTGCCAGACAGTTTAGTTGAAGTACTCGTTATCTAGATATAGATGGGACACACAGGCAATCAGCTCCATACAAAGCTTAAGCACTTCGATGGATCTCAGCCAAACGTAAAGTAACAAATGTGCTCATCAGTGCTCGCATCTATCCTGTGGGTCTATTAGCTGCTCAAACGATGCTATATGTTATATCTTAATTGTATCATTCTGTACATATCGACTTCATGGTATTTAGATAATGTTAGATAAATGTGTGTAAGAGAGAACTGTTGCACAGTGGATGAATGTAAACCATTGCCATGAGAGTCATTATCAACAGGTACACTGTAAGGATTCAACTAATCAAAATTAGTCCCCAGAAGTCCAAGCATCTCCACCCTAACAACACAAAGTAAAAGATGAATAGCAGAATTACGCAGCAGTAACAATTTCTTTTCAGAGGTAAACAATGAAAGTTCAAGCACTAAAACTAAATGTCTGTGAAACAGTACAAATACACCCATTAGTACTCAGGCACCCAGTGTGAATGCCATCCAGTGTGACAGTGACTGTGGAAGTTTGAGTTGTCTGTAGATGACAGTATGATGTGTAGTTGTGGTGTTAGTGTGCTTGCTGTAAGCCCTAAGTGCTTTCATGAAAGCTGCTGTCCAACATTGTGAGATGTTGGAGTGCTGATTACATTAGGACATTGACCCTCAGGCTGGCTTAATCCAGGGTTGGGCCGAACCTTATTTCTTGCAAAATGTTTTTCTTAGATTCTTTCAGAAAAAGTATGGGGCCACAAAGTAAGATTTAATAGATCATTATACATTAAACAAACACTAACAAAATTTGATTGTACAGTATACACGTAGCTGCACCTGATTGTTGAAAATTATCAGAACTGTTAATATAGTAGCAAAAGCACACTACAAAATATTAAATACTAAACAGCTGGTATGGCCTAAGGTTTAGAATATATTGAACTGGAAGATCAACATACATGTAAGACTTAAGTCTAAGGAACAGTTTTATGACTGTGTAAAGATACACTATGATCTCAGTTTTCTGGGTCTCAGAATAAAATTCTAGTTACATTGACTTCAGGTTTTCTTCACAGCCCCCTTTTTCGTCTTCACTTTTTGCTTCATGCTTCACTTTTTAACAGATGTTTGATTGGTACCAAGTAAAGAAATTGGTGTATCATTCCTATGTCGATTTTTCACACTGAAGGATTTTCCTGGAATTTTGTTTTGTTCAAATTGTACCAGTCACAGTCAGGGATCTTTAAAGTTTAACATTATTTATTTAGAAAATTTGGCAGAGGTGTCTTAGTATTTAACGTGTGTGCATTTCCAACTTCATAACATCTCCAAGTTTGTTTGTTTTTCAAACATTCTTAAGGTGCAATTATTGATGCCTGCGCAGCAGCAGTCCAACATTATGGGTGCTCTATCTTTACCCTATTTTTGGTCCGGATCTTTGAGGATTCATTTCACAAATTGCGCAATACCGGGTCTAAAAATACGCCTGGTGAGTCGTATATACCAGCTGTCCGGTGGTCTGTGTGCTTAATCACTGCGGGATAGGGCTGGGGTTACTGAGCCACTGACACTGGGGGTATTTAGGACACTGTGAGGGCTCAAATACAGGACGCCAGACTAAATTATTGTTATGACACCCCTATGTTCGGACTTCTCTATATTGTGCATGATCTGACACCCATATTATGTACAATGCCACAGACAATATTCTTACATCCCTATGTTACAAAACCCCAGGCCTATATATGTTCAAGATCTGTATAACTAAAACATACCAAAAACATCCTATGTGTTGAAATTTCCCACACCCCTATGTTTCAACACCCCCATGTTCCGATATCCCATACCCATAGTATGTTCCGACACCCCTATGTTCTGACACCCCTATGTACTCAATGATACCCCTATGTTCTGAGGCCCCTATGTTCCCAAACCTCTATGTTACAGCACCTCTATATTTCCATGCAGCACTTAATTCCAAGTCAAAGTTTGTGCACTTGTTATTTATCAACAATTGTATCAGTTACAATGTCCTATGTTCCTCTACCCCTATGTTATAAAATGAGGTGGATATGTCATAGGGTTGGTGAAGGTGTTAATGCTTGCAGTTGTCAAAGACCTTCTGTATTAAAACTGTTACAAATTATTACTCTAAAGTGACCAGTGTTATTTACCTGGTTTCTTCCAGGCTTCTAACTTTGAGGCAAACTGATTTGGTAGAGAAACCATACAAGAAACTGTCAGTAAAGTCCTGCTGCTTTACAGATACATGGTGTGTTCTATTGATTGCTTTCATCTATTCCTGGAACTTTCTTTCTGAGACAAAAATGTCACAGATCGATATTTTCAACAACCACTGTCGCCTTCTTCAGGATCAATACTGACTGATCACCTCAGAACGTAAACTCGCAAGAGTTACAGACACGTGATCCCACGGATATGTGACATCACCAATTGGTCAAACATGATCATAGCAAATTTATAATGCTCACTGTCTCTGTTCAGTGATTCTATATGGCCTCCCTTACACCTCTTACAAAGTGCTCTTAGACTAGTAGTCCTGTACTGTGTCCAATATTCTAAATTTGTCCAGTGAAACGGTATGGCCCGGTGATTCAATGTGCATGTGGATTCAAAACTTGCTCCATGTACGCCTCAGTTTTAGAAAGTTTAATAGCAATTTTGCAATTTTGTACTACTATTACTATCATGATGAGTTTCCATGATAGTATGCTGTCAGTGTGTTTTGGGTCCCTTGGAGAAACTAATTCTCTCTAGCTGTGCCACATGAACTTGCGCGTCGCTCCCTGTCAGGCTGAGTCATATATTAAGGCGTGTTATCAGATGGCCTGTCATCTGGCCTGGCCGTGTGCTCCTGCAAGGGGCAGTACCAGGGCTATATTAGGGACCACACCAGTCATCCTACATATGTACTGATACAATACGTCGCAGATAGGGCGGGACGTACCACTTCAAGGGTCACGGGGTGATCCAGCACTTTTTTTATTCCCACACAGAAGCGGAGATGAGGTTCTATAAACTTGAATCAAAGAAGACATTGCAAATGCTGAAGTGAGAACCACAAGTTGAGATACTAAAAAAAACTATGACGTTGTATAATTCTTACACAGAATAAGACGTCTTAATCCGTTGATTCTTAAAAAGAACCCCCCCTTCTCCCAAGCAATAGTGGACCTCCCCCAGACAAACTGCTGTCAGATTTGGTTGAATCCGTTCCCCATCAAGTTCAGAGATGTGTTCAATATGAAGGGCGGATCCACCCAGCTGTAAATCACCAGGATTTGTTCTGTCACACTTCTACAAGTAAGCTTTATATTAACTTCCTTATTCCAATGGATATATTATTTTGCTTGCAATTTGTGATGCTACGTGTTTGTGTATGCGTCTGTGGCCAGAAATTCTGAACGGAGGTTCAGTTTCAGAAACACGATCCACTTTCCCTACATACGTCCAAGGTCATAAACTGTCACAGGGACTAGGGAGTCATTTGTGAATCTGTTCCCTCAACAGCACATTATTTATTTTTTTCAGAAAGTTCTGTAATTTTCGATAAAGACGATGTTTCTTTCTACTTAAAAAACGTAATTAACAGGATCCTAGATGCTAAGTTTGCTAACAAATTATACTATATTCTAGAAGGTCTTGGATGTAAATCTTAATACTATGTGCAATGTGATTTAGAGAATTAAAAGTTAAGGCATAAGACGTACTTCAAGTTGGTAAATTCTATACTATGCCAAGTTTTGTCTTAATAAACCTTCCTTTTGTTTTAAAAATTATGAGTGACTATATGTAGATCGATTGATCGACTACAACTTGCTAGCCGCCATGCTAGATAGAAACACATGGTCAGACATTGTTAATGGCACCTCATATGAGGATGAACTGAACTGAACTGATATGTAGATTGATTTTACTTGACTTGATAATGTATCAAAGAGAAAGATCGGCCGCCCAAACACAACTAAGAAACTCATTGAGGCTGAAACGGCTGGAGGGGCAAGGGCTACTCTCTGCGATGAAGGACAAGCAGTTCTGGAGGACTAACTTCGTCTGCTCCACCTCACACGAGAATGAATGATGATGATGATGATGATAATGTATTTACTTACATTTGTGTGTATTCTCAAGAGTTTAAATGTAGATTATACCTCTACCAATTTACCTTTATTTGAGACTTCCCTCGGGGTCTGCAGACCATTTTGAGCTTCTCAGGAATGAACAAAGCTCCGAACAAAAATTTAACAACTTTTGTTGTGTCCATTAAGTATTGCTAATCTTTTGGTGGTAACATATACTGAAACTTGATTTAAAGTTCTAAGCATGCATGCAGTCAATTACAGCTGCATTTAACTAAATCTGTGGAGTTCACTGGTTCATCTGCAAATCTTAATAATATTATAATGTAGTTTGTAAATTGTCATTTGTGTCATTAGATTACAAGAGAAGCCTTCAGCATACCAGGGAAACATCTGTCTGAACTGAACCTGAAAATGTATAATTAATGTTCCAAAACTTACCTTCCATCTGACAGTCCTGGCTTGTTCCCTTGTCTTCCCCTTGGATGGAAATATGATGAGTCAATCGACTTCTGGACTGATTGTGTAGTTAAGAACCTCACGACAGGATATAGTTCACAGTTACCGTAACATGCTTCTGTGTAAGATTTCTCGGGTAGATGCAACCTGAAGATGCAGTTGATTCTCTCTCATCGTCTTCTCTTCCTTCAAGGCAACAAAGAACTGGTTTGAGTCGATGGTGTTTGGGATGAACTGCAAACTAAAGATCCTCAAGCTTGAACCTCTTGACGAAGACTAGGAAACTAAAGGTCCTCTTGTCTTCCCTCCAGACGATGGCAGTCTAAGTCTTCTGAACTAAACAGTTTCTCTGTATGTCATAATCCTTAAAACTTGTCTTTTGTCTTCCCTGCAGACGATGGCGGTCTGAGTCTTCTGAACTAAACAGTTTCTCTGTAGGTAATAATCCTTAAAACTTTTCTGTTCTTTTGTCTTCCCTGCAGACGATGGCAGTCTAAGTCTTTTGAACTAAACAGTTTCTCTGTATGTCATAATCCTTAAAACTTGTTTTGTCCTCTTGTCTTCCCTCTAGACAATCTTGGTCTAAGTCTTTTGAAGAACTAAACAGTGAAGAACCTCAAGACAAGATGCTGTTTTTGGTGGTTTATCTTTGTCCGACATCCGACAGGAGAATCCATCTTATTGTAATAATCCTTAAAACTTTTCTTGTCCTCTTGTCTTCCCTGCAGACGATGGCGGTCTGAGTCGATCGTGTTTGGGACAAACTACACGGTAAAGAACCTTCAGCCGATGTCTGGATACATGTTCCGTGTGCGCGCCAAGAACGCGTACGGAGCCAGCGAACCCGGAGAGGTCACGGATCCCGTCGTCACCAAGGAGAAGAAGACAGGTAGGCAAGACGTCTTGGCTGGAAGATGAAATATTGTCAGTGATCATCTGTGTTCAATGTAACACACCAGCTTCTGTATCTGTATGTATATTGCCAGTAGAAGAAGTATTTGAATCAATCCTTAGTAGAAAACTTGGTACTTCAAGGCATGACTATTTCTTGTTCTTGTCTGAGCTGGTTTAAAATACTTAGTTTCTGGTATATCTACCAGTTTATTTGATAGTCATTTCATACATCATAACTGATGGTAGATTATAAACATCATTGTTTAACCTCATTGATAATATGTTATAAGGCTTATCTATTTCCTTGGCTCTAGAAAATTTCTGGCAAAATTGAGCAAGCAATCAAGATAAAAACAGACTGCGCACGGAGAAAACTTGGGACTATATCTTCACACCTTAAAACTTTCCTTCAGACTCTGACCTGACCTCTGACCTTTGTCCTTTAGATAGCGACCTCCCCTTCAATCCCAGGCAGGTCAAAGTTCGTAAGGACATTGTGGAGAGGTTCTATGATGTTAACGAGGTCGTTGGAAGGTGAGTGACAAACCAACTTGTTATCCGATTCTTCTTACCTAAGATTTAACATCTAACTCAATGGCATGAAGATCAAGGTTTCATATCATCTTTTTTTATCAAAAACTAAAAAGTTGTTAACTTAAAGAAAATGTGATCTCAAGATGAATGTTGAACACGATGTTATATCATCCCTAACTACTCTGTTTTGATGAACTTTTGGTACCCACTTGAATCAAATAAAGATCAATAGTTTGCCTCTCCTATCTAGATAGAGGTGATCTGATGATTTGATCAATTGATGGAAGGATTAAGCTGTGACTGATTAATTGATGAATTACTTGACTGATGGATCAATTAACTAATTGGCTGATACAAAATGTAGATCCATTGATCCATTAATTCTGCAGAAGAGGATTTGCTACACTGCAGGAATGATTATCTGATTAGTTGATTGATTGATGAGGTTATTGATCTATTGATTGATTGATTCTACAGAGGAAGGTTTGCGACCGTGCAGCGGTGTCTGGAGAAGATTGATTGATTGATTGATGGATTGATTGATTGATTTATTGATCCCACAGAGGAAGGTTTGCGACTGTGCAGCGGTGTCTGGAGAAGATTGATTGATTGATTGATTGATTGATTGATTGATTGATTGATTGATCCTACAGAGGAAGGTTTGCGACCGTGCAGCGATGTCTGGAGAAGATTGATTGATTGATTGATGGATTGATTGATTGATTTATTGATCCCACAGAGGAAGGTTTGCGACCGTGCAGCGGTGTCTGGAGAAGATTGATTGATTGATTGACTGATTGATTGATTGATTGATTGATCCCACAGAGGAAGGTTTGCGACTGTGCAGCGGTGTCTGGAGAAGATTGATTGATTGATTGATTGATGGATTGATTGATTGATCCCACAGAGGCAGGTTTGCGACTGTGCAGCGGTGTCTGGAGAAGATTTATTGATTTATTGATTGATTGATTGATTGATTGATTGATTGATCCTACAGAGGAAGGTTTGCGACCGTTCAGCGATGTCTGGAGAAGATTGATTGATTGATTGATTGATTGATTGATTGATTGATTGATTGATCCTACAGAGGAAGGTTTGCGACCGTGCAGCGGTGTCTGGAGAAGCTGTCTGGCCGGCTGCTGGCGGCGAGAACCGTCCGCCTCGACACGGCCGAGCAACGCGAGAAACTCCTGCGCGAGGTCGAGATGATGCAGCAGCTGCATCATGGGAAACTGCTACAGCTGTACGACGCCTTCGAGCTGGACAGCAAAATCACGCTGGTGCAGGAGTTGTGAGTTCTCTTATAAAATAATCATATTAAATCTCTCAAAATCACGCTGGTGCAGGAGTTGTGAGTTCTCTTATAAAATAATCATATTAAATCTCTCAAAATCACGCTGGTACAGGAGTTGTGAGTCCTCTCACCTTCTCATTTGCATATATGGGAAAATACCAAAAGTGACACTCAGAATACATTTTGCTCTAGGAAAGGGATTGGGGAGGTATGTACACGTAGGTGGCACTTTTGTGGCGAGAAAACAATCCCAAATGTTAGAAGCTCTGTGGAAGAAGTCTGATCAAAAATAAAATAGATGAAAGACATTATTTGGCAGAGTTCCAGCCCTATAGTTCCAGGGTTGGCCGCTGACCTCCGAAAAGAGACCCCTTCACAAGGCCGAAGTCCCTGACTTCTGGGGTTTGTGCGCTACATGCGCGCAAATCTACTACTTCGGGGGAATATGCTATCCCAGTTATAACCAGGCACGGAACACAGGGCATGTGTATGTGTGCCGGATATATCCGGTTTTGGCAGTTTAAGGGTTAAGACTACCAACCTGATGAAATTATTCTCGGAATATCTCCTCTTCCCCAGCCTGGAAGGTGGTCCCCTGATGGAGCGTCTACTGGAGCCAGACTTCACCCAGACGGAGCGGGAGGCGGCCATCTTCATCCAGCAGGTGTGCGAGGGGCTGCAGTATATGCACGGCCAGCAGGTGGCGCACCTGGACCTGCGCCCGGAGAGCGTGATGTGCGCCGACAGGACGGGGTGTAGCATCAAGCTCCGCAACTTCGGCAGCGCGCGTCGCCTGCATTCGCGGGAAAACATCAGGTTTGGGAAAACTCTTTTCACATTTTGTCATCATCTCATGTAAGGTAATAAGTAGCATTAGCAACTCTAGCTCAGCCTGGGTACCATCTGGGTAGTAGTTAACTCCAGTATATGTTTGCTTCTGCTACCCATCTGGGGAACTGTATTATTCAAACCTTTTGGTGATGTCGTCAGTTAATGAACGAATCAAGGAATGGGTTCTAGAGCGCTCAGGCACTCCAACACCTGTTCAAACACAGCAATCAGTTATTATAATAACCATTTCAAGTTTTTTGGGTAGCAGAAGCAAAGTTAACATAACATATGGAAGGTAGCTAACTATTGCCCGGATGGGACCAAAATCTGGACAAGAATTTGAAATTCCAGGTGTTAGAATCGGAGTGAGTGAATGACAATGTCTGACTGTCCGTATGACTTCTTATCCTGCAGAGTGAAGTTTGAGGCTCCAGAGTTCTGTGCTCCAGAGGTCGTGAACTTTGGGGTCATCTGGTTTGCTGCTGACATGTGGAGCTTGGGGGTCATGACCTATCTACTGTAAGTTCAAAGTTCAAGATTCTACCCATTTTGCATTCTTTTTAAAGTTGCCCGTGGAAGTGCAAGGTAGCTTCACTACGGCTCGTGTTTTTAGCCCGGGGCACCCCTTCTCTTCTCCATAATTGTATCAGGTTGTTGTTGTTTTGTTGTTTATTAAGAAACCTTTCTGCCCTTACGGGCTAATCTTCCAAGGTTCAATCAACATGAATCAACATGACAATCAACATGAATACATACATTTTAAAAATACAACAATCAAAGTATTTACAATGGAGCAGAGTGTCTAGAGGTCAAAGGTCTAGATGACAATGTTTGAGATGGCTTGTTTATAACTGGACAGTGCACACAGTGACTTAATGTCAGATGGCAATGAGTTCCAGAGCATAATTGCTCGGTACAAGAAGGTACGTTTTCCACTGTTTGTTTTAGGTTTGGGTAGTCTGAAGTTGTTAGATACAGAAAATCTAGTATTATACTATATCTAGTATCAGGTTCCTTTACGGGCATTCTTTCTTAATTCATTAATGAGACATGATGGAAGGTCAAAAAGTCAATTTAGCCAGGTAAAAAATACCTTAACTCAGGTTGATCATGTACCTGCTACCTTATCTGTTATGATGTTGTGAGACAAACGCCGGAACTTAGAATGTGAGTGGGTGGTGAAACCAAGTGTACACTGACTCCAGGAAGAGTAGTGTTACGATGTACACTAATGAAAATCTTACTAAACAAACAAACAAACACGTACCTCACTTCCTGGGCAGGCTGTGCGGAGTTTCTCCGTTTGCGGGGAAGTCGGACCTGGCGACCTTACGGAACATCATCCGCGGGAACATCGACATGACGCGGGAGGGAGTCAGCAGGAGCTCCGAGGAGGCCAGGGACTTCTTAAGGGGACTGCTGGCACAGAGCAAGGAGTAATATATTCTGTACTTTTCTTAATTTTTAAGATTTATTAAGAAATCCAATTGGTGAACACTGTTGTGCAAAACACTGAAAGGGGTTTTGTATGTCTCATGTTTTAAGTGCCCGAGAAATTAAATTACTTCTATCATGCGCTAAAAATGTCTTTTCTGGAAACCTATGTGCAATCTTTAAAAATTCTACTGTGTGCTGTTTGTGTGTTTTGCAGGGCGAGGTACACCATCGAACAGTGCCTCCAGCACAGGTGGCTACAGGTGAGACATTGACATTCTTACATGTTCAAGTATCTCTGTCAAGTCCATGACTACAATCCTTTTATATTTACCTGGAGAACAATTAAGTGTAAAGTTATTACATTCAGCAGGAAAGTTTTAATCATTACTCCCTCTTGGCAAAACAATTCAATTTGTTAGGCTGACTTGAAAAATATCAAAGGGAAGATCAACTTAAAACAGTCTTAGGGCGAAGTCTGTACCCTGGCACACACAGTTTCAGGGAGTTAAGAGTTAATAAATCTTTATCTGTAAAGCCTTTCAAAGTAAAGTAATGCCAGCTTCACAGGCACGCATCCCAGCAGCTGGTTATATTACACCAGACGGCCTACATGTATTACACCTTTTTTATCACAACTTTTACACATCTAAGATTCTAACTGTAAGCACTGTTTGAAGCTATCAAATGAGGATCATGCTCCTACAGTACTTGGTGGTAAACTGTACTCTACAAAGAGTTAAGAAATAGCTCAACACTTTCTCCCCCTTCCTTCAACACAGAGAGATAGGAAGAGCCCAGGGAACTACGTCGTGCCTAAACAGAACATCAAGGACTTCATGGCGAGGAGAAAATGGCAGGTAAGACAAACATCTTATTCTTCAAGTGCCTCTTAAAGATCCACAGGTGTTCGTAAAGCTAGAAGTAATATGTTTCTGACTAAGAACCCCTTGGGGAAGGCCAGTGACAGTCTAGGAAACAGAGGCTGGTTCTCTCCTTGGTGCTGAATTGCTGTTTGTTTGTTTGTTTGTTTGTTTGTTTGTTTGTTTATTTTCAAACACCTGGGTAGCCTATATTCAGTTTAGAGAAACTGGTTTTCAATAGGGCCCAGTATTTACATACAAGGAAATAAAAGCATGTTACAAAGAAAATAAATAGACATTACACTTCGGAACATATAGATAATATAACTTTGCTGTCATTTTTTCTGTATTTCTATTGCATGTGCTGTGTTCTTTATTACCAGTGTTGTATACATGTGCCTGTATGGTAGCAGCAATGTAATGAAAGTAGAGGAAATCATGCTAATATATGTATATGTCTCTTCTACTGTTCTGTGCAACTCCTTACCATATACTAATTGTTATGATATGTGTATAAAGTCAATTATAGCAGCAATTTAGTTGAAAAAGTGAAGTCTTGCAACATGTATGCTGTTGATTTTCTCAAAGAATCTTTTGCAGTATGTATTCTTGATCTTTATGGTGTAATGAATGCATTTTGGATGTTACTTAGACGATTATTTTTTTATAGGAATGTAGACCGAAGCAATAATGTTGTCTTGAATGTTTAGATCGTTTTCACAGAACGTTCGAAAACCGTTCGATCACGCGTGGGCGCCATGTTGGATGATAACCTGGATGACTAGAACACAGAACGGCGCTGTCAAAGTTACTTGCGGGTTCAAGTGTGCTGTTTTGTCTCCATTCTGTGAATCATTAAGTGATGTAGCCAAGGTTGCAATAATCAGGACAAAGTTGCAATAATACGTCTTGATCTATATACTTTTAAAAATGGCAATTTTTTCAACGATCTAATGCTGGTGCCGATCGCGAGGATTTACTTTTGCGGTAGCAGGAAATGGAGTGTTCGCGGTGGTTTAGAGTTCGCGGTGAAGCGGCCTCGCAAAAACCGCGATCATTCACCGTACCTGGCCCGCTACCCTGGGTGATATTTTTTTACTGACAGGCGTCGTGCAGAGGACTAGTTACCAATCCCCACCGCATGCGCGCACGAGCTGGCCCTCACTGTCCACTTGCCTAACAAGGGGCAAGATTTAGCGTTTCCCCGACCCTAACTCCTTGAGGCAAGCGGATAGTGGGGACCAGCGGGATAGTGGTATTAAATAAGTTCGTGCGCGCGTCTTTTTTCCGTATTTTGGCTTTGTCAACATGTGTATTAGAAAGGTCTGTTTACAAAATTACAATTCAGTTGATCAAATAACGTTAAACATACGAATCAGGGCTGCTAGCGCTGACGTTATTGCGACAGACTGTAACGTTGCACTTAATACTGAAAATTCAAACTCTGAGAATGCTTAGCACATGTTTAGTCAGATGCCAAATTGCGTTTAGTGTCCGTCGCGGCATGGAGGTGACAGAACTCGACCGGACTTGTAGAAACTTCCCTCGCCACAAGTGCAAAGCTCGCTGGAAGACACCCCACACTTTGTCGATTCAATACTAAAATCGTGCGAGATTCGGTCAAAGTTTTGTGTAGGGGTGCCGTCACACGTGCGTATATCTGTTGTACATGTAGACCTTACGAAAGTCTCTGTACCTTTGCCGTGTCTCAATAAAGAATCTTTATCAAAGTTCATATGAGGTCCCTATGGACTATTTGTCTCTATCAGGCTTCACATATCTCACTGGGAAAAGCAGGAATTAAACAAATATAGACACTCAGATAACATGCTAGAGAAGTTAGTTGGCCGAGGGAGTATGTTTGCGACCTAGCTAACTCCTCTGGCATGTTATCTGTATATATTTGTCCAATTTTATTTTCCCAGCGACCTGTGGAGCACGGTGGGGGCTGAGAATTTCATACGAACCTCATATGGACACGATTCATGTATACGCATGTGTGACCGCATCCTTCAGGTGCAGTCACACGAGCGTATATATCAAGTCCATATGAGGTCCGTATTGACATTTTTCTTCATATGATCTCGTTCCAGTCGTATGCACAATACACACCTCACCTCATACTTTTAGGTAAGCGTACTGGGCCGTGCTGAGCGTAAAACTCACCGGACACAACGATTGAGATGCGCGTGAGGGGTGTATTGACATGTTTTGTCTTGCCTTAGGTAAAGTTTGCGACTGAAGAAATTTTTGTTTTGTTCTACCAGCTACACAATCGTGGGTAAAAAAAGTTCGAATTTCGTTCCTCGTGAACAAGCCAAACAATTTTTAATCCTCGCTTGATTATCGACAGAACATCGGGGGCAGTAATGGTGAAAATATCATTCACAGCTCAGGACGCGATCTGCCGTTTTTTATGAAGAAGAAATAGAACAAGCTTGCTGACATTTTCGTGTAACATGGTATACGTCCATGACATACCCTGTACCAGAAACCAACTTTCTCCCAAAAAATAAAAGAAAGCATGCACAAACTCCGCGGCAGGGCTACTGTTGGTGGGCTGGTAGGAGAGTGGTTTAATCAAGTTATTGAAAAGCCGACGGACTGTAGGTAATATTGTTGAATAGAAACGGCGAGTAGGCCGTGTCCTGTGTTTATGGAACTCGCAGTTAGCACGGCAAACATCCAGTCTGTTTCTGAATTAAAAAAAGGCTTCTTTCCACGTACGAGTCCACCACGTGCACACACAGCCGTGTGGAGATCGAGCCGCTTATCATCCAACATGGCCGTTCGAACGTTCGAACGCGACTGTGACGTCATTGTGAAAACGATCTATATGTCTTGTGCTCAATGATATTTTAATGAAGCACCGACTTTTTTTAGTCACTGCACTTGCACTGCACCATGTTGTACATGTTTTCTGCACTTTGCCTGAGTTTTGCAGTCGTGGCTTGTCCGCCCACCGTGCGGTGAAAGCCACACGTGTGTGTATAGCGCCTCCTATCTTCCCACAGGAGCACTTCAGGGGGTTGATGTCTGTGTGGACTAAGGTATTGTGGCTGCGAGGGTGTGTGCTTGTAACTAGTGCATGCAGGGGCGCGTTTTTGTGTGCAAGCATGTTATTCTGACATAGAAGGATCAGAACCAGAGCTGTCTCTAGCTTTCAATTTTTTCCTTTCTACTCATTGTTTGAAAGCCCATGTTGATAGTTTTTGTTTTTAAATCTATCCTTTAAGTTTAAAAATTCATTTTTGTTACTTTCATGTCAAGGAGTGCTGATGGTAGCGGTGGGTACAGAAAATTCAAGTTCAGTATCAGTCCAGCCCAATATGAACGGTTTACAGGTACCCATCGCTAGTAGACTGGTTGAAATTTTTGTCGGTCCCAACAAGAAAAATCCCTCGTTTGTGAAGGGATGGGAAACTGGAGACAGCTCTGATCAGCACATGGCTATCTTTTGTTGGTTTGGTTTGACTTTTATTGTAGCTGTATCAGTTTAGGTTTGTCACACGAGTTTCTGCGCTGTCATGCCTTGCTGATCACTTGTTTTGGCACCATTCTATCACGCCTCCCATTCCATCCCTCACTCCCACCAGAAAATGAGAGCCATGAAACAGCTGGAGGCCCAGGGCAGTTCGCTGCAGGGTTTTTCAGGTGCCCGCCCCCTCGGCCAGATCACGCGCACTGCCTCTGTGTCCAGCATTGATTCTGGTTTGGATAAAGGACCCGATGCCAAGCTGAAGAAATCTGCCTCTATTCAGGACGTCACCACAGAGAAAGCCAGCCACCCGAACGGGCCTGCTGCTGGGCAACACAGGACGACCCTAACAATTCCGAGGCCCCCGCTGGTGAAGTCAAGGACGATTGAAGGGACAGCGCCGACGGAACCTGCGGCCCCGCCCCAGCTCGCGGTGGTACAAACGAAAGAAGCAGCGAAAATCGAAGTACCGAAAATTGTCAGCACCCCGACGTCAAAAAGAGCAGAACTTTTGCCTCCTGATGTCCGCAGACCAGGACAGCTTTCTAAGTCAAGGTCGTTTGACGTCTCTTCATCACAGCCTCAAATACAGGTGTCGAAGACGCCCTCAGGGTCACAGCAAGTGCCTCAAGGTCAAGTCTCAGGAGGGCTTCTTAAGCAAGCGTCGGCCGACGATGCCTTCATGCCTCCGTCTCAAGACGTGGTTGCCAGGACGACGACCCTTCCACGCAGAGAGCGACCCCACTCCATGGTTATCGAGCCAGCCTACCCCCCTCCCCCTCAGAAGCAGCGACCTCTGAGTGACAGCGGCAGCTGGTTGCCGTCGGCGATGGTCGCGCCTGTCAGTCCACGAGGAGGAAACGTGAGTCCGGCAAAAGTCACGGTCATGTCCGGCCCGCTGCGGCCGGTACAGAAGTCAGCCTCGTTCGAGGTCATGGGGGTCGGTCGGGGTCAGACTCCAAGCCCGACTCCTGCAAAAATCACCGTCATCGCTAGCCCCGGTCCAATGAAATCACCCACGGGGCATTTCTTTTCCCAAAGTCGCGACGAAAGCCCCGGTCCGATAAAATCACCAACGGGGCATTTCTTCTCCCGAAGCCGTGATGAAAGCCCCGGTTCCGCTCAGCCTCCTCCGAAAATCGATCAGAAGGTTCCGCTGGACGTGCAGAAACCGCAGACCGACCGTCAGCTGAAGACGCCGAGCCCCAAACGGCCGCGAACGCCGAGCCCCGCCCGTGTCGTGGTCACCTCTAGCCCGACCCCGACCGGCAGCCCCGCAACAGCGCCGAGGGAAGGACACCCGCCCAGCGCCAAGGTGCAGAAGTCAGGAGAACCACTCCCACAAACCAAACAGCAAAAACCTGAGACTCAAAAACCCGAGACTCAAAAACCTGAGACTCAAAAACCTGATGTGAAACAGCAAAAGGTGCCCTTTGCCAGCCGTCAGAAATCTCGCACGTCGCCCACCAAACTCATGAAACAAAAGGCCGTGTCAAGTAGGCTGCAGAAACCAACGTTCGAGGATCCAAACATAAGCAAACCTGCACAGCCGAAAGGCGAGAAACCGAAGGCACCACCACCTCCTGTTATTTCTGAGACTCCCCGCACCAAGCCACCTCCTCCTACCATTACTGAAACTCCCCCCTCCCCTGGCTCACCGTCCATGGCCTCTCCTTTCAGTTTCAAAAAAGCTGCCATATTGAAAGACAAGCCGTCGTCAGATCGTGCCAAGCCTTCTCCTTTCACCAAGGAAAAAGAAGCTGACGTCTACAAAGATATGCCACCTCTGGAGCAAACAAAACCATCTGTTGCCATGGAAACAAAACCTGCACCAAAAGATACCAAAAAGAAAGTTGCCCCATCCGTGCCAAAATCAGTGCCTGCTGTACCCGTAAGCAAACCTTCTACAGGACAAACCAAACCAAGCGTGCAGCCAAAAACACCCGAAGTGCCACAAACTACGAAAAAGGAGGTGTCAAAACCAACATCTCCAGCTCTGAAACATGTCTCCAAAGTGCCCTCCAAGATTCCAGACGAGAGAAAGGGGGAGGAGAAGAAGATATCAGGAACAGAAGTGCCCAAAATGAAAGTTTCCTTCTCAGTGGAGGAGAAAGGACCAACGCCTGCACCAGGAAGGCTGGCCGTACCGAAACTTGTCAAAGCAAAGTCGCTCGACGATCGCTCAACAGTCGAAGCAAGGATGTCCAAGCCTCAGCTTCTCAAGAAATCCTCCTCCTTCGACGCTCCGGATGATAAGTCTCCTCTGGAGATCATCCTCCAGATGAGGAAGGGTCTAAGACCTGTGAAGAAGCAGCCGGTGAGAGCCCCTCTGGTCCACTCCAAGTCGGTTCCTGATGAGCTGAGTCAGATCACGCAGAAGATCCGAGGGGTGACGACAAAAGGCGGCGCCGAGAAACCAACTCCTGCCAAACCTACTCCTACTCCTACATTACGTAAATCGGCCTCCCTGGACCTCCCACGGATAACCGTGATCGAAAAACCGTCTCTGCAACCAATCAGAGAGAAGCCGGAAACCCCGCCCTCGACGCCACCGAAGCCAAAGGTACACGTCGTTGCCGACCGCATGAAAGTGTCGCCAAGCAAAGAGGCCGAAACGAAAGCACCAGAAAAGTTCAAACCTCTCTTCGTGCGCAAAGCCGAACCGCCGAGCCAACTGAGGATTCCTCCTCACGTGAAGAAGCAGGAAGAGAAAAGAGAGCAGCATCCAGAGCTGAGCGAAGCACCTTCGGTCCTCCAGCGGGCCAACCTGGCCATCTTCAAACAGGCCAAGCCTCTCAAGTTTAAGAAAACTCCATCCATGGAGGAGGCTGAGAGAGTTGAGCAACCCAAGGAGCGACGAAGGGTGCCATTTGCCGAGTTGAGAAAGGTGCCCTCTGTGGAGAGAAGACAAGAGGAGCTAGAACAGAAAACTAAGGTAGAAAAGAGAGTATCTGCCGGTACAGAGAAACAGAAGGTGGAAGAGAAAAGACCGCTAGTCGATGCGAAAATGGGACTGGGCATGGGCAGGGAACCAGAAGCAGCTGTGCCAAAGCTCGAGAAGGCTGCACCTGAGATAAAAGAGAAAAAGGTGGATGAAAGGAAGGCTCCTGAAGTGGCAAGAAGAAAGAAAGGGGTGGAAGAAGTTAAGAAAGTTCCTGAGGTTCCTAAGATGGAGACTGCAGCTCCTCAAGAGGTCAAGAGAAGTCCAGAAGCTCCGCGGAGGGAGGCAGGGTCTACCCCAGAAGCTCTGCGGAGGGAGGCAGGGTCTACTCCAGCCATCTCCACGGTGCCTGCAGAAGTGAGGAGATCCACGGAGCTGGTGTCTGTGGTGATCACGGCTTCAGCACAGGTGAGGGACAGTTAAGTCATCTGTGATCTTATCTTGGAAACTGCTTGATACAAGGGAGCTTGCTTCTGATAAAGTTAGCATAAAAGTTGTCAAACTGATGCTGTGGAGACCAAAAGTATATGCAAGAGCAAAAATCAATTTGTTTTGCGATAGAGAAAGTAATTATTATATTCAATTATAAGTTACCTACATTGTATGCCATTTCTTTTAAATGTATCTAATTTTTCTGTTGGTTTGTGAGAGGCATACTACAGCTTTGACTTCAAATTTAGGCAAATTCTAATAGTATGTATTTTACTAAGTATTATGAATGAACTTTAGAATCATACATTCTGCTGTCACAAAAAGTCATAAACATCAATTGCAATATCATCACCTTAAAAAAGGTTGTGTCGCAACTGTAATCTGATACATTGAGGTGTCCTCTGCACACCCTTACACAGCCTGAAGAGGTGCTCCCAGCTGTATCCCAGGTGATGGAGAGAGTCATCCAGCCGCCTCAAGCAAGACCGGCTTCCGTCGCTCCCGCTGTTCCAGTTGCCATGGCAACAGAGAAATCAGCTGAGGAGAAGGCCAGGGAGCCGGTACCGAAACCGGTTCCTCCCAAGAGAGAGGTGGTGAAACCATCTCCATTATTACTGGAGAAGGTTGAGGAAGTTAAGAAAGTCTCTCCTAAGACGTCCCCAGTGGCTAAGATGTCTCCAACAGCTAAGATGGTTCCTGAGAGGACACCAACGCCTCCTCCGTTCCCTAAGAAGTCACCTGTAGCTAAGATGGCGCCTGGTTCACCCCAACCACCTGTAGCACAGCCAACTCCCCCATCGGCTCAAGTGGTTGCAACCGTACAGAAGGAACCAGAACCTGTGCCAGCTACGAGGAAGGAACCACCCGAGGTGAGTAGGGGTGTAAACCGGTCATTTCTGAATGAGGCATCCAACATTAGGCCACAGCAAGTAAATTTTATGGATGACATCAGCGCGCGCGTTAATTTTCACCTGATTTCAGAAAAAAAAACAAGAATTGTTTCTTCTGCAGGGATGGTCAACATGACGATAAAGTGCCAAAATGAGCAAATATATTGTTGTAGCCTAATAGTTGTACTTGTAGAAGCGACACTTGTGAGGTACCCAGGACTGTAGCTGTAGAAATTAAACTTATTGGATTGTTGTAAAAGTGACATCAATATGGAAGCTATGAGTGTGGTTACCAGCTTTGCTGGTGATGCCAGTCTACCAGACTAGTGTCAATTTTACTACACCAGTACATGTCTTAAATACAGGAATGAATGCCTTGTTGGCTCTGATTCCATGTTTTGTCCCTTTACAACAGTCATCACAACTTTATGGTGCCTATTTTTGACAATGTAGCCATCTTGTTTTTTTTCACCCATCTTGTTTTTTTTTCGCCCTATCGCACTATTTTTGCAGTCTGCAGAGGATGTCATCCATAAAATTTACTTGCTGTGGCCTTAACTGATCATACAGTTTCTTAACAAATAACAGAAGATAGTCAGACTTAAGTTATACACTACGAAATGTAAGGAAGGTCCAGGTCAATTTGGAATTTATAAAGAAGAAGTTTGAAAATCATGTTTTTGTGATTTTTGACCCAGTTCCGTTAACTTCCACAGCCGGCGCCCAAACCCAAGCCTCCGGCCTTCTCCCGCGTGGCGGTCATGGAGGTCGCCAAGAGGACAGGGGAGGTCAGCAGCTTCTCATTGGTCACACACTCTGTTTCCATGGCAACTCTGTTTCCAATATTGGCAACTGTTTCCAGGGCTACTGTTTCTATGGGTACTATGTTTCCATGGAAACTGTTTTCATGACAACTATTTCTACGTGAACTCTGTTTCCATTGAGAATTGTTTACATGATGTTAACATAATTACAATAAAAGAAATGTGGAAATCCTTTGAAACTGTTGCCATGGTAACAGCTTGATGTGGCTATTTCTGTGTCAGCTGTTCCCCTGTGCTTCTGTCCTCAGCCCTTAACTGTAGTGCTGTTGTCTGTACAGATACTATCTGTCCAACCACCCTCTCAGCTTCACACTGCTGTCTAAATACTTATACTTGTTCCTCCAGTCTCAACAACTTCCTTTCTCTCCTTTCTTGTAGAATCTCCTCCAGTAGTTTATCTTACTAATTTAGCTTTCCTTTGCACTGCAGCTGAGAACACTGTCTATTCTTTGCTGTACACCAGTAACCACCCCCCCCCCCCTGTAGCATTCCCTCCTTCTCAATGTAAAGTCTTGTTTACCCACATCACCTGGTGTATCATGTCCAAATGTGGAACATTTCCTTGTCATCATGTAATTTTATACAAAGTCTGATTATCTTTATGTCAAATATTCTACAAAATTAATGTAACCATAATGATTATCAATTTAGTCTTATATGGCTGATTTTGAAGCCTTGATATCAACTGTTCTTAAAGTAACTGTTTGGGTCCTTCCTCCTAACTGTGTAAGATTACTTAAACTTTAAAGAGCAATGACATGTAATGTAAAAAAAACTGAAATGCCTCACATTTAAATCACCTACTAGTAAACACTAACAGGTTTGTATAAAAAATATACAAAAGAATAGCATGAGTCTGAAAAATATTCTTAAATCCAAGCATTTTCACTTCAAACGAAAATCCAACATTGACTGTGTCCCAGCTTCAGTAGGTTTTTTGTCTCCAAAAACTAAATTTGAGTGACCATATTCTGATGACCTTGACCCCTGCAGGTCACCATCATGGCTGAAGAGGTCAAGAAACCGGTGGCCAAAATAGAACCCGTGCCCCAGGAGGCGGAGGTCAGAGGTCGCACCATAGAGGAGGTGGTGGCGACCATCCCGGTGAGTCTACTGTCATGATGAAGCAACTGTGGAGTTTGTACTTTTGTTGTTACCTTCAACTCGAATGAAAATTCATCTGTGATTGACACGACTATGAAGATTTTTTTCTTAGATGGATCTAATTGTTCCAAAATATGAGATATTTAGGCTTGCACAATAATCAATCAGTCAATCAATCAATCCATTGATCTGTCCATCCGTCAATCAATCAATTAGTAAACTGCAGGCAGCATCTGCTGATGCAAGTTGACTATAGACAAATCTCTCCAGGATGTTTGAATCCTTGTTAGAAATTCAGTTCTAGTCTCAGTATATAATCAATAGGTTAAACTATTACATTATGTGTGCCACCGTATAGATACTTTTATCATACTCTGTTTTCATGTTGATCTTTTGGTTTACTTTATCTTTTTTTAGCACGATAACTGACAAAGTAAATTGCTGGATAGTTTTAAAGAACACTTGCAGACAGATGTGCAAAGGTTATATAGGTGTGACAACTAGCTCCTGCTGTGCTGCGTGCCTGCGAAGCTGGTGTGTTATGCTGAAGGGCGGTTATACTGGTATATAGAATGATACAGACGCTGTGTCCTTTTTCCACAGCTTAGTAAAATAGGTATAAATGTAAGAAAAAGTAGGCTCACATGTAGCGATGGAACCGATGGATGGATGGACGGATGTAGCTTTGTATAAAATAAAACGTAACAACAAAATGTAGACTTACATGTACATGTAGTTTGGGTGAAATGTCCGTCTCGCCAACACGAAAGTCTCTCCCCCTGCAGGAGGGAAAGCGTCCGCTGGCCAGGATGACGTCCCTGAAGCGGCGCGGATCGACCGGCTCGGACATGTCGGGCGTCTCGTCTCCCGCCGACAGCGAATCAGAGGAGTACTATAGCGGCACCTTCTCTGAGTCAGGTAACACACCTGTAAAACATAACACACCTGTTATATAACACCTGTAAAACATAACACAACTGTATTACACACCTGTAAAACACACCACACCTGTATAACACAACACACGTTATATAACACCTGTATAACACGACACAACTGTTATATAACACACCTGTATAACACAGTGAATCAGAGGAGTACTATTATAGCGGCACCTTCTCCGAGTCAGGTAACACACCTGTAAAACATAACACACCTGTATAACACACCTGTATAACACAACACACCTGTTATATAACACCTGTATAACACAACACACCTGTATAACACAACACACCTGTTATATAACACCTGTATAACACAACACACCTGTATAACATAACACACCTGTATATCACACCTGTATGAACACAACACACCTGTTATATAACACACTTGTATATTACAGCAGGGAGTACATCTGACAAGTACTACATCGTCAACTTCTCCAAGTCAGGTAACATACCTGTAGACAGGTAACACACCTGTACAGAAGATTATGATGTGTAAGATTGGTATATTGCTGTCCACTGAATTAAATGATGTAAAAAAATAGATAGATTGGTGTTTGAAGTTGCTTGAGAGTACATGCAAAGAACAAAGATAAACATTATAGTACTCAGTTTGAGGAAGAGAATGCTGCATGTATGTTTTTAAAGCGGATGTTATGCGTTCACAGACACGGAGAGCAGTTCGTACTTCACAGCTGGTGAAGATGAAGAGAACACAGCTCCCGTGTTCCTGAAGAGGATGCTGCGGCAGACGGTCCAGGAGGGGAGCACCACCAGGTTCGAGGTCGTCGTCATCGGACAACCCAAACCTGCAGGTACGTTTGGTACCCTCGTCTCGTACCATAGACTGCCACTGTCAGGTACCGTAGTCAGACCCCAAAACCAAACCTGAAGGTACGTCTGGTACCATAGCCAGGTACCTAGGTCCAGTACTGCAGCCAGGTACCAAGGACCAGCTGCATATTACCATAACCAGATTCAGTAGTTAGACAACAGACTGAAACGTAAGATACAGTACTGTAGTCAGGTACTACCACAGTCTGGTACTGCAGCCCAAGTACCAAGGACCTGTTGCATAGTCAGGTATCTCTGCTTTGCACCATAACCAGGTACTGTAGGCAAGTAGGCATAGTCAGGCTGTGGAGACTCCAGATGAAAGGTTGCTGAAAAATTTACAGGCCGCAGCACTTTATTCAAAATGTACAAATTTAGCGGGCGCTCAAGATGAAAACCTTTCTTATGGGGCATCCTTTAGGGTGCTTTCAGGTTGGGTTCTGTGATGCATCAAATCTCCTCCTCCCTTCCCTCCTTCCAGTGATGTGGCTGAGGAACAACTTCCCCATCAAGGAATCAGAGGATTTCCAGTTTCTGCAGGAAGGAAACATTTACTTTAGGGTCCCCACATTAAAAAAAACATGCACCTGTAGTGCAACATACCATCTAAATCTCATTCTCTTCTTCCCTCTCTCTAGTGATGTGGCTTCGGAACAACTTCCCCATCAAGGAATCAGAGGATTTCCAGTTCCTGCAGGAGGGAAACATCTACTGCCTGGTGTTGCGGGAGGCGTACCCGGAGGACGCCGGGCTGTACACCTGCCGAGCCATCAACTCTGTCGACGTGGTGTCCTGCAGCGCAGAGCTACGCGTTGAGGAAGGTATGGTGCTTACTGTTTAATTCATTTGTTTTAGTGGGGACTCATTTTCACAGTTGGAGAGTAAAGGAGGTTTTCATGGTGTTCCATGCTCTGCAAAAAAAATTTGCTGGATATACAATGGAAACACACATCCCGCAGAGCAGGATTTACCCATCGAGGAACGTAAGGTCCTTAACCTACAGTTATTTTTGTGGGGAATTTTGTGGTAGAGAGGAAAGGAGATTTGATGATGATTTAAGTCTATGATGGAGAATTATACTGTACATGTAGTAAATTATATATAATTATGAAAACGTGCGTTTGCAGGGTGTTTTGGGGTAGAGAGGTAGCTGCAGAAACTTCTGAAAAATAGAAATAAAACCACTCGGTCTGTGAACATTTCAAGGTGTACTGCACTTTTTTCTAAACTGTAGCTTCCATTAAAATCTGCTGTAGCAGAGTGACTTGTTCTGTGGTTTGGATGGAGGTTGCAGAAGTAATGTGTAAAATGCACTTTTGTTGTCATCACTGTGCAAGAGACAATTGGAAACAAGTCGCAATGAATGCATGATAAGCTTAACTGTGGTGGAACTGCATCCCTAGCCGATGTCCTTGGTGCTGAAATGTGGATCCTTGTTGTACATAACACACAGTCTCCCAAACACATCAATATCTGTAGCATAGCAGTATCAATAGTGCACCCCTGCTGTTCCAAGCCTCCAGAGAGCACTCAGCTCCAGAAAGAGAAGATCTGGTGATGTAAGGTTAAACTTGAATGTTAAAGGTTAAATGTTAAAGGTTGAATGTTAAAAGTTGATGCTGTTGTCCATAGAGATGACAGACGAGGAGAGCCGATGGTCCATCCAGAGTTCCAGCAGAAGATCTATATGTGGTGATGTGAGGTTAAAGGTTGAATGTTGTAGGTTAAAGGTTGATGTTGTTGTCCACAGAGCTGACAGACGAGGAGGGAGAGCCGATGGTCCATCCAGAGTTCCAACAGAAGATCAAGCCGTGTGAGGTCACGGAGGATGACCCCGCCAGGATGGACTGTAAGGTCACAGGTGTGCCGGAACCTGAAGTCACCTGGTGAGATAATCCTTTCACCTTTACCTGTCACCTGGCTGTTTCTGTAATTCTGTATAGCTAATATGACTGCTCTTTGGTGTGCTGTATTACAACTCAGCTTGGCTTGACATGGCCTATTAGTAGCTGCTTATATCACACTAAATGGCAATACCCCAGTAACACCTTTGCACATCTACCTGTAGGTACGTTTTTACATAGATGTCATGCAGTCATACTTGTCTAAAAGCTGGCCTCAAAGTTTGAGCTGCATAACCTGCTGCAGTGACGAGGACAATAATTTTTGTTCTGTTGATTTTTTAATGGTTTGCTGTGGGGTTGTAAGGCGCCACTGCAGGGTGTTTGGCCTAGAAGCCAGCGGTCCTGGCTTCAACTCTGGTCATGCTACCGATCTTGTGCCCTCGGGAAAGCCACTTCACAGTTTCCCTATTCCACGAAAGTGTAGAAAAGGGTACCTGACTGTAGTTGGGTAGTTGGTTGGACAAGACGGATGGGCTGACAGCCTTCCAATACACTTATCCACTGTGTTCTGGACAATCCACTGCCCCTATCACCTCAAAGAGGCTATGGGACTACCTTAAAGTTTACTTTTTTTAAATTCTGCAGGTACATGTACATGTACAAGGATGGAGTAGAGATCACGCAAGACCCAGAGTACCAGTTCCTGTTTGTTGTCTGTTTTGTTGATTTTTTGTTTGTTTGTTTATTTCTGCAGGTACAAGGATGGGGTGGAGATAACGCAGGATCCAGAGTACCAGTTCCTGTTCGAGGACGAGGAGTCGATGTGCCTGATCGTTCCTGTGGCCAGTAAGAAACACGAGGGACTCTACAGCTGTCTGGCGGGGAACAAGCTGGGACAGGTGGCCTGCTACGCTCGCCTCACGGTCAAGGGTAAGGAAGCTCAGATTACAATCAAAACTGTCTATAAGGTTGTATACGGTTTGAGCTGCTCATGCCTCATGGTTAAGGGTAAGCAGCTGTTTACAGTCAAACATGTCTATAGGCTGGTTCACAGTTTGAGCAGCTCATGCTCATGTTCAAGTGCAAGGATTCAAGGAAGCTGCTTACAGACAAACCTGTCTATAAAGTTGTTCACAGTTAGAGCTGCACAATCACGCCTCATTGTCAAAGGTAAGTAACAGGACTGTATCCCAATTTTGCTTGTTGGGATGGGAAAAAAATCATCCCATCCGTCCCAAACATCTGAACTTCATGGCATGAAACTGTTGAAAACCTATTTTCATGATTCGATTTCCCGTAGAAAAGTCGCGCCGGCCGGCTCACCCCGGGCCCCCATCCTTCCTGACCACGCTGGCCGACGTTTTCGCGGTGGAGGGGTCGCAGGCTTGCTTCACCTGTACCGTGGTCGGGAACCCGGACCCGAACATCGAATGGCTGCTGGACAGCTGCGTACTGAAACCTACGCCGGACTTCTCGATGTCGTTTGAGAATGATATGGCGAAACTGATCCTGAAGACTGCGTACCCAGAAGACCAGGGGTTGTACACATGCAAGGTGAGTAACTTTACTTTACTTTCCCTAGTTGGGAAAACATATTATCTTTGCTGGTGTGTTCTTCTTTTTCTACTATCAGAAGCCAATCAGAGCTATGAACTGCTGTGAACCAAACACAGCTACAGGTTTGCGATAGCAATACCTGTCTTGTAATTTGTTTTTAAATTTTGTAAGTGCAATGCAAATGTAATACAATTTATACATTCAATGGTCTAAAGGAAGCTTCCACAACTGGAATCTCTTACTAGTAGATGTCACAATGTATGAGTGCAGATCATCTGATACTGTAATTCACTTTTTCTTCTCAGTACCAAACTTTCACGGTCTGAGAAAATTTAACTTGTTCTCGGAACTAAATGTTCTCGGTAAACAAATTTTTTGCTATCATCCCCAAGACGAATCATTTGTTATCGGCAATGATAAGTTCACGTTACAGTCGTCACCGTGAAAACCGTGAACATAAAAGTACATTGAAAAAATCAGGAATTACAGTAGTTGTTTGCTATAGGCGAGCAATGGCTACGGAGAAACGTCGTGCAGCGCGAGGCTTCACGTTTCCGAGGAGTATACGCTGGACACGACGCACGCCATGCCGCCGAAGTTCGTCCACACATTCCAGGATACGGACGCGATGGAGGGGCGGGAAGTACGGTTCGACTGTCGGATCATCGGGATTCCGCAGCCGAAGGTCGCCTGGTACCTGCACAACAGGTGAGTTATCTACATGCTTGCACCGCAGGTGGGGTGTGCCGCACTAACTTTAAGGAAGCAATATTCCATTAAAACTTCAAAAGTCTTCCAAAAGCTTTCATTTATATTTTAAATTCATTTAAAGATTTTCAGATCTTCAGGTCTTTCACCTCTTTGTCTCCTTACTTTACAATGCAAGACTTCTGCTGAAAGCGACAATTATATTTTGGCACATGCACATTGTAAAATTGAATTGAAATTATTTTGCATCTCTTGTATCTGAAACAACATCTTCTGTTAACCCTTTCTTGGATCAATCAATCATCTGCAAGCAACAGCCTTGATGCATTGTGACAGTTACTGTAGAACTGTCTCCAGAATGTTCCGTTTTCGTCTCGTGATGAAAAATCATATAAATGTACATTGTACATATGAAGGAATTTATGTTATTTAAATGATGACTGATGAGTTAAACCGTATGCTTTTCCAGGGAGGTGCAGGATTCCCTGGAGTACCGGATATTCCAGGCAAACGACCAGCACTCCCTTGTGATCCCGGAGGTTTTCCCAGACGATGAGGGGGAGGTGGTGTGCAAGGCTGTCAACACCCTGGGGGAGACCAGCTGCAGTGCTGAGCTGTTCGTGGATGAGGAGGAACCAACAATCACCAGGCAGAGGTACGTTCTGTTGTTGTTGTTGTTGTTGTTGTTGTTGAGGAACCAACCATCACCAGGCAGAGGTACGTCCTGTTGTTGTTGTTGTCCTGTTGTTGTTGTTGTTGTTGCTGCTGGGGGAATCAAGCTGCAGCGCTGAGCTGTTCGTGGATGAAGAGGAACCAACAATCACCAGGCAGAGGTACGTCCTGTTGTTGTTGTTGTTGTTGCTGGGGAGACCAGCTGCAGTGCTGAGCTGTTTGTGGATGAGGAGGAACCAACCATCACCAGGCAGAGGTACGTCCTATTGTTGTTTTTGTTGTTGTTGTTGATGAGGAGGAACTAACCATCACCAGGCAGAGGTACGTCCTGTTGTTGATCTTGGTGTTGTTGAACACGCTGGGAGAGAATCAACCATCACCAGGCAAAGGTATCAACTCACCTCACC
Source organism: Branchiostoma floridae x Branchiostoma belcheri (assembly GCA_019207045.1). Taxonomy (NCBI): domain Eukaryota; kingdom Metazoa; phylum Chordata; class Leptocardii; order Amphioxiformes; family Branchiostomatidae; genus Branchiostoma; species Branchiostoma floridae x Branchiostoma belcheri. The sequence continues at coordinate 573,039 of CM033041.1, read as the reverse complement.
TATCCCTTCCTTGACTTCTGTGTGGGTGCTTGGGGGCCACCATGATTGGTCCATCCACTATCTTTTATCCCATCTTTTATTTTTGTCTCTGTTTGAGATAACTTTTGCTTTTGTTTCCAGACAAGAAGGCAGCCCCACCACAGTATCTGTGTTCAGTGAGATCACTTTCCTTTTTGTACCAAGTTGAAACCACTTTCCTTTTCATTTCCAGTCGAGAAGGCAGCTCCACCACAGTTGCCGCTGCCGTCGGAATCATCCCAAACTTTGTGCAGCGTCTGCAGAACTCCGCCGTGTCAGAGGGCGAGACCGCGACCTTCCAGTGTCAGATTACAGGTGACCCCAGGCCAAAGGTCATGTGGTTCCACAAGAAGAGGGAAGTGACGGCGGCTCGGAGGGTCAAGATGTCTTATACAGGTGAGAATGTCTTAAAGATGACTGTTGAATAAAAGTTAGCAGGTCTCAAAAATATATTGTGGTAGGAATGTTCTAAATCTTAAAATTTTGAAGAATTTTAGAATTTAAACATTTCAAAATTCAAAAACCAAGGACTGCAAATTCTGTACCAAAAAGAACTTATTACAATTCAGAACAAGATGGTTTGGCCAACAATACAAAAGAAACTTATGGTTGTTTTTCTGTTGTCTGTACAGAAGAGGGTGTGGCTACCCTGGTCATCAGCAGTGTCAGCAAAGGGGACATTGGAGTCTACGCTTGTGTAGCGAACAGCCCAGCTGGGAAGGCCACATGTGTGGCAAAGTTACATGTGGAGACAGAAGGTGAGAATGTGGCAAAATGTCTTGCTACATGTGTTACAATGTAGAACCCAATAAAGAGTCAAACCCAAACAATAGAGTCATGCCTTGAAATACCAGAGTTACCAATCTAGGATTGATGTGTTCAAAAATTCGTACTTTCCCAGAACTATTGTAGAGTGGAATTTGTTATCACCAAATACAGTAGGGGCATCTTCTCTAGGTAGTTTTAAAGAACGCTTGCAGATAGATGTGCAAAAGTTCGGTGTGGCGGGTCGTTCGGTGTAATATAACCAGCTGCTGCCGCGCCGCGTGCCTGCAAAGCTGGTGTATTACGCTGAAGGGCGGTTATACCAGCAATATAGATACAGATACAGATAAACCCTAAAAATAAGATGCTTATGTCCCAAGCAAAAGTTTCAAATTTAAATCAGACAGCAATTCAAGGAGGAAATGTATTTTATCAAAACAGTAGTTTCAAAGTCAGCCAATATTCCTGTGGTCAGCTTGACTTTCAGGTTATTTGTTTGTTTGTTTGTTGCAGGTGTTACGGAGGAGGACAGAGAGCAGACCCCGCCCCGATCCCCGCACGCAAAGCCACAGATCAAGAAGAGCCGCAGCAGGGAAAGTATGACTGTCATGTTTAAAGAACAATACAACTGAACTCTGTAGTTTAATTTTCCTTTAGCACATAGCTCTTGGTGTAAGTAGTGTTTCGGCCCTCTAGTTCATTTTTAGAGCTGCAGGAGGCAGTTAAGTTTCAGACTTTAGAAGAGAGTAACTGAAGTGGTTGATGGATTGTCATGATTTTTGGTAAGAAGATAACTTGAGTAATGTCTGTGTATCTTTTCTGTCTCAGTTGCCCCGAAGCCTCCGTACGGAAAGCCGCGTATTTCCAGTCGAACAGCGACAAGTTTGATTCTGTCATGGAACCCACCGCCACCGCAGCAGGACACAGAGAGTTCACTGTCGTACATCATCGAGTTCAGGGAGTCAGAGGTGGGTATACGTAGTACATGTAGTTACTGTTAGCAGTTCATACTTCAGCAATGCTGACCTAGCACAATAACGAAAAACACCAAACTTGTAGAGTATGTAGTCCAGTGTTGAGTGACCCTACCTTTGGAACTAGAAGCCGTGAGTTCTAATCCGACTGTGTCGCTCACCTGACATACACGGTACTGGAAAGGGTTGCAGTCCTTAGGACGGGATGTTAAGCCATGGTCCACTGTTCAATGTGCTTGTCAAAAAAAAGCTAAGGGAATTTCCCCAGTACAATGAACCTGTAAATGCTGTACATAGCATCTTTCTTCTCTGTCACGACCAGTGGAAGACTAGCTCTTCAGTGAGCTAAAACTGGATCGAGATCACTTTCCTTTCCTTTCTTCCCAAACTAAAAGCTGTCTTTAAGAAGTTCCCCTCCCCGTTCCCTGCAGGACTCCCGGTGGCGGGTGAAGGCTAAGAACGTGCGGGAGACGTCTTACCTGGTGGACCACCTGCCGGAGGAAGGCGTCTTCTTCTTCCGTGTCAGCACGGAAAACGACTTCGGCGTCAGCGAGCCCTCGGAGGAGAGCAAAGCCTCCAACATACACGAAGGTCAGCCTGGGGATGAGTCGGGCGTCCCAGACGTTCGTCCCACTTCCCGTTAATATCAATTTTCTTCCAACAGTGACTGTTTATTAAAGGTAGAGAACGTACCTCCAAATTTTTTATGTCTGACAGAACATCTTGGTCACGGAGAATGGCCTAGTCTCGATCTCGCGAGAGAACACAAGTGACAAGACTATTAATTGATAGTAACCTCGAGTTCAATTCCGGCTGTTGTCGCTCACCCGACATGTACGCGACTGGAAAGGGTTGCAGTCCCTAGGACAGGACATTAAGCTGTTGTCCACTGTTCATTGTGCTTGTTGAAAAGAGCTAGTACAATGAACCTGTAAATACGGGCCTCCAACATACACGAAGGTCAGGACTGGGGAAGAGTCTTCACATTTTGAAACTCTGGTAGAAGAAATCACAGCAGTTACTTGACTACGATTATATTTCTTAAAGATGTAAAATAGGATATTCTTGCTGAACAGAAACATGCAAAATGAATGAGGAGAGCTTCCAACATACACGAAGGTCAGGCCTGGGGAAGAATTTTCCCAGTTTGAAACTCTGCTGGAAGAAATCACAGCAGTTACTTGACTATGAGTATATTTCTTAAAGATGTAAAATAAGATATGATACTCTTGCTGAACAGAAACATGCAAAATGAATGAGGAGAGTAAAGCCTCCAACATAATTACACGAAGGTTAGGCCTGGTGCAGAATCTTCCCATTCTGAAACTCTGCTGGAAGAAATCACAGCAGTTACTTGACTATGATTATATTTCTTAAAGATGTAAGATGAGATAACATATTCTTGCTGAACAGAAACATGCAAAACGAATGAGGCAAGCAAGGCCTCCAACATACACAAAGGTCAGGCCTGGGAAAGAATCTTCCCATTCTGAAACTCTGGTAGAAGAAATCACAGCAGTTACTTGACTAGGATCATATTTCTTAAAGATGTAAAATAAGATATTCTTGCCGAACAGAAACATGCAAAATGCATGAGGAAAGCAAAGCCTACAACATACACGAAGGTCAGGCCTGGGGAAGACATTCTTAACACTTCCCGTTTTGAAGCTCTGGTGAAAAAATCAGTATTTAACATTAAAAAGTGCAAACTTAAGATGTTCTTGACGATTATCTTAAATCTGCTGTTACATTGGGGTAGAAATGAAGATGGAAGCAGCTTTATTGGTTTATTAGTAACCAGGCTTCACAAAATAAGCAGTTACAGATAATAAAGTTAAGATTTCAACTTTGATTAGTTAACAACATTGTGTTAAAATAAGCTAAAGACAAAGTATATATCAGAGGTACATCATTTTGCAAACCTCTCAGATTTCATTCTGTGAATGTTAACAATAAATTAATCTAATTTAATAAAATGACTACAGCAGAGGAATTATTTGCCTGCAGTGAAGTGTGTCCTGAGACCCATACTCTGCCCCACATGCTGAGGGATAACCAGATAAAGAAACACACCTGTGACATTGATGTGTGCTACAAAATGTAGATAGGGTAGACATTACTACACATGTATGCTCTCCTGATAAAGAAACTCACTTGAAGACTCCTCCCCCTGCAGGTTCTGACTCCGAGGACGAGGATGTGTTGGGGAGACCAGGTCTGGTACGGCAGGGGTCCGTCAAGCGCCGCGGGCCGCCCGGAGCGCCCGAGTTCCTCAGCCTGCCCGAGGACTGCTTCACGCTGGAGGGAGGGACGGCCGTCTTCTCCTGTATGCTGAGCACCCGGCCTGCGGTCAGCACTGTGCAGTGGCTCTGGATGGGCAAGGTCATACTAGGTCAGGACTAGCGCTAGATATGTTAGACATTGCTGGACAATCATGTTCTTCTGTATGCTCTCTGCAATAGCTGTGGATGGGCAAGGTCATACTAGGTCAGGACTAGCGCTAGATATGTTAGACATTGCTAGACAAAAATGTTCTTCTGTATGCACTCTGCAATGGCTCTGGATGGGCAAGGTCTAGGTCAGGACTAGCCCTAGCACTAGATAGGGTAGAGATTGCTAGACAATCATGTTCTTCTGTTACAATGCACTGTGAGTGTGTTGTGGCCTTGGATGGGCAAGGTTATGCTAGGTCAGGATTAGTGCTACATGTAGGTTGTAGAGTTAGCAAAGCCACATGGTTGTTCATAAAGTAAATCTGAACTTGAAGTTGAATATTGCTGTTTGCAAGTGTGGGTTTCATGTTTCCTAAGCGCAGGAAACATGGCCTGTGTTCTGGAGTATTATTGAACCCCATGCAGGGTTCTACGATATGGACTTTAAGTCGATATTGTTCTTAACAATTGTCCCTTTCCTGTTCCAGAGAGCAGGAAGCACCAGCCAGTGTTTGATGCTCGGACGGGGGAGTCCAGTCTGACCGTACAGAGCGTCTCACTGCGAGACATGGGGCAGTACCAGGTCAAGGCAGAGAACCAGCACGGCGCAATGGCCTGCTCTGTGTGCCTCGGACTCGCAGGTAAACACACAAACACACAAACAATACAACAGAGCCATGGCCTGTTCTGTTTGCCTCTGACTTACAGGTAAACACACAAACAAACAAACAAACAAACACAGTACCAGGTCAAGGCAGAGAACCAATTGCAACACGGTGCCATGGCCTGCTCTGTATGCCTCGGACTTGCACGTAAACACACAACAAACAAACAAACACAGTACCAGGTCAAGGCAGAATGGTCAACCAGGTCAACCAGGATGGTGCCATGGCCTGCTCGGTATGTCTCGGACTCGCAGGTAAACACACAAACATACAATACAGTAGAGCCATGGCCAGCAAATAAAAATGTACAGAATTACAACATCTCAATAAAAAGTAATTGTTTATGGGGCAAGTGAATATTTCAACACTTGTGTAAGCCTGCTTGCTGTTGTCTGCAGAATCTCCCCAGTTTGACGTGACTAAGTTCATGCTCGGCACAAAGAAACACTGGGATTTTCCCTGTTGCGTCCCACAGTTTGATATGTTTTAGCACACAGAAACTCTGAGATGTTTAGCTCCACACACTGTTCATCAGATTTTCCTTGTCTTCCATAGAGTCCTCCAGTTTTAGCACACAGAGACCCAGAGATTTTCCCTGGTGTTGTCTGTAGAACCTCCGCAGTTTGCTATGTTTAGCTCCACACACTGTTCACCAGACTTTCCCTGCTCTTGTCCACAGAGTCCCCGCAGTTTGAGGACATCATGGAGGATGTGGAGATGTATGTGGGGGAGACAGGCCGACTGGAGGTCAGACTGTTCGGCAAACCTTTCCCTGACATCACCTGGCTCAAGGTGGGTATCAAACCTGACTACCTGCCCAGAAGCTCTTGTAGGGGTTCTAGGAACACTGACAGGGACCTGTATAGCTAGGAACTCTTGCAGTGGCCAGGCAGAGGCTTAGCGTTGCCATGGCAAACCTTTCCCTGCAATCACCTGGCTGAAGGTAGTCTGTCTCACCAGTCAAACACCCAAACAGAGGTCTTGCTTCAATGTTAAAATGTTTCCATGAGATCACATGGTGTATAAATAACAGCCAGGCATAATCTAAGACCCCATTCACACTCAGAAAAACGATTCGGATAAAACAATTATCCGAATAAACAAAAATTCTATCCGATCCAAAATTGCGTTCACACTCGTCTTCGACAATCCGATAAGTGCGCCCTCAGTCTTATCCGAATGAAACATTATGTTGAGGTCCAAGGGTAGCGTCATTTCTTACAGCTCAAAATGGCGGGAATCCACCAACTTTTAATGCTGTTGTTCCTCTGGAGAATGTTCTGTAGTCGTAGAAGGGAACGCAATCGACGATCTTTGGTCGCGAGAAGGTTTCACCGACAAAGTCTTCTGCATACTAGTATTGGGCTAGCTGTAGTACAGCTCATATGTACGCCACCAGAGCGGCAGACAGAACGATATGGGAGCAGGAGCGAAGCCATGATTGGTGGAACAACAGTGTGCTTTATTGAACATTTTCAGACTCGGACTGGCAGAAAAACTTCTAATTGAGCAAACTCACCTCTGATAAGTTCCATCCTATCCACTTAAAGTGAATCCTATCCACTTGCGCGTTCACACTGCCGAATCGCACGAATCGGGACTCCCCGCGGCGCAGTTTTATCCACATCCCGGAGTTCTATCTACCTCCCCGAGGTGGATCACGAGGAATGAAATCCAAGTGATTTGGGAGCGTTCATACTGCTAAGTTTTATTCGGATCGGGTAGTTTTATTTGGATAACATGTTTTATTCGAATCGTTTTTCTGAGTGTGAATAGGGTCTAAATGCTCTTGTAGCTAAGAATGTAGCTAGGAGCTGTGGCCAAGAGCTGTTGTATAGGTCTGTATAGCCCTGTGTGACAAACTTTTCCTGACAACACTGACTGTAACTATGACCTGATTGTAGACTGTATTAGCAACATTTAAGCATGAATCCACTAGAAATCCCCCCTCCAAACAAATGTAACAGTAGCTAGCAGTCAGAGCTTAATATTCAGAAGTGCACATTCTGAATTCTACATGTATTTCACTATTTGTATATATATGTTCAACTTGGTAGAACTTGTGCAGAAGTATACCCTAAATAAACTTGGCACAAAAAGTTTCGCATATCAACTTTCATTCAATTTGGTTGATCATATTTCTGATGTTTCTGCATCAATTTCAATGTATCATATATCAATTGAAAGCTAGCGTGATACCCTTTCCCACGGTATCAGACTCATTATAAATGTAAACTCACGAAACGAGCTCAGGGCCCGCTAACATGAGTGGGACACCAGAGATGATGATGATGAGATATTAAAAATACCTGATTGTAGAATCAGTTAGAAATTTTGGTGCCCTGTGCAACTGTGGAATGTTTTAACCCTTTTTCTGCTGTCTAACTACACCAATACATCATCATGTTCGTCATCTTTGCCACAACCAAATTGAATGCAAATATGGTGCCAGTTAAAAGTCTGAGAGTAAGTTTGTATCTGTTTTCAGGGTTCAGAGGAACTCCCCAAGGAGAAGCGTATCAGCACGACAAGGAGCGACGAAGAGGTGGTTCTGACGATCAACAGTGCCGTCCTGTCTGACACAGGAGTCTACACCTGCACGGCCAAGAACATCGCGGGGGAAGTTTCCTGCAAGGCACAGGTCACCGTGTCCCCAGGTAAAGGGTCTTGAGACATCTTAGAAAAAATTCTATTTACAGAGACAAGTCTGAGACAAACGCAAGCTAAGGCTCAAGCCACAGTGTCTCCAGGTAAGATACCAGGTCTTAGAAATTATCTTGTGCAAGACTTGAGTCACTTGTTTCCTAACAAGACAAAATAAAAAAATGTCTTGTGTTAGAATTTTTAGAGGAAAGTTCTCGTATAGTTACAGTGTATCATGTAACTTTGTCCTTACTTAGTAAGATGCCTTAGAAAAAATGTGCAAGACAGTGAGTCTTCTGGTAAATTTCTAAGGCAAAACGTTTTCTCTACCGTGCAGTTCCTGAGTCCACAGACACAGAAGCTGAGGAAACCTGCTGGACAAAAATCCACACCATCCGGGAACAGTACAGGATACATGAGGAGCTGGGCAAGTAAGTTGCATAGAGAAAAACTTAACGATCACTGTTACATTTTTTGTCAGGGTATAACACAGTTTCTGGTCGCACAGTTTCATCAGGCTGGTTAATTTCAAGAAAACAAATTCTGTGACATTCTAATACCCTGAGGAACGTGAAAGACGGTCACCCAAATGTTGGCCAGTTTACAGTATGTTGTTATTTATTGTTATTGTGTTGTTTTTATGTATGCGCATGTGCCCAGGATTGCCTGAAAAACAGGTCTACGTTGAGCTGAGATGTATTCCTGGTTAAATAAATAAACTGAAACTGAAACTGACTAATATATGTACTTGTGTACTAAGAACATACCGTTATCACCTTGCATAAAGGTTTTAACAGAGATATTCAACAAAAGCTACATTGTTGTAAAAGCTCCTGTCCATGGTATATAGCCAAAGCAAGAAAGAGCATCCAAATCAATTACGACAGCACCATTCTGAGAATGCAAGAGTCCTTCTGATATGGTGCTATAAACACCGTGAACCTGTCCTGTTATTCCAGAGGGGCCTTTGGGATCATCAAGCGAGTGACGCACCGCAAAACAGGCAAGAAATTTGCCGCTAAGTACATCCGGTACAAGCCCCACCGCAAGGCCGACCTCCAGCGAGAGGTCACGGTCATGTCCAAACTGGAGCATGCTGGGATTGTACAGCTGGCGGAAACATTCCTGGAGACCAAGTTTGTTGTCATGGTGATGGAATAGTATCCTTTCAGACATAGTGTTAAAGATTTTAGGAATCAGGGCTTATGAATTATGATGATTATAATTTGCTTTACCCTACAAATACCTTATAAAGTCTCAATCATCAATTATGAAAATTAACTGTTTCATGGGTTACATGATTGGACAAAATTTTATGAATAGTTCATTCATTTTGTAGGGATGGAAAAGGAAGAAAAGCTAAGGAGTTTATTTGCTTTCTTACAGCTTAGTTCACTTCACAATAGTTTGGTGACACTCTGCCCTAATGTGCCACATTTTGAAACAAGACCAAAAGCCCTTGATCACTGAGTCAGACCTGAAAAACTACATTCCTGAAAAAGGTACTGTAAATGTATTTAAGTTCGCGGGGATTTGATTTCGCGGTGGATTTAAGTTCGCGGTAACACCATTGACTGCAATCTAATATCATAATAGAAAAATGTTTGCGGTGGTTTTAAATTCGCGGTGAAGTGGTCACCGGGAAAACCGCGAACATTAATCCGCCGCGAACATTTCTGCATTTACAGTAACTTAGGCAAATGAACATGCAAACATGATTATGATACAGAAAGGCTTTGTGTGAGAAGCACCTTCAAACGCCAGTGAGAGTCCGCCACATAGATTCCTTTGTACAAAATTGGACCATTGTTTAGAGTATCGCCCATTCACAAGCTTTCACAAACAATTAGGTCCAGGTTCAGGTCAAGACTGGGACCTGATCCTCTGGACCTGAACTGTACCACTGGTCCTGTACCTGAATTTTCTGTACCAGTACTCACCCCTACTAGAGATGGTTTGAAAGTTATACAGAAGAGGGAAGAGAGAAGCACCTTAACCCCCCACAGTGTTGTGAAATACCACCTGCATATGCAGGTTAGAGCAGATAAAATTGGAGCTGTGCAGGTATTTCTGGTGTCTACCTGCAGCTAACCTGCACTGGTCCATGTACTAGGATTTAAACATATGGTGTAGGTGCATGTGGATTGTTATTAGCTGCATTAACTGTTACCACCTATTAAGTATAAAATAATGATGATGATGAAATAATGTTTCCTGAACAATTTTAGTATGATCCATACTTCCTAAATTCAGAGTGGTACACTGTCAGGTAAAATTTGTCTGGTGCAGGTACAAGTAATTTTCAATGCCACCTGCACCAGGTATGCAGAAAAAAAGTATTTCGAGCCCTGAAAACAAACAAACAGCAGAGAGAAGCACCTTAACCGACCACAGTGTTGCGATGGGCGAGCTGCTGGAACACCTGGTGAAGGTGCCAGACCTGAGCGAGGCAGACATCGTGCCATACCTGTCCCAGCTGCTAGGGGCGCTGCAGTACATACACAGCAAGGACATCGTCCATTTAGACATAAAGGTAGGTCATACCCACACTTCAGCGATATGAGAAGATTTTGTGCCCTCCACATTTAACTAAGTCTAAGTGGGATTCTTAGGTACTGGGTTTGCATGGGTAGCACAGTATTGCCATATCGTAATAGCTAAGATTGTTAAGTAAATATGGTGTGATTTAAAAAAACAACCCAAAAAAAAGTGACCTCCCATACCAAATTAGAAAGCATCGAGACAAAAACATTCTCCATAGACAGCAAGGACATTGTCCATTTAGACATAAAGGTACCGATACTCACACTTAATGAGAAGACTTTGTGCCTTCTACCTTTAAGTTAGTCTTAGTAGTATATACATGTTGTATCTTGAAAAAAAGCTTTCCACCCCTGGTGGCTGTGACCACTGACCACTGACCAACATATGACAGGTAGCGTAATGGATTTCATAGACAAAGAACAAATCCTTTTATGATTTGTATGTTTTGTATGTACTTTTTCATCATGCATCATATTCTATTAGGTATACATGTAAAGTCAATGGTCACAAAAGTTGAATTCTATTCCTTCAATGGTGACTCAGTAAATGTATGGCAGTAGGAAGGATCCATTTCAGCACCAAGGACATCAACAATGGAATCTCTTTCCACTTAAATACATGAAAGTTTCCTTTTACCCACTTTAAGTCCATCCTCTGTACCCCCTTACTTCACCTGCTTCTAACTACTACCGGTCGTAGGGGCCTCCAAAGACCTAAAACAAAGGGCCAAGATCTACGTTGTTTACCAAATGTGAAGTTCTACACTCTACATTGCCAAATCCATTTAAGATTCCCCTACATTTTTCCAGAAAAAGGCATGTACTAGAAACCTGTATACTGTTAGGCTAATATTGAGCCTGCACACCTGCATGTAAGAGTGACCTCTGACCTTTGCCCTGTACCCTTTACCCCCAGCCCGAGAACCTCCTCCTCACCAAGTCGGACTCGGGGCAGCTCAAGCTTTGCGACTTTGGGTTGGCACGGCAACTGTCGCCAGACATGCCCGAGATATGCAGATTCGGCACGCCCGAGTTTGTTGCCCCGGAAACGGTTGCCAAGGAACCTGTGCACCTGACGACCGACATCTGGAGCACTGGGGTCCTGCTTTATGTTTTGTAAGTCTTAGAGAATCTTAAGGGTAAAATGAGATTCTAGGAACCTTATGAAAAGAAATTACAAGAAATCTCCCATCATGAAATGCCTACAAATATAAATCTTACAAGCCATTGAATCAATTTTGAAATACTCTTAAACTCACTGCACGTCCAGTAAAACATTAAAGATTTTCAACTTTAAAAAAAAATTCTGACTTGAAGCTCAGGCTCTGCTTACCTACATGTACTGCAAGGTTGCAGTCTTTATTTGAAAAGAGGTACAATTACCCTATAGATATTGTACATAGCATTCCTGTCCACTCTTCAATAAATTGTACTTGTCGGAAAGAAATAGGTCAAGTTTATTGCAAATTCTTGCCCGTGGGCTAATTGCAGTTAACATAAAAGATTCAAACAAATGTACACGATACAAAAACACAAGTGTCTACTCTAGTCTAAAGGTAGTAAATTCTAACTCTAGATCCTGGGTCAATGGGTTCGACTCCTTTTTCGAAGACAGTGGAAGACGAAAGATCCCACCTTTTTTATTATGTGTGGGTTTTGTGATGTTAGAAGGAGAACTGATTTCTTTTTGTCAGTGAATGTGAGGAAGTTTGGGTGGAATTTGATGGTCTCTTCGAACAGCTCTTTTCTTTCTTGATTATAGAGAGAGCAGTTTGACATAAAATGTGTTTCGTCTTCCACCACGTTTGACGTACACTGTTTGCACATTCTTTCACACACGGATAGCCTCTTGTACCGCCCTCTCTCAATTTCGAGAGGGTGGGCACTAATTCTAATTTTGCTGATTGCCGAGCGTAAATCAAAATTATCTAATTCTAAGTATTTTTCCATAGTATGTGCTGTTTTACAGGTCTTATAAAACCTTAGCTTACCAGTATCTATACTCAAGTTATGGCGAGAGGTTTGGATATACATATCAGAGATTCTAGATCTTATCATTGTACATATAGATCTGATATCACTAAGTGAGTTACATGAATACAAAAGGTAGGAGTGGCCACTACCATCTAAAATTTCTTTCACTCGTTGTAATAAAGTTCTTCTACGACTATTAGAATTAGATTTGTGTTGATACAAAAGGGCATCAGCTTGTAACAAATGTCTTTGAGAATCCATTTGTAATAAGCGTAGCCAGTAACGAATAACACGCACAGATATATCTAAGTCTAAAGGAAATCTGCCAAGCTCTGCTCTAGAAGCTAAATTGCTACAATTTCTGGAAACTCCAAGTATATTCTTACAAAAGCGGTGATGCGAAATTTCAATTGGAGAGTTGTCATTAATAGACTCTGTGCCCCAAATTTCACACCCATATAGGAGAATTGGCTTTATGCAAGAATCAAATATTTTTAGCAGGCACTTTGGCGAGACAGATGAGCGAATGAGAGATTTCAAACTATACATAGCTTTACGAGCTTTGAGTGAAAGTTGTTTCTTGGTCAGGGAGAAACTTCCCGACGATGTAATAGTCAGGCCTAGGTAGCAGTAAGAAGGTACTATGTCCAGGGTATCTTGATCAAATACGAATGTTTGGTTTCATATAGGAGGGTTTCTCTTGTACAAATGAAGCTGTAAATACAATACATAGCATCCGTCTTCTCTGTCAAGACCAGTGAGCTAAACTGGTTCCAAACATTGTTTTTTTCCCCTTTTCTGTAGGCTCAGTGGTGTTTCCCCCTCCATGGGGAACAACGACAAGAAGACGCACAAGGAACCTGTAAATACTGTACACAGCGTCTGCCTCCTCTTTCACAACCAGTGGAAAACTAGCTCTCAAAGGAGCTGAGCTATGTTGAATTTTTGTTTCTTTCCCCTTTTCTGTAGGCTCAGCGGTGTTTCGCCCTTCATGGGGAACAATGATAAGGAAACGTACACGCGCGTGAAGGCCGGCCACTGGGCCTTCGACCAGAAGATCTTCAACCACATCTCCAACGAGGCCAAGGACTTCATCACCAAGATGCTCGTGGTCGACCCAAAGTACGCTCTACATCTTAGAAACCATTCTAGATCCTAATACCAGTAGTACATTGTAGGTCTTCTGCATTTATCTTATTGAAGTTTATGGAAAACATCAACAAGTACACTCTACATCTTAGAAGTTCAACCATTGTTTAAGATCCTACTTTTAGGATCATCTCTTCTAGGGCTTGCATTTATCTCACTGACATTTCATGAAAGCATCAGAGAAGCTTGTGGTCAACCCTAAATATTTCTTAGAAACCATTTAATATCCTAATAGACTAAGTACATTGTTGGTCTTCTGCACTTATCTCACTGCAGTTTAAGGACTTCACCAACACGCTAGTGGTCGACCTTAAGAAGGTTCTAAATCTTAGACACGATTCTTAAAAATCCTACTAATGCGTGCTTGTAGTTGACTTAATCACTATGTCTTAATCAGTCTAAGAAATCATTTAAGAGGTTTGTATAAGTCTTAAATGTGTGTCATAATGCTGTTCAAAATGTCTCAAAGTAAAGTCCTGACTTCTTTTCACTCCCCAGGAAGAGACCAACAGCCAGCCAGTGTCTTGATGACGTCTGGATTAAGGTACAGGGGAGGTCTAGGAGATTAGTAGGAGTGGTGCAAATATATATTGGGGGGTCTAATTGTACAATAAATTTGGGGGGGCGGTAATTTTATGAAACCTCTTCTATCTTCTATCTTCATTTTTTAAAACTAAATAGATGAATCAAAAGAGTCCAGAAGTAAATCTCAGTTTTTACCCAGTTGTACGATTCATGTATTTGAATATTGTTTAGTACCTGGATGTCTAACATATCATTTTCTAGTGCCATAAGAAAGACATCTCAAAAAAATCAGTGTCACCTTGAAGCCAAATAGTAGACATTGTGTGACGCTCTCCTTTACCTTATCTAAGAATCCAGTTTCTAAGGAGACAGCGGCGAAGGTCAGCGCAGATCGTCTCAAGTTCTTCCACTCCAGGCGCAAGTGGCAGGTAAGGAAACCTGTTCCCTGGTTTGTTGAACACCTTGGTACCATAAGTAAATGACCTGTTTTATATGTCTTTTATATGTCAGAATATTGAGAAGGGCTTACTGCGTGCGAACAATTTGTTGTAAGCAACATTCTAATCTAAATTGCTACATTTCATGTATGCATGAATCTCTAAATCCACCCAAATCCAATCTCTTGGTTTTTATAATTATTCAATTAAACATTGGAAGATGAGGGGAAAGTCTTGGTACACAATGCAGTTGTGGGGAGTGAGAGCCAGGTTCAAGCCTTCTGCTGTTGTTGTTGTCCTCTTGCTATGAGTTTACACAAAAATGCCCGAAATCCAACAAATGAAAACTGCACATGGTCTGAGACAGTGTGCTAAATATTAAAGATGATGGATTTTTACTCCAAAAACACCAGTGTCGATGGGGACTACACATTAATGAGCCCAGTTTAATTTTACACTCACTTAAAACCCTTTTCTTTTGAGCTACCCTCAGCCAACAACCATTTTTCCTCAATGATAAATGATACCAAATTTTTCCCCTATATTGTAAAACTGTAAGTGCAGATGATAAAATATCACGATTCTTACCTTTACAGAAATCGCTGATCTCAGTGGGCGCTCCTCTGAAGATGCGCCCGATCTCGCAGGTTCTCGCAGTGGCGGGCGGGTCCCAGTCGCTAGGCATCAAGCGCGGCCCCGACGACAGCGACTCACCGTTGTCATCGGAGGCGGAGACCACTGACATCGAGGCGCTAACGTCTGAGGTAGGAATAGGGGGATTATTATTAATATCATTACCTCATGGAAAACGGAGATATGTACTCTGTGTGTTTGTGCATCTGCAGTTGGGCAGCCAGCCAGGATGCGATAATGAAATGGTGTTTGTTTTGTTTTGTTTGTAATGGGATACATGGAGAATTGGATATCTGGTTTGGCTCTGCTCCAATGTTGTAGACATATAGGAAGTATTATGACTGACACGACTAAACCCACACAGTTATATCTGGGCTTTTGGGATATAGTACCCATTTAGAACTTGTTCATGTACATTTGCTACCATCTGCAGCAAAATCATTGCCATAGCACTTCATGTTATTACTTCTAAACTATGCTTAACTGGAAAAAAGACTCCAAAGGCCCAGGTTCATGCCTTGGTGTACCCAGATTAGGCAATAAATACATTGTACTGAGATTTCAAATAGCTAATTTTCTTCCCAGTTGGAATGTTTGTGCATTTTCTTCTTCTGTCCTGCTTTGTTCTTCATCTTCATCAAAACACTTCCTTTAACACTGGTCACTGGAATGTTACTTTGTGAAGTTTAAGAGCTTGATAAGTTCTAATTTTGTACAATTACATTTCATTCCATCACTCATTCCATGCCTTCATTCTTCCCATCGTGTCTCTTTCCTTCCTGTCGTCTGTCCACTCCTAACAGTCCTCTCGTAACCGCTCTCCTTCCCAGGCTCCTAAGTCCCCTCGTAACCGCTCTCCTTCCCAGGCTCCTAAGTCCTCTCGTAACCGCTCTCCTTCCCAGGCTCCTAAGTCCTCTCGTGACCGCTCTCCTTCCCAGGCCCCTCAGTCCTCTCATAAGCATTCTCGTATGCAGAGTTTTCGTAACCGTTCTCGTTCACAGGCCGACACGATGGAATCCGGTACCGACAGCGACCACGGACCCTCTCCCATCCCAGGGAGGCGCCCCCTACAACCCCAGTCTGGTACTGCAGCGGACAAAACCCCAAAGAAGCCAGAAAAACGGGAGATTCCAAAGCTTCCTCAGTTGGTGATCCGAAGATCTTCGCTATCGGACAGTGACGAAAATCCCCTCAGTCCACCGTTAAGCCCTCCCCTACAGAGAGAATGGGACAAACCAAAGGGTCAAGAGAGGTCGCCCAAACGGCGACCAAGAAGCCCGAGTCCAAGGAGAGGAAGGAGGGAAGAAAAGAGAGATGAAAAGGAGGGAGGCAAGACACAGGGAGAAAAGACCCTCAGACCTCCACACTTAAGAAAGTCACGCTCATTCGAAAGTGATTGTTCAAGATCTCAAGAGAAAACAAAAACCTCCCCGAAATCAATCAAAAAGAGTGATTCCACCGAAGATTCACGGAAGAAATCGAAAGAGAAGCAACGACCAATGAGACGAGCCCATTCTGCGGACCGGTACCTGTCGTCACGCGGTATCGAACTCCCCGCGAAGGACGGGGAAAATCTCGTCCACATGTTGCGCCGGATGGCCTCAACAGAAAAGCCGTCCCAGCTGGCAACGTTACCGGAGGATTCGGCAGAGGAGGGGCCGACCCCACGCAGGGTCGGGTCAGAGGTCAGGTCAGAGGGCACGACCCGGCCGCCCCCCAGGGTGCTGTGGACGGTAGGGTCGGAGGAACTGAAGACTGAGAAGAAGAAGGAAGAGGGAGGGATAAAGATTCCCAGGAGCTCCATCATCAGGTAACACAACTCACCTTTACATGGGACAATGGGCACACCTGTGCAGGTGTACAGGGGAACAACAGAACATTAACAATCTCTCTAGTATGCACCGAAGGTTCACCTCATGTCAGTTCAGATTATGAGGAACATATTTAGGAATAATCTTAGGAGTAATCATCTTCAGGTTGTCTTCTCCAACCCACAGGACCCCCTATAACTAAATTAATGTTGAATTACATTGCCCAGTTTCAAACAATTGCATGCTACTGGAAAGGGTTGTAGAACAGAACATTGGGCAATGCTCTCTATACCTGAAAACATTTATGAATCCTGGACATGGAATGCGGCATGCAGTTCATTGACACAGCAAACGTACGGGGGATTTCTACAGCTTTGTTCAGCAAACACAAACGCACAAAGGCAAAGAGAAATATATTTCAATAGCGATGTTTGTATGAGCATGTACCATGCTAGATTCATTTTCGTAACTGGCAAACATGTGATTTTGCACAGTGGAGGCATGCGTGACCTTGACACGTCGGAGCGACCACGTCTGAAGCGAGGGAAGTCAGCAGAGGAAAGGTTAAGGGTCACGGAAAGTCGGGAAACAGAGGAGCGACGACGGAGACTCAAGAAGGCTGGAAGCGCCGAGGCAGCCCTTACGACGTCTTCAGATGACGACATACCGCGGGGTAAGGCTACGACAAGTCAATTTGTTGGTTCTTGGAGAAAAAACATCCTCTGATAAAAAACTAAAAGTGAAACCAGAGGACAGAAGTATGCATTGGTGCACACAGTTATCTAAAGAGAGTATCATACAGTCAAACCTGTTTATAAATGACAACACGATGGACTTTGAAAAATGTATAGACAGGATTCTTAACGTTTAGTTGATAGATAATAACCAAAGGTACCATGGCAACAACAAGTGGTCACAATGGCCATGTGGTTCTTATTTAGACATGGTTTCTGGACATGCTGGTTTAACTGCAAGGGGTAAAAAGTAATTTGCCTACATTATACAAATTTAACAGCCTTGCACATAAGCATCTATGAATCTAAGTCTTTTAGACATGAAAATGAAAGTAAATTTGTAATCATCTTTATTGTTTTTAATTTCATGACCTGCAGGAGAGGTTGCCAGGGACGACCGTAGCCGAGGAGCAAGACGGCCGGGAAAGCTGCGCAGAGCGATTTCTGCCGACGCCGACATCTCACGCCCGCTCGAACTCAGGTGGGTTGGGATTACTGGAAATTGGAAAGCTAGAAAGGGTACAGAACCTGCCCTATTCTGTATTGAAAAAAAAAACTACAACAATGGTGCTAGTGTCACCAAAATGAGATCTGCAGTGAATGTCACTCAAACACAAAAGAAAAATGTCCAGACTATGCATGATGTACAAAATCACTGATAGACTAGTGGACTACTACGTATCTACAAGACAAGCTGAGAAAAGAACAAGAAAAAGCCGTGCCTTCAAGAACCAGAGCTGAGGTGTTAAAAATTTGCTTTCCCTATAGAACCTGGGAAGGGTTCTATTCCTATTCCCTATATGTAGTATCTATTCCCTAGAAGTACTACTATAATTGTAGAGTGGACCATGTTGCCTCCAAGTACAGTTCAGTTCATTTCAAGTACAGTAGATAGGGGCATGACAAAGCATTCCAGAGGTTTACAAAATCGAAAATTTGTGTCAAGAAGATACAATATTTTTCCAACTGAACAGGAAGCAGTCGTCATCGGTACGGATGCCGGAGGAAGATTCCATCACCGCACGGCAGACTTCGCTCCGTCTCATCCGTACAGAGTCACCTGACGGGGACGGTACACCTGCCGCTTCACCTGCTGGCCGCGCCCTCCGGAGGAGTTCATCTGAGGACATCTCCAGGGGAGGGGTCACCTTGCTAACCAGGTAAGGGTCATGTCAGGACATCTCCAGGGGAGGGGTCACCTTGGCAACCAGGTAAGGGTCATGTCAGGACATCTCCAGGGGAGGGGTCACCTTGTTAACCAGGTAAGGGTCATGTCAGGACATCTCCAGGGGAGGGGTCACCTTGGTAACCAGGCAAGGGTCATGTCAAGACATCTCCAGGGGAGGGGTCACCTTGTTGACCAGGTAAGGGTCATGTCAGGACATCTCCAGGGGAGGGGTCGCCCTGGTAACCAGGTAAGGGTCATGTCAGGACATCTCCAGGGGAGGGATCACCTTGGTAACCAGGTAAGGGTCATGTCAGGACACTTGATCAGTGTTTGTTGCCGTTATCGCCCTTAAAGTGTTGGTCTGTTTTGTTGTCTTTGGTGGTGTTGTAGTACCAACAGTTCTCCGCAGGGGGCACTACAACACTATCTGTTCCTGTTATCACCCTGTAGAGGCCTGTCGGTGGACAGCTCGCTGAGACCGGGCATGCGGCGGGGACGCTCGTTCGACCGGCCCAAGATGCTGTCTCCAACCAGCATCCCCACCAGGGGTTCCGGGGTGGAAGGTAACAGTAGAATTTGATATAGATCTCATTTTGCAGGGAATATCTCCTTAAAATTCCTAGTAACATCGAATGGTTATGCTTTCTTTTCTGGCTTTTTTTTATTTTGAAAGGAGTTGCTATTGGAAAAGATCATTACTCACATTACAACCTGCAATTGTCAACTTGAAATTTCATCTGTGTTGGAAGAAGTCATTCTGGAACAGTTGAACTGTAATTTCCAGCACAAAAATTCCATGACAAAGATTGGAGCTGTTCAGTCAAAAATTTGGGTAAGTCCCCTTTTTGAGTTGGAAATTACAGTTCAACTTTTCCAGAATGACCTGGAATTGTTAGTCTTCACTCTTATTGACCAGTTGGCGATCATGCAAGGTGGGGACAACTGACGATACACCAGAGAGTGAGTAAGAGTGATATCTAATTATAAATATCTAATTTTGCTAACAATCTTCTCTCCTTCTGCCCTCCAGAGTTTGCACCTGTGTTCAGAGAGAAGTTGAAAGATGAGGCGATCGCTGACGGCTGCCCTGTGCTTCTGACCTGCCTGCCTGCAGGCAGCCCCCAGCCGACTGTGCAGTGGTACGTACAGTAGAATTCTGTTAACTGCATGTCTGTGTGTCTGTCTGTCTGTCTGTGTGTGCAGCCCCCAGCCTACTGTGCAGTGGTATGTACAGTAGAATCCTGTTAACTGTCTGTGTGTCTGTCTGTCTGTCTGTGTGTGCAGCCCCCAGCCGACTGTACAGTGGTACGTACAGTAGAATCCTGTTAACTGTCTGTCTGTGTGTCTGCCTGTCTGTCTGTCTGTGTGTGCAGCCCACAGCCAACTGTGCAGTGGTATGTACAGTAGAATCCTGTTAACTGTCTGTCTGTGTGTCTGTCTGTCTGTCTGTCTGTGTGTGCAGCCCCCAGCCTACTGTGCAGTGGTACGTACAGTAGAACTGTTAACTGTCTGTCTGTCTGTCTGTCTGTGCAGTCCACAGCCGACTGTGCAGTGGTATGTACAGTAGAATCCTGTTACCTGCATGTCTGTGTGTCTGTGTGTCTGTCTGTCTGTCTGTCTGTGTGTGCAGCCCCCAGCCTACTGTGCAGTGGTACGTACAGTAGAACTGTTAACTGTCTGTCTGTCTGTCTGTGTGCAGCCCACAGCCGACTGTGCAGTGGTACATACAGTAGAACTGTTAACTGTCTGTCTGTGTGTCTGTCTGTCTGTGTGTCTGTGTGCAGCCCACAGCCTACTGTGCAGTGGTATGTACAGTAGAATCCTGTTAACTATGTGTCTGTCTGTCTGTCTGTCTGTGTGTGCAGCCCCCAGCCAACTGTGCAGTGGTATGTACAGTAGAATCCTCTTAACTGTCTGTCTGTCTGTCTGTCTGTCTGTCTGTCTGTCTGTGTGTGCAGCCCACAGCCAACTGTGCAGTGGTATGTACAGTAGAATCCTCTTAACTGTCTGTCTGTCTGTGTGTGCAGCCCCCAGCCTACTGTACAGTGGTACGTACAGTAGGATTCTGTTAACTGTCTGTCTGTCTGTCTGTCTGTGTGTGCAGCCCCCAGCCAACTGTGCAGTGGTATGTACAGTAGAATCCTCTTAACTGTCTGTCTGTCTGTCTGTCTGTCTGTCTGTCTGTCTGTGTATCCCCCGCCTACTAACAGTTGCATGTATGGTAGAATCATGTTAATTGTATGACTGATTTGTCAGCGGATTTTCTGCAGTTACCAGCTTTTTTAGTCGGATTAAATCAGTCTGGTCCAATGCAGCTTGTACCCACCATACAAAACTGGACCAGGTGTGTTACACCTACATGCACGACGGGGAATATAAACTTAGCCATGCTTGCCATGGGATTCGGTTCTCACCGCAAAAGCGCCACCTACATCAGTCACATACAGCAGTGGCAAACTGCACTCAGTCAGAATCTCTGAGGAAGATTTCTTACAGGCATCAAAACATAAGCAGGTGAGATTTTACTGTTAGTGTGAAACAAAACTCCAGTAATCTTAAAGCAGTTTTCTTTCTACTGGAACAAACAAAAGATTCCCATTTCTCATCCCCGTCCCTCCAGGTTCAAGAACAACGAGTTGATCATCGAGAGCGAGCGGATCAAGCTCTCCTCCGGGGACGACGGGAAACACACGCTCCACATTCCGCAGGTGCAGCTGGGCAGGGATGTGGGCGTGTTCACCTGTACGGCGAGTAACAAGCTGGGCTCTGTGTCTACATCCTGCAGACTACATGCTGCTAGTGAGTACTATCTCATTTACAGGGTTGGTAGTTACTAGCACTAATAACTGAACTGGCCAGGGATGTGGGTGTGTTCACCTGTACGGCTAGCAACAAGCTGGGCACCGTGTCTACGTCATGCAGACTACATGCTGCTAGTGAGTACTATCTCAACTACAAGATTCGTAGTAGCTTATATAATTATAGGAATGATAACTCACAAGTAGCTGGGTAGGGATGTGGGCGCGTTCACCTGTACCGCGAGCAACAAGCTGGGCACTGTGTCTACGTCCTGCAGACTACACGCTGCTAGTGAGTACTATCTTGACTACAGAGTTGGTAGTTACTATCACTAACAGAACTGGGCAGGGATGTGGGGGTGTTCACCTGTACGGCCAGCAACAAATTGGGCACCGTGTCGACGTCCTGTAGACTACATGCTGCTAGTGAGTACTATCTTGACTACAGAGTTGGTAGTTACTATCACTAATAACTTAACTGGGTAGGGATGTGGGCGTGTTCACCTGTACGGCTAGCAACAAGCTGGGGACTGTGTCTACTACATGCTGCTAGTGAGTACTATCTCAACTACAGGATTGGTAGTTACTCTCACTAATAACTTAACTGGGCAGGGATGTGGGGGTGTTCACCTGTACCGATAGCAACAAACTGGGAACTCAGTGTCTACATCCTGTAGACTACATGCTGCTAGTGAGTACTATCTTGACTACAGGGTTGGTAGTAGCTTATAGGACTGATAACTCACAAGTAGCTGGGGAGGGATGTGGGTGTGTTCACCTGTACCGCCAGCAACAAGCTGGGAACTGTGTCGACGTCCTGTAGACTACATGCTGCTAGTGAGTACTATCTTGACTACAGAGTTGGTAGTAGCTTCTAGCACTAATTAGTCATTCATGCTAGAATAACTGGGGTGGGATGTGGGCATGTTCACCTGTACAGCTAGCAAAAAGCTGGGCACTGTGTCTATGTCGTGCAGACTACATGCTGCTAGTGAATACATCTCAACTACAAGATTGCTTAAAAGTAGCTTGAGACTTGAGACTTTATTTGAAAATCCATTAGAGACGTGCACTAATTTTCCTGGACTTCATGACAAGCTATGACGTGCATAAAAAACATCAAATATTTACTTATAGCACTAATAACTTAAATGTAGCTGGGCATGGACCACTAGTAACAAGCTGGGCACCGTGTCATGTAATCAGATGCCCCTTCCTCAGTTCATTTTCGGACATGTCAGGCAAACACATACAAGCCAACATGAAGCCCAAGGACAAAATTATGATGTCTCTAGAGTGTTTTCTGCCACCCTGACATGTGTCCATCATGTTTCTGCAGGGCCTCCTGGAAAGCCGAACCCCGCTGAGGTCATGCAGGTCACGTCCGATGCTGCGGTGGTTGCCTGGGAACCACCAATCACAGGCGCACGTGACACGCTGCTGTCGTACATTCTACAGTACAGGAAAGAGGGTGAGACTGATCATGTCTTTTGACCACTTCTAGTACTCAGACATTCCTAATCTTGCTATAAATACAATCTCATGTGGGGCCGCGTGGCGCAGTGGCAGCATATTCGGCTCGAGACCGAGAGGTTGCGGGTTCGAATCCGATTGCAGTGTCACCAATCTTGTGCCCTTGGGAAAGGCACTTTACATGACTTTCCTCACTTAACTCAGGTGTAAATGAGTATCTAGCTGCAGCTAGTGGCCTTGGCAGGGCTTTGTGGCCGAGACAGGCCTTAGGGGCATGTTCGGGCATGACGCTCTCGCCATGGCACACGAGTCGGGGGTAGGGGGAACTCTTTACATCCTTGGTCGGAAGTCCTCCTAGGAGACGGATACTTCGAATAACAAAGCTGAATCTGCTGAAGCCGTCTCACACGTGTCATACAGTTCTGTCCCTGTGAGACTTAGTGCTCCAGTAGACGAGAGCTACCTTCACCATAAAAAGTCATGTGCAGGTCAGGCAAAATAGGTAAATGCCTGTCTGCCTGCTCATCTGTCGAACCAACAGGAGAACCATAAATAAATACAGTAATGTAATCACTGGGTATTTATCCTAAACAGCTGCTCATTGATGACAGCAAGTTAGAATGATTAGATCATTTTTTTGCATTGACACACGTTGACTACCTGCTTACTGTGTTCATTTTCTTCAAGTCCCTACTATAGGCAGGTTTGACTGTACCATACTTGACAGACTAGACTGTATGTACATGTGTATGATAAACCTGTAACCACAGACCTGGTGTAAAATGTTTGACAAAGAGTTCCTGCTCATCAACAGCCTGCAGACAAGCTACTCGCAAGTAATAGACTGGTTACCATCCTCTTCTGGTGCATCCCTTAAACTGATTTTGGTAAGAAATATTTGAAAAAGAGTTTCTGGTCATCTGCAGCCTGTAGCCAGGCTAAATATAGTATGGCTTTTGTCCTCTTTAGGAGAAACACTGGGTAACTGTAGGTACAGATGTACAAGAAGAAGTGCTGCTGGTGGAAGGCCTGGAGCCAGGCTAACATAGTCTGGTTTTTGTCCACTTTAGGAGAAACACTGGGTAACTGTAGGTACAGATGTACAAGAAGAAGTGCTGCTGGTGGAAGGCCTGGAGCCAGGCTAACATAGTCTGTTTTTTGTCCTGTCCAGGAGAAACCCTCTGGGTAACTGTAGGTACAGATGTACAAGAAGAAGTCCTGCTAGTAGAAGGCCTGGAGCCAGGCTAACATAGTCTGGTTTTTGTCCACTCTAGGAGAAACCCTCTGGGTAACTGTAGGTACAGATGTACAAGAAGAAGTGCTGCTGGTGGAAGGCCTGTGGCCAGGCTAACATAGTCTGGTTTTTGTTCTCTCCAGGAGAGACCCTCTGGGTAACTGTAGGTACAGATGTACAAGAAGAAGTGCTGCTTGTGGAGGGCCTGGAGCCGGGCAAGTCCTACCGCTTCAGAGTGGCCTGCGGAAACAGAGCAGGCTACGGACCCTTCAGCAAGTCCTCCAAGAGAGTACAGACATCTCGAGAAGGTACTGTGCAACTTCTTCTTACAACTTCTTTACAACTTCTTCACATTCACCCTGTGTGGCACAATCTCTTGCTGTCCGGGCCCCCCTCTAGGGGCCTAACCATTGAATGGGTTGCAGTGGCGGCGGCACCGTGGGGGCAGTGGGGGCGGCCGCCCCCACAAAAAATAGGTCGTGGGGGCGACGCCCCCACGATAAAATAAGCTGAAACACTAAAAATCAAGCTGAAACCCTTGTGTATATTTTCACTAATGGAAATTTCATCAAATCTCGCTAGTCTACTGGCAAACTGTGGCCCTGAAAATGCAGCAAATGACGTTTCAGAGGGTCCAGATTTCAAAATTTCAAAGGACCTCCCTTGTGGGGATTCGCGCCGTCGGCATTGGACATGGTGAGAAAATGCTACCGGAGCGTCGTCCCCCACGACCTTTTTCTAGTAGAAATTTCATTATCAAACTTAGATTTGTTTACAAGCAAAATGTTCCCCTCAAATGCAGGAAATGGCATTCAAAGTGACCTGATTTAAAAATTTCTCCAAAACTCCCTTGCGGCGGCTTGCGTCTTCGGGGCTCACGACGACGTAGTGCAAAATATGTTGGTGCGTGGGTCGTCGCCCTCAAAAATCATTTTCTCTAATAGAAGTTTAATTAAATTCAGCTTAGTCTGTTTGCAAAATTTTTCCCTCAAAATACAGGAAATGGCGTTTCAGAGGGTCTAGATTTCAAAAATTTCCAGAACCTACCTTGCAACGGCTCGTACCTTCGCCGCTCGAGATGGTGAAAATATGTTGGGGGTGTCACCCTCCATAACTAAAGCTAAAACTATGTGTATTTTTGATAGAAATGTCATTGAAGTTAGCTTAGTCTGGCAGCAAAATTTGCCCCTCAAAATACAGGAAATAGCGTTTCAGAGGGTTTAGATTTGAAAATTTTCCGGGGTGCATGCCCCGGACCCTCCTAGAAGGGTCGCGCCTCCGGCGCGACGCCTCGGGCCTTCGGCCCTCGATTTAGTGATATGAGAAATTTTCGCCCCCACAACTAAAAAATGGTGCCGCCGCCTCTGGGTTGCCAGAGGCTTGATTTAGTCAGGCTACAGCGCAAGTTCTTAAGTATACTACTGTACTACTGTTTGGTAATGAGCACACTGTTTGACCAATTACAAATTCTTGCTCATTAACAGGATGACACATCTGCCCACTGTTACTACTCTTACAAACATGAAATACTTCACAAGCAAATACTACACTGGTACTAAATGAGGGAGTTTTTACTTTCATGGGAACATTGTTCATGTATTTCTGTATTGTTACAAAGGAATAAAATATCCCCCCCCCCCCCTCCAGGAGCTCCCATCAAGGTGCGTAAGGTCGACAAGCGGGTTGGGCTGCGCCGGTCCCACACCATCGTGGAACTCCAGCCGGCAACCGACCGGGTCATGCTGAGGGACACCATCCCGCAGAAACAGTACAACTTTGAGGAGGATGTGGCCAGGTAGGGAATATCTGTATCACACACCTGTCCTACACACCTGTATCATACACCTGTCCTACACACCTGTATCACACACCTGTATCATACACCTGTATCATACACACACAACCGACCGTGTCATGCTGAGGGATACCATCCCGCAGAAACAGTACAACTTTGAGGAGGATGTGGCCAGGTAGGGAACACCTGTCCAACACACCTGTATCTTACACCTGTCCTAAACACCTGTTCTACACACACAACCGTCCGTGTCATGCTGAGGGACACCATCCTGCAGAAACAATACAACTTAGAGGAGGATGTGGCCAGGTGAGACACACCTGTATCATACACCTGTCCTACACACCTGCCCTAAATACCTGTCTTACACACCTGTCCTACACACCTGTCCTAAACACACAACCGACCGCATCATCCGGAAGAAACATTACAACTTTGAGGAGGATGTGGCTAGGTTACAACTTTGAGGAGGATGTGGCTAGGTTAGACACCTGTCCTACACACACAACCGACCGCGTCATGCTGAGGCACACCATCCCGCAGAAACAGTACAACTTTGAGGAGGATGTGGCCAGGTGAGACACACCTGTATCATACACCTGTCTTACACACTTATCCTAAACACCTGCATCACACACACAACCGACCGTGTCATGCTGAGGGACACCATCCCGCAGAAACAGTACAACTTTGAGGAGGATGTGGCCAGGTAGGGAACACCTGTCCTACATATCTGTCTTACACACCTGTATCATACACCTGTCCTACACACCTGTACTACATTCCTGTCCTAAACACACGACCGGTCACATCATGCTGAAGAATACCATACCTCTGAGGAACAATACAACTTTAAGGAGGGCAGGTTGTGAACACCAGTATCATACACCTGTCCTACACACCTAGTGGTGCGTACCTAAACTCATATTCAGGTTCAGGTCCGGATTCAGGTCCAGCAGTTCAGGTTCAAGTCCGGACTTTAAGTCCTGGCCTGAACCCATCATTGCATATTTTGTGCGCCAGAAAGTTTTCTTCTTTGACAGGAAGGGGGGATGTTGCATATAAAATTGCATGTTAGTACATGTATGAATCAATAAAATGCAATGTGAAAATACATGTAAATTACATACAGCCAGTGTAAACATGAAATGTTTTCTGTCTTTTTCCAGACAAATTTCACTGTGTATGGAAGGTTTTACATGGTTTAGAACAAAAAAAGGGAATCTTGTGACAGATAGCTTTTTGCAAGTCCGGACTTGACTGCGGACATTTAGGTTTATTTTTTACTTGGACCTAAACATTTTTAGGTCAAATTCCAAGTTCGAGCTTTAGTGATCAAAGTATTACATAGTTGCCATTTAGGCTATACCAATGTTAAGTCTGGAGGTACTGATTTGTATTTACCAATTATTAATCACCAAACCTCTATCCTACTGTCTCACAGAGGTCGCTACGCAGTTGTAAAGAAGTGCGTCGACATCATCACTTCTAAGGAGTACGTGTCAAAGGTCATCCCCATCACACCTGTCAACAAGCTGGAGAAGCTGAGGGAGTACGAGGCTCTGTCCAAACTCAAGTACGCTCTTATCTTTCTATTATAAAACTCAAGTACGCTCTTACCTTTCTATTATAAAACTCAAGTACGCTCTTACCTTTCTATTATAAAACTCAAGTATGCTCAATTGAGTTCTCACCTTTCTATCATAAAACTCAGGTACACTCTCACCTTTCTATTGTAAAACTGTCTTAAGTTTCTATAATTGTAAAACTGGTATGTTCTCAACGTTTAAAAAAACTGGTAATTGTTACACATATCTGCTTCAATGTATGTCAAACTCTAGCCTGTTTTTGTCTTGAAAAAAATTGCACAAAAGTCAGGAAGAAAATATGACGTGATTGCCACCAAACAGTAAAAAAAGAAGGCAATTCAAAGTAAATTTGGGGTCTCCAGACTGTTTCTGCCATGAATTACCCATAATTTTTTTTTTCATGTAGGTTTAAATAAGTACATTTTCCCCTTGTCATTATGTGAAATCAAACAGTAAGACCATGATTCTGGTTGTTTCCAGACACGGCAAAGTTCTGGAGCTTCGAGATGCCTTCATCACCTCCAAATACCTGATTCTTGTGTGTGAGAAGTACTACGGAGGTGACGTCCTGCGGTACCTGACTACGAAACCACACTACAGCGAAGAAGAGGTGGCTCAGTTCATCACACAGGTGTTGGAGGTGAGGAGAGAGAGAGGGAGAGAGGGAGGGGGAGAATGAGGGAAGGGGAGAGAAAGGGAGGGAGGGGGTGAGAAGTACTACGGAGGAGATGTACTGCGGTACCTGACAACAAAACCTCACTACAGCGAGGAAGAGGTGGCTCAGTTCATCACACAGGTGTTGGAGGTGAGGAGAGAGGGAGGTATAGAGGGGGGAGGGAGAGAGGGAGGGTGAGGGTAGTTTTGGGAGGGAGGGAGGTACACTTGGCCATCTTGACTCGGTTGCTTAACAATGGCGTTTGGATTGGAATGGCCTTTAGAAGGGCTAGGTTAGATTGACCTACCAAACTATCCATCTAATGGAACCAGGGCATCTATCAGCTCATAGCTGGTACTATGCAATGGCAAAAAAAGAAGATTTACAAAATCTAAGATTTCCCACACCTGTTCCCCCAGGCCCTGCACTACCTGCACACCCAGAAGATCGTCCACCTGGACGTGAAACCCGATAACCTGCTACTGGAGAGCAGGAGAAGACTGGACGTGCGGCTCACAGACTTCGGCTGCGCCAGAACCTTCCCCAGCAAGACTCTGGGAGAACTGCAGAGCACACCTGAGTTTGTGGGTATGTATAGGTAGGGAGGGGTTACCGTGGTAACCAGGTAAGGGTCATGTCAGGATGGGAGGGGAGGGACATCCAGCTCACTGACTGGATACACACCATAGTTTGTGGGTATGTTGGGAATTTTGTCTTAATTGTGAATCATATTGTACAGATTTCATATTTTCCCAGAACTATCTTAGAGGACAATTTGTTATCAGCAAGCACAGTAGGGGAATCTTTGCTGGATAGGTTTAAAGAATATGTGCGAGATAGATGTACAAAAAATGGTTAGGTGCGACAGGTCCTGAGTTTGGTGGTACATGTATGTCGGGAAATTTGTCTTGTGAATTGTGTTGTACAGATTTGATGCTCTTTTGTTTTATGCTGTTACATGTTGTCACAACAGTTAGGGTGTATGGTACCTGACTTTCTCACCACACAAGCATAATATCAGTGTGAAAATTGAAAGATTTATAGAATCTTTCCTTACCTAACTGCTTGCCCGCCTGTGCCCCCCTCCCACTGTAGCTCCTGAGGTGGTGAACTATGAGACGGCTGGTCCGGCTGCTGACATCTGGAGCGTGGGGGTCATCGCCTTCCTGTGGTGAGGGAAACTCTCTTACTCTCATGAACTCTGAACTATGGTGAACCTTAAACTCTGAACTATGGTGAACCTTAAACTTTCAACTTGTGCATGGTAAGCAAAAACTCTCTTACTCTCACGAACTGAACTATGGTGAACCTTAAACTTTGAACTATGAACTTGTGAGGGGAAGCTCTTATCTCTGACATGCACACTCTAAACTGTGCTAGAATCTAAGCTAGTTTGTGTGTGCCCACAGCCCGAGCGGCCATTACTCATTCCTATGTGTTGTTGTAGTACCAACAGTAATCACTAGAGGGCTCTGCAACATGACATACAATATAGCCTGTGCTGAAACCACAGCCTGAGGGCCTACTCCCCGTTCCTGGGTGCTGTAACAGTGTAGTACCAACAGTTCTCCCTAGGGGGGCTGCAACATGACACAATATAACCAAGGAGGTTTTACATACATCTTATATAAAATCTCCTTGATATATCTTGTGCTGAAAGCTCAGTTTGTTCCCAACAGCCTGAGGGCCCACTCCCCATTCTTTGGTGCTGTAACAGTTGTAGTACCAACAGTTCTCCCTAGGAGGCACTGCAACAGGACACACAACCTTTTTTGTTTCCCCGCAGCCTAAGTGCCCACTCCCCATTCCTGAGTGTTGTTGTAGTACCAACAGTAATCACTAGGAGGCACTGCAACATGACACACAACCT
The DNA here is from genome assembly GCA_019207045.1 of Branchiostoma floridae x Branchiostoma belcheri. Taxonomy (NCBI): domain Eukaryota; kingdom Metazoa; phylum Chordata; class Leptocardii; order Amphioxiformes; family Branchiostomatidae; genus Branchiostoma; species Branchiostoma floridae x Branchiostoma belcheri. The sequence goes on along the minus strand of CM033041.1, from coordinate 543,154 downwards.
TTTTTGTTTCCCCACAGCCTGAGCGCCCACTCCCCATTCCTGGGTGTTGTTGTAGTACCAACAGTAATCACTAGGAGGCACTGCAACATGACACACAACCTTTTTTGTTTCCCCACAGCCTGAGCGCCCACTCCCCATTCCTGGGTGTAGGCGACCACCAGACCATCATGAAGGTGTCGAAGGGTCGCTATGACATCAGCCGCGCCTTCAACAACGCTACTCCGTACTGTCGGCAGTTCGTACAGGACTGTCTCGTGCTGTCTCCAAGGTGAGCTGTCAATCGTGAAGTCTGAACACTGAAGCCTTTCAATCAGGTTATTGACACCTGCTAATCATTCTGACAGCTGTAAATTATAAATGTAGTGCTGGCACCTGTCAATCATTTCTTATATGGCTGTCAATCAATCATAGCACTGGCCGCTGTCAGTCATAGCACTGGTAGAGGCAGTGACTGCAGACTGTTTGCGTTCCATAGTCTGAACCCCTGAAATGCTAGTGGTTTGTCCCTAACCATTTCTTTGCACAGTGGCCACAGGCCCCCCTTGAAACTCTAGTGTTTTGTCCCCAAATGTTTCTGTCTCCTGCGCAGTGACCACAGACTGTCTGCATTCCATAGTCTGACCCCCTGAGATGCTAGTGCTATGTCCCTAACCGTTTCTCTCTCATACAGTAAACGCAGGCTGACTGCGTTCCATAGTCTTATCCCCCCTGAAATACTAGTGGCATGTTTCTATTTTTTCTCGCACAGTGATTGCAGGCCGTCTGCGTTCCAGTGTGTCCCTACAAACTCTAGTGGTATAACCCTAACTTTATTTTCTTCTCGCAGTGACCGTAGGCCGTCTGCGTTCTACCTGCTGAACCACGATTGGCTGATCAACACTCCGGAGCGCAGAAAACACCGTCAGGCCGCCGTCTTCCCCTCCGCCAAGCTGAAGGTTTGTTTCTTTGTTTGTTTGTTTATTAGGAATATCCATTAGTTCAATACATGAAACTATTCTTCCTGGAGTCCTCTACATACAAACCAATAAAGTACAGTACAATAGATTACACATATGTCAATCAATAATTAGCATAGATCAATAACATCATTAATCCTATTATTTCATTCATTGATGGCCTGAGTAATCATATATTGGGTTTTCTAGAGGTCAGAGGTCATGCATTTTTTACAGAAGTCTATCAAAATTTTACCACCATGAGATAATTGGAGAAGTTCTATGTTTATGAATTTTTGTCCAACTCAGGGCTTTAGCCAGCTCGAAACTTTTTTCCGTCAGCCAATTCCAATGGTCGCGAAAACCGCGAAAATTAATTAGAAGGACTGAGACCTTGAAAAACGGGTTTAATGAGATTATCGTATGCGAAAGGGCACCGACACACATTGTCAACAATCATAACAATAGCAAAACAAACAGTGTGTGGCTTTCACAGCCGTGGACGGCGTCCCCAAGCCGCCTGAAGCTTCCACCAAGGATTTTTGTCCGTCAAGGTTGACGGATTGGTTTGAAAATTTTTCCGTCAGACGCAATTGACGGAAAAACGGACGCTGGCTAGAGCCCTGGTCCAACTGCAGATTTTTTCTTTAAACATAGGCGTACGCGGAGGATTACCGACAGAGACGGGCGGCGCTCACCACCAAGGAGAAGATAGAGATCAGACCCTACAAACACCGGCCAGAGACCTTCCACAGACTACACCACAGATAGCTGGGGCAGAACAAACACCGGCCAGAGACCTTCCACAGACTACACCACAGATAGCTGGGGCAGAAAAAACACCGGCCAGAGACCTTCCACAGACTACACCACAGATAGCTGGGGCAGAAAAACACCGGCCAGAGACCTTCCACAGACTACACCACAGATAGCTGGGGCAGAAAAACGCCGGCTAGAGACCTTCCACAGACTACACCACAGATAGCTGGGGCAGAAAAAACACCGGCCAGAGACCTTCCACAGACTACACCACAGATAGCTGGGGCAGAACAAACACCAGTCAGAGACCTTCCAAACACTGGCCAGAGACCTTCCACAGACTACACCACAGATAGCTGGGGCAGAAAAGCGCCGGCTAGAGACCTTCCACAGTCCAAAACACAGATAGCTGGGGCAGAACAAACACCAGTCAGAGACCTTCCAAACACTGGCCAGAGATCACAGATAGCTGGGGCAGAAATCCTATAGCACTGTGGTGCCCAAGTATTCATGCAAATTTTCGGAATATGTACAAATTTTACGGAATTTATACAAAATTTAAGGCATACGTACGGACTCCGTAAATCATACAATCCACTGCTAAGAAGCATATTGGCCACATTTTGCGGAATTCAAATGATCCACTACTAGGATACATGCTAGTTTTCAGGATACACACAACCCATACTGCTATCTATGAATATGAATTCTGCAAAATCAATATGAATTCCTAAAATTTGTATGAATACTCAGGCACCTGTAGCCTTTATATCCTCACCTGTTGCCTTAAACTATACAGAGACATACAGCAAAAAAGGGAGTAAATGATGTATCTGGTAAAAATGTTCTCTCAACACTGGACTGTTCCATTTCACTGCCACCAGAGGGGTGTTTTATAAGGAAGAATAAGCTGGTCGGTTTGCGTTGCTATAGTTACGATCATCTAGGAAGTCTGATTTCGATGTTTTGTAAATTTTGTACATTCTTTGCAGTTTCCAGAGATTGCTGGCAGGAGTGATCATGACTTGACGTGTCGTTTATTTATTTGTTTATTTATTTATTTATTTGTGATCTCAAGTTGGTAGAGCGTAGATGATCTTATGTACAGGTTTACATGGAACTTAGCTTGACCTATGCTTATCTAAGTGTGGATCAGATCTCTGCACAGGGTTCACACCTGTATGTACACATGTGTCACACCTCTATCTGCACACCTGTGTGTCACATGTACACCTGCATCACACCTGTATGTGCCACATGAACACCTGTGTCAACTGAAGACACATACAATACCAAGAAGGTGTTTGAATTTGCAGATGACACAACAATTTGTACACTAAAGGCAAAAGTAACAGAAACCAAGTTTCGGAACTTTTCGTGTTGAATGTGGACAGCTGCCGCCATATTGGTGGGGTAGCTTGATCCAAAATGGCCACCAGTATTTGGGGACAAACAGGAAATCTGAAGATACCTAAGAAACAAAGTTTCTTCTCACACAGACTAAAAGACTGGCAACTGAACACAAAGGTGTTGGGATGAATGCAGATGGACAGTGTGGAACATCTTGAGTACCTTTATGTTGGCTTGGTATACAATGTAAATCTTTAAAAAGCACTTATATAAGTTATAATATATGGTGGAAACTGAGTTACATTATGACCAGTCCTGTTTGATTCTTACTAAAAGAATGATTACACTCCAAATGTCTTGGTACAGTAGTACACTTGCCCTGTGCAGAGATCTACCAACCTTCCCCTGCTTGTTAATTATTGCAACTATTCTCCTGGAAGTGAGAAAATGCTGCTACGTTACAATTAGGCGTTAGGCTAGGTTATGGCATACCAAGTGACAGTATTTTTACAATGGTCTTTCTTTTGAAAATCATTCTTTGGATTGTTCCATTTGCAAGCTTGGGGGATGGCAGAAAGAGCCCAAAACTAATGTTTGTTCCTTTAAATTATCTAAAAGTTGTATCAACTCAGTCTACATGTATATCAGTTCTATAGAATCTCCTAAAAATCTATTCCCTCAATTTCATGTGTCTGTTACTTCTAAGCTTACAATTGGAATATTGTAAGGATCTAAAAAAATCATATATTTTGCTGACTAGATTTTCTATGACATTGTATCGTGTAAGGCCAGACCAATTTCTTTCCTTGGTTCTTTGTCATTCTATTATAACAAAAACTTGGGAGGAGAAAAACTGTGAATCTTTGCATACAGACTCATGTTGATTTGCCACATTTCTTTTCTTATAATATATTATCTCAGAACCAAGGAATAGAATTGATGAGGCCAGAAATTGGCATGGAATTTTCTGAAAAAAATGGGAATTGGGTGAAGCAAAGAGAAGGCATGTGTGTGCGAAACTGCAAATGTGGCGTGTTCTGAGATTAAAGCCAGGCTTTATGATAAAACCAACTGCGTAATTTTCATAATGCTGTTCTTACATAACAAATATAATTGTACTAACCTGAGTTCCAACCACCCTACTCTCAAGCCAGGCTCGCCATTTTTATTCATGAATTGACAGTTGAAAAGTCATTGCTTCCAGTTTATCATAGTATGCCTTCTCAAATATTTTATGTTGCTCTATTAATTTTCTGCAAAAAATCCCCAAACCAAGAAATTCAATCATGGAGGCCTTGGTGGTACTTATTTACACCTGCAGTTCCTTTACTTGTAGCTATGAGGCGCTTTTTGATGATTACTACTAGTACCCCTTGTGTGTGGAAAGTTGTAAAATACTAATGTTTAGAGCACAAAAACAAATGTTTTCATCTATATTAATTCATTTTTCTAACATTGTGTAATTCTCTATTTCTCAAGTTTCAACGTTTGATCATAATTTACAATGTAGTAAACAGCTAGATGTAATGAAGAAACCTGGTTTAGAATAAAACTAGAAGTTGTGGAATTGTATTTTGGGATGTAAATAAAAGTACAGAGGAGTTTGGTATGGTAGCCATGGTAACACTGGAGCTGGAAATGCTGATTTTGTGAGACTGATTTGAGGAGAGGAACAACTTGTCAGACGTGGATTCTGTGATTATGAAGAAGAAAATCAAACATTTAAGTCTTGGTCTTATACTATTTGGCTTCTGGGTTGTTGTTTTTTTCTTTTTCCAGAAACTGTCTTAACTTAATTACGTTATCTATAGCAAGATTTCAGGGGTAACATGTTCAGGGGATGACTTAGGCATTTCATTTAGCTCTTCTGCTCTGTAGAAGCTAAATCTCTAAATGCATTTTTAGTTCAAGAAGAAAGTTCAATGGTTACTGGGGGGTCTATTCTTATTCATTAGTAAGTGTGTTGGGTTCTTCAACATGTTTGAGGGGTGATGCTCATTAAACTCCATGTCCCTTCAGAAGACTCAACATTTGTCCAAAAAGACTTGGGTCCTTTCGTACTCATACTGATGGATCAAATAAAGGAGGTTAAAAAACTCCTTGATCAAGGAGGTTAAAAAAAACTCCTTGATCAAATAAATCTGTGGACGTGGACGGGTATGCATTTTTAAATGTTTAGTATAAAACCTGGTGTGTTACGTCATAAGGCAAAACAAACTACCTTTTTTCCTAGTGACCATATAAATGACATATAAGACTCAATCCACCAACCTCTGCCTTAAGTCCACTGGGTCCACGATCGACACTTGGCCCATACAATCAGAAACAGGGTTATCAGAGTGCAAATACTCATCAAAGACGACCTCTGACCATCCTCAGCCACAAGTTCAGCTTCAAGTTTGTCTGAAAAGCGAAGACTGACATACAAGGTAGCTAACCTGACAGGAGTACGGCTCGAAAGTCCCGTGCTTTTCCCGAAAAACGCGGAAAATCTTCACAATGTCCTTCATTTTAGATGGAGAAGGTTCCGGTTCGGAATTTCAAGTGTCCAGATATCTAAATAGTCCCTAAGAATAAGACGCAAATCAGAGGTTGTGTCCATAGTTTTGGCTCTAGATTTTTCGGCTATCGCTTTAGAAGTCTATAATCTTTTATACTTCTCCAAATGCTTGTTATTCGTAGCGTTTTATGGTGTCGGAGATTTGATCGTGCGGCGAACACTTCCTGGTATTAGTGCGCGCGATAGCGGTAAAGCGTTTCGTCGCCTGATTACCCAGATCATGCGTTCTATGTGCGTTTTGGGTGTTTTAGCGCCATCGGAGCTCGCGGAAAACGTATCGGATAACTTTTTTTCCTTTTTACTCAGTATACAGAAGAAGTCTTGACCTTCATTGCCATATCAGTCATTATCCCAAGAAAATTCATTTTTTCCGTGTAGTGGCCTGTAAAAAATGGCCCCAAATTAGCAATTTTTGGATGAAAAGCATATATTTTTGTTGGTTTTTACCAAAAACAACATTTCTACAGAAAATGTCAAATGAGTCTATCGGTTAGCGACAACACACCCTTTTCCATCGGAAACATTGAATTATCCGAAAAACAATGTTTTGAGTAGCGCTAGTGCTTTTCTCAGAGACAGTCAAATCGGCCCCATATCCTAAAAAGAAACTCCGAACCGGAACCAGAAACGCAGATAATATTAATAGGGTGAAAGGTCAAAGTTGAGAGATCGTCTGCCTGAATCATCGCATCGTGTAGCAGTATGTCAGTTACAAGATTCAATTTTTTTGCTGTACAGAAGCGAGCTAAAAGATCACTGACTGCACCGCATGTGGAAGGTTCAACAGAAGCTACTAATCGAGTTGATTCTTATGCGTTTTCGTATAAAATTGCATTTATGCCAAATCTCGCTAGGAGACAAACAGCCTGTTTACATACACCCAAATGATCTAACTGTCCAAACTCTCAGTCAAGCGCCACTAAACTAGTCTCAGACTTGGGATGTGATACACTCAAAAATAGAAGAGCAGCCAACAAACTTACAATTCTCCAGAAATCTAGATAAAGTCTCCTAGCCCTGCCGGTTGACTCCTATTTGCAGCTCAACCCAAGGCAATCTCGACATAACCAACGAAACTCATATAAACTCATCAAGACCAGTAAAGATTGTCTCAAATACTCATATTTCCCCAAGAACCACTACCGACTGGAATAGTCTACCATACTCAACAACCCTTCAAACCGACCCCGTTAAGTTCAAGAAAGAGGTGTTACAACACCTAAGGGACGGCCAATAAGACAGCAGTACCGCGCCCTAGGTGGATTGCCCCAACATCACAAGGAGTGTTACCCAGTAACCATACAAGAACAAGAACAAGGACATGATTTGTACAATATATAACTGAAACATTGTACAAACTGACAGCGTTTCCGGCGTTTTGATATGTTTGACAATACCTACAAAGAATCCTACAACTTGTGGGATTCCCAGAACTAAAGCAACACTTCTCGCCTTAGCATTCTGTGAACAAGGTCGACGGAGTTTGACAGAAAATTTAGAGGGTTAGTCCCTATAATTTAATTCAGTGTTGGAAAGAAGGTTTGGCAATTTCTATAACACTTCTCGTCGTCCGATCGATTTCCATGCTGGGACGCAGCATAAAAGTAGAGGCTCCTTCACCGGTCACTCTGTGGGCATTGGCGTAAAGCTAAGGGTACAACCCGCCGTACGTGCAATTTGTTTGTTCGCCGTACGTTTTTTGGGAGGCCACGTTCGTCACGGATTTCTGAAAACGTTCAGGCTGTACAGGGCATGTGCATCGCCCGTACTGGCACTTACAGGGGGCGAATTCGCAGCCCGATGGCGCACAAAAGTTTTGCCTGCACGTAAAGTTCTATGCACTGTGTCTGCGTGCTCCAAAATCCGCCGGATTCCCTACGAGTTCGTACGGAAGCGGTACTTATTTCTTACGGATCTCAAAAGATTGCACACGTTTTGGCACGTATTTGCACATACGGCGGGTTGTGCCCTCAGCTTTAGTTGTGTGTGACGGCGATTATTTGCAACCGGGAAGGCTATGATACTGGGAAAGGAATATATATGCGTATAGCGTGTAGCAATCAACTTGCTGTGCCAAAACCCCACCGAGAAACCTCCAGAAGAGCAATCGTCTGGACCCCACCATCTGGGACGGTCTACCACCAGACATACGCACAGCCCCAACTCTGGCTTCCTAAAGAGACTCTTAAAGTAACGGGAACGGCCAAATGAACGGACTTGTATCATGTAGCAGTTTTTTCTTCTTTGTATGTATGTAAAACATTGTGTATATAGACTTACAGGACTTATAGGGACTCTAAACGATGTAACTGTATCTCTGTTACATACTTTGTCTGACCCTTGCCTCTTCCCTCATGACCTCAATGAAAAGCAACCTGCAGGACGATTTGAGCTTTCATGAATAAATAAAGGTTCAAACAAACAAACAAAGCTTCATTCCCGGCATCGGAACATCCCCGGTTGGAAATCGAGAATCGCCGAAAAACAAAACAAAGAAATCTGCTGTCTTGGTTGGCGGATTTATTATGAAGAAACACGTAATACGTTATAAAATTAAAAACAAAGCAGTCTAAGAAAATAGAAGAAATAGAAGAAAGCTTCAGAAGAAGGAAATATAAAAAAAATCGTTATAATTCTATCTTAGAAAAATTGTTATAAGTGTAAAAAGTGTTAAAAGTACTAGTTTGATATCCACTTTTTATGTTACGTATACATGTACATGTAGGGCAACTTACGGAAGACGTTGTACATTTCAATAACGTTAACTTTTCTACACTCCATCCTTTCAACCTATACACATCTTAGAACATCTATAGCTATAAGTTAAATGTATCTATAAACATACTGAAAGGCTTTCATACAACAGTTGATAATAATGACATCAACTAATAGTAAATATTATCAATATCATAGACATAGTTAATATCATCAGTACTACAATTAAAATTTAGCTAAATGTCTTAAGTGGATCACAAAAGAACCTACAAGCGGTATAAAATAAAAAGAAGGAAAACAAATTTCCGGAAGTACATTTGAAAGTAAGGTTATAGAAATGTCAATAATTCGTCAATGGTTTCTCTTCAACACATCATAATCTTTTCTTTCCCAAAATAGGCTAAAACAATCCTTTTGACAAGACAAAGAATGTGATCCAAGTTGAGTTTGTTTCTTGATTTTTCTTCAGGCACTTACACACTGCTTTTGTCTTCGGCATGTCTGGCCTTGTGCCTCCTCAAGTGCGCGATCTGCGCTGCGGAGTAGTCGCACTGGTCACACTTGTGGGGTTTCGTGTGTGTGGCCGTGTGCTGAGCCAAGGTACCCTTCGTTCCTGTCTTAAACCCACAGACCTCGCACATGTACGGCTTCTCACCCGTGTGCTTTGCCATGTGCTTCGCTAAACTCCCTTTATTAGTTGTGAAATAGTCGCACTCCTCACATTGGTAAGGCTTCTCCCCGGTGTGTTTAGTCATGTGGGCTCTCAAAGATGATATTTGTGCCGCAGCGTATTCGCAAATTTCACATTTGTAAGGTTTTTCACCAGTGTGTGTGATCATATGCCGCTTTAAATGGCTCCTGTCCGTAGCAGAATATTCACAAAGTTCACATTTGTGCGGTTTGTCGCCGGTGTGTCTAGCCACGTGTCGTTTCAGGTCTTGTTTTCGCGCTGTGGAAAAGTCACAGTGCTGACACTGGAAGGGTTTCTCCCCTGTGTGGTTGGCCATGTGCAGTTTCAAATGAGACATGCCTATAGTAGAATAATCACACATATCACATTTGTATGGCTTCTCGCCAGTGTGAGTCGCCATGTGGGTTTTTAAACTTGACTTTGATGCACTTGAATAATCACAGACTTCACATTTAAAAGGTTTCTCTCCAGTGTGTTTAGCCATGTGCACCTTTAACTGGCCTTTTTGACGGGAGGCATAACTACACAACTCACAGCTGTAAGGTTTCTCACCTGTGTGGGTCGTCACGTGCAGCTTTAAGGCCTTTTTGCTGACAGAAGAAAAGTCGCACAGCGTGCATTTGTGCGGCCTGTCGTTGCTGTGTTTAGCCATGACGTGCTCTTTCAGATGACCCGACTGTCGTGCTGAAAACTCACAAAACTGGCACTGATAGGCCCTCTCCCCGCCGTGTATTGTCCGGATGTGCACATAAAGACCGCTTTTACTTGATGTGGAAAAGTCACAGTGACCACAGTGGTAAGGTCTCTCACCGGAGTGCACAGACAGGACGTGCTTTTTCAGGGAACCCGACTGCGCTGCAGAATAGTCGCACTGCTGGCACTTAAAGGGTTTCTCTCCAGTGTGGGTCCTGATGTGTTGCGTCATTGCAGGTTTATTTATCGTTTCATACTCGCAGTGCGGACAGCTGTGTTTCTTTCGCTCCTTTTTAACCTTAATTTTAGGTTGCGTGTGTTTCAACATGTGGATTTTTAAAGCTCCCTTTTGGACTGCGGAATAGTCGCAGACCTGGCACTTGTACGGTTTGTCGGCACTGTGTGTGAGCACGTGACTTTTCAAATTCTCCTTTCGAATAGTGGCGAAAGGACAAATTTCACATTTGTAAGGTTTCTCCCCAGTGTGGGTAGCCATGTGGAACTTCAAACTCTTTTTCTCAACCGCAGAATAGTCGCACAGCGTGCACTTGTGCGGCCTGGTGTTGGTGTGTTTTGCCATGACGTGCTTCTTAAGTTGAGCATTCTCTGTTGCAGCATATTCACAGTAAGTGCACTTGTAAGGTCTCTCACCGCTGTGCACTGCTCTAACGTGGCTGAAAAGACCGTCTTTCCTCGCTGCAGAAAAGTCACAGTGGCCACAGTGGTAAGGTCTCTCACCGGTGTGCACCGCCATGTGGCGTTTCAGTCGCACATTTTTTGAAGTGGAGAAGTCGCACTGGTCACACTGGTACGTTCTGTGGGACCTCATGTGTCTCCTCATCATCTGCTTGTGCTCCGTTTCATACTCACAGTGACGACAGCTGAGACTCCTCCGCTCCTCTCCACTTTCACCATCTCCACTCTCACTTTCAGCTTCTCCACTTTCGCTTTCAGCTTCTTCACTTTCACTTTCCCAACTTTCACTTTCTCCACTTTCATTTTCACCTCCGTTGTCAGTTTCTGCCCAGCTGGACTCCACTGCCCAGTCTTGATGCTCATCTTCAGCCGATTCCATCATCTACGGGTGGAGCAACATTGTCAATAGGCTAGTTCATGGTTTGACGTGCGCATGCAGTGTGAGACATTGTGGGTAATGTTTTGACAGCCCCTGGCCAAATATGAAGAATTGACTGGGGCCTTGATCTGCCACAAATTATCCACATTGCATCCCACTGCAAACTGCGAACGGGTTTTATCCAATGGCACATTGAAAGAATGCTGGTTTAACTGCTGAACATGGCAGAGTTGAACAGTAAACGCCATCATGACCCTCACAGTACGAAGAGCGTATTCAGTCGTTTCATCTTCACATAACTCATTGTCTGACTGCTCAAAGTTTCATAAGGTAGAGCGTTATGGATGCATTCTACATATACCGTCATTGGCGAAGGGGTTTAGCATAATGCGAAGGCGGTATGCCGAACCATGCTCATTCATTTACATTTCGGACTTACACTTAATTAAAGTAAGCCTTAACAGTTTATGTTTCATATATGCAGGTTTCTCCCCTCCTCCGGCATTTTTTGTTACTATTCTTTCCTTTATTGTTATTGTTTTTATATGCGAAATAAATAATCATTGAAAAAAATTAATAAAACGCTTAATATAATACTTAGCCGGCTGCGTAGAGCGTTGACAGTCCCATGCATGCAATGGAGGCTACCAAGAGCAAATTCATGGCAGACTTTTATAAGTCTTTTCCCGCGACAATCTGGAGCGATTTCAAACCCTTCCCAGACAACAGAAACTGTCACGATCCCCCCAAACATCTGATTGGAGATATATAAGACGGGCCGTGCTAATTGATAACAGACTGCACGTGCCTAACATGGCGGTCTGTAACACGATCTCTGCCGCCCGGGGCTGTAATCCTGTAACTGCATCCTCCCCGCGGAGGTTTTCTAGAGGCCAGCTATGTTGGGTGGGCTGTATAGAAGCTTGTTTCAATCAGGATATGGCCTGTCAGGCTGCCGCCAAACTTGACGACGACATCCTTGGGCGGAAAGACTTACTAAGTTACTGTAAACCAAATCCTGAGACTCTACACATCAAGACTTCTTCAAAACTCAATTTTCAAAAGTCACTGTTGAACTATAAAAGTGAACTTTATCTACACATAAAAGCTCTCTAGTCCATTGTCGTCCGGGAACCTCAGTACACCAGTCAGTTGGAGTAAAACTTATCCTTGATACCAGACCCCAACCTCAGTCAAAAATGTCTATCTTGCACGATAAATATCTTTGAGATAGGGCTGGGGTCTGGTATCCAGTCTATAGTAAACTAACAAACCTCACTCATGTCTTGTAAGTTATATTCAATTCTGTCACAGCTCCCCAGTCTTTTAATTCTGTAACTTCTCTCCGTAGTTGTTAGCAAGGATTGAGGAAGTTACATGGTGGTAGTAGCATGATAAACATTTCAATCATGGTAAACTCAGATGTGTTTTATACCGGGCCACTGTCTGCTACATCTGTTTCTGGCCTTTCCAGAGATCGACGTCTGAGAACGATGGCTCGATGGTACTGACATGACACTGACCCCGTACAAATTCCCAGGCGTGCGCTATTGAACTGGGCGGGCTGGCAACACTCCTGCACCGTATAGATAGCGGTGAGCTCCCGATGGTGTGATTACTAGGCTAAGGAGTATCACAAATAGACACAGGGAAAAGGCCGCAATATCACAACTAACTAACCCCGATCCACTCATCTGCTCGGAGATGATGTCCGAATCCCTGCCTGGCATGCCTGAGTCGTGACCTCTTGACCTCCAGCTTACTCAGTGTTCTTCGAAGAAAACAAAGTTCTCGCTCACCTTACCTGCGACTCTGGAAGCCTGGATTTCACAAGAAGTCTGTCTTGGAGTTCTAAGAAGTCTGTCTTGTCCTAATCTGTAACTCTCTGAACACCTTGAGACGGAATTTCTCCAGGCAAGGACGTTATATATCTGATATTAAACGTCCTTGCTCCAGGCAACGACACTTCCAGACGCCACGTGTTCTTCTCTTAAGGTTCCGGGTCGGAGTTCAAATCTGACCGGAGTTGGCGGAAGGGTGGTGTAATAGGCCGGAAGTGCGCTGTTGTCTCCCTAACTTTTGCTCCCTATGGCTTGGTGATCGTTATAGCTGAGCATTGATTACCTCCATGAAATTACCTCCATGAAATGTCATGGAGGTTATATTTTACCCCGCGTTTGTCTGTGTGTCTGTCTGTGTGTAAACAAGATAACTCAAGAATGGCTGGGTGGATTGGTTTGATACTTGGTGTGTTGGTAGGGTGTGATGAAAGCTGGAAATGATTAGATTTTGGGCCCCCTAGCGGCTCCCCTTGGTACTGCAGCGCAACTTCCGGTTTTGCTATCTTGGTGTTCTGAACATGCTATGGGCACGATTTTTTAGTGTTAGATAGCTCTTGTGCTCAGGAAGAAGTGACATAAGTTTGGGCCCCCTAGCGTCTAGTTTTGGGATAGCAGGGGAATTTTTGTCAAAAACTTCTGATGAGGATAACTCAAGAAGGGAACAACGGATTTTCATGATTTTTGGTATGTAGGTACCTTGGACAATGTTGTACAAGATTAAATACTAATTATGCAAAATAGGAGCAAATTTGCATAATTAATGAGAACATTCAATCATAGCAGTTTTTTCTATGTATCTCTTGTCTTGGACGTGATATGGTCTTGAAATTTGGCTGGTAGATAGCTTTTAGTGTCGTGACAAAGTGGAGCAAGTTTCAGCCCCCTAACATTTCATTTAGGAACTGCAGGGGCGTTTTTGTCAAGACATTCCAAAGAGGATAACTGCAGAAAGGATTGACGGATTGGCATCATATTAGGCATGCAGGTACCTTAGGCAAAGATGTTCATTATGATATACATGTTATGCAAATGAGGACTGAATTTGCATAATTAATGAGGAAATTGTATAATTCCATTGTTTTCAATAACTGGACTTCAATAAATGTAACACATATTAATTATGATAGGTGGAATATAAGCAGATACTGAATATGGTAATGAGGAACTTATTTGCATAATTATGTAAAAATTGCAAAACCGCTTTATGATTAATAATAGGAATTTTATTATTGTGACATGTGTACGTTTGTCAATGATGAACAACACCATGCATAATCATGTTAATGTCTTAGTCATTTGCATGAAATTTACAAAAGCTCTAAATTTTCATGGAGGTATGAGGTCGCCGAACTCTAGTTTGTCGTATTTTCTGAAAAGCCCGTGGGTTGTATTGTTTTTGTGCGAGGAGTAGTTGGTCGGCCAGCGAAACCATTTTTGTATTAGTCCGCTGCAACGGTGATGCGGTTTTTTCGCCTGATGACCCAAATAGCGGCGTTTTTCATGCGATTTCGAAGAAATGACGTCATCGGAGATTGCAAAAAAGTTATCACATGGAATTTTTTTATTTTCATTTTACACAAACATGAAGAATTTAGCTTCTCTACCACGTAGGCCGTTATCCTGGGAAAATTCGTTTTTTCCAAGCAGCTTCGATCCAAAAAGTGTTAAAAAATTATAGTTTTCAGGTCCAAAATTAAAATTTTACTACATATTCTAACCAAAATAAAGAGGCAACAGACGGTACCAATAGGTTTGTCGGAAAGAGACAGTAAACGGCTTTCCGCCATATTGATTAAGTTTCGCGTCCTACGTTTACTAGCGGAACTGTAGCCCTTCGGCCTGAGGCTGCCCGCCAACCTCCGAAATCTTAAAAGAAACTCCGGTCCGATACCGTCAGACTAGCGGTCCTTTGGTATCAAAGGTCAGATGTGAAAGGTCAATACCACTTCAACAGCCTGATTACCCAAATCATGTTTTGTTTAAATGATACCACCAACGATACAGCAACGACCTGATGCGGTCGTAGGCAGAACTGCAGATAGTCAGAAGCTGTCCGGTAAGATGGGAAAGGTCTAATCACACTGATTACCCAAATCAAACTTTCCGTCTGCAATATACAACCGTTACAACTTACTGTACTTTAAAGTCCGGTACCCGTAGAGGATGCTCATGATGTACTCGCAGAGTAGGCAAAACACTTAAAAAGTCAAGATAGTTCATACTAAGTACAAAAAAATACTTGGTTAATTAACCATTTCTCTATACAACTTCCGTAGAAAGTCCGATAAAAACGCATGAAACAATGTCATAAACGACCGGAGCCGAACCTCTGCTTGGAGAGTAAGGTGTACCGAATTCTCTTGGCAGTCGTGGATGTGTTGTGCGAAATGTAGCTGTGCTGTGACGAAGGTACATATTTATTGACTGTGGCCACAGTGGGTGCGCCAGACTAGTGTACATCTTTTTGTAGGGTACAGTGTACAAGTACCAGTATACAGAATATTCTTGAAATTTGAGTATCAGAAAAAGCAACAGAAACTTTGTCACTCGTGTACTTTTGTGTATTACATATTTAAGATTTTGAAGTTAACTATAGAATTATATTGTGCGCCAAAAAAGTTGTTGTTGTTGTTGTTGTCCTCGTTTAACGTCTATTATTTCGCTAGACGTGGTCTCTTGGTGCTGAGTAACACATGGTTCGCAAAAGTATTAATCTCCAAGCAGATACCCGAGTCCCATTGGATACCAATTTATTATGAAAGGCATACTCAACATGGTATGTTACGAAATAACGAACAATGGAGTTAACGAAAAATAGAACAAAAGCAAATGAAACGAGGAAAAACTACAAAAAAATTGTATTGCGAAAAATTGTATTACTAAATTTATACAGATACCACTGAGTAATTGACTGGGTGTTTTCCTTTGAATATACGTGTTCATCAAATCTTATCTTCCTTGTGTATATAGAGTCTATATTATTACAACAACGTACCACTCTTCTGTCTGTATATCTTAAAAAACTAAAATAGCCAGAACCCATACCTGTAATTTCCAGCTCAAAAATGCCAACATTTCCCAAGGTAAAGGCTTATTTCAAGAAACCAAGCTCTGGCACATAATTCCACCCAATACGTAGACTCTGGCATGTAGAAGGACTTGTAGACCACTTCGAAAAAGTGTTCACTTTGCAAAAAGATTTTATTCATACAAACATAGCGAATATACAGTCTTAATTAAACTTCACGAGACCACAGCAAGTAAAAAAAAGTCACAGCAAGATAGTTGTACAGATGGCGTCAGCATCGACTGACGCCTGATTTAAAAGAAAAAAGCGACAATAACTAACTTGCAATGGTCAACATGCCGAAAATGATATTCTTTAAATCAGTTGTATGGCAATATGCCGTCAGTATGATCATGGTTGAGTCTCAGTCCAATACGATGTCATCCTTAGAATTTAACACGCTAGTTCACCTTTATCCGTTGGGTAACCTTTATCTGTTGCTTTGGGTGACATGGGTATTTGGGGATATCACGTCGACGGAAGCTGGTTTCAAATTGCATTATTTTCAGTACATTGCAGTTTAAAACTTCACCCGTCGGCTTAAAAAACAACGGATATTGGTTACCCCGCGGATAAAGATGATCTAGCGTGGTACTTGCTGCTGCCTGACTCTGAAACGATTCACAAACGAACTCGTCGGTCTCCGCTGACGCTCGTCGCTAGTCGTAAACCAGTTCGGCAGTTTTCGTCAAAGTCCGTCAAGCCGGGAAACATGATTCGGGACGCCTCGGGAATGGTCGTTAAAGTTCGTCGTGCGTTTTCGGGCCGGAAAACTCCGAGTGGGAGATGAAGCCGTCGCGGTCTTGGTCCTCATGCTGGAAGATTTCCCACAATACCTCCGTCATGTTTTTCCCGTCGGGGATCTCAAGACCGTCGGCCACGAGCGTCTTCACGTAGTCTTGGACCTTTAAGGAAGAAAACCAAGACGATAGGTAAGGACAAATAGGTGAACTTTCCTCACTATTTCATTCACCCAGGTGTAAAATGAGTACCTGACTTTGGTCTGGGAGGTAAAAGAAAAGACTACCTTTACCTTCTGTCTGCACTGTGTATGTGATACCTTTAATATAAGTTACCAACTTGAGTACAGTGCCACATTGTCCTCGTCTGCCAAATGCAAATAGAAAAAGAATAGTTGTAAAATAACGATTGTTTATTGTTTATTATACTTCCCATTACAAAATGGAGGGTGAGACAAAACAGGTGACGGGTCACCTCTACAAGTTATCTCCTGCTACCATCTCTTATTCACCATACTGTGCAAGTTCTTCTCTTTTCCTTCATGAAAACGTGGTTCCGAAATTTGCATACTTCTTCAAAGGTAAAACAGGCAATTAAAGCAAGTCAATATATGACCGGCGGAATCACTATAAGTATAACCAGTATTTTCGAGGGTTCAAATGTAAGAAAACACATCTAGACACGATGGTATTAAGAAAGAAGGAACGTTATCACTGTACATCGAAGGTTATCAAACGAAAGAAGAAACTTTTACAACTGCCCATCGATTATGCAGTTCTAATTACAAAACGCCCTCCCTCTTGTGTCTTTCTACTGAGGCTTACCTCCACAACAGAAAGCAGCTTATCTCCGTCCTTGTCGATCTCCGCAAATGCGTCAGGAGCGGGGGGTGAGTCCAGTATATCCAACAGCTCAATGTTGAAGACCAGGGGCGACTCGTCCAACTGTTTGCCTGGAAAAAAAGAAAGATAAACAGTGTCAGATTTGAAAAAAAAAAGTCATGAGACGGGGGTTTCCGAGTCACATGTTCAATTTGCATATTTGACGTCACAGAAGCAGTTGATTGCTCACTCCTTGACAAAAG
The DNA here is from genome assembly GCA_019207045.1 of Branchiostoma floridae x Branchiostoma belcheri. Classification (NCBI taxonomy): domain Eukaryota; kingdom Metazoa; phylum Chordata; class Leptocardii; order Amphioxiformes; family Branchiostomatidae; genus Branchiostoma; species Branchiostoma floridae x Branchiostoma belcheri. The sequence continues at coordinate 525,643 of CM033041.1, read as the reverse complement.
GTCAGTCAAAAATTTGCTGACGTCTATCTTTACATAATGGAAATCAGCGTTACTCTGCTCCAAAACGCTATGAGCATGCAGTTCTTATTTTGAGCGGCCAGCGACCTACACGCCGCAGACATTGTCGTGCAGTTCTATCTTTGAATGCCAGGTGGCGCGCGTTAGCAGTGCGGATAATGTGACCTACATTTTGACCGGGATTGAACATGACACTCTTGGACCAGGCGGGGTGCCAAGATCTCCAGCGGCGTGAGGAGTGGCACACGTGGCGCGCAGGGGAGGAAAAAATAACAACCTACAAGCAGATGTCCGGTTGGAAAAGTGTTTAGTGACTGCCTGTCTTTTCTAGCCCTTTAGACGGCCAAGGAACCTTTAAAGAGCCTCACAACATCCATCCAAAACGTGTCGCCTCAGAAAACTTTAAGATTTTCCGCCCCAACATCTACTTTACCTGATTTTACACCATTGGAAACACACCATTCATTATGCTTGTCTGCATCTCAACTTAGCATGTGTCCGCTTTCTGTGTATCATTAGACTGGAAACTAGGACAGCGCTGCAGGCAGTACTAGTAAATAACGGTTGTGTGCATACCGAGGGTAACCATGGAAACAGCGTGCGGGTGCTCCTACCGAGCTTTGTAGACCGTGTTTGATACCCTTTTATTTGAAGATTTAACATACACATACTAGGGAAATACCCAACGAAGGAAGACTGCATTCAGCCGTCTGCTTCCCGCTTTTGAGTATATAGGACACGCCTGGATGCCAGACTGTTTCCACAGGCCAACTCCTCGGCACTACGGCCAACATGCACCAGTATTCTACAGTATCATTGACATTGTGTGTGTGTGTGTGTGTGTGTGTGTGTGTGTGTGTGTGTGTGTGAGGTGCTTACACAGTTTCCCAAAAAAAAAGACGCGCTTTGAGTTCGGACACGAAACATTGCAACAACAGAACCTTCGACAGTCCAAGAAATGATCTGGTTTCCTTCAAGACTGTCGGAAGGGTCCCTTCTTCTTGTGCGCTTCTCACGGCTCCTTCCGTTGTTTGCTGTTTTACGGCGCCCCGCGCGAACTTCAGGTGTTGGTAAGAAACTCGAGAAAGGCTGCTCCTGTTTTTACTGAGGTTTGGGGAAGCCCGAGGTCTGTGATCGCAGACGAAAGACGAGATTTTGTTTTGTCACCCTTGAAACTGGCGGATGGACATTGTGACCCCCAGTCGTCTCCATCTGCATCTGTCCGTGCCACTGTCAGTGTCACAGGATTTGCAATACTTCAAACATTGATGATTTTTCTCTCAATGTCGTCAACAGATATAACACCCTTTCTACTCAGACATTAGCGACCTTGGGAGACAGCCGGGATCGGGCAGCTAGGACAGTTTATTCGGTGGCATAAGACAGTCAGGCCTGCCGATCTCCTATTAGCGCCCCGGGGAAGCGATAACTCCTCAGGCTTAAACTCCCCGGAGCGCTAATGTGAGATCGGCGGGCTGGCTGCCTTGGCTCCCCGAACATTACTCGCTAGCTTGGGTCTGGCATCCAGGCTACCAAAACTATGGTGTTGTGCTCAGCACAGCGATGGCCTGGCCCCGAGCCACGCAGACAGCGACTGAAGCTATCTATCACGTCTATGAGGAATTCTTTTGGATCTCATGCAAATCTTGCGGTTTCAGCACATCCCTAACCCAGCGGGGACATATCAGCCCCACATTTGGGACGAGTTTGCGTCGCGAGGTTCCTATTATCGGGCCGGCCTCCCGCGGGTCCCGGGCCGTAATCTCCAAGCAGATCCTACGGTGCCATAAGATAGTATCAAAGCTGGCCAAGGAGTGTAGCCGGCCAAGGGAGTCAAACGGGCTACGGGAAGTTTGATACTATACATTACGCACCGTGGATCTGGTTCGAGATTACCGGGCCGTCGGTCACAGGGGACGGACACATATGTACAGTCTCCAAGCAGATCTATCGGGCAAGGCAGTCTCTACCCTGGGAGCCAGACAGGACCGGGTAGCTAGCGAGTTTTGTACGGGGACCCAAGGCAGTCAGCCCGCAGAGCTCACATTAGTGCTCCGGGGAGTCTAAGCCTGAAGGAGTTATCGCTACCCTTTGGAGAAGGGTAGATAAACTGTCCTAGCTGCCCGATCCCGGCTGCCTCCCAGGGTAGGCAGTCTCCAAAGGGCTAAACAGTACCCAAAGGCCACCATGTTCAAGATAACATTCACCCCTTTGATGAAAACGGATCATTCATTCGCACTATCTGATATCATCATCATCAGTCAACAGACTGAATTACTGCCAGATTTGAAAGTGATAGAGTCGTTCTTCGGATGTAAAAAAAAAAAAAAAAAGAGTGGAGTGCCAAAGAAACATGGAAGACAGCTCATATATAGGCAAATGTTTCTACGCAACACATTTCAAACATTTTAGAGCCGGTCTAGCATAGGAAATTTACTTTCCTGTCACCGGCTCCTCTCACAAAATTCATTCTAGTGAGCTCAATGCATAAATAAATGAATAAAGTGTATTCTTCATCAAACAAGTCATGTGAGGTATGGTACTCTTTGTGTATTGGTCTGTTTTACATTGCTGTATTAAACTGTAAGTTAAGTTTTTTCGATGAACAGGTTCGATGTTTTCTTTTACGAGTGACAGGAAGTTACGGCTAAGTTTTGAGCCAGGTGTAAAATAACCTGGAATCCAGTCTACTACTGGCTCGGCCTAACGTTACCGTAGTTAGTTTAGGCTCTCTACGGGGCCAGTGTAGCTCTCAGCCGCCGAGGTAATCATTCACACCCGGTAGGATTTTCACGCGGTTAGACTTGGCCCAGTGGGAGTTAATTGCCGGCCAGCAGTTAGTTGTGGCCTATTAATTAACTCCCACTGGGCAAAATCCTACCGGGGAAAATGCTACCGGGTGTGAATGATTACACCGGCGGCTTAGAGCTGCACTGACCCCGTAGAGAGTCTATACTAACTACGGTAGGCCCGTGCCACAACTAGCCTGGTATCCAGCCGGATTCCAGGTTAGGTGTAAAATGAAACAGCCCCTCCTCAATGGAAACCTACCTGCGGAGTGTAGGCCCGGTCCAAGGTACGCGATGTGGGAGGGGTGCGGAGGTATCATCAGCTCGCGCTTCTCACCGACACACATGTCCATCAGACCCTGGTCCCACCCCGGGATCATTTGGTCTCGTCCAACCACGAACTGCAGCGGCTGGTTTCGGTGGTAGCTGGGGGAGAAAACGGTTCAAAACGGAAGGAATGAGTGAATGAGGGAAGGGAGGAAGAATGAAGGAGGGAGGGATATAATCTCTAGATGTAATCCTTTACTTCCATTTCTCTCTTTCAGTCTTTCTGTCTTGCAACTCTCTCCTGACACTCTCTTTCCTCCGCTCGATCTTCCTTCGGTCCTCCTTCGAATTCTCCCTCTCTTTCGCTGACTCTCTCTCTCTCTCCTCTCTCTCTCTCTCTCTCCCTCTCCTCTCTTTCTCCTCTCTCTCTCTCTCTGTCTCTCTCTCTCTCTGTCTCTCCCCTCTCTCTCCCCTCCCTCTGTCACTCTCTCTCTCTCTCTCTCTCTCTCTCTCTCTCTCTTCTCTCTCTCTCGCACACGCACAGATACAGGTAGCTGTACCCCCTTTATGACCCGTTATCGTCTCCAGAGGCACCAGACTACTTGAGACGTACCCTGGGGGCCAGCCGGGATCGGGCAGCTAGTACAGTTTATTCGGTGACCCAAGACAGTCAGCTACTAGCGCTCCGGGGAGTTCGCTAATGTGAGATCGGCGGGCTGACTGCCTTGGGTCCCCGAACAAAACTCGCTAGCTACCCGGTCCTGTCTGGCTCCCAGGGTACTTGAGACGTGAATCTCCGTGTATGGTCTGGATTAGTGTGTACATGTACTTCAACAAGCAGAGAACCATCTTTGATGTAAGAACAACATGCCCCCAAGGAGAATCTATCCTCAAAGGATTTGGATAGATACCCCTTTAAATACATAGATATTCGATTCGCCGATACATACATAGATAGCAAATTCATCGATAGATGCATAGATATTTAATAATATATGACATATAGTACACAGTGGTGCCGCACGTTTGCGTGGCTTTGAGGACGAACGACAGTACCAGTAAAGTCTTTAGGAGGATAGCCCGATAAGATATATATTTTTTTCTTTTTATTGCAAACTCATGCCCGAAGGCTAATTGCAAGAATACATGTATGAAAGTACAACGATGATAATGATACAATAACAAAGTGGACATTAAGTGAAATAGGGGTCATTAACTAGTGATACTTCTAATCTAAAATAAATGCTATTGGGTTTGATTCCTTTGATAATGTATCTATAGGGCGCCGCTAGTCTTTCCGGATTTCCCCCAATATCCGTGATATCCGTGCGGAATGTTTAGCCCGAAGCCGTAATGTGTTCTGCCTGTGCCGTTTGGGAAGGTACTAAGGTGTTAGGGGTGCGGGGATCGTAGAATTCGGCCAAATAAGTCGGGAAATCGGCCAGGGGAGTCAGTCCTCGCTAAGGTTCATGACACCCCCCCCCCCCCCTCACACCACCGCCCACCCCTCCCCCTCCCTGCGCGGCCGGCCAACTCCTCTAGTAGCAAAACTCCCCTGGCAAATTATTCTCCCTATGATAGCCAGCGTCAGTATGGCGTACCCTGGGAGCCAGACAGGACCGGGTAGCTACCGAGTTTTGTTCGGGGACCCAAGGCAGTCAGCCCGCAGATCTCACATTTAATAGTGCTCCCGGGGAGTTTAAGCCTGAAGGAGTTATCGCTAAGGGTAGATAAACTGTCCTAGCTGCCCGATCCCGGCTGGCTCCCAGGGTAGTATGGCGGGGACTAGGAAGGTGCTCTGAGTCATGGAGTTGTCACACAGTTTGCCACATCAGCGGGACACGCCGAATCTGCTACTGTTACCATGGTTACCGGAACGCGTTTCTTAATTTGCTACATGTGCAAATAGCCTGGATGCCAGACTGTTTCCCGGGTCTACATGCCACCAAGGAAATTGTACTACAGCCCGTTGGAGTTAGATTATTGATCATCTATGTATCTACATTTCTATCTAGTTATCTATGTATACATCATTACATGTATATCTGTGACTCTATCTATGCGGCTGATATGCCCTTCTTCTATTTCTATGACTTAAATTCTCTTCCTCTGGGCCTCTGTTTATCTTTCACTTTAAAACCAGTCGCACGAGACCTCCATCTATAAAATCAAATTATTTATGTGACCTAATAACCACCAAGCCGACAAATAAAAAGGATCACAGCCAAGAATTCTTTCCCACATCTGCTTTGCGACCAAGACTCCTCAGAAGTCGTGTAAACAGTATCTTGAGTTGATCCCAGTCAGTTCTAAGAAAACGTTCGGTGCTAGTTGCAAATAGGAAACAGGTGCATATATGTATCTTATTTAGGAACGTTGCCAGATAATCGGCAGAGATAGATATGTAGGAGACACAACAGGGGAGGGAGGGATTGGGAGGCTACATTGGGGGTTCACCGATACCGGCTATTCACATCTACTTGACACATACTGTAAATGCAGAAATGTTCACGGTGGATCAATATTCGCGGTTTTCGCGGCGGCCACTTCACCGCGAACTTAAATCCCCCGCGAACATTTTTCCATAACAGTAAGAGACTACAGTGCATGGTGCTACCGCGAAATTAAAACCACCGCGAAAAGTCCATTTTCCCGCTACCGCGAAATTAAATCCCCGCGAACTTAAATGCATTTACAGTATGCTAGTCCCTACTAGACTATTGTTATCTGGAGCTTCAGACTTTCAGCAACAAAACGTTTATGTTTTTCAGCTAGCTACAAACAGTAAGTTAACATGACGTTTATTCATTACATGTACTGTAATACAATAAAAAGTGTTCTTCGTGTACTAAGGTAGCTCAACACTTGATAGACAAAAATGATAGATTGAAACAAAATCTGTAAAATTGAAATGGATTTAAAGTTTTTCTGGCCTCATGTTTTCGTTACTGTACAAAAAACATGACCTAAATACTCAACTGCTTGGAGATAAGAGTAAAGTAGTATAGGAATATAATATAATATAATATAATATAATATAATATAATATAATATAATATAATATAATAGAATAGAATAGAATAGAATAGAATAGAATAGAATAGAATAGAATAGATAGAATAGAATAGACCTTCACCTCCGGAACCCCCCTGCACGCCCTCCCCGTGTACGTGCGGGTCCCCCGGGCGCCCGGCCGATAAGCGGCGGGTTAATTGTGCGCGGCCTCCCGAACATTTGGTTCGGATTTACCGGCGGGACGGGTCAGCACGGAGCGGTCTTTAACTCGTCACGAGATCTGTCTGGGGAAAACACGCGAGTCTGATACGGCTTTTCAACAACTTCACTAGACTTTATTGGCATGGGTGTTTTGATTTCTATTCTAGTTCGTTCAATCATACTCTGTTCTAATAAATAAATTGAGTCTATTCTATACTAGATCTAGCATATTCTACTCTATTCTATTCCATTCCATTCTATTCTATTCTATTCTATTCTATCATATGCCATTCCATTGTATTCTATTCTGTTCTATTCTATTCTGTCCTATTCTATTTTTTTCTATTTTCATAAGGGCTGTGGCAAAGGAGGCATGCTGGCCATGGAACCCAACACAGTAGTTGGCCTATACACAATACTCTCCAAGCAGAGGTTAGGCTCCGGCTGTTTTTGACGTTTAGAGGTTTCTATCGGGCTTTCTATTTATTGTTTTCTTGATGTCTCGCGGCCTTATGTACACAACAGGTCCTGGGTACAGTAAGGATTGAATCCCAGTATACTGTAAATGCATTTAAGTTCGCGGAGATTTAATTTCGCGGTAGCGGGAAAATTTCGCGGTGGTTTTAATTTCGCGGTAGCACCATGCACTTAACTGCCATGGAAAATGTTCACGGTGGTTTTTAATTCGTGGTGAAGCGGCCGCCGCGAAGACCGCAAACATTAAACCACCGCAAAAGTTTCTACATTTACAGTATCCAAACACTGCCATTCCGGGCCTGTGAGTAGGAGACTGGTCTGGATTTGGATAAGCGCTTTTTAATTGCCACGTGTGGCTCTGAATACAGGTTAACGTCTACTGAAAAAGTCTGTAGGTTTCACCAGTAGCGCCGCTATCGCTGTTTTACGAGTCCCTACTGTAACTTAATTTAGAATCACTCAATTTATCGTCAAACTGATATTACAAGCATTGGCCAGGCGAAGTGGTTACTGGTACTAGTATTGCATCATTGGGTTCGCTTCTTCACGGTAAAATGCAGGCACTCATTCTGTCTATGCTGCCCCCTACATCTGCTTGGAGATCACCAGTGAAAATGGATGTCCTCTCGTCACGGTTAGTAGAAGAAGGTGGGAAGACTTGTCATCACAGGAAACAATTTCTTAGACAACTCCCATCAGGGGAACGCGTCCTGAAGGAGGAAGCGGGAGACTTGGGACGTAAGAAAGAGTCTAAATCTTGACATTGCGACCATCTGGTGAAGGTTAAGGCAAGGAAAAACACCAGGAGACTTCATCGCCTTGTGGGCTGTGAATTGACCTCCTCCCAAGGAACCTTAAGAAAAACACGGCGTCTTGACAGGAGGTTCTGTACGTCGTGACTTGACATTCGTCAAGGTCAAGTGTGAAGCAAGTGTTTGGGTAGAGGTCGCGAACTTCTTGATCTTACAAGTTATTTCTGTCTGGAGGGAACCAAACACGATCAGGGGTCTGTCATTGGATGCCGTATTGGGAGTGTGGACTGGAGAGTGTTTACGGTTTGAAGTTACAACTAGTGGCGTCGACGTCTTTGAAGAAATTTTGAGATTCTTGAGAGTTTAGAAGTGTGGAGAGCATTCTTGTAAGATTGTAGCAAGGTAGCCACTAGTCGTAGTCGTAACTCAGCATCTTAGAGACAATTTCAAAAGTCTTGAGGGTTCTAAGAACGGGTGGACCGTGGAGAGTAGGGCTGGGTATCGGTACAGCGTACCGGTACAAAACCGGTTTTTCTTATTGGACCGGTCCAGAAAAACCGGACCTGAAAAAATTACGTGGACCGGATGTTGGACCGATTAGAAAATTAATATATTATTTCATCAGGCATTCACACGTTTTGGCGCTTGCAGGTGGAAGAAAATAACAAGAGCGAAGTAGAGTAGAGTTTATAGAAATTTCTACCAAGTTATACAGCCAATCGCACAGGTGCAAATAGCGTTGTAGGATTTTAAAACGCCAGTTTAAGTCTAATACTCCACCAAACAGATGTATTTGTAGTGAAATGGACCATTGGTATGAGTCATACTGAATTAGGTCCAGGTTCAGGTCCGGACCTGGACCTGATCCTCTGGACCTGAACCGGACCTGGACCTGAATTTTCTGTACCGGTACCCAGCCCTAGTGGAGAGCATTCTTGTAGCAGGGTAGCCTGGATTCCAGACCCCAGTCCGATCTCAATAATGATATCTATCGTCTTACTCAATTGGTCTGTGTAGGCCATGGAAACGGTCTGGCATCCAGGCTACAAGCAGGGCGTCAGATACCGTTTTTTTTCCCTTCTTGACGCCAGCGCGTAAAAAGCATGCGTTGGGTTAGAATCAAGAATATTCTGTGTAAAATGTTTAAATCTAGAAAATAAGGAGTTCGTGACAGTGAGCCCGGAATTCGAGCTATTCGGGTCAATAGTGTGAATTTTTCCATTCAGGATTTTGCTTGAAAATTTCTTTATCAACGAGAAGCATGATTTATTTATTAAAGTACTAAAGTAATGAGAAGCTCAAATCGACCTTCAGCACGTTTTCGGGGGTCGTTCCTTGCGTTTTTGGCACAAATAATATATCTGAGACATTTTGGATACTTAAACCACGACGTCCTCTTTCCGCACCCACATCTGTCTGCAGCTCCCTGTACGTGTCCCAGTGCAGGCCACATTCCCACACGCTACAGTGTGACATTATTGTATCTGTCTCATCTCTGCGTGTTCGCCACATTCCCACACGCTACAGTATGACATTTCAGTACTGCAGTATCTGTCTCATCTCTGATAGCTATCTCTGCGTGTTCGCCACATTTGTAGGCCATACAGAAACGGGGACGTTTCATTAATCACCATACGGCGTGTGGTAAAATATGTTACAACAACATCTCATCAGGTTATTGCAACATTAGTTCAAAATGATACAAACTTCAAGTTGAAATCTACGGTTCTTTTTTGTACTTACACAGTTCCAGTAAGCATCATTACCAAACATGCGGAGAGATTTTAGATTGGGGCACTGGGATACTAAATAAAGTCGAGTCTAAATAAAGACACAAAGCAGTATAGAGTTGACTCTATCCAGCACAGAACATTTCCAAAAGGTCTTGTCACGTGACAGGCACCTGTCCCTAACTCCCTAACGTCAAGATCACTCAAACAACGTCACCACTAACCACGTGACCAGCACCTGTTCTTCACGACTTCGTCGAGAGTCAATGAAACCAACGTCATCGCTCCCCACATGGCCGGCATTCATCAATTACTCCCATCAATTCACCTACCGTTCTCTCTATTCATCGATCTTTAAATTTCCCGTTTCTCCATGCCTCCTTCCAGCTATTCATCCACACCTCCATCAATCCGCCGATAAGTCTACCATCTATCCAACCCCCTTTCCATTCATCCAGCTATCTCTCCCTCCAGCTAACCAGCCTTCTTTCCATCCGTCTCTTCGAACATCCATCCATCCATCCACATCTCCATCCATCCATCCATCCATCCATCCATCCATCCATCCATCCATCCATCCCTCCATGCCCCTACCTTGAGTCGAACACGCTGCCGTCCGTTGACCCCAGTGACCCCATGAAGTGCACAGACAGCAGGTCGCCCTCCTTACTGGTCCTGTCGCACAGCCTGGGGCGGGACACAACGCGCACGCGCATGCCCATGGGCGCCTCCACGTTGGTCACGAGAACGGGGAAGCCCAGCACGCCGAGAAATATCGTTCCCAGGATAGCCAACAAGCTGCGCATGCTCGATGGCGTCATCAAGTTCACCTTCTTGTCCGTTTCCATCTTCAGACTCTGCGTCATTTTCTTTAAAATCAAATCACCCGTCAGCTCGAGTTTTAAACGGTGTGTTTTCACTGAACGTTCTCCTCAACAAACGGAATAAATCTTCCAAGTTTTCTTCACAGCAAGCTTCAAATTCCTTGTGTTCACCGAGTTGCAAAGTTATCCAGTTTGGCGTACAAAGTTTTCCCTTCTCTGTCAGCCCGTCTCGGCAGCTGAACGGCTGCTTCTGTCCTCTGAGACGAAAACTCCAACACGGCGCTGAAAACTCGGGAAACCAAGCACGGAAATTAACAAGGACGTTTCAATTGGCCGGGAAAAGCTGGACGTTCCGGTTCTGAAGAGTGAAAACGGAAGTTGACCCAACACGAGAGGTGACCAGATCGTCCCAGATCCAATATAACAAGTCCCAAATGTAGGCCGGAGTGAAGGAGACGTCCGGCCAGCTGGTCTGCGGTGTCAGTGCGGCCGGAACGGTGAGAAAAACCCGCTCAACTGCAACAACACGGCCACAAACCCGCAACAACACGGCCACAAAACCGCACAGACACTCTTTTGTAGTCTGAAATTAGTCTTCCTCACAATTCCGCAGTCCGAATGTGTTTGCTTCTTCTCTAATACGCGACAGATAAACTCACATTGGCGCTAGAGCAAATTGTTTCGCAGAAGGCAGCCTGGTCCCTACTAGGCTACTTCAGACGCTGACAAGATGACAGTCCCCAAGATGACATCCCCAAGTCCTCCGCTAGTCCAGGAATGGTTGTATGTTCTCCTAATCTGGCAGGTTTTCTCACAGTTGTAGTCGTGATGACTGTGTTGGGTAACAGTGGCCGTACTGGGGTCGGATAAACGTGTACCACAGATAGCCCGGCCTCTAGGTATACAACAGAACAAATAGTTACAAAATCCTGGACTAGTTCCGAATCTTGTAATGCCGCAGAATCGCACCTAATTTTGTCCCGTTAGTAGCGTAGATGACTGCTGCAAAAGTAAACTCCACTTGACGTGTTGTCAACAGCAAGCCGCCGCCCGGTGGTGTGACGAAGCGAATTGATCCCTTGTATCTTCTGCTATCTGCCCGCAGACAGTGTGCTTCCAATAAAGGGACCCCCTCCGGGTAAGGGCTGGAACAAATAGAATCCGTCTTAACAGGGCTTGAAACACCGATGTTTTCACCGACTGAACGTAACGTTTATAAAGAATCACAAGCCCGCGAGCGCACAGACCGGCGTGTCCGGCTCGAGCCCGGTCAGGTCTGACCGCCGTGCGTCGCTGGCACGGCCGGCGGGGGGAGGCTGCGGTCGCGCCGAGGGAACTGGTTGGTTGGACTCGGGCCAAGCGGGTTAGGTGCTGACTGCCTGTAGGCTCGTTTGGAGGATACCGGGACCCTGGAAACGAGCGACAGTGGGCCTCCCATTAACGTCGTATTATATTTCACTGGCTACGTTATGAAAAATATCGTTTGCAAATAGGATGACTAAAAAGTAACAAACATTTTTGTTCGCCTTCCGTTTTGTGTCCGTCACAGAAGGCAAAGGGTGTCGCTTGAAACCTCCTTACACAGCCTCGTCAGAACCGCTTGAAACACGTGTGTTTCTTGTTTGGGGTTTTCCGGTCAAGGGTCATCTTAAGATCTGCTGCAGTTCTGCCTACGACCGCCACAGGACGCTACTGTATTGTTGGTTGAAACAATGCATGGGTGATGATTTGGGTAATCAGGCTATGAAAATGATATTGACCTTTCCCTTCTGACCTTTGACACCCAAGGACCGCAATTCTGACAGCAGGTCCGCGTGGCTTTTGTCACATCTGTGTCTCTAATCTCACCCCAGGGTCGTCAGAGAGCTGCCGATTAGGTCAAGACAGACTTCTTACAACTCCAAGACAGACTTCTTGTGGAATCCAGACTTCCATAGTCGCGGATAAGGTGAGCGAGAACTTTGTTTTCTTCGACTGAGAAGATTGAGGTCAAGAGGTCACGGCTCATGCACGCCGAACATCTCCGAGCAGATGAGTGGATCGGGGTTAGTTTGTTGGCACTAGTGACACTAGTACTAGTATGTAATTGTTGCGGACTTTTCTTCGTCTGTCGGTGCAAGGATAGTGCGCACTCTTTTTATTGCCTGGTTAATATACCATCGGAGCTCGTCGCTGTCTCCTCGGTGCCGAGAGTGTAGGCCGCCCGCCCAGTTCATATCGCACGCGCCTTGGGATTTTACGGGGTTGGTTTCAGTTAAATCGATCCTATACGGTCTCGAAAGGCCGGAAAATTAAAAAGACAGGCTAACACATTTCAAGTCTACCATAGAGAAAAGCTACTCCCCAAGCAGAAGTTAGGCTCCGGCTGTTTTTTTTTTTCACGTTTTGTTAGTCGTTTTTATCGGGCTTTCTATTTTGTACGCTTTCTTGATGTCTCGCGGCCGCGATAAAAACGACTAAAAACGTGAAAATACAGCTGGAGCCTAACCTCTGCTTGGAGAGTAGAGAAAAGTGGGACACCCGTCTTCCAGCTCAAGACGGGGTACTGCAGCCTCTGCGGTTCAGGTAAATTCAGGTAAAAGTCTACCACTACTGTCACTGCTACTACCCTACTATCACTACTCATGGATAAAAGGTCCCAAATCTGCTACACGTCAACTGCCATGGTAGTGCATAGTCTGTCAGCCTGTATTTACAAAATCTCTCGCTGGCTGGGGTTAATGTCTTTTGTAGGGCCGGCCGCTAGGAGCTACATAGCCTGTATGAGATTGTCATTCAACACTCTATTTTCTACATTCAAACGGCTAAATATAACGCCATTCTATAAGACGATAACTAGTTAGTTCTCGGTTGGAAGTGTTCATTCATTGTGATTTCATCATTGTCATGTACCCCACACTGTGCGTGCGCACCCCAAACCGTGGACTAGCCTATTGACAATGTTGTTCCACCCTTAGATGATGGAATCGACTGAAGATGAGCATCAAGAGTCGGCAGAGGAGTCCAGCTGGGCAGAAACTGACAACGGAGGTGAAGGTAAAGAAGTTGAAAGCAAAAGTGGAGAAGCTGAAAGTGAAAGTAAAGAAACAGAAAGTGAAAGTGGAGAAGCTGAAAGTGAAAGTGGAGAGGAGCGGAGGAGTCTCAGCTGTCGTCATTGTGAGTATGAAACGGAGCACAAGCAGATGATGAGGAGACACATGAGGTCCCACAGAACGTACCAGTGTGACCAGTGCGACTATTCCACTTCACACAAGGACAGAATGAAACGTCACCTGGCGGTGCACACCGGTGAGAGACCTTACCACTGCGGCCACTGTGACTTCTCATCGGCAAGTAAAAACGGTCTTTTCAGGCATGTTAGGACAATCCACGGCGGTGAGAGACCTTACAAGTGCACTTACTGTGAATTTTCTACAGCACACAACGCTCAACTAAAATACCACGTCATGGCTAAACACACCAACACCAGGCCGCACAAGTGCACGCTGTGCGACTATTCTGCGGTTGAGAAAAAGGGTTTGAAGTCCCACATGGCCACCCACACTGGGGAGAAACCTTACAAGTGTGAGTTTTGTTCTTTCGCGACTCATCAAAAGCATAGCTTGAAAAATCACGTGCTCACACACAGTGCCGACAAACCGTACAAGTGCCAGGTCTGTGACTATTCCGCAGTCCAAAAGGGAGCTTTAAAAATTCACATGTTGAAACACACACAACCCAAAATTAAGGTTAAAAAGGAGCCAAAGAAACACAGCTGTCCGCACTGTGAGTATGAAACAGTAATAAAAGAGGCTATGACAAAACACATGAGGACCCACACTGGAGAGAAACCCTTCAAGTGCCAACAGTGTGACTACTCTGCAGCGCAGAAACCGCAACTGGAACGGCACATCCAGGGTAAACACACTGGTGAGAGACCTTACAAATGTGGTCATTGTGACTTTTCTGCAGCGAGGAAAGACGGTCTTTTTAGCCACGTTAGAGCAGTCCATGGCAGTGACAGACCTTACCAGTGCACGTTCTGTGATTATTCAGCAACACAAAATGTTAACCTGAGAAACCACATCATGTCTAAACACACGAACACCAAACCACACAAGTGCAATCTGTGCGACTATTCTGCGGTAACCAAGAAGAGTTTGAAGTTTCACATGGCCACCCACACTGGGGAGAAACCGTACAAGTGTGAGTTGTGTCCTTTCGCGACCCATCGAAAGATCTTTTTGAAAAGTCACATGAACACACACACTGGTGAGAAACCATATAAGTGCCAGGTCTGTGACTATTCCAGTGCATCAAAGTCAACTTTAAAAACTCACATGGCCACCCACACTGGTGAGAAACCGTACAAATGTGAACTGTGTGATTATTCTACCATAGGCATGTCATATTTGAAACTACATATGGCCATCCACACTGGGGAGAAACCCTTCCACTGTGAACACTGTGATTTTTCCACAGCGCGAAAACAAGACCTGAAACGACACGTGGCTAGACACACTGGCGAGAAACCGCACAAATGTGAACTTTGTGACTATTCTACAGTGGACAGAAGCCACTTAAAGCGGCACATGTCCACACACACTGGAGAAAAACCTTACAAATGCGACATTTGTGGCTATGCGGCAGCAGAAATGTACTATTTGAGAGACCACATGGCTAAACACACCGGCGAGAAGCCTTACCAATGTGAGGAATGCGGCTATTTCACAACCAAAAGAACAAGCTTGGCTGATCACATGACAAAGCACACCGGTGAGAAGCCGTACATGTGCGAGGTCTGCGGGTTTAAGGCAGGAACGAAGGGTACCTTAGCTCAGCACACGGCCACACACACGAAACCCCACAAGTGTGACCAGTGCGACTACTCCGCAGCGCAGATCGCGCACTTGAAGATGCACAAGGCCAAACATGCCAAGGAAGAAAACTACAGTGTGGGCGTCTGAAGAAAGTCTCAAGAAAGATTCTAATGACCAAGCAGCTTAGACCACTTTGTCCTTGCTGTGTTTATGACAGGCATTGGAGGACATTTCGCTTAACACTAGAAGAGCTTTGAACTTTTAGATTACTTCCAGACATTTGTGAACCTTTCTAGAACTCTTTGTTCCATACGCGCCCGCATTGTACAATCAGTACGTTACCTTACGAGGCGATGTTACAATTAGTTTACCAGGGAACACATCAGGGAGGATTGGGGCGTGTGCAAAGGTTCGGGGACGTGCGCAAAAGAGTGGGGACGTGCGCAAAGGTTCGGGGACGTGCGCAAAGGTTCAGAGACGTGCGCAAAAGAGTGGGGACGTGCGCAAAGAAGCGGGAACGTGTGCAAAGGTTCGGAGACGTGTGCAAAGGAGTGGGGACGTGTACAAGTACGTAATGTGCACCTTGAACTTGACCTTAATATTGAGACCGCAAGTTTAGCATGTTCACGTTTTTAGTATTTCCCCAAACCTCCCAGGTTTGTGATATCTCTGTTGTTGAAACCTACTTATTTAATCCTGTTTGGATGTTTTTATCTTAGTTTTATTTTATCTTATTTTAGTTCCACTTATTATAGTTTGCTTTTTCATACTAATTGTTCGGTTCTCTGTTTAACAACAGGTTTTATATTAACCGTAGCAACTAATTGTATTAACTTTTTAGAGTTTTAACATATACAGAAAGAAGAATGGGGCGTTGTTGTAATAAGATATATACACAACTTCAAGGAAGATGAAATTTGGGGAAACTTGTTGTATGAACACGTATATTCTGAGGAAAACACCCAGACCATTTCTCAGACATGCAGTGATATCTGTATCAATTTTCTCACAATATAATTTTTAGTAGTTTGTAGCTTTTACTCTATTTTCGTTAACTCCATTGTTCGCTGTTTCGTAACATGCCATGTTGAGGGTTATTTTTAATAAATTAGTAAGCAACAGGCTTCTCGTATCTGCTTGGAGATTAATGTCTATTTTTAATGTACAACATAATTCTTTAGAGTTAACTTCACAATCATAGATGCATCAAAGTACATGTGTGACAAAGTTCTTGTTGCTTTTACTGATACTCAAATTTCAATATTCTGCATACTGATGTAGTATAGTACTTTTACTCTATAGTACGAATTAAGGTCCTTAATGATAAACTCTTATACAACGTGGGGCAATTATATATTTCTACGAAGTAAGCAAATACTAGTATGTTTTCTTAGTGGATCACCACTTGGCTCATCATAAAGATAGTTGGCAGTTTACAAGAACATGGCGAATTACATCCCTAATTAACTTCATCAGGTTGGCAATTATTCATATAGTAAGGTTCTTTAGGCACAACCAGGGAGTACTTCGTTTCTTCCACGTTTGGGACGGCATTCTTGCTGCAGCAGCGCCACCTACATCGGCTATAAGTAGCAGTAAGAAGTAGTTCCCGTCATTCTACCCTAATAATGGTGTCTGAGACTCTGATAGACAGATAGGCATCGAGACGTTGGAAGTGAGTACTCCTTTGTTGTGCCCAAAGAACATTACTATATGCTGAATTACAGTGAACAACTAACACCTTGCAATAACAAAGCGTAAGGTGTTCTGGATTATTCTAAGTTCCTGCCACGGAATATATTACATATATACATATATTATTGAATAATGATACCCCTGTACCGCTCTATATACACAGAGTAAATCATCATTGCATTCTTTTAAATTTGGAAATTTCAATATTTTTGTCATATTTTCTGTCTGATTACCAAATACCATGACTATTATACTCACATTTCCCCCACAGACCATTCTTGTCTTCTACATTTCACAGAGCAGGTTTGCTGCATCAAAACAGTTTTCATGGGCATTTCTACATTATTAATTAATACATGTAGATGCTGGAACGTTTAGTTTATAATTAACGGATTTAACACAGCAGATAACTTTAGGACCAATATTTTAGTGCATATTATCAGTGTCATATAAATGTGGCTAAATGAGATTAAATGAGCCTTGTGAGTCAGGTAGTGCAGGGCAGAACATTAAAAAGTTTTTTTTTTAAATAGGGGATCTTTTAGAATTTTGTATCACAACTGATGGACAAATAAAGCCTCTCAAAGCCTCTCCTGCTATGATACGCGTATCTAAGTATTAATAAGCCTTACATGACCTTTGTCTATTTAGACAAGTGTCACAATCAATTCGACCCAGAAGCAATCCACTAGTAATTTGGAAAAGAAAATATTTACAAGTTTGTATCGATGATACAAAACGTCATAAATGGGTTCTGGCAAAATCAATATCTTGTTTATACGAGGGGCATTCAATAAGTAATGCCCCTGACCCACTGCCAGTTGTCTGATCTAAATGAAATTTTGTATGTGTAATAAGTCATATCTCTATGGGTTATGTTGCAAAAAACAGCTCTGAACTAATTGTGGTTACTGATTTGCTGGTGTTTGAACTGAGTCAGGTGTGAAATGGAGCAAGTTGAGTGTCGCGCAGTGATCCGGTTTTTGTATTTGAAAGGACGCATACCAAAAGGGACTTTTGATGAAATGAAAAAAACTTATGGTGATGATGCCCCATCATATGACCTTGTAAAACGCTGGCATCCTGAATTCAAACAAGGCCGGAAGTCTGTGGAAACAGCTCCCAGACCTGGTCGTCCCTCTTCTGCCATTGATGAGGCATCTGTCGGAGGACCAACCTGGGATGTCCTACAAGAACGGTGTCCAGAGCTACATCAAATGATGGGAGAAATGCATAACTCTGGGTGGTTCCTATGTAGAGAAAGACTAATAACTGTGCCAAGTTTCATTAATCTCCTGCTATGGGAAATGGGTCAGGGACATTACTTATTGAATGCCCCTCGTATAAGGTATATGTTTATATAATGTATAGAACGGCATCAATTTCCACCACCCTGCTCATCAACAGTCACTAAGGGGTATTACTTGGTTTCTGTACATTCCGTGTAGTATTCAAATATTTCTATATACTTCTAGTAGGCAAAAACAATCTACAAAGATTCAAAATCACAACCTGACAGGCACATCTTAGGTCGACTTGTGGAAATCTGGTCTTGCTCTCGTCCCTGTCAGAAAAATGGCAGTGAATGTCTATCACGGGTTACTATGGATGCCACCAGGGGACAGAAGAAGAAAGGAATAGGCAAGAACACGAGAGCAAGACCAGAAAAGTCGCCCTCAGATATGTAATTTGTACGTCATGTTTTAATGTCCAGAAGCCCAGGACGATTAGCTACCTACAGATTATGTATGATAGCTGAATGAAGTATCCAAGTATCCAAGATGGACTCAGATCAAGTCAGATCAAATAGAGTCATAGGAGTTCGTCATGCAACAACCGCGGGCTCAAGGGAAGGGGGCATTGTTTGGACTCGTCTGTGTAACTATATGCATGTGTGTTTTTGCGTGTCTGTCTGTCTGTCTGTGAGTTTGTGTGTCTGCCAGTGTGTGTTCCTTCTGGAACGCTCGCAGAATGACTCCCTTTAGCCTTGGTCTTCTCTAATCTCCAAGCAGATCAATGTGCTAAAACAGTGTCCACCTGGATACTGTCTTCCCACCGGTAGATCCACGTGGTGATTAGTTCTCCTCCACATCAGCCAAGGTTGTCATGGAAACGGCTCCACTGGCTGCTGCATCATTTTCCTCTGCAGTGGTTTGATGGTTGTTGACAGTTGCGGTTCGTCCATTGTTCTGATGAGCTTCAGCCAGAGGAGAGCGTGCCCTGGCCTCCTCTACATCGGCGACAGTTGCCATGGGTATGTCAGCAGTGGGGTCGGCTTCATCTTTCGCTCTCTTAGCTTCATTTGCGCTGTTTCAGCTCCACGGCGGTGACAGTGGCGGCTCGTCCATTGTCCTGGTGAGCGTCAGCCAGAGGAGAGCGTGCCGTGGTCTCATTCACACCGGCGACAGTTGCCATGGGCATGACTGCAGCAGGGTCGGCTCCACCTGCCACTATCCCAGCTTCATTTGTGGCGGACTGCTGGCTGCCAGCAGATGCGGTTCCTCCAGGTTTGTCCTGTTGAGGCTCATCGCAATGAGGGCCTGCACTGTTCTCTTCTACAACTGCCAAAGTTGCCATGGGGATCTCCTCAGCAGAGCCGGTTCCTCCTGCCTTTACCTCTGTCTCACCTGCGGTGTTCTCTTCGATGTGCACAGTGGCAAAAGTTGCCATGGGGATTTCCTCCGCAAAGCCGGCTCCACCTGCCTTTACCTGGGATTCACCCCCGATGCTCTGCCGCCTGCCAGCGGAGACGGTTCGTCCTCCGATGACCCGCCGGGCCCTGGCTGTGGAGGTTCGTCCTTTCCCAGGCTGAAGTCGAGTCCTGTTCTCGTCGACATCAGTGGGAGTTGTCATGGCTACGTCTGTGGCTGAGTCGGTTCCAGATGCCGCCATCCCACTTCTCCCTCCAATGGTTGCCCGGTTGGTACCAGTGGTGGTGGTTCGACCGCTGTCCTGATCTGGTTCGGCCAGACTCAAGCGTGCTCCGATCGCAGACCTCCATTCCTTAACCATCTTTGACGTTATTGTCATTATCAGGGCCAATAGAAGGCCCTGAGAAGCGTTCAGCACGATGAAGATGTACTCGACAGCTTGGCTGTTGGTGTAAGGATAGACGAAGCCGAGAAGCCAGGTGAACCCCATCAGACAGGAGACCCGCACGTAGACCCAGGCCTTGGTACTGTTTGAGCGCGTCAGTGCAGCGTCGGCTATCTTAAACGACTTCCGTATCGCCAGCAAGACCAAAGTGACCAAGACGGTATTGACCAGAAAGGCGCAGAGGACAGGAACTCCGAAAGCCACCAGACTGGCAGTCGGATTGCCGATCCAACAGTTCTCTCCGTACCCCACCCTGACAGAACTGCCGAACTCCACGATCACGTTCACTACTACTACAGGCACCGGCATCAGACATGTGTACAAGCGGTACTGGTGCAGTTTCACTCTTTCTAAACCGTCACCAAACGTAAGAAAGAGATCAATAGCAAGCGCGTTCATGGATGTGAAGACGGTCAGCAGGAGGTAGTGCAGAAATATCGCGAACACTGCACAGCCCACTCCGAGAGGGACCCACACACGTACCACAAACATGGCTTCAGAAAATGCCGTGCATGCCATCATCTGAACCTTCAGCTTTTCCGCGACTTTTTCCCACTGGCCAGACCGGACAGAGTAGGCCACGCAAACAACCACGGCTACGGCTGACACTGTCACAAGCCCCAGGGTTAACCAGCCCTGGTCTGGGTCCCTGCTGGTAGTCGTGAAGTACTGCAGTATGCATTCCCCGCAGATCGACGCAGTTGTGTTTAGAATGGCCACCTGCTCAGCTGGGCAGGACACGTTAGAACTCAACAGGTGGACACTGCCATTGGGAAGGACACGGAACTCTTCCGCTGTGAACGTCAGGGCGGGTTCGCTGCAGTTTTGTGAGAGGATAGTTTTGTTTGATGAGCCATGAGTTCTACGGGAGGACGAGAAGAGCCGGCATGTGTCTGTGAAGGGATCGTATACAGTGTCGGAGGGACAATGATTGGGACTGTTTCCATCACTCCCATAGGCATTAAAGTTGAACAGGTTAGTTAATGAGAATAGATATGGACAGTGTTTGCAGTCACTACCCCTATAACTAAAGCTGGCACTTTCCTGAGTGTTATTACACCATAAATGTGTGGTTGCCGTAAGAGAGAGTCCTTCACAAAGAGCACAGTGAACATTTCTGTACATCTTATGTCCGATGCCTATAGGATAACTATAGGACCTACAGGCAGTAACATCACAACCCTCATAGGAAACATCAGTCTGGACACATCGTCGATGATATGACCCACTTGAAAGGATGAACGTTATCTTAGCCGTTCCAGTGCAATCTTCAGTACTATCAGTGATGCTGATGTACGCTTGTGAACCTTTAGGGGTGTGTGAGGACAGATTAACCAGTCCTGAACATCCAACTACGGCCTCCCACTGGGCTACTTCTGTTAAAGACACGTTGTTACACATTGCACAGAATATGTTTCTGTAGGGGACTCCATCCTCTAATCCAGGCTCTAATCCAGACCCCACACGTGTTGAAGTGTCTACCACGGGCATCCGGTAAACCAGATCACCTGGGTTGAAGGAATCCACGTGTTTCAGGCACTGATCCCTTGTGACGTCATCAGTCCAGCCGTCAGGACAGTCAGCTATCATCCAATAAGACCGTTTATTATTGGTTTGAGTCACAAATCCGGACACACAGCTCCACTTCAGGTGGTGGTAGTCAGGGGGCGCTGCAGCAAGGCTGTCTTCTCTGTGGTGGGTGTAATGAAGTCACGGTTATCAGATCCAGTTGCTTGAGTAATGGACCCTTCCAGCCGAACACCAAAAGCCCCGCCCCTTGTTCGATGTCGGGTTCTATTTCAAAACCTCGGTCAAAAACGGCACGAGTTGCAAAAACATGGCCGCCGCCGCTATTAGGCTGAGGATACTGACTGACTTCGGTTTAGCTTTTGGGGCCTTAAAATCCTCTCAGAACGTTCGACAGAAAAATGCTATGCATTCTTTGTGGAAGGCTACATCCACTGGGTACAGTCATTTTAGGAGGGGACGTATATAGTTGCGGTAAGGGCGATATAATTTCAGTCAAAGCGCAGGCGGGAGGCGCTCCATAATATTACCTTGTTGGTGGGCAGGAGTGTCCAGTTTCTGACATGCGGTCGATGCAGGTGTATAGCTGGGTACGTATATATGTGACAGGTTGTCTACCGCGTTTGTTGCATACATGGCATGTGCATACATGCTCAGGAGAAAAACCAAATTAAGAAGAAAGTAGCTCGGTCACTCGCGGAGAGGGAGCTTGTACCACGTGTCAAATATAAGACACCACTACAAAGTCCGCTAGTGCGGAGTCCCGTCTCTTCTACGAACATTGCTTTACATGCGCATCCTGTCCAGGAAGAAAGCAATGCTGTGTAGCGCCTACCCTTCCCAAAACAACAATACTCGGTCGGTATAGTCATAAACAAAAAAGGCATAGCATTTTTCTTTGCCCATTCCTGTCCCACTAGGGCTGTTTTTGACCGAGTATTCGAAATAGAATAGGGGGTTCTATTTGTTCGATATGGCGTTCGGCTGGAAGGGTCCATTGGTTATCTACCTGGATGTCTAACTTTCATCGTCGAAGTCACAGTTAGTCACGCTAATTACTAAAGTTATTCATCCTCTTGAAAAAATACCATGTGTGTTTTCATATGGACATCAATACGAGGTCAGGATTCTCTGTTACCATAGAAACCATTTAGATGCATATTTGGCTCTATCACCATGGTAACCGGGAACTATGACATGCTCCATGTTAATACATGCATGTATGCATAAAGAGATGCGTACTGGTCATGCAGGGCGATAGCGAAAGTAGAGAGCTACGTACTCAAAGTCCTGACAACAGTCGCCGAAAAAGCGACAGTCGTTGTCACAGTTACACAGTTGATTGTAAAACTGTTTTTCACAGGTATAGACTTCTTTGCAGTCCTGGCCGACAAAGTCCCGTGAGAGAGGATCTGTGAAAAAACAAAACAAATGAGCGAATGAATGGCTGTCGTTGCAGAAAAACTTGACTGCTTTTTTTTTTTAATTTTACGTTTCAGATGATTGTTGGCGCATGATGTGCAATTACATCTTTCTGCACCGCTGGGTGTGATACATATAGAATACAACACGGTTTGTTCCGTATCACCCGAGGTACCAGCCCGACCGCGGGTCGGATCGCCCGAAGGCCGTAGGGTGATCCGACCCGCGGGAGGGCTGGGACCAAGGGTGATGCTTGTTTATGTTATACCCACCTGAGAAAACCCATATTTTGATGCGAAACGCGCCAGAAGTTGAACAAATTTGGTGCCCTCGAACAAAAAGCGTTACAACAGCAATGTTCCAACGTCCGAATCAGGTATTCGAATTACCAACCGTGCCGCACTCGGTCCGCTCGAAATGGTTCGAAGGAAGCCTGTGTGATACAACTTTCGAACCTGTGTGATACGGAAGCTATGACAGGGTCCGGTGTGACAGCGATCTCGCCCCCCCCCCCCCCGTGATCTCGCCCCCGGGGGCGAAATCACTAGCGATCTCGCCCCCCCCGGGGCGAAATCACTAGCGATCTCGCCCTCCCCGGCTAGTGATCTCGCCCCCCTACCTCGCCCCCCTTTAGCGATTTCGCCCCCCCCCCCAAAAAAAACGGGTTTACATGACATTTTAGAAGTTGATTGGAATAAATCACAAAATGCAGTTTCAGAATGATATAAGTACACGAGTTTGATACATAACTCCATTCATAGTATCAATATTAACGTAATTACATGGTAATAAGATAGTTGAACTTGTTTCAGACAAGGAGGGTTGGGTCCCTTGTATTCCAATTATTGCATATACCTGAGTCTTGACATAAGATGTATTTCATTGTATTCACCTGTCCTCAAGCAACCTATATATCTCCAATATGAAGTCTCTACCATGAAGTGACCACAAAATAACTATGTAATGTCTTTATTAATTATGCAAATATTAGGTATTAATTAGAATAACGCACATTTTGGTATATGCACCTGGCCAAGGGATATCTTCACCTCCAACATGACTGTTTTTCTAGTATTTAGGAACTGATGCATTTTCCCGTGTTTCTTAAGACTGGTACTTTACCAGTGTTTGTGTAGCATTTAGCAACAGCTATATCAACTTGCGCGTAGATAGTGTTTATAATGAGAAACTATTATTCACGTGTGTTTTTGTTAGTGCTTTGGAAATGTTTCCAGCACAAGAAAGAAAACACTGTGACAAATTGAAAACATATAGCTGACGTATTCCGTACCATAGACGGTGTTGATTTATACGTTCGCAGTAGCACTGTTTTTATGCCACCTCAGCTGCAAAAATTGTCTTTTTCATTTCAATGTTATGTTTGCACCGAACAATATAGTATCGACTTTCGAGGTATGACATCTTACCGTACGGTAATAAGGTGCCATATAGGTACCAGGTAACACACCATATACATTACTCCCCAGGTGCAGTTTAGTGCCAGGTAGCGCACCTGTAATATGTAGTAACCAGCTGCTTTGGGGGGGGGGGGCGAAAACGCTAAAGGGGGGCGAAAAAGCTAGTGATCTCGCCCCCCCGGGGGGGCGAGATCACAGGGGGGCGAGATCGCTGTCACACCGGAACACCCGTATCGAACGTTTTCGCGTCACAGGTATGACATAAAACGTATAGCCGAGTTCATCATGAGGTAAATCTTCCCCGAGGAACACGTCCTTTTTAGATATTTTTTATTCTGGTATACAAACCTATCAAAGCTGTTGTCTCTTTTAACCCCTTACAAATATACAGTAAGAAGAAGAAGGGACTAGGCGGCTCTATATAAGTTCGGATAGCAGGCTAGGATCCTTCGACGAAAAGACGAATTTTGTTTGGCTCTTTCTTTCCGATCACAACGTTTTGGCATTCAAGATCTATTTTTACGAATCTCTACGTAAAATTTGAGTACTGAGAATAAATCATAACTTTAGATTTGCTAACCAGCACATTCCATCACGTTGCAGTAGTCCCAACTATGCGTCCCGTCCGTGGTGTAGCACCAGGGCCGCTCCTTGTTGTCAGGGTTACGGCAGAAGTTCTCCTCCAGGCCTGCATCAGGATGTGCCTGTGGTGTGTGGGGATGGCTGTGGGGGGACTGGGAGTCCCATCTCTGACACACCCGGTCTCCTGTCCTGTACAGATATACGGTATATAAACGTGTAAAGAGCCTGTGGTGTGTGGGGATGGCTGTGGGGGGACTGGGAGTCCCATCTCTGACACACTCGGTCTCCTGCCCTGTATAGATATACGGTATATAAACGTGTAAAGAGCCTGTGGTGTGTGGGGATGGCCATGGGGGGGGGGGGGGGGGACTGGGAGTCCCATCTCTGACACACTCGGTCTCCTGCCCTGGACAGACATACGTTATGGTGTTAAATGTGTTAAGAGCCTGTGGTGTGTGGGGATGGCTGTGGGGGTACTGGGAGTCCCATCTCTGACACACCCGGTCTCCTGCCCTGTACAGATATACGGTATATAAACGTGTTAAGAGCCAAAATGAATGAATGAATGAAGGAAGGAAAGGAAATTAATAAACTGCCCAGGTAACCTAACCTGTTAATCTGTCCCGCATAACTCCTCCCTCTATCCGCTCACCTGTTCATCTGTCCTGCATAGCTCCCCACCCCCTATCCGCTCACCTGTTAATCTGTCCCGCATAACTCCTCCCTCTATCCGCTCACCTGTTCATCTGTCCCGCATAGCTCCTCCCCCTATCCGCTCACCTGTTAATCTGTCCTGCATAGCTCCCCACCCCCCTATCCGCTCATCTGTTAACCTGTCCTGCATAACTCCTCCCCCTATCCGCTCACCTGTTAATCTGTCCCGCATAGCTCCTCCCCCTACCCGCTCACCTGTTAATCTGTCCCGCATAGCCCCTCCCCTATCCGCTTCTGTTAATCTGTCCTGCATAGCTCCTCCCCCTATCCGCTCACCTGTTAATCTGTCCCGCATAGCTCCTCCCCCTATCCGCTCACCTGTTAATCTGTCCCGCATAGCTCCTCCCCCTATCCGCTCACCTGTTAATCTGTCCCGCATAGCTCATCCCCCTATCCGCTCACCTGTTAATCTGTCCCGCATAGCCCCTCCCCCTATCCGCTCACCTGTTAATCTGTCCCGCATAGCCCCTCCCCCTATCCGCTCACCTGTTAATCTGTCCCGCATAGCTCCTCCCCCTATCCGCTGCGTAGAAGCACCGCGTCGGTGGAACTGAAAACAGAAAAACACGTCAGGTGTCACCGCGTCAACATGACCTTCGTTTTCTCACTTTAATATCACCACAACATCCGGAAACACAAACAAGCAAACAAACATACAAACAGAGAGACTTCGTTGAGCGAAATCACGTGTCAACCATGTAGATAAATGTTGATACATTATAAAGGACAGGACCAGCACCAAAGCTTGTGTTTGTAGGAGCACCGTCGTTGAATAGCACAAAAGTTGAAGTTACCGTCACAGGCGAAGACATCTTCGCAGTACATCCACCTGATGAGCGGGTTGTTTGTGTAGCACCACGGCCTGTCCTTCCCGTCCGGGTTCCGGCAGTAGTTCCGCTCCAGCCCTGCCCGTGGGTAGGCCTGGGGAGTGTGGTTATGGGGGTGGGGGTACTGAGATGTCCAGAACTGACACGAGTCGCTCCGATTCGCAATCCCCCTGTAGCTCACCCCTCTGTCATGTAGATAGTAACAGTCTGCGGGTATAAAACGTTACATCGTAAACGTTGCGCACGAAAGGACTGTTGCATTCATACCAGCAGGCACAGGAAGTCTGGGCGTGGTTGATTGTTGTGATGCCAGTTGTAAACTTTAACTCCCAAGTATAACCCTACACATGAGACAGCTAAACTAAGTACCAACCTATAGCTTGATGGAAACACGAGATGGAAATTCATTGCAAGCAACTGACGGTTTTATGTTCAGCTCCTATATATTCAGCAGGAACCTATCCTTATATCGTTAGAGGCCACTGTGAATAATTCATGATCAGTTCTGTGCACATTTTTTTTTTATTTTTTTTTTTTTAATTTTTTTTAATTTTTAATTTTTATTGAGATTCTCCATATACATATGGAGGGTATGGCGAAACAGGTGTCAAAGACGCCTTTTCAAAGCCACCATACCGTTGGCTTTGTTGTTCGGAGTTTCCATCTCCTAGGAGGACTTCCGACCAAGGATGTAAGGGGTTCCTCCTACCCCTGACTCGTGTGTCATGGCGGGTGCGTCATGCCCGAACATGCCCCTATGGCCTGTCACCACAACAAAGGCCTGTCACTGCCACTAGCCGCAGCTATGTACTCATTTACACCTGAGTTAGGTGAGGAAAGTCGTGTAAAGTGCCTTTCCCAAGGGCACAAGATCAGTGACACGGCAAGCGGATTTGAACCCGGGACCTCTCGGGCCTGAGACCAACGCGCTACCGATCGTGCCACGACAATTTGAAGGGTTGTCAGTAAATCCTGTGTGTGCAGAACTCACCACAGTTCCTCTCGTCACTATTGTCTCCACAGTCGTCCCTTCCGTTACAGCGAGTAGCCGGGTTGAACAGGGCGCCATTGTCGCAGGCAGAGGCACCTGAGGGACAGAAAATATCCGTCATCACAGTCAAAAATAGGAACCTAAAACGCCTGAGAGGCTCTTAGAGCCTTGTTTTGTGGTGAATTATTAAAAAATCAGTTGGAGTAAAACTTGCCTGCTCCGCTGCTGCAATCCACCCTACCCTGCCGCTCACCTGTAACAAACAGAAGTAGAAAATCAAACCTGCATGGCTATGGATATCATAGTGCTTGCCAAAAATACGACAAGTTGGTGGATATGACGACAGGGTAATAATGTAGTACTTGTAAGCATGACTGAAAACAGATACAAAGCACATTTTCAACATACAAAAACACACCTTCAGTCATCTTAGCGACAAATGTAACCAATGACGACATTGTGGTGATACCAAGTCATACAAACTTGCATCGTCCGTTGGAAAGTCGGTCAGAGAAAGAGCACCTGACAGTTTTAAATGTCCAACTCATGAAAATCAGAGTTAATTAAACAACAGATTTACAAGCAAGGAGAAAGGAATGGAAGATAAGAAGACTGTGTCGATACTCACAGCAGTTCTGCTCGTCTGTGTTGTCTCCACAGTCGTCATTGCCGTCACACACGAGTGCCTTACTGATGGTGGCTCCGTTCGGACACATCTCTTCGTCTAGAGTAAAGAAGAGAAAATTCGTCGGAAAAGTGTAAAGATTTGCACCCAAGTTTATCTGCGAAGAATGCAGCTGGTTTCCATAGGATGAAGACTTATCTGACAACATCTAATGCACATAAGGCCTGTGCTTAAGTTTGTTTCTTCTAGACCCTTCTTTTACAACTGTTGTCTGTTTCCCACCAACCCTGCTGACCCCTTCTTGGTTCGTGCCTTACCGCAGTTCTCTTCATCGCTCCCGTCGTCACAGTCCACTATCCCGTCACAGATCACCTCATGGACGTCACAGTCCCCGTCCGTACAGACCGTCCTGTCCAGTCCGGAACAAGCTGGGCGAACAGAAGGAGATACAGGGTCTGTTTGTGTCTCTGTGTGTGTGTGTGTGTGTCTGTTTTAATCACATTGGCCAGGAATGTTACGTTTTGGGCCAAGCTGTCGATGGATCTTCTTGATATTCGGTAGGTGGGATGAAATCGAGAATACCAAGGTCAAGTTGGTATGCGTGTGTGTGTGTGTTTGTTTGTTTATAAACAACATAACGTATGAAGCCATAGGTGCATCTTCATATTTGGAAGGTGGGTTGATTTGAAAACAAAGGTCAAGTTAGAAAATGGGCCTTCTGGCGCCTTTCTGTGGTACTGCAGCAGGATGTCTGTGTTTCAGATCTTGTAAGAAGCTACGATTGTTGCAGACGACGTTTTGGAATTCCAACCAATGTTTGTGAATGGGCACCTTTTCGTTTTAAAAATTCATTAGTCATGCTGTAAAGAATGGCTGTAAACGCAGGGTGTGCGTTTTACCACCTCGCGTTGCATTTTCTCTTTGTTTTAAGACAACCTTTCGCTGAACTCATCCTGGGCCGCCCAACATAGCTGAGAACATGTTCTCAATATTAGACCAAAATTGCACAATACTTTTGAATCACATGCTTTAGAATAAATCGGAATCAATGTTTTACAGTACAAAACTGCCCCTTAACTTCACCAAGAAAGAACACAACCAGAATTTTCTATGCATTGTATACATGTGTTATGCATTATGATATCCAAATATCATCCTTCGTGAAACTTGTATCTTTTAACAGTGACGATTTGATTCAAAAGCATTTATGGATAATGTAAATTCTCCATGATCCGCTAGCATTGCCCTGTTGCTATATATAGAGAGATATGCCATTCACAAACTTCCCCACATTCACAGAAAGCCACTTTTCTCTTAAAATCCTAAAACCCACAAAAAGTTGGGCCTTTGTCTTCCTCGACTATAAAAAAATTGTCTAGATGTAGCCAAAATTAGCATTCGAGTAGTCTCCTTTTTACAATAGTGTTTACCGCTGTTCATTGTCACATGTTTGTCTCCAAAGTTTCTACCATGTACTTCTAATTCGCCTCCGGGCATGAACTTACAAATAAACCTTCATTTCAGTACATAAGTAGTAGTGAGTACTTACCCTGGAGAAACTCGATCTCGCTGATTTCCCTCCGCCTTCCACGCGGAAACTGCAGGCGCCACGTCTGTGCTGTGGCGAGGAGTCCGGTCAGGTCCACTCCGTTCAGACTTATTTTGTCCACCCTTTTATACGGACGGCTGACGTGCGTCACTTCCGTGTAGCGTCTTCCCGTCCATCTCCTGACCGTGACGTCCATGTCTCCGCTCTCCTCCTCACCCTGGTACCACATCCGGATCCGGGACAACGTCATGGACGTCTGCAGGTCAAACGTCAGCTGCCAGGTGGGCTCGTCATCTCCACGTCTCCAAGTCGTCTTGAAGTTGGAGTCCAAGACGTACCCGGCGACATGTCGGACGCCGTCGTCGCCCTTCCATTGGTCCGGTGTCACCCATGTCGGATCGGGCTCCACCCAGCCGCCTGCCGGTAACAACAGTCTGGCATTAATGTTTTATGGAGGTATGTATAAAGTCGGCTTTACATAGCGGGAAATGTCTGTATCACGGAGGTATGCATAAAGCCGGCTTTACATAGCGGGAAATGTCTGTATCACGGAGGTATGTATAAAGTCGGCTTTACATAGCGGGAATTGTCTGTATCACGGAGGTGTGTATAAAGTCGGCTTTACATAGCGGGAAATGTCTGTATCACGGAGGTATGTATAAAGTCGGCTTTACATAGCGGGAATTGTCTGTATCACGGAGGTGTGTATAAAGTCGGCTTTACATAGCGGGAAATGTCTGTATCACGGAGGTATGTATAAAGTTGGCTAAACATAGCGGGAAAATGTCTGTATCACGGAGGTATGTATAAAGTCGGCTTTACATAGCGGGAAAATGTGTGTATCACGGAGGTATGTATAAATTCGGCTTTACATAGCGGGAAAATGTGTGTATCACGGAGGTATGTATAAAGTCGGCTTTACATAGCGGGAAATGTCTGTATCACGGAGGTATGTATAAAGTCGGCTTTACATAGCGGGAAAATGTCTGTATCACGGAGGTATGTATAAAGCCGGCTTTACATAGCGGGAAATGTCTGTATCACGGAGGTATGTATAAAGTCGGCTTTACATAGCGGGAAATGTCTGTATCACGGAGGTATGTATAAAGTCGGCTAAACATAGCGGGAAATGTCTGTATCACGGAGGTATGTATAAAATCGGCTTTACATAGCGGGAAATGTCTGTATCATGGAGGCATGTATAAAGTCGGCTTTACATAGCGGGAATTGTCTGTATCACGGAGGTGTGTATAAAGTCGGCTTTACATAGCGGGAAATGTCTGTATCACGGAGGTATGTATAAAGTTGGCTAAACATAGCGGGAAAATGTCTGTATCACGGAGGTATGTATAAAGTCGGCTTTACATAGCGGGAAAATGTGTGTATCACGGAGGTATGTATAAATTCGGCTTTACATAGCGGGAAAATGTGTGTATCACGGAGGTATGTATAAATTCGGCTTTACATAGCGGGAAAATGTGTGTATCACGGAGGTATGTATAAAGTTGGCTAAACATAGCGGGAAAATGTCTGTATCACGGAGGTATGTATAAAGTCGGCTTTACATAGCGGGAAAATGTGTGTATCACGGAGGTATGTATAAATTCGGCTTTACATAGCGGGAAAATGTGTGTATCACGGAGGTATGTATAAATTCGGCTTTACATAGCGGGAAAATGTGTGTATCACGGAGGTATGTATAAATTCGGCTTTACATAGCGGGAAAATGTGTGTATCACGGAGGTATGTATAAAGTCGGCTTTACATAGCGGGAAATGTCTGTATCACGGAGGTATGTATAAAGTCGGCTTTACATAGCGGGAAATGTCTGTATCACGGAGGTATGTATAAAGTCGGCTTTAAATAGCGGGAAATGTCTGTATCACGGAGGTATGTATAAAGTCGGCTTTAAATAGCGGGAAATGTCTGTATCACGGAGGTATGTATAAAGTCGGCTTTACATAGCGGGAAAATGTGTGTATCACGGAGGTATGTATAAAGTCGGCTTTAAATAGCGGGAAATGTCTGTATCACGGAGGTATGTATAAAGTCGGCTTTAAATAGCGGGAAATGTCTGTATCACGGAGGTATGTATAAAGTCGGCTTTACATAGCGGGAAATGTCTGTATCACGGAGGTATGTATAAAGCCGGCTTTACATAGCGGGAAATGTGTGTATCACGGAGGTATGTATAAAGCCGGCTTTACATAGCGGGAAAATGTCTGTATCACGGAGGTATGTATAAAGTCGGCTTTACATAGCGGGAAATGTCTGTATCACGGAGGTATGTATTAAGCCGGCTTTACATAGCGGGAAATGTCTGTATCACGGAGGTATGTATAAAGTCGGCTTTACATAGCGGGAAATGTCTGTATCACGGAGGTATGGATAAAGTCGGCTTTACATAGCGGGAAAATGTGTGTATCACGGAGGTATGTATAAAGTTGGCTAAACATAGCGGGAAAATGTCTGTATCACGGAGGTATGGATAAAGTCGGCTTTACATAGCGGGAAATGTCTGTATCACAGAGGTATGTATAAAGCCGGCTTTACATAGCGGGAAAATGTCTGTATCACGGAGGTATGTATAAAGCCGGCTTTACATAGCGGGAAAATGTCTGTATCACGGAGGTATGTATAAAGCCGGCTTTACATAGCTGGAAATGTCTGCATCACGAAAGTATGTATAAAGTCTTACATAGCGAGAAATGCCTGTATCACTGTGCGGTATTTAGAAACGTATGTCACCGATCCCCGTGCAAAGTAACAGCGAGATTTTAAGGCCTAAAATACGCTAAAATTTAGCAATTTTTAAAATTCTGCGACGTTCTCCCCAAATTTTGCCTAGGGTAGTTGAGACCGCGACGCCGGCACAACAAGGAGGAGGACAGTTGTGGTCTGAGAAACGACTAAGGAAGTGGTTAGATTCTTGAAAGTGAAATTGTTCTTGAAGTGAAATTGTTCTTGAAAGTGAAATTGTTCTTGAAGTGAAGTGAAGTCTAAGAAGTCATTGTGGTTCGGATGACAGAGGAAGGGTGGCAGCGACATAAATCAAGTCGAGTCTGAGGAGAAAACTTAGGAACAAGTCTTCCTGTCGATCTTGACTGATATTTACCACCCTACCTTACAGCACCGACTTACAGAACTGATGTTTTGTAAGAAAACTTCTGTTTATCCACGGATCAGAATGACCCTCAGCGCCTAATTAAAACTGGAACAGAGCTTCATATATGTTCTTGAGATGCTGTGGAAAGTCTTGAGATATTTTGACAAGTTGCTTACCCGTAAGCGCGAGTGCACCTGACAAACAGTTACACAGAACCCACAGCAGCACCAGCGAGGTCATGTTGGGCCACAGGTTTCCCATTCTGCTGCAAGTTGGCTGGCTTCTGTTTTACAGCGAACCGCACCGCCACTACTGAAGACTGCAATGTTCAGTTCCGCCGTACAGAATAGACTATAGCGTGCACGGCCGAATGTTGTCATTAACTGGCAACATAGAAAAGAGTGGTAGCCTCCATAGCAGGCCCATCGGTGGCGTGTTAGAGTTGCTGATAAAGCGTGTTTTGATGATGGGCGATTTTATTCCCCGATGGATTTCACCGAGACTAGGTGAGCGGAATTCTCATTTACAGATTCAAGTATCACGTGGTCAGAAAAGGGTGTGTGCGGCATCAAATATTCGTGTGTTTTTTTTTCTGGTAAAAATTGTCCAAGGACTGGTATGTGTGTGGCGGGTTGGCCAGCTAAAATGCAACAACCACAAGCACCATCCCCAAACCCTAAATTTAAAACCATACATTACCTCGGGGGAACTGGACCACCCGAAAACACCGTGTGAAGATGATGTGTTTTATTTTTATTTCTATTTACTTATAGAGTTCACAGCAAAACAAGGCTCGTTGAGCCACTCAATCGTTTTGGGTTACAATACTGTATTGTGAAGAGAGATGTCTGTTAACACTTGACGCAAACAGTTTCAGATTGTACCCCGTGGGGAAGCAAGTCCGTGGAAGCTTATTCCATAGCGATAAAAATAACTGAAGGGCGGTTACACCGGTTATACAGATGCAAAATTCAGAAGATGGTGTGTTGCGTTGCGAGGGCTGATACACTAAAAATACAGATACAGAAGCTAGTCACGCCTAAGGGCGGTTATACCGAGTATACAGATACAGAGGCTGGTGTGTTACGCTGAAGGTTCCTTCTCCCGTGTTGTCACCTATTTTGCAGAGTTGGTACCAGTCTGTTCTTGGGGAGACGAAGCTCCGCCCCCTCCTAAGTTGAGGCATGCCCTGCCCTGCGCACGCACACCCGGCTGATTACTTTGGCCAGGTGATTTGGCACCAGTCAGTTCAATGCGCCACTCGCAAACTAAGGCGTGTCCTGTTCTGTGCACGCCACCACGACACTGTGCCAGGTACAGGTAGGTCCGGTGCACCGGATAGCAACAACATCCCCCCTCGAAAAGTCGATCATGGCGGTCGGCTTGCTTCTGTTCGTCTGCCTGCTGTCCATCGACCATGCCTCTCCTCGGGTTGCCGGCAGGGGCGAAGGGTGTTCCTCACCTGACGAGTTCACCTGTGTGAGTGACGGAGAATGCATGACATCGGCGTGGGAATGTGACGGGTGGGATGATTGTGAAGACGGTTCTGATGAGCAAGACTGCTGGAGCGTAGAGTGTCCCAACCCCGACGACTTCAGGTGTGAGAAT
Source organism: Branchiostoma floridae x Branchiostoma belcheri (assembly GCA_019207045.1). Taxonomy (NCBI): domain Eukaryota; kingdom Metazoa; phylum Chordata; class Leptocardii; order Amphioxiformes; family Branchiostomatidae; genus Branchiostoma; species Branchiostoma floridae x Branchiostoma belcheri. Next base: position 491,611 of record CM033041.1, on the reverse strand, counting down.
AGCGGATCATGCATTGATCCATATGGGCGATGTGACGGGTATGGGGATTGCGAAGACGAATCAGATGAGCAGGACTGCTGGAGCGTAGAGTGCCCCTACCCCGACGATTTCAAGTGTGAAAGTAGTGGAGCCTGTATCAATGGGGACTGGCAATGTGACGGGGAGGTGGATTGCGATGACGGGTCAGATGAGAACGACTGCTCGGGCGTAGAGTGTCCCCATCCCGACGATTTCCAGTGTGAGAGTAGTGGAGCCTGTATCGATGGGGACTGGCAATGTGACGGGGAGGTGGATTGCGATGACGGGTCCGATGAGGACTGCACGGGTGTGAAAAAGCTTTCTGTATTGTACAGTTTGCACCAGTATGTTATGTGTGAAAAGCTTTATGTATTGTACAGTTTGCACCAGTATGTTGTGTGAAAAGCTTTATGTATTGTACAGTTTGCACCCGTACGTATGTTTGAAAAAGCTTTCTGTGTTGGACAGTTTGCACCAGTATGTTACGTGTGAAAAAGCTTTCTGTATCGTACAGTTTGCACCAGTGTGGAGTTCCAGTGTGTAAACGGCAGCACATGTGTGGCGACGTCGGGAGTGTGCGACGGAGTCCCCGACTGTGACGACGCGTCGGACGAGCTGGAGTGTCGTGAGTCCATAAACATTCCTGAGATCGTTACTAGCCATGGCTTACGGGGAATGAGCCAGTGTGGTGAAATCTCCAAGCAGACCCTACGGTGCCTTAGACCGGGCTTTACTTCTTGGCCAGCTTTGATGATCTCTCTAAGGAACCGTAGGGTCTGCTTGGAGACTAAGCGTGGTGCACTCATGTCAGAGGGGCCTCAAAATAACTAACGTTCAGGAGCTTGAAAATGTGTGCTAAACATAATGATGATATCTGCAGGGCTGTAGTGTGGTAGATCTGCTTCATCATCCTCCCATTGAGAAACACTGCAGTGGAAATAAGCTAACATTTTCAATTATTGAAGCGAATTGTAAGATGGTAACATATAAAACTGCATTTCCTACTTACGTTTGTGTTTTAAGACATTTTTATCATTTTTCTTATAAATTTTTGTCTGGGGACTAAACTATTTGGCTGCGAGACATTGGAAAACGGAACAAAATAAAAACCCGATAAAAACGCCCCAAACACGTAAAAAAACAGCCGGAGCCGAACCTCTGCTTGGAGAGTAGCATTCATGATTGTGCATGATAACACACAAAGCTACATTCCCGTCTACATATCTTCAGAGTCGTGTGCAGAGAAGGGCCAGTGGCAGTGTGACAGCGGTGAGTGCATCAGTAACGCCTCGGTGTGTGACGGGGACAAGGACTGTGCTTCTGGGGCAGACGAAGAGAACTGCCCCGGTAGGTTCTGATGTACATTGTCTGTTCACGGTTTGTTTGCAGGTAGTTCACGTGGTCAGGTCGCAACATTTTTCAACCACGAGCCTCGAAAGCCACGAGAGCCCTGCCAGTAGAGCCGCGCCAGCATTGCCATTGGTCGCGTCAGCCGCTAGAGGCGCGTCAGCATTGGTCACGTCAGCCACTAGAGGCGCGTCAGCATTGGTGGCGTCAGCCGCTAGAGGCGCGTCAGCATTGGTCGCGTCAGCCCATAGTGGCGCGTCAGCATTGTTCGAGTCAGCCAAGAGAGGCGCGCCAGCATTGGTCGCGTCAGCCGCTAGAGGCGCGCCAGCATTGGTCGAGTCAGCCGCAAGAGGCGCGCCAGCATTGATCGAGTCAGCCACTAGAGGAGCGCCAGCATTGGTCGCGTCAGCCGCTAGAGGAGCGCCAGCATTGGTCGCGTCAGCCGGTACAATAGTGAGCTGGTACACTATATTTCGGAACATAGGGATTTTGGAACATAGAGGTTTCGGTATTGGTCGCGTTAGCCGCTAGAGGCGCGACAGCATTGGTCGAGTCAGCCGCTAGAGGAGCGCCAGCATTTGTCGGGTCAGCCGCTAGAGGCGCGCCAGCATTGGTCGCGTCAGCCGCTAGAGCCGCGCCAACATCGGTCGCGTCAGCTACTAGAGTTGAGATGATCAACTTTGTCTCGAAAAGGCAACTTTGTTTCCCTCGCTGCTGACCTAATGTCTTGGTTCCTCCAGTCCCGTGCAGCGGTCTGCAGTTGGAGTGTGACGGGAGCTGCCTGCCCAAATACCGCGCCTGTGACGGGCTGAGGGACTGCTCTGACGGCGAGGATGAGACCAACTGTACAGCCGGAGGTGGGAGGCCGTTAACATGCGCACTATTGTACAGTCTCTTTAGCAAGCTGGACAAAATATCTAATGATACGGATAATGAATAATGAATGAAGACTTTTATTAAACAAGTACAGGTCACATGGTAAGAAACATATATACAATGGAAACAATCATACACATCCATATATGCAGATATGCGTCTAATCTATTCTATTGTTTGTCAGGGAAAATACAATTTACTATGTGACCCCCCATCCCCCCCCCCCCCCCCCAAACACACACAGGTTGCGGTGCTCGGCAGTTCCCCTGCGCGGACGGTACCTGCCTGCTGGAGTCTCAGCTGTGTGACAACCTGACGGACTGCAGTGGAGGGGAGGATGAGGACGACTGTGGAGGTGACTAGATCAGTTTTTACTTTTCACATGTCCATATGTTCCTTTAGGCCACACTGGCTTAATGTTATGTATGACATCGCCTGGAGACCCCCAAACTAATGCACAAGGGCGAAAAAAGAAAAATCCAGCAAAAAAATTTACTAAACCAGAGGACACCCAGTTCATTTCTTTCTTTTAACCAAATGTAACAATTTGACTGATAGTTATAACATAAAAATATGATCTTTCCAAAAATAATACATGAGTGACACTACTGTTGAGTAGTCACTTAACTTCAACTATAGCGATTATAGGGAAAGTTTCCTACCTTTTGTGATCTAACTGACGACATTTTGCTTCCCCACAGACGTCCCTCCTCCTGGGTTCCCGCTTGGTTTGACGAGTCGGTACATTCCCGATGTTTACGTCACTGCCAGTTCCGAGTACAAGCCTGAGTTCGCCGCCTCCCAGGCTCGGCACACGCCTCCGACGGCACCGGGGTACTGCTGGGTACCGAGTTCTGTGGTGGAACAATGGATTCAGGTATTTTCCTATCGCTGCTTTCAGCAAAACATCTGGGCTTCATACACTTATGATAGTACTTAACAAAATGTGTTGAATGTCTCTTCTTGTTTTGATTTTCTTTAAAACACACAAAGACAGTGTGGCACTGTTCTCAAGTTTGTATCTTATTTCAACAGTGCCGTATCTATGTAATTTGATGCCGTAGGGGCAGTGGGTTGTTATCCACTGTGTAGGGCACGCAGACGGGACCCAACCCTCTCCTTCCACCGCGTTTACCTCCCCAACCGAAGCAAGGTGCCCATGTTTACACCTGGATGGAGTAAGAAAAGTTGTGTTAAGTGCCTTTACAAAGGGCACAATATCGGTAGCATGGCAGGATCCGAACCCATAACCTCTGGGTTTTCGACCAAATAACCTGAATCCACCTGACAAACAATGATGTATGTTTGACCGCAGGTTTACCTTGGCAAGACGACTGACGTCACCGGTGTCGTCATCAGTGGAGGCGGGTCGAACTGGGACCTGGGCAGCTGGGTGACGTCATTTACCCTGGCCTTCAGTATGGACGGCACTTCGTGGGCTCCGTACGGAGACAGCAACAACAGCGTGCAGGTACGAATGTTTGTCTTGGCCGTTAAGGACGGGCAAAGGTTTATGTAGCATCGACTGTGATCGGCCTTTCCTTTTTCGTAAGATTAGTGTATGATAAAGCAGCAACAGCGTGCAGGTACGGATGTTTGTCTTGACAGTTAAGGACGGGCAAAGGTTTATGCAGCATTGACTGTGATCGGCCTTTCCTGTTTGATAAGATCATCGTTTGATACGGTGCAGCCCGATATGGCCAAATTTCCAATAAGTCCATTTTTTGTTCAACTGCTATAAGAGACAGGCATTTCAACAGTACCACATGCAACAAAAAATTAACTAAACTTAGCAATAATGATAAAGATGACAATATGGAACAATGCGCGCCCCTGGATTCTGGAGTAATGTGACTCCTATATCGGTTAGGGCCGTCCCTCGGATAGGACGTTAAATGAAGGTCCCGTGTTTGAGGAGAGCCACACCTCGAGCACGTAAAAGATCCCATCACACTTATCGAAAAAACGCTGGGGTCCTTCCCGGTGTGAGTGGTTCAACCTACAGTCCTATGGCCGCACCTGGGGCAGTTACTGTCGTATTGAGGTCACCTGAGTGGCGCCGTATGGCAGCTAGCACCAGACCCTTGCGATATAGTTTCTCCAACTGTAAACCGCTCGCAATGCAGCCCCTGGCTGCCAAGAGAGAGTAGTCGGCCGACCCAATAACCAATAACTAATCTACTTGACACACGTGTACACCAGCCAATCAGAGATAGAATCGCTATAGTGTTTGCAACATAGCTAGAATGTCCGGTTGCCGCCGCGGTTCTGTGTCTGATGTTTCTATACCTTAAACTTGAACCTTCTTACCTTCTTGCCCAGGTGTTCCAAGGAAACCGAGACCGGTACAACAAAGTGAGTCGTCCTCTCCCAACTCCCGTGACGTCACGCTACATCCGTCTGTACCCAGCAGGCTACGCGGGCTGGGTTGCCATGGTGATGGAGGTGTACGTCACAAACGGTCAGTTTGCTGTAGTTCCTTAAACAGCAGATCCAACTTTAATATAGAAGATTAATCTCCAGGCAGATTTATCGGTGGCATAAGATAGTATCAAAGCTGGGACAGGAGCGCCACCAGCCACCGGGATCTGCCCTCAGTCGGCTAGAAGAAAGGCTATTTATTTGTTCCAATTGTTGCTTTATCAAAATGTGCTTGCCCTCCCTCCTGTTTTGGCGCGAATCTCCTATAGGGATGTGCGGGGGTCACTGAGCTTGTCCCAATAAAGATATGAATTGCTCGCACAGTTAGCAACACAAAAAGGCCAATGTCTTAATACAGGTCAACAACAGGACACAGCATTTTACAAGAGCGGACTAACAAAACACAATGTTACTCTCCCCAAATACTTAGATGACTGCTGTTTAAGCCAAATGCGATATTTGCCCTCATTTCCAGACGAAAACACGTGGCTGAAGCAAGACGAGTACGTCCCACTGGGAGTCAGACTGGATCCCGACGACCCCGACGCGGTTCCGAAGATTCCCGACCTCCACATGACCGCTTCGTCGCGAAGGGACGAGTTCTACCCGTGGCTGGCACGCCTGAACAACGGGAGGGGACAGCAGCTGGGGGCCTGCTGGTCCCCGTATGGGCAAGAGGAACTTTGGAACTGGTGGTCCCCATGGGAGTCCGAGAGCCGCTTCGACCAGTGGCTACAGGTAATTATTAGGGGTGGGTACAATGGCGCCAGAACCGGTGGCTACAGGTACTTATCATAGCCTGGTCACCAGACTTGCAGAGAATCCAAGAGCTAAAAGCTTTGCCATACAAATCGTAGAAGATCACGTACGAGGGGCGTTCAATAAGTAATGCCCCTGACTCAGTTCAAATTCCTGTAAATCAGAAACCACAATTAGTTCAGAGCTGTTTTTTGCAACATAACACATAGAGATATGAATCATTACACATGCAAAATTTCATTTAGAACAAACAACTGGAAGTGTTTTAGAGACATTACTTATTGAACGCCCCTCGTAGTAGACTAGACTCCTTGCAGTCTTCGGAACGGGGCTGGGTCCGGACGGGCAGAAACTCGCTATCACGGCAAACTCCCTTCCACAGTAAAGTCCCTTCCTCGGCAAACTCCCTTTCCCGGCACAAGAGAACATGGCCAACGTTAAAAATCGCGGACCAACGACCCCCCCCCCCCAACAAAACCCCAGCCCCGTTCCGAAGACTGTAAGGGAGTCTAGTAGTAGACAGCCATGGTCAGCTGTTACATGGAAAAGGCCCTAGACTAGAGCTATTCCTCTTCCTATTAAAGTTACCACTCTGATAACGTTGATGGTTTTGTCAATTATTATGAATAGGGCAAAATTACCAGCACTTCAGTTTTCAGTGAAGTTTGGATGCCCTTGACACAAAGGTGTCGATAATTGTGAGGAAGCTTTCCATTGCACCTCATTGATTTGGCCTAGAAATAGTTCACTTTTTTTTTTCATCAACTGAACATCACAACAAACAAGTTGTAGCGCAGCAAGTCAAGACTCCTTCCGAGATGGTAAAAAGTATGTCTTGTAGCTCCCAAGGTGAGGAAATCGTTCCCATGTACCCGAAACTCGTTACGTGCTCAAATCTCGGTTTCTTAATTCCGGGAAACATCAAGCTTTATCGTGTCTTCAGGTGAGGGGCAGCATCTGAGTTGTGTAGTAGAGCGCACTGTGCATATATTCTTCTTAAGAATTCTTCTTTCTTGGAAAGGTCGAGTTTTCTGCTAGTGAGGACAACATAAAATCTTTTTTTATCTTCTTGCCACTCCAGATCGAGCATGACAAAATTTACAAAGTCGCCGGTGTGATCACACAGGGGGCTTACAACGCCGACTACTGGGTGACGGCATACAAGCTGGCCTTCTCTTTGTATGGGCAAAGATGGACAACTTACACAAACGTTATCGGGGACGGGGAAGAAGTGGTCTGTACAAAAAGTGAAAACAGAAACCTTCACGAACCTAACCAGTATTGTGTGACGTTGGTTAGCCTGGTTCGGGTTCCTGTACAAGGTGGTATAAAAAATAGAAGGCTTGTGTTAAATTATTTAATATGCACGGCCAATTAGTCGACAGGCTCGGCAAATCCTTTTCTGGTCTTTGCCAATCTTGCAAGAGAAGGGAACAACCGAGGAGAAGGAGGAATAGTGTACCTTCGAAGGGAGGGCAGAGGAATTATAACACAGCTGAAAATGGGACTTCTCACAATCAACAGGCTGAAAACGTTATTGGACATAAGACAGTAGAGTTTTGTTTACTCGACCAATTAATGTCACCTGCTGACGTGTCCATGCCTGTCGACATCTTCCTCAAAGCTTCTAGCTGGAGTTCTGCTTCTCGCCGCCATTTGTAGCCGATGTAGGTGGCGCTTTTGCGTCGAGAACACAATCCCAAACGTGGCTAATTTTGTACCCCCCTCGTCACGGTTCATAACTAGTGTCGAGTTCTTGCCACAAAAGCGCCACCTACATCGTCAGCAGCATTCAAGTCAGAAGCTCCGAGGAAATGAGATTAACTGGCTGTGTAAAAATAAACTCTACTATCCTTTGAACTACCAACCCCATGAAAATATTTCCGGACGTTATTCAACATGTTTCAGGGAGGAGAGCTTAGGTTGTTGCTAGAGCCGTTCCTCTCTTAAGCATTTTAAAGAAACTTTCACAATGCATCATCGTCAACAATAGCTATACACCACACACGTTGTTTCTTCAGGTGTTCCAAGGAAATAGCGACAACCATCGCTATGCGCGAAACCTGTTGGCCATCCCGGTGTTTGCCCTCTACACTCGCTTCTACCCGGACTTGGGCGACGTGTATCCGTACAGCTACCATGGGCAAGTTGCACTGAGGGTCGAGATACTCGTCATAGATGGTAAGGAGTCAGTTGTGTGCGTCGATGTAGGTTAGACATCCAGGTAATAAGATACACCAAAAAGTAGTTACTCAAGCAACTGGATATGGTTTTGGAAACGGTCAGACGTTTCGGATAGAATCCACTATCCTTCGTCAGTGACACTGAAGTGATCTGGAAATAACTGGTTTCTTGTAGATCACTTCAGTTTCTATGTCCAACAGGAAACGTTGTTAGACAATTCAGACAGAAGGCAATTTGGATCAGCGCCGCAACTTTCTGCAACCAGGAAGAGAGCAGATATGGGAATGTAAAAAGATGCATGTCGTCGGCGTCACTAATTGTTTATATTCCTTACCAGGGTCCGGGTGTGGAGCGCACGAGGTGCCCTGTGGCGACGCATGTCGGCCAAAGCAAAGTCTCTGTCGGGCTTTTGAAGGATGTGTGCCGCATCGCTACAACGATGGAGAAGAGTAAAATTTAATACACTCTTATATAGTTATATACAATATATATCTGAAAATAGATACTTGCAGCTAATAAAGTAGGCCGAAGTAAACAAAAAATAGAAAAAAGCTGTTTAATTCATATAATTTGTAAGAAGTGAGAAAAGGGAGGCCTTCGCATAAGCTTTTAGACTGTCATGGAAGTTATGTCTCTTTATATTTCATTGCTATGTATCTATTGTTTTTTTTCTTTCAGTGCGAAACAAAATAAAAAAAAAACACTATAAATAATAGAATAAAGAGACAGAAAACATCCCCACACTCTATATCTGTGTTGCAGCGTCTACTGTGAGGAGGTGCTACAAGCAGAGTGCGGGCTGGAGTCGGGCCTCGGGGTGGAGGATCTCGGTTGTTTGGGTCAGTAGTGTCAGCTTGTGCCACTGCTGGTGCTCTGTGCTGTGAGAATAGGTTTAAATCATATAGATATATAGATAAATAGATTGGTATTAGATAGAGACGGATGGATTAATAGAGGGATGGATGGATGGATGGGTGGGTGGTTGTGTGGATGGATGGATGGATGGATGGATGGATGGATGGATGGATGGATGGATGGATGGATGGATGGATGGATGGATGGATGGATGGATGGGATGGATGGATGGATGGATGGGATGGGATGGATGGATGATGGATGGATGGATGGATGGGATGGGATGGATGGATGGGATGGATGGATGGATGGGATGGATGGATGGATGGGATGGATGGATGGATGGATGGATGGATGGATGGATGGATGGATTGTCACTTCCCGTCTTGTAGAAATCGACAGTCAGTTCCTTCCGTGCGGAAATGACTTCACTCCCGGAAATGACGTGTTCCACGACAGACAGGCTTGTGACGGGAGAGAAGACTGCTCCAATGGGAAGGACGAGGACAACTGTGACGGTAAGACTTCTTCTGTAACATCTACATCAGTAACACCTGTAAATAACATTTGCATCAGTAACACCTGTAAATAACATCTGCATCAGTAACACCTGTAAATAACATCTGCATCAGTAACACCTGTAAATAACATCTGCATCAGTAACACCTGTAAATAACATCTGCATCAGTAACACCTGTAAATAACATCTGCATCAGTAACACCTGTAAATGACATCTGCATCAGTAACACCTGTAAATGACATCTGCATCAGTAACACATGTAAATGACATCTGCATCAGTAACACCTGTAAATAACATCTGCATCAGTAACACCTGTAAATAACATCTGCATCAGTAACACCTGTAAATAACATCTGCATCAGTAACACCTGTGAATAACATCTGCATCAGTAACACATGGAAATAACGTCTGCATCAGTAACACATGAAAATAACATCTACATGGACTGTATGAAAGGCACTGACATTTTTCGCCGAGTGTTTCTCAACAGTTTGCGCGATGGAGTGCTCGACCGTCCTGGGGGACCCTTGCGTTCCAGGCCACTGGATCTGTGACGGGATAGAGGACTGTTCTGATGGGGAGGACGAACAGGGGTGTGTATACGGTAGGTGTTGGGCTGAGGACTTAGTAATTACCGTAGTACTTTTACTGACATAACAGTGATCTTCTACAGGGCATCTAACCCAGACCCAACCCAGCTGCGGCAATGGGCCTTCTCTATCGGCTGTTTCCATGTGCAGCCGGTTTCTGATATGTCGATGGAAGGTTTGTCTCTAATTGACGTGTTGTCCTCTTCGTGACAGGTGTGCCCAAACACTGCTTCTTCACCTGCCGTCACAACGCCACCTGTCTGCCGTCACGTCAGCTGGGGGACGGACGTCAGGACTGCGCTCACGGGGAGGACGAGAGGCCCGGTGACGGTGAGTCAATTTTAAAGGAGAGACTTGAAAATCACGAAGCTTCCCTCAGCTGTTCTGACCGAGGCACGTATCCAACATTTGTGCCATTGCGGAAACGTTGGCTTGACTCCTCTTCACAGTGTGTCTTATAGAGTCATACTTTTAATGTCATATGTATTGTTCTAATTGATTAATTAATGAATGCAAATCATCATTCATTCATTCATTCATTCAGTCAGTCAGTCAGTCATTCAATCATTCATTCATTCATTCATTCATTCATTCATTCATTCATTCATTCATTCATTCATTCATTCATTTTCAGTTGAGGAGGCTCTGGGACGTGAGTGGGTCTCCTGTAGCCACAGCTGTCCGTCCGTCTACGGTAACGCGTCATGCGTCCCTGACGCGTTCAGGTGTGACGGTGACGCGGACTGTTTGGGGGAGGAGGACGAGCAGGGCTGTGTACTCGCCGCACCTGTGGAAGATGATGGAGAGACAGGTGACGGGGGGTCTACAGGTGGTCAGGAAGTGACCACTGGGCCTACAGGTGGCCAAGAAGCGACCGAGGGCCCCACAGGTGATCAAGGAGCACAGCAAGAGCCGTCCGCCGAACCCACATGTACACGTGGTCAAGGGTCATTCGAAGACAACACGGGTAAGAAGACCCATGACGTTCTATCCCAACCACTGTCTTAAAACAAACAAACACGCAATCTTGATGAATGTGTTTTCCGTCTATGGAATTTGTCAGCATTTTGACCAACTCCTGGTCACTCTCCTGGTCACTCTCCTGGTCACTCTCCTGGTCACTCTCCTGGTCACTCTCCTGGTCACTCTCCTGATCACTCTGCTGGTCACTCTCCTGGTCACTCTGCTGGTCACTCTCCTGGTCACTCTCCTGGGCACTCTCCTGGGCACTCTCCCGGTCACTCTGCTGGTCACTCTGCTGGTCACTCTGCTGGTCACTCTCCTGGTCACTCTCCTGGGCACTCTCCTGGTCACTCTCCTGGTCACTCTCCTGGTCACTCTCCTGGTCACTCTCCTGGTCACTCTCCTGGTCACTCTGCTGGTCACTCTCCTGGTCACTCTCCTGGTCACTCTCCCGGTCACTCTGCTGGTCACTCTGCTGGTCACTCTCCTGGTCACTCTCCTGATCACTCTGCTGGTCACTCTCCTGGTCACTCTGCTGGTCACTCTCCTGGTCACTCTCCTGGTCACTCTCCTGGTCACTCTCCTGGTCACTCTGCCAAAAGGCGCGGGAAGGAACTTTGACTTTGACCATTTACCATCTGTATACCCCTATGTAACTAAATATATACATTCCCCTTTTTCCAGTTGGAGAGTTCCATGCTCGGAGCCATGGGGCCCAGAACCAGGCCGTGGTTTGGATGACAGCCGCTGCGCTCGGCGGGCAGATTCTCTATCGCCTGGCTTTCTAGTCAAGTCATGGTCTCAGCAATGTGGCACAAAGCCACGGTTTAGTCATTACTATTAAGTATCAAAGGTTCATATTGTAGGATTTTCGAACGAAACTACAAACTTACTATTTTAGAACAAAACGTTTCTGAATGTTTCAATTTTAAAGACCTTCATAATAATATTCACATGTTTGTCATTTTATCACATACAAAATTAAACTACAGCCAATATATACATGATCGGTACATTATGCGTACCACTTGGCACCCGCAACCAAAACAGAGTCAATTTGCACAGCATCATATCTGTACTCTGTAAATGACACATGTACAATGTAAAAAGATCAGGTAGATACATCTTTCTTTGTGAAGGAAAAGAAAAGGGGCCTTTTGTCTCCTTCAATCCTACAATGTGGTTATTTTAGAAACAGTATTAAACAATAACGGACCGGAATGATATCATCATGATGTAGGGATGTATGCAGAAATGAGGTAATAATCAGGCATTTTTTGTCTACATTACAACGTAGATCGCAAGGTTTTTGTTTTTCTTAATTGGAACACTAAGAATAAGATGCAGGATTGGCAAGAGAAAACGTGCCCTGGTGGTTAAACCATCGGTTTCGTTGTTACAGAGGACCACATAGCAAAATGGAGTTTAGAAGCGGTGAATCTCTTGGCAAACTTTATTCAGTTCAGGTACGCATTTTAGTGCATTGAAGCTGAATTTCGGAAATTTTTTTGGTGCACATTTCATATTATTCTATGCATATTTATGCTCTCTTAATCTGCGATATTTTATTTAGTATCATACATGTACATGCAAAGGCTTTCACACATACATGTGCCAAACATCCGGCCAACCAACTAATTAAGTTATTTCTTTGCAGCAATCAGTGCTCCACCCAAACCATTTTCTCACTTCTTTGATTCGTTGTTGAGACTTACACTAATCCAGACAATACAATACTCAAGCTGTTAAATTATTTCAATGCCATGTTTAAGTTCATTTTTGGTAACATTCTAAGTAGTAATAAAAGGTGTCTATCATTTTCAATATTTAAAATCAACTCAGTGCGAACATCTAACGAAGAACAATTTTATAATTCTATTATAAATACTGTTTAATTGAACTGTTGTAATCTCAAAATTCCTTCCAAAGTCCCCTACACGTCTTTGTATATATGTAAATAACACTAACCCACCGGACTCACTTGTCTTGTCCCTTGCACCCATCAGTTGTTTATGTCCTTTTGTGTTTTGCCTTTATTTTCCCTGTGTTTTAAGGCACTATCACCCGTAACTAACAAAACATGCGCACTGCTATTAATCCCCGCTGAGCAGTACAAAAGAAGAAGTCCATGGTACAGTCTGTATCAGTACATGTACGTCATATGTACAATTCTCAAGATCAACTCTAAGAATGTGAATAATTTCTCAATCTAAAAATAGAGTTTCGTCTCATCTTTTTCAGATCCATTGTATGACCTTCCTTTTCAATACTTTCAACTCAGTATGAATCATCCCCTATGATAGGATGCAGATACATAAGCTGGTCTGGTGGTCTGGATTTATGCACTTTCCCCAGCAATTTGCTGTTGATTTGCCTAATTAGTATCTCATCTTAGTAAATTAATATTATGTAAGTCTTCATTTAGGCTATCTACATACCAAAAATCATGACGATCCGTCAACACATTTATAGTTTCCTATCAGTTATGCAAATGAGGTCATTTGCATAATTAATATGTATTGATATTTCTCTCCTTTTCAACTACAAATGTGACAAGTTTGAAAGTCCCATCATGGAATGCAGTGGATTTATAAACTTTCCTCATCAATTATGCAAATTAGCTGTTCATTTGCATAAAAAGAATTTCACCATGTAAGTCTTCCCTTAGGCTATCTACATACCAAAAATCATGACGATCCGTCAACACGTTCATATTTTCTCATTAATTATACAAACGAGGTCGTCATTTGCATAATTAGTATGTGTTGACATTTCTCTCTTTCTCATGGAATGCAGTGGATTTATAAACTTTCATCATTGATTATTAATTATACAAATTATCTGTTGATTTGCATAATTAGTATTTCATTATGTACATTGTTATTTGGGCTATCAACATACCAAAAATCATGACAATCCGTCAACACGTTCTGGAGTTATTCTCGTCCAAAGTTTGAAAGGAAATCAGTTCCTTCAGTTCCAAACAAGCCGCAAGGGGGCCCAAACTCACAGCACTTACTCTCTGCCCCAAGGGCTATCTACCACTCAAAAATCACGACAGCATGTCCAGAATACGAGATATCAACAATAGAAGTTCGCTGCAGTACCTTAGCAAGCCGCTAGGGGCCCATGATCAAACTGAACCTTCGGTTTCCCAACCCCTGCATAACTACAAATACCATGCAAAACGATCCACAACGACTCGAGTTATCTTGTACACAACCACACACACACAAACTCACCCCACTGCAGTCCCGACGAAAAGTGCCAGGTAAACCGTTTTCGAACAATACCTTCGTTCCTGCGACCACTACTCAAATACCAAATATCATTAAATTCCATCCACAGCTGCTCGAGTTATATGCGATTGACCTACATATTGGGACACAACACAAATTTTCTACCCAAAATATAGCCTTTTTGGCAAAGGTAATATAGCAAAGTTGATATTTGAGTTACTCTCTATTTCTAGCCACCATTTGTTAGGTCCACAAACAATTCCCAGGTCATTGACTCCATACAGACGACTTAATTACCGATAGTACGGGTTATTCTAAGGCCGAGTGAACGTCGTACAGGACTCACTCATATTTAACTACACATGCTATCCCCATATATAGTTGCGCCCTGGGGCGCATTAGAAGCCATTTGTAATCTTCATACATATAATGACACTCCCACTTGGCCGCCACTGTGTGCACGTCCCTTTTGTTTTGCACACAAAGCTTGTTGATGTTTACCATATCCGCTGGTGCAGCTTGGCGCACATCTATCGGGTTACCACTGACCTTTCACCTACAGGTGCCTTTGTACTCAGTCACAGACAAAGGACTGTTTACGTGCCAGGGTGACGCAGTGGAAAGTCCCGGCGGTGGTTCTGCTGAAATTCCAATATAAATCAGAGGGAAAAGCCAGAATTTTAGCCAGTTACTACAAACAGGAGTTTGCTGAACTGTGAGCTGAGGTTTGTTGATCGTAATTCTTAATCGTAGAGGTCACTGAAACCCCGTTTTGTTTGGTTTTGACATGGGTGAGTTATGGATGATAGCGTTGGAGGTTGTAGCCCCGAAGAGTTCGATTTAAGTACTCCATGAGAAGCTTAACTCGAGTTGTTAATCATCATGAGAAGCAACAAAGGGTCTTCATGAATCTCATAGCTACGATCAAACAAAGCTACTTGCCGTTTGGCGCTGATCGCTATCCAGATTCAAACCATTTTAAATTTAGACATGGGAAGTCATAAAGTCGGAAAATCTACAAGCCCCATACACTTTAATCTTGTGATCCCCACTGGAACCTAGAAGCTTGTGAACGCTGCCTATAATTAAGTAGGTCCACAACCTTCAAATTTTATATTTTACTGCTGTAAATTTCCATACAAGGCACAATAGCACACGTAGTAGCATGTTGACGGTGAAAACCGGTCGATACTGTCTGCAGGAAGTAAACATATAGAAATTACGATCAGTGCCAAGATTGTAATTTAGAATTAGCTTAAAGGTAAGGAATCTGCTCTCAAATGCCTTTTCTTTAAAGGTTAATCGTCGTAGTAAAGCGGTGAAGCTTTGACAACAATATGATCAGTCTGGCAAACAAGTTGCAAGAAGTGGATTCGTACGTTGAAAATCAACCCGACCAGGAACTCGGTTATGGTCGGGCTTTACGACATGCCATTGGTGATGTGGACGACTGTATGGAACTACTAGTCCTAAAAAGTCTTGGAGACCTGCATCTTCTGAAGGGCAAGCGGAGAAAAGATTCAAAAGAGTTTGACAAGGCTGGTGCTCTGTATGCTGCTGCCCTACTGCGCTGCACAGATCCAGACATGGGACAAACACTTGTGCACCGTATCGACTACATGGACAAAATATCTAGACAGCTCCTGAATGGGTACACACCACGTTATGAGTGGATGTCAGCAGATCACTGGGTCACAACTGAAAGTAATGTTTTAAGGGTTGCAGAGATTTGCGACAAATTGGACCAAAACGCGGGGAAGAAAAACCATGAATCTGTTGAAGATACTTACACTCGTGCACTGGTAGCTGCCATAACAGATGGTGACATGCTCTTGGAGCAAGAAGTGTTAAAATCTATGGGAGATTTATACCTTGACAGAGGCAAGGAAACCTGTCATATTTCACACTTCTGCAAAGCAGATGCCATGTATGATAAAGCCCTTGCAACATGCCATGATCTTGGGAATAAAGAGGCACTGCATCACCGTATCAGGTACACATATAAGATCAGCGAGGCAAAAATAAAGGTGAGATGTATTTTGTTATCTTTTCATGATTAGGAAGAAATAGAATAAGCCACTTAGGAAATTTTCTAATGATGCTTGAATAGATATCAACCGAAGGAGGCCGTCTAATAATAATAATAATGATAATAATGATAACTTTATATATGTATGAAACCTAAGCCTACTCTTTGTCAGCTATAAGCAATTGAAGATATATGCAATTACATCTATAGTGTTAGAAAGCACACTAATGTATGTACATGACTACGATAATGTAAGCTAAAAACATTGAATAATATGACTTTGCTTTTCCAGCAACCATTGCCAGCTAAACTAATGCAGACTGGCGGCAGATCAGCAACTAAAGAGAACTTTGGGCTTGTCATAGGGAAATACTATCATCATCTTCATCTACTCAGGTAGGAGAAATCATGTTGTCATGTTAAACCCTTTAAATACATTCATTCTTACCCATGTTACATTTTGAGCTTCACCTTTTATTATTACATCTGCTCATAACGCCGCTTTCTTGCATCTGAAACAAAGCTTAACAATTCTACAATGTCGTCCATATTGGATAAAGCCAACAGCAGACCCATGCTCTCTTTGCAGACAGTATCAAGACCATGTGACAAAGGGTGATTCATCTTTTGCCAGAGCAGACCTGAATTCAGCAGAGCAGCACTTTGCAGAGGCACTGAAGATCGTACATGTCAGAGGTAAGTAATAGGTACGGTGATCGTAACTGAATTTAAACCTGCTATCCATAAATTTGAGCGAGGAATGAAGCGCATCATTCTACTGAGATGAACAGTAGCTACACAAGATATATCCAGCATATTCGTATGTCTTGAAACAAACAGAAATACATTTTGATAACTCAATCTACACAAGATTTATTTCCTCCGTCCTTTATCCTCTTTGAGTCTTCACCAGTACCGCCTTGGGTCATAATCAAGGGGCATTTAATTCCATAGTACCATAATACCAGATCATGTTGTAGTGTATTCCTGAATTTCGTCAACAATAGTATATCATAAAAGACTTAAGTAAAAGAATAATACAAGTTGCAGACCTGACTTGACCTGACAACCAGACCTATTAATAACTAATATTTCTTTATTCTGGAATAAAGTGTAGTCCATATGAATGATGGGTGGTCCAAACTGGTATAACATTGTTGAAATTACACACTCTGCAGACCCCACAGCCCATCAGTACCAGAGAGAGGTGGAGCCCCTGTGCAAGTTGGGGGATGTCTACAGTAAGCGAGGTCAGCAGACAGGAGACGGGGGAGACTTTGTCAAAGCAGCAGCACTCTACAATGCAGCAATAGCCAGGTCAGAGGATCAAGTCCTCAATGGTAATATAGAAACAGCTATTGAAGAAACAGAGAGATCATTTATCAAATGTGTGTTAGACATTCTTTACGACGTAAGTCACAATGATAGAGAAATTCACAAGAAACAGCTGAAGGAGATGCGGGACCAGATCAAGCTGGAGATGGAAACCATTGACCAGCAGCTGGATCCCTATGTACATGATGAGGATGACCCACGTGTCAAAGACATAGAAGCAAAACGAGCTCAGGCTGTCAGGCAGTTGTTTGAGAACATTGCACAACAAAGGAAGGAGTTCATCAGCCTGCTTGTAGAAGAGTGTATTGGGTTAATGGGTCCTCCTCCCTGTAAGTATGCCCTGATAGGTTTGGGTTCACAGGCCACAGAGCTGGTAACTCCATACTCAGACCTGGAGTTTGCAATTTTAGTGGAGGCCGAAAGTGACGAGAATGTTCAATACTTTCGCAAAGCCACCCACCTCTTACACCTCAAGGTAGTAAACCTGGGAGAAACCATTCTCCCAGCAGTGGGAATAAAAAGTCTCAATGACTTCTTCTCTGGGAATCCCCTAGACAACTGGTACTATGACTCTGTTACACCACGTGGGTTTGCATTTGATGGCTCCATGCCAAAAGCATGCAAGACTCCCCTTGGCAGACAGGGAACCATGCAGGAAAAAAACAGTGAACTTATTTGCACCCCAGAAAACATGGTTTCAATATTAGAAAATGATGCCACATTGTACCTGAAAGAAGGTTATCACCTTGCCACCATTTTGCGAAACCCTTGCTTGATAGCAGGGGACCTAGGTCTAGTCAACTTGTACATGGGTATGTTGGCAAAGAAACTACAGGCTGACGACAGTAAAATCGCACTACAATTGGCACAGGAGACGCTAAAGGAGAATTACAAAAGATATAATGATAAAGAGACAGTTACGGCAAAACTGATTAATGTAAAAAAAGACATTTATCGGCTCCCATCCCTGGCAGTGGATTGTTTGGCACTCTCATCACTCATTGTACCTACCACGATTTGGAAGACAATCGACGAAATGCAAGTCAAAGGCGTCCTGAGTGTTAAAAATACACATCACATCAAAGTGTTTGTTAGCATCTCAGCAGAACTCAGGCTCAGAACCTACATTGAAAACGGTGGACAGAATGAAAAGCTGTCAGCTTTAGCGTCTTTGGAAACAGTTTCTAATGGGCCTGAATCACATACACGGATCAAAGAACAGATGGAAGTAAAGTCAGTTTTCCATCCATTACACAAGCAACAGATTTTCAGATACTATTACACAGCAGTTCCTCTGAAAGAATTCCTGTTCAAATTATCCCAAAAAGAATCTGTCCCGCATTCTGATTTGTATGATGCATCTCCAAATGTACGAGCATTGATGTTCTGTGAGCTGTGCGAGTATAGGCAGGCTATCTGCTACTTTAATGAGGCCCTTGCAAAAACTGAAGGGGTAAACATTCATAGATCGAGCGTGCTGAACAATCTTGGACATTCCTGGTATATGCTGGGTAACTCCAAGAAAGCAATTAGGTACTTAGAAGAAGCACTGGCTGTGAGGAGAATAATCTATGGTCAAAATGCAGCACATCCTGAAATCTCAAATACAATCGGTGGTCTTGGGCTTGCCTGGCATCGTATGGGTGAATTTCGAAAAGCAATCAGTTACTATGAAGACGCACTGAAAGTAAAGAAGAGGGTATATGATAGAAATACAAGACATCCTGACATTGCGGCCTCAATTATCAATCTGGGGGCTGCCTGGCACGAGCTGGGTGACGATAAGAAAGCAATCAGCTTTTATGAAAATGCACTACAGATGCTTACAAATACATATGGCCAAAATACATATTGCAATGTCATGGCAGGAACACTCACCAGTATGGGCACATCTTTGGTCGTACTAGGTGATCACACAAAAGCTATAAGTTGTCATGAAAAGGCCCTGGACATCTTTAGAAGTACCTATGGTGGAATTGCAGCGCATCCTGATATTGCAGGTGCCCTTAACAACCTTGGGGTAGCATGGGAGAGGCTAGGGGAACACCAAAAAGCAATCAGCTACATCGAACAGGCACTGCAGATGCTAACAAGTATCTATGGACAGGAAACTGCACATCCTTTCATCGCCAACGTCCTAAATAGCCTTGGGCATGCTTGGCATGGCGCTGGTGATCATGTGAGGTCAATTTCCTATGTAGAACAGTCATCAGAGATGTTGAGGACTGTCCATGGCCAGAATACAACACATCCTCATATTGCTATTTCATTCCACAATGTAGGAGAAGCATATCGTTATTTGGGTGATTACAAAAAAGCAATCAGTTATTTTGAAAAGGCAGTGGACATGAACAGGAGGATCTATGGTCAAAGAACTGCACATCCTATAATTGCAAAGTCATTAAACGGATTAGGTTCAGCATTGAGGGATTTGGGTCAATTTGAAAAAGCGATCCTTTACTATGAACAGGCACTTCAAATGAACAGGAGTTTATATGGTCTATCCAAAGCACATCCTGATATTGCCGAGTCACTAACAAGCTTAGGCGCAGTCTTGGGACAACTGGGTAAGCATAGAGAAGGAATTGCCTATCATGAGCAGGCATTAAAAATGTGCAGGATTATTTTTGGCGACTGTACTGCACATCCCCACATTGCATCCATACTTAACAATCTGGGGGGAGCTTGGCATGCTCTAAGTGATTGTAAAAAAGCAATACCCTACTATGAGCAGGCTCTGCAGATGCGCAGAAGTATCTTTGGTCAGTGCACGGCAAATCATGACATTGCAAAGTCTCTCAACAACTTGGGTGGGGCCTGGGAAAATTGGGGGAATTATAGAAAGGCTATTACCTATCATGAAGAGGCACTTCAGATGCATAGGAAAATATATGGTCAGAGCAAAGCACATCGTGATATTGCCATCTCCCTCAACAACCTGGGGTTAGCCTGGCATCACCTGGCTGATTATGAAAAAGCAATCAGCCACTATGAACAGGCATTGCAGATGTACAGGGCTGTCTATGGTCTTAAGGCAACGCAACCTGAAATTGCCATGTCTCTTCACAACTTAGCGGGGGCCTGGGAAAATAAAGGGGACTATAGGAAAGCTATTACCTATCATGATGAGGCATTACAGATGCGCAAGAGCGTCTATGGTAAAAATACACCACATCCTGAGATTGCCAACTCACTCATCGGGGTAGGGCTAGTGTGGCATCGCCTAGGTTATCCCATGAAAGCTATCAGCTACTATGAACAGGGTCTTCAGATGCAAAAGAGTATCTATGGTTCCAATGCTCATTTTGACATTACTATGACACTCAACAACTTGGGGGGAGCCTGGAGCGACCTTAATTGCCACGAGAAAGCGATCGGGTACCATGAAGAGGCACTGCAGATGCTAAGAAGTGCATATGGTGAGAATGCAGCGCATCCTTTCATTGCAAGCTCACTATGCAACTTGGGATCAGACTGGAGTAAAATGGGCGACTGTAAGACTGCAATAAGCTATTACGAACAGGCGCTTGCAATGTACGATGATGTCTATGGTAAAAATAAAGCACACCCTTACGTAGCTACATTACTAAATAACCTTGGTGGTGCATGGGGCACTCTGGGTTCACACAGAAAAGCAATCAGTTACCATGAACAGGCACTGCAGATGGAGAGGAGTATCTATGGCGAAACTAGTGCTCATACTGCAATTGCCTCATCACTCAGCAACCTGGGGTTGGAATGGCATCACCTCGGTGATCATAGGAAAGCAATCAGTCTTTGTCAAGAAGCATTGCGTATGGCAAGGCAGATTTACCCAAAGGATCATCCATCAATACAAATAGTTAAAGAAAATCTTGCCGAGGTCAAGAGACGTGTCATTATTAAATCACACACTAGTAAACGCAAGTAAAATGAACTTGGCTATGATACATTGTGAGTCTATTGTAAATAACACTTAGGGTGACCATCCACTAACATGAACAGGCATTGCAAAGTTGATTCCATACAGAAATAAATATTCTGTTAACCTTGCTATATTCCAACCATGTCAATGCCTTTTCTTTTCCATTGTATTGAGCATCTGAAAATTTGTCTGTCTCCTCCATTGCTTCATGTGACTGGTTTTCTAAATGAGGCAACCTTTCAGACTTGCCTACCATATTGTTGTCACCTAAACATTTTACGTACAATCATATACATGTTTACCAAGACATCTGATCATGTCATAATTCTTCTGCTAACTCCAAATACTACAATAACTGAATTTAGGTAATGATTCTGATATGTAGTTATCTCCTGACAGCAGAATAACTTAATGTTATGCCTTTTCATTTGTTCATTTATGGTCATAACCCATATGTGAACCAAATGCAATTGTGCATCAGAAGTGATTATACATTTTTCTTAGACTGTACTTCCAAGTCCCTGGACCCCCTGGTCCTTGGAGGACAAGGTAGACATCATGGGTAATCTTTGTAAGCCAGCTGTCAGCAATTCTGGGAGGTTGGGGAAAGTTGAGCTCCACTTTTTGTTAGACTATAAAACATGAATTCCAGTTACAGGCAGGACCTGTACCATATGTTTCCACCGACCAGTGAACACCAGGCAGTCAGGCCCTAATTTATGGAGCAATAAAACACAAAAAGTATTATACATGTATTTTTTATATATGAATGGATGTTTTGCAATGTGCAATGTACCTTTGGAGCAAATGTACAGTAAAAGTAATATATAACAATAAACCAATAAACATTAATTTCGTTGTGCAGTCCTGTTTATTTTACAAGAAAATCAGGCATACCTACCTTGTTAATCTTTGTGCTCCAACATACCATTTAATAGGTGATACTTGTAAGTCCATATACTAGTAATTACTTCACCAGACACAATATATGAGATAGCACACAATCATACCATTGCAAATGGTATCACACAAAAATAAAACAAACTCAGGAAACAATACTGGCAAGAAGAAGAAGAAAATGCACAGCACGAAAACCTCAGGACCTACAAACATGTATCAGATCCTGTACAATATAATAGACACAGAGTCTACACCAAACAAGTACAGCACGAATGAAGACCAAAACTTTGTCAACAAAGTCAAACTAAGGATTTCTTATAGATTCCATAATGAAGGTCCAGTTGAAGTTACATCTATGGCGACATCAGCTGATGGGTTTGTTCGATGTTTGGGACAAATATTTTCCACATCTCTTACAGAAAATCTCACAATATATAATATAATGCCAGCCATAGACATATATGCACCTTAGTTGCCCTTAACATACAAAAACACACAGGGACACATAATAGACCCTCAGGGTGCTAAACAATAAACATACATCATGGGTGCTTCGCATACATCAAAACACTTTTTTTCTCTTTTCAAATTCTGCACAACAAACGGTAAGCTTTCAAGCTTTATAAAAACATACACAAGACCCTTTCCAAAGAGCCTGAGAGTTTGGCACAGCATTTTTGCTTGTTTTTTGTAGGGTGTGGGGAGGGGGGCAACATCAACATCCAATACATACACGGATACATCAGTTTTTCTGTGCACTGACACTGTAAAATACGCTAAAGCTACTTTACATAACTCGTAAAAACGGTGCCTGAAGGTGTTTATATAAAATCTACAACATTTCTTCAAGGTCTCTGACCTTCTTCTAACTATTAACCAAGACGTTAAATCTTCAAGATACCAAGACGTTACATCTTCAAGATACCAAGACGTTATATCTTCAAGATACCAAGACGTTACATCTTCAAGAACCAAGACGTTATATCTTCATCTTGAAGTCTGCTTCTCCTGGCCTTGTTGTGTTATAAGTAAACTCTGTACAAAGTCAAGAAGCTGGCCGCTAACTTGGTCCTTGGGCAGCTTCTTGGCCAAGGAACCCTGGAAGACATGCAGAGGTGGTTACAGAGGTTTGTCAGCCAACAAAATATGTGCACAAGCTATGGTAAGTTAACAGTAAAAAAGTGTGTATGTTGTGTTTGTGTGTGTGCATGTGTGTGTGTGTGCACGTGTGTGTGTGTGTGTGTACATGTGTGTGCACGCACGCATCCTTGTGCTTGTGTGTGAGTGTTATTGTGTATTTGTGTGTACATGTATGATTGTGTGTTTGCACTTGTGTGAGTGTGTGCATAAGCATGCATGAGTGAGTGATAGAGGGACAGGCATGTGAACTGAAACATGTAGTGCAAAATATATGTACATGTATGTTAATCATGTCATACAAGTAACGAAGACTTTGTTGACAAAATAAGAATTATCTCAGATACAAACCTTAACCTTCTCAAGAAACGTCTTGTCTTGGTGCCAGGGTTCCTTAAAGAACAAGAAGTCAGGAGCGCCGCTGTAGTAGTCACTCACCCACTTCTGCAAGGGAAGGAAAGATCCAGAGCTATCAACTAGACAAAGCACTAGCTACATGTATCAGCTAATCGTCCAAAAACCCCAAGGAAAAACCCTCAGAAGAGCCATTCCCTACACTGGACTCCACATCTGGAACGGCCAAAGACCAGATAAACACACAGCCCCAACTCTGGCTTCCTTTAAGAGAAACGACCAAAACAAATGGACTCGAATGATGTAGCAGCTCTCAATCTTACATACTTTGGACTATGTATATGTATAAAATGTGTTTAGACTTTAGAAAGAGGAAAGCCTTACCATCTCGTTGACGACGTCCTGAGTGAGGTAGCTGTCCTGGATAGCTGTGAAGTTCATGGACATGGGCATGCCGTACTCATGGGGCTTGTGCTGCCATGGCAACAACAAACAACAACAAACAACATCAGTGTGCTGCCATGGCAACAACAAACAACAACATCAGTGGACATGGGCATGCCGTACTCGTGGGGCTTGTGTTGTCATGGCAACAGCAAACAACAACATCACCATGGCAACAACAAATAACAACATCAGTAGACATGGGCATGCCGTACTCGTGGGGCTTGTAATGCCATGGAAACAACAACAAATAACAACATCACCATGGCAACAACAAATAACAACATCAACAGGGCTTAACAAGAAATGAAATCTTCTCCAACTCAAGGAATTGCCTTACCAAAATTTCCAATGATTTTTTATAATCTGATAGTAATGAAGAACTCGTAAAATAGGAAATTGAAAAGCTGATTATACCTGACAAAACATAAAACACATGTTGACTGTTGAGATAGATAAAAGGTGAACATTACCTCCGGAGGTGGCATAACCCAGAAGGCCTGTATCGTGGACTCCACTATCGGTTCTGTCAGGTGAAACGGTGCTGGAAATGAAAAAACATGAAGACAAAATCAGTCCCTTACTAAGTCCAAAATACATCATTTTTTTTCTACAGTAGAGCAAAAAGAGTAAACCAACCCTAAAATCCTGATTCTTTGGTTTGAACTGCAATGCTAAAAAAAAGGGATGTTTTAGCACTACTTTCCTACCAAACAAACCTGCCATCTAGCAGATATTAACAGAACTGCAACAAACAAGGCTTCAGCATAGATACATAGATTCCTCTCACCTACACTGAGCTGATTTCTTGAGCAAAATGTCTCCACACAGAAAAGCGCTGCCTAACTGACCATGCCAACAGCTCAGAGCTTTTGGCATTGTGGTTTGCACATTGGATTTGTGATCTGGGTGCGCATGTTCGGCGAGGGTTCGAATCCCGGGAGTTGGGATGCTGTTTCTACTCACCAACTATAAACCCGACACACGGCTGGTACGTGGCGCCGAGCCCCTTCATGGCAACCTGATACTCCATCTGACAGTCCACGTCCCGCAGCGAGGGGTCGGCCTGGCAGTGGGGGTGCGAGTGGTACCAGCCCACCAATGACAGGCCTCGTAACATCATGCCCTGTCGGATCTGATAAAAAAAAAAACAGTGTCAACATGTTGAGGAAGTCTTGTGGTAAATAGTCATATGGCCTCCTTCGGTCAATATTGACCATGGTAAAATCCTTATTGATATCAGCCCAACAGTGTCAACTGTGGCTAAACAGTCCTATGCGAGGGTAACATTGCTAGTCTCTAGTCGAGTGTAACATTGCTAGTCTCTGGTCGATGGTAACATTGCTAGTCTCTAGTCGAGGGTAACATTTCTAGTCTCTAGTCGAGGGTAACATTGCTAGTCTCTGGTCGATGGTAACATTGCTAGTCTCTGATCGAGGGTAACAGTGCTAGTCTCTAGTCGAGGGTAACATTGCTAGTCTCTAGTCGAGGGTAACATTGCTAGTCTCTAGTCGAGGGTAACATTGCTAGTCTCTAGTCGAGGATAGCATTGCTGGTCTCTCTAGTCAAGGGTAACATTGCTAGTCTCTAGTCGAGGGTAACATTGCTAGTCTCTAGTCGAGGGTAACATTGCTAGTCTCTAGTCGAGGGTAACATTGCTAGTCTCTAGTCGAGGATAGCATTGCTGGTCTCTCTAGTCAAGGGTAACATTGCTAGTCTCTAGTCGAGGGTAACATTGCTAGTC
Source organism: Branchiostoma floridae x Branchiostoma belcheri (assembly GCA_019207045.1). Lineage (NCBI taxonomy): Eukaryota > Metazoa > Chordata > Leptocardii > Amphioxiformes > Branchiostomatidae > Branchiostoma > Branchiostoma floridae x Branchiostoma belcheri. The sequence goes on along the minus strand of CM033041.1, from coordinate 465,989 downwards.
TCTAGTCGAGGGTAACATTGCTGGTCTCTCTAGTCAAGGGTAACATTGCTAGTCTCTAGTCGAGGGTAACATTGCTGGTCTCTAGTCGAGGGTAACATTGCTAGTCTCTAGTCGAGGGTAACATTGCTAGTCTCTAGTCGAGGGTAACATTGCTAGTCTCTAGTCGAGGGTAACATTGCTAGTCTCTAGTCGAGGGTAACATTGCTAGTCTCTAGTCGAGGATAGCATTGCTGGTCTCTCTAGTCAAGGGTAACATTGCTAGTCTCTAGTCGAGGGTAACATTGCTAGTCTCTAGTCGAGGGTAACATTGCTGGTCTCTCTAGTCAAGGGTAACATTGCTAGTCTCTAGTCGAGGGTAACATTGCTGGTCTCTAGTCGAGGGTAACATTGCTAGTCTCTAGTCGAGGGTAACATTGCTAGTCTCTAGTCGAGGGTAACATTGCTAGTCTCTAGTCGAGGATAGCATTGCTAGTCTCTAGTCAAGGGTAACATTGCTAGTCTCTAGTCGAGGATAGCATTGCTAGTCTCTAGTCAAGGGTAACATTGCTAGTCTCTAGTCGAGGGTAACATTGCTAGTCTCTAGTCGAGGGTAACATTGCCATTCTCTAGTCGAGGGTAACATTGCTGGTCTCTCTAGTCGAGGGTAACATTGCTAGTCTCTAGTCGAGGGTAACATTGCTAGTCTCTAGTCGAGGGTAACATTGCTAGTCTCTAGTCGAGGATAGCATTGCTGGTCTCTCTAGTCAAGGGTAACATTGCTAGTCTCTAGTCGAGGGTAACATTGCTAGTCTCTAGTCGAGGGTAACATTGCTGGTCTCTCTAGTCAAGGGTAACATTGCTAGTCTCTAGTCGAGGGTAACATTGCTGGTCTCTAGTCGAGGGTAACATTGCTAGTCTCTAGTCGAGGGTAACATTGCTAGTCTCTAGTCGAGGGTAACATTGCTAGTCTCTAGTCGAGGATAGCATTGCTAGTCTCTAGTCAAGGGTAACATTGCTAGTCTCTAGTCGAGGATAGCATTGCTAGTCTCTAGTCAAGGGTAACATTGCTAGTCTCTAGTCGAGGGTAACATTGCTAGTCTCTAGTCGAGGGTAACATTGCCATTCTCTAGTCGAGGGTAACATTGCTGGTCTCTCTAGTCGAGGGTAACATTGCTGGTCTCTAGTCGAGGGTAACATTGCTAGTCTCTAGTCAAGGGTAACATTGCTAGTCTCTAGTCAAGGGTAACATTGCTAGTCTCTAGTCATGGGTAACATTGCTAGTCTCTAGTCATGGGTAACATTGCTAGTCTCTAGTCAAGGGTAACATTGCTAGTCTCTAGTCGAGGGTAACATTGCTAGTCTCTAGTCGAGGGTAACATTGCTAGTCTCTAGTCGAGGATAGCATTGCTAGTCTCTAGTCGAGGGTAACATTGCTAGTCTCTAGTCGAGGGTAACATTGCTGGTCTCTAGTCGAGGGTAACATTGCTGGTCTCTCTAGTCGAGGGTAACATTGCTAGTCTCTAGTCGAGGGTAACATTGCTAGTCTCTAGTCGAGGATAGCATTGCTAGTCTCTAGTCAAGGGTAACATTGCTAGTCTCTAGTCGAGGGTAACATTGCTGGTCTCTAGTCGAGGGTAACATTGCTGGTCTCTCTAGTCGAGGGTAACATTGCTAGTCTCTAGTCGAGGGTAACATTGCTAGTCTCTAGTCGAGGATAGCATTGCTAGTCTCTAGTCAAGGGTAACATTGCTAGTCTCTAGTCGAGGATAGCATTGCTAGTCTCTAGTCAAGGGTAACATTGCTAGTCTCTCGTCGAGGGTAACATTGCTGGTCTCTCTAGTCGAGGGTAACATTGCTGGTCTCTAGTCGAGGGTAACATTGCTAGTCTCTAGTCAAGGGTAACATTGCTAGTCTCTAGTCAAGGGTAACATTGCTAGTCTCTAGTCATGGGTAACATTGCTAGTCTCTAGTCAAGGGTAACATTGCTAGTCTCTAGTCATGGGTAACATTGCTAGTCTCTAGTCAAGGGTAACATTGCTAGTCTCTAGTCGAGGGTAACATTGCTAGTCTCTAGTCGAGGATAGCATTGCTAGTCTCTAGTCAAGGGTAACATTGCTAGTCTCTAGTCGAGGATAGCATTGCTAGTCTCTAGTCAAGGGTAACATTGCTAGTCTCTAGTCGAGGGTAACATTGCTGGTCTCTCTAGTCGAGGGTAACATTGCTGGTCTCTAGTCGAGGGTAACATTGCTAGTCTCTAGTCAAGGGTAACATTGCTAGTCTCTAGTCAAGGGTAACATTGCTAGTCTCTAGTCATGGGTAACATTGCTAGTCTCTAGTCATGGGTAACATTGCTAGTCTCTAGTCAAGGGTAACATTGCTAGTCTCTAGTCGAGGGTAACATTGCTAGTCTCTAGTCGAGGGTAACATTGCTAGTCTCTAGTCGAGGGTAACATTGCTAGTCTCTAGTCGAGGGTAACATTGCTAGTCTCTAGTCGAGGGTAACATTGCTAGTCTCTAGTCGAGGATAGCATTGCTAGTCTCTAGTCAAGGGTAACATTGCTAGTCTCTAGTCGAGGATAGCATTGCTAGTCTCTAGTCAAGGGTAACATTGCTAGTCTCTAGTCGAGGGTAACATTGCTGGTCTCTCTAGTCGAGGGTAACATTGCTGGTCTCTAGTCGAGGGTAACATTGCTAGTCTCTAGTCAAGGGTAACATTGCTAGTCTCTAGTCAAGGGTAACATTGCTAGTCTCTAGTCATGGGTAACATTGCTAGTCTCTAGTCAAGGGTAACATTGCTAGTCTCTAGTCGAGGGTAACATTGCTGGTCTCTCTAGTCGAGGGTAACATTGCTGGTCTCTAGTCGAGGGTAACATTGCTAGTCTCTAGTCAAGGGTAACATTGCTAGTCTCTAGTCAAGGGTAACATTGCTAGTCTCTAGTCATGGGTAACATTGCTAGTCTCTAGTCATGGGTAACATTGCTAGTCTCTAGTCAAGGGTAACATTGCTAGTCTCTAGTCGAGGGTAACATTGCTAGTCTCTAGTCGAGGGTAACATTGCTAGTCTCTAGTCGAGGGTAACATTGCTAGTCTCTAGTCGAGGGTAACATTGCTAGTCTCTAGTCGAGGGTAACATTGCTAGTCTCTAGTCGAGGATAGCATTGCTAGTCTCTAGTCAAGGGTAACATTGCTAGTCTCTAGTCGAGGATAGCATTGCTAGTCTCTAGTCAAGGGTAACATTGCTAGTCTCTAGTCGAGGGTAACATTGCTGGTCTCTCTAGTCGAGGGTAACATTGCTGGTCTCTAGTCGAGGGTAACATTGCTAGTCTCTAGTCAAGGGTAACATTGCTAGTCTCTAGTCAAGGGTAACATTGCTAGTCTCTAGTCATGGGTAACATTGCTAGTCTCTAGTCATGGGTAACATTGCTAGTCTCTAGTCATGGGTAACATTGCTAGTCTCTAGTCATGGGTAACATTGCTAGTCTCTAGTCAAGGGTAACATTGCTAGTCTCTAGTCATGGGTAACATTGCTAGTCTCTAGTCATGGGTAACATTGCTAGTCTCTAGTCAAGGGTAACATTGCTAGTCTCTAGTCATGGGTAACATTGCTAGTCTCTAGTCGAGGGTAACATTGCTAGTCTCTAGTCATGGGTAACATTGCTAGTCTCTAGTCAAGGGTAACATTGCTAGTCTCTAGTCATGGGTAACATTGCTAGTCTCTAGTCGTGGGTAACATTGCTAGTCTCTAATCGTGGGTAACATTGCTAGTCTCTAGTGGAGGGTAACATTGCTAGTCTCTAATCGTGGGTAACATTGCTAGTCTCTAGTGGAGGGTAACATTGCTAGTCTCTAATCGTGGGTAACATATTGAGAATGTCTCCCTACCTCCTCCTCCACCATGATGGCGTTCTCCTTGTCTCCCAGTCGACATCTGCAAGGGAAGGCCTGCAGGATGCTCAGGTCTGGAACACAGGAAAACAGGTGCAACTTAATATATATATATATATGTTGTAACTAGTGGTGCGTACCGAAGCTCACATTCCGGTTCAGGTCCGGACTCGAGTCCAAAGATTCCGGTTCAGGTCCGGATTTATAAGTCCGGTATAATTTTTACGGTCGCTAAATTTTCCCAATTAACGTTAGACACAAGCATAAAGCGACTTGCTCTAGGCGAGCCATTTGCGTATTCGGCAACCGCCGCTGGGCCGCATGCTGTCAAAATATTACCAAAGACGACTGCATCATTTTCAAAGGTGTAGAAACATCGATTTTTAATAAAAACTATCGGGAAATCACGGCAAAATTCGACATTTCCCGCTTGTTTGTTGACAGCCGAAATTTCAAAATGGCGCTTGTGAGGTCATAGGGGTCAATGGGATAGCCTACTGTAATGCGGGTAGAAATGATGCATGCGGTATTTTTATCTTCTACATTCGACCGTAAAATTAATTTTAAATTTATTTGTTACAAAGATAAATGCACGAGGTATAAAATAAGTTCATGAACTTAAAACTTTTTCTAAAATAGAACGTGCCGGTGTTTCTTTTTAACAAGCTACTCACCCATGCTTTCAGTGAAGTATCCCGGCAAATGTCATTTACATTCGCCACGCCGGAGATTTGTTTTATCTTGGAAATTTTCTTCATTTTCAGAAGATATGGGACTTAAAACCCATACCAGAAGATAAACAAATCCACATGCTTTATTTTCATGGGTAACATTGCTAAATTCAACCTGTCATTTTTGCCGCGTTGCCGGATTTTGAAAGAAGGTTCCCGTGGCGCGACCATGCGCTTGGCCCGCTTATGGCGGTAGGACAATACGCAGAAATACGTTATTTTCTGGCCTGTTGGTTGCGATTAAAAAGTTTCATAGGCATCTAGCGTTGTTTTTAGATGATACTAGTATACAAAAAGAAAGAGATTTCTGGTTTTCCAGAAAACCTGTTTTTGACGTTCCGGTTTTAACTGGACTTGAACCGAAAGTTATAGCAAGTCCAAGTCCGGTTCGGCGAACCGGTACGCACCACTAGTTGTAACAGTCGTATTACTAAGCTAAACTACATGTCACTAATGTTTTAACTGTTTGTATTTGAGACCTGAGAGATTAGATTTGGGGAAGGCCTGTTGGATGCTCAGGTCTGGAACATGGGGAAAACAGGTGCAACTCAATATGTTGTAACACTTGTATGATGGAAGGAGGTATCTTTAGGAATAACTATGCTGAACTACATGTCACTAATGTTTTTAACTGTTAATGTTTGTATTTGAGACCTGAAAGATTAGACACCATAAAAGGCAGAAATGTATCAAAATAAACTGAACAGAGCTGAACACTGTACAATTGACTCTGATTCAGAGGTTAAAAATCAGTGGTTTGCAAAGACAAAAAAGCTGCCTGCAGAACCCAAACAACACTTAACATTTATGATGTTTTATCCCTGAAAGAGGTAATCAAAGTACTCACGCTGTGATGCAGGGTCCCACTTCCCTCCCAGGTACCCAACTACCTCACTGGTCGTCAGGTGGCAGTGGAAGTCCTGAAACAGCATTAGTGTTAGAATATGCATCACCTTCTTGCTATACACCTTTCTCACGCGGCGGCCATGATAGATCTAAAACGAGTTCAATGTGGCAAACAAAAGGCTGTTCATCATAATTAGCAGTTCGACCAATGGTAGCCTGCCAATTAGGAAATCAACCAATAAGTGAATGGCTGCAAATTCGTTAAAAATTTGCATTATTATGTTGTTATTTGGCATCTCTTAAGGGACTATGGGGTCAGTCTACACTACTCTAAATTGCTACATCTTTTGGTGCATAACATTTCTTGTATTATTTATTATTCTATCTTATATCATGAAAATTTGTGTGGTTTGGGGAAAAACTAAATGGGACCTGATTTTAGAAATAAGTTTTGTCTGTTTGCCCCATTGACCTCTTCTTCGATCTATCATGGCCGCCGCATGAGGAAGGTGTATTGTCCACTATCTTCATAGACACACACACACACACGCACACACACACACATAGACACACACACACACATACACACACACATTAACACACATCACACACACACAAACACACAGATACACACACACACCAAAGTCAGCACCAAACAAGCACACCCACCATCAGCAGTAGACAGTTGGTAGTTATAGACATGGTGAAGGGTTGCATCTTCCCCAGTGCTGAGAAGTGGGAATACTCCACCAGGGTGTTCGGGTCTCTACAAGAACACAAGAACAACTTAAGGTTACAAACGCAACACTCATGCTAAGATAAAAACAGCTTACAACTACACATAAAATTACTAAGATTCACCTACATAAAAATCAAAATTGACAATATAGTATTATCTAAAACTCAAAAACTGTCCAGGGTTATAATCTTCAATGCTTCACATTTTGTAAGAAAAAATGAGTCAATTTCTATATTGTTAGAATTATATAGTGAAACATCTTCATCATGTAAGCAACATAGATAATCTTTTATGCATGCTTGAGTCATTATCATTGTATGCTTTATGCTTGGAAGTAATGGTAGTCTGTTTTAGATCAAGAATTCTACTACTAACTGTACAGTATACACCTGATGATACAGGTCCATCATATATATTGCACAATCACAAGTCTCAGAGTAATATACACATAGCTACTTGTAACAACATAGACACAAACATTCCCAGTCAACAAAACTTCAAGAAAAGGTACAAACTTGTATCCAGTGTATTGCGGGCTTTAAGAGAAAACACAGCAGAAAGAAGATAGCGCTTTAATAATGAATACATTCATAAAAAGACAATTTCTTTCTTTAACATTTGTGCACTAACTTTACACTAGGTAAAACATGACAAGAAAGTTGTCGGACAATGAGACATAGAAGGTCGAGAGACTGACTTGGTGAAAGTTATCCACTGACAACTTGTTCCTAAATTTATCATTAAATTCATCACTGCTAGTAGTACTATTTTTTACTATATGTATACATTAAATGTTGCAAGGTAGAATTATCTGAACTGAACATCTGTGGCAAAGAAACAACAGAAAGAGTACTAAGGAGAATATACTGACTGGTCAGGGTCCCTGCTGCCCAGAGAAGTGTGTTTCACAGATGGCCTCTCCTTAACGTCCTGCTTGACTCGGAAGGACCCGGACAGGGACAAAGCTGGAGAAATATGGCAAGTTTTGGTTAGGTAGGAACCATTATCAAGGGGGGGGTCTCAAGAGGTACAATTCCAAATTAAATTTGATAAGATACTCCAAAAAGCAGTTAACGCTAGTTCACCTTTATCCGCGGGGATAACCAATATCCGTTGTTTTTAGAAACAGAATATTTAGGGATATCAAGTTGATATCATATTGTGAAAATAACTGCAATTTATGGAAAATATTCATTTGCAATTTGAAACCACTGTCCCTTGATTCGATATCCCTAAATACCGTTTTAAAACAACGGATATTGGTTATCCTCATGGATAAAGGTGAACTAGCGTTACTCAAGCAACCGGATGACACTGTCTTTCGTAAGTGTCGACAGTGGATGCTGTCTTATACGTCTACCCGTTTCCAAAATCATCTCCACTCAAGCAACTGCTTTTTGGTGCAAATGCATTTGTGTTATCTTTGCCTTTACAATGTGAAAATCATGCAAAATTTATGAAAAATTGCAAAAAGTTTGACTATGAAGATAACAAATCACACAAAGTATAAAAAGTATATAGAAATGAATGCTGTTATAATGATTAAGCTTATTACGTGTACTAGTATTGCAAACTTACAACCTAGTTGTTGAACACATAATGAACTTTTAACATGCAAAATAATGCATCCATTATACTTTCAATGTATTTAAGGGAATCTTTTTGTTGCAATTAATGGTTAGAAGAAAAGACACACACAAAAGCAGGCAACAATGTTTTTAGCATCACACTTTGAAACAAACGCCAAACAGCAAGCCATGCAGAGGAAGGCTAGTGCAGGGTTCGTACACACAGAATCAGTTTGAATGGAATTCCAAGTTCTTTTCTTCACACTTTCAACAAATTAAAGTTCACTATAAATTTTACCCAAATATCATCACTGTTCTTAAACCTAAATCTAACTCGATTAAAATGTAGCCAGGAAATTTTTACATTTCCAGATCCGGAAATAATCATTGAAGTATGACCCCACGTAAATGGCTTTTGGTAAATGTCATAATAAACTATTGTTTTTGTTTTCATCCCTGCATGTACGAGCCCCGCCCGTTGCCATGGCAGCCACCATGCTCTACAGGAGCAAGACTCTGCTCACAGAGCGACACCGCGCCCGTCGTGGTCTTCAGACCGCCCGTGACCTCCGACACCGGGCGGCGCGGTCGGTTGTCTGGCCGCTCGGACCCCGCCGGCTGCGAACCATTACCTTTCGCTTTCGCCGGCTCTTTTGCTTCCTCCGGTTTCTCGGCCTGCGGGAGAGAAAAAGACAGACAACGGGAAGAAAACGTCGTGCTTTACCTTGCCGAGCCTTTGCATGGCGATCCTCCGGGTGGAATGCAAAAATAAGGGGAAATGGAAAGAAAGGAAAAACGTTAAAGGAAGGAACAAAAGACTGCATTCCAGGAATATATGTCAAATCAGGAACTTCCAATTAAACACAATTTCTAAAGAATTTCCAAGGAAGATATAAAATGAAATGTGAAAATTGTTGCGAAAACATTAGTGAAAATTCTAAGAGACAAACATGATATTTGATCCAAAGCTAGAGTAACATGCATGGTCAGCAAACAAAGAGCAAGTTATTAAATATGACATGTAGAAACAATATGAATGGTTATTTACTGAAAGTTAGTGAAATCTTTGGGTTCTGTCATATCAAGTCACTGTGTGGTACAATCTTTATGCTATCTAAGTATATAGATATTACAGCTTCAAACATTAACAGTCAGACTGCAGTACACATGTAGTCGTAACCAAATTCTGCCAATTTTTTTCATGTGTTCTTATGTTCTTGCGATTATATCATTCTCTCATTTTCATTAACTCATTGTGTCCAGAAAATTTCTCCACTCTCCGGTAACTTCTATATCATTTGTGTAACATTACGTAGATTTGTGTTGTTGTAGCTTTTCCAGGCAGTTCCACAATGAGAGAATAAAACTTCCAGAAAGATTCCGGATATTCCAGGAGGCAAACAATTCCTGGAAAAAAGGGGCGTGGTTATACCTCCTCTTTCTTGCCGTCTCCATTTTCCTCTTCCTCCTCATCTTCTTCATCTTCCATAGACTCATCCGTATTGGCCGGGCTCTGCAACCAATCACCAATCACCACACAAATCAGCAGCCAATCACAGGCGACTTAGCATTCATTCAAAACTTTATCTGCTTTCTCGCAATTTTGTGTGGAATTAAATACAGTACAGCCCAGGGTTATAGCCAGCACCCGTCCTTCCGTCCTTTGACGGAATTTTGTAGCAGGAGACGGAAAAAGTTTTGCCCATTCCGTCCTCTGTGACGGATAAAAAGTGACGGTAAAGATGTAATACAACTGTCTACCTTGTGTAATTTTTCACCAAAACAGAAGCCGTTGAACAAAAGTTATTCTACCAGCAAAATTGACACCTCAAAATGCAGGAAATAGTGTTTCAGAGGGGCTAGATTTCAACATTTTCTGGGGAGTACGCCCCCGGATCTACCTAGGCCTGTTGCGCCTTCAGCGTGTGATAGGATTTAAAATCAAGGGGACGGAAAGTGATTTCAGGCTGGCTACAACCCTGGTACAGCCTGTAGGACAAGCAATGAAGACCATCCTTTTCAAAAGGTTGATAATAAGGAAGACAATGTGTAAAAGACATGTCTAAAGAAATAGGGAAGGAAGAAAGGTGGAAAGAAGTAGGAAAGAGAAAGTAGAAGCAAAGAAGCAAGGAGGGGTCAGAAGAAAGGGAAGACAAATGCAAGAAAATCACATTGAAGGAAACTTACTGTACCATAAAAACTTTTTTCTCCTGATTGTGTCTTTGTGTCTATGTTGCATATATAAATATACATGACTTTCATGGACTATATTTAAGATAAAAAAGATGCACTAACCGGTGCGTTCGCTCCTCGCTGTTTCCTGAACCAGATGGTTTTATAGATGTCCAGTTTCTTTCCCTTGTACTTCACCTGGACAGACAAGACGTACAGTACTTTCACTAGAAGTAAAGTTTAGCAATTTTTTCTATAAAGTACTTAAACTGAGTATATCGTAGAGATGTTAAACAGAGATTAGACATTTCTGAACAAAGTAACTACTAAGAAAGGGGTCTTCGCCTTTACCCTACATGTAGTGCATGTGCAGTTCAAACAGTGAAGCAGCTTATTCATTACTGTGGCCTTAGCACGTTCATTACTGGAAAAGAAGCCTCCCTCACTGAGGCCCATCCACAATCTGACTGATAGTGATACTACTACTAAGTAAAGTTTCTTCACCTTTAACCTACATGTAGTGCATGTGCAGTTCAAACAGTGAAGCAGCTTATAACATATTATTGGAAAAGAACCGCCCCTCACCGAGGCCTGACTGATACTACTATTAAGTAAAATTTCTTCATCTTTAACCTACATGTAGTGCATGAGCAGTTCAAACAGGGAAACAGCTTATAACACATTACTGAAAAAGAATGGCCCCTCACCGATGCTCATCCACAACCTGACTGATACGACTACTAAGTAAAGTTTCTTCTTCTACATGTAGTGCATGAGCAGTTAAAACTGTGAACCATCTTATAGCACGCTACTGAAAAAGAATGGCCCCTCACCGATGCCCAACCACAGCCGGACTTCTTGGAGGGGTTGACCATCTTCTTACAGTGGATGGCCCAGGCGCTGGGCGAGTTGAAGACGCGGTTACTCCCCTGCCACTTGATCTTACCATTGGGTAGCAGGTCGCCTACAAACTTCTGACCCTGGGGAGGGGAAAGAAGGACTTGTTGAAAAGATCTAGGGGAGTTTCCTAAATAAAATGAACCTGTAGATATTATACATAGCATCTGTCTCCAACAAACTTCTGACCCTGCAGAGGCAGAAAGGTAAAAAAAAGTTAAGGTAGTCCCATAGCCTTCTTGAGGCCATATGGGCAGTGGTCTGTTACAGTTGTGTATATATTATCCACTGTGTCTAGTATAGGGCATGGTTTTGGAAGGCAGAGCCCATCCCTTTCCTCACACTGCCTGTTACCTCCCCAACTGAAGGAGGGTAACCATTTTTATACCTGAGTGGAGAGTGGGAAGTCATGTAAAGCATTTTTCCGAAGGGAAGAATGTTGGTGGCATGACAGGAGATTCAAACACATAACCTCTGGGTTCTGGGTCAAACACCCTTACTGCCTGACTGTTACGCCAAGTCGCCAACACAATGCCAGGAAAAGGAATCCGATCACAGACGGTTTTCACTTTCTTGTATAAATCATAGTTAAGAAAAGTTCAAATCCCCATAATGAATGAAAAAATTCACAGTACACTCTTTGCCTTCTTCTTTGTTGTGAGGTATCCACCATGGACCTGTGGATGAATCTGCTACAGTACTCACCAAGTAGTCGATAGACAGACATGCGTCCCCGGGTTCCAGGATCCCGTCGGACAGAAGCATTGCCATGGTGACGCCCCGCCCTGTCAGCACAGTGCGAGCGGACACCCTCTTCCTGGCGGAACCCGACCCCACGCCCTCCGTCTCCTCCCCCGCGGAGTCAACGTCCTCCAGGTCGTCGCCCTCACAGCTGTCATTGTCAGCTGGGGAGGAGGGTTCAGAGGCTGCAGACAGGAAGTGATGTCATCAAACAGGATGTGATGTCATATTATGGTCTACGGCAATTTGTTATCAGGGCTTGTTCATTTATTCTAACATTCTGAAGATCTGATTATTGAGATTGAGATAATCTTCTGTGTTTAGCACCAATGGACCGATCCTGTCAAATAGAACCCCCTATTCTATTTCGAACACCTCCATCAAAAACTGCCCCAGTGGGACAGAAATGGCTATTTTTGACGGAGGTGTTCGAAATAGAACCATGATCAAACAGGGGGCGGGGTTTGGGATCGGTCCATTCCAGCCCCGATGATGATGATGATATTAGCTATGTGACATACATGGCACCGAATGTGAGTTGGCTAAAGCATTAGATCAACATACTGAGTAACGTGATAAATACTGTAAATGCATTTAAGTTCGCGGGGATTTAATTTCGCGGTAGCGGGAAAATGGACTTTTTGCGGTGGTTTTAATTTTTGCGGTAGCACCATGCACTGTAGTCTCTTACTGTTATGGAAAAACATTAATCCACCGCGAACATTTCTGCATTTACAGTACTAGACTGAGGTTACCTGGTTAGTGATAGTAGACTCAGGTGATGGGAGGCATAGCAGGGCATGGAGGGTGTTTATAGGGGGAGACATGGAAAATAACATGCAATTTGTTAGTACACTAGTACAGTACTGATGGTATGTTATAATGTTAAAGTCCTGATCATATGTTATGTTGTAACATTAATATCACCTTCTATCAAAGAATTAGGGCTCCTTGGTTAATATATTACAACTTGGCCGAAAAAAATGGTTATTTCTAGCTGAATAATGTACGCAAAATTTCATGGCGAGTTTAAGATGGACAAACAAGGCAATAAGAGATGACAGACTTCACCCCCTTACCCATAGTGCTTTGTGAGCAGATCAGATACACACACAGACATGCCAAATAATTTTTACCAGCTTGCAGCTAAGTAAGATGACTGGAAAAATATTTTGAAAGTTGCAGGATACCTAAGGGAGATCCTGTCGAGATATGAGAAATCATTTTGAAGGTTGCAAACGTTATCATATGTTAGAACATAAACACAGGTGGATAGACACAACAGCAGGTGGTATAATGCCCCCCCCCCCTCCACCTTCATACACAAACAAACAGTGCTTTCTGACCGATTCCTACTATTTACAAGGAAACTCTGAATGACAAACTCACCCATGGTTGTTAAGGGATCTTCTAGACTATTGCAATTTGTTTGTCAGACGGAAAATTTAGCAGAATTCCCGCTTTTTTTATTTCACTGTCCGGCCGGCTTTGTTATGGTGGATCTTTACCATTGCCAGACAGACTGCTGTCTCTTATAATTAAATTACCGCCTGATAAAAAGTATCGATTTGTTTTGTTAATCAATAATGTTTTCTGAAATTAATCAATAAATATATCACAATTATACATGTTTTAGTTATTTTAGATGAAAATAAGTCACATTTAAGTGCTCTTATGTTGAATTAAACACTGTAAGATTTTCAGGCGTTACTTTGATGCCCGTGAACAGCCGGGTTCCTGAGGCCCCGTACAAAATGCCGTGTGAAATGGCAGGCGACACTTTAGACTTTCTCTCGCTCGGAGCCAGCTTAGAACGGCAGGAACTTGAGGTAAGATGGCTTCATGTAGAGATAAGAAATGTTTAAGGACATCTTCTGAGTTATGTGGTAGAAGTAACGAGCTGTTGTAGCCATGTTTGTGGCTAAAATAGCGAGATACTTTGCCATTGGTAGTTGATGTAAATTGAGGGGGAGGGGGGCGGACTGTTGTGTCATCTTGAAATATTTTTCACTTTCGGAAGGTTTGAAATACTTTACTGTGGTAAACCTAGTATCAAAGTTATGCAGATAGGCTGCAGATAGAACACATTGCTCTGTGAGCAGTGGATCATAGGTTGCGGAAAGTCTATGGCGCCCCCCGCCTATGTTGAGGGATGGTTGTAAGACCTTGATCAAGTTGATGTAACGTTAGATGGACTCAAGTTGTAATTGATGTTTAGTTGTAATTGATGTTGAACTTTATGGACAGTCCCCAGGTGGGGTTGCCACGCCGACGGTGTACTGCCAGCTTCTTGCCGTGTACCTGCTACAGAAGGACCTGTGAGTCTCACCTGGTTGTTTGTTTGTGTGTTTGTTTCGTATAACAGTCAGGGTTCTCCCCAGAATTTTTTAGTATAGTGGAGGGGCTGGCAAAAATAACCCACACCAACGCGCTGCACTTTCATGAAAATGGGGTCATTTTGCAATGACAGAGGGTGTCAAATACTACAAGTGTAATATACTGTTGTTATTCCTTTGTTGTGAAGTGGCAAAATGACTATTGTTTTGATCATTGCTCATTCACAAGTTTTTGCAGATAATGCTGACCGGAAAAGTGATGCCACTTGGTACAAAAATCTGTGAATTGTCATTAATCTTAGCAAAACTAACAAAGATAATAGGGAAGAAACACACTAAATTTGAAAAATATTATAGTGGAGCTGGCTGAGAGTATAGTGGAGGGCCTCCCTTATTCCACTCTCTGGGGAGAACCCTGAACAGGTACCTAAACAAGGCCAGGCATAACACACCAGTTTTATAGTGTGTAAGAGACTGTGGGTTTGATCCACATACACTGGGAAGGGCCATATTGACAACTATTATCAATAAGCATGTGTGGTGCGTGGAGTGCCTGTGTGGTGCAATGGCTAGAGCGTTGGAATCAGAATCAGTATAGTTCGATACTTGCCATACTCCTGCCCCCATGTCATGACGGTGGAGTGACGCCCACCGAGCCTCACGGCTAATCTGTCTAAAGGTGCCAAAAACACCTACGGATTTGGTGCTGCCATGTGTCAACATCTGCACACTTGCCAGACTCGCGATTTTTTTCTTTTAATCAATAAGCGTGGTGGGTTCTTTAACATGCTCGAGGTATGGCTGTCCTCAAACATGGTAACTCTGCTTTGCATCACATACATGTACGAATTACTGTAAGTGTAACGTTTTCCAATAGTGTGCAATTCTGTCTTACAACAAATATTGACCTTTGTTTGTTTTCCACAGGAATAATGCTAAATACCTCTGGAAAAGGATTCCGCAGGCAATCAAAAATGTAAGTATGTTACTATATTTATATGTACCTATATACCATTGCTGTCTCCAGGACTGCCTCTAAGGTAATGAATGTGTATAAAGTGTTTGCAGGCCGCCCATGCTAAGCAGCACATCATAATATCCTGTCACTGGTACTAATAGGGTGGTGTTTGTGTATATATAAAGATGATAATTTTTATATATAGACACCATTTCGTTGTAGGCATGTCACAGAAAGCCCAATTTCCTGATGCAACATTGAGCAAACATCCATCAGTGGAGTAATAGTGATACCATTACATTCTCAGCATATGTTCTACACCTGATCTGAGTAACACTTGGGAAAAATACTGTAAATGCAGAAACTTTCGTGGTTTAACATTTGCGGTTTTCGCGGTGGCCGCTTCACCGCGAACATAAAACCACCGCGAACATTTTTCCATGACAGTAAGAGACTACAGTGCATGGTGCTACCGCGAACTTAAAACCAGTGCAAAAAGTCCTTTTATCCTCTACCACGAACTTAAATACATTTACTGTAGATTTTACTCATAAACCAACTTGTTACTGCAGGCGGTCGGTAAGAAGATGTGGAACAGAGACTTCCCCGCCATCTACAGCTGATCTCAGTAATTAGTAATTAGTAATTAGTAAAGTTAATTAATACTGACTTGTTACTGCAGGCTAACCCTGAACTGGTAGCTATCTGGGCGGTCGGTAAGAAGATGTGGAACAGAGACTTCCCCGCCATCTACACCTGATGTCAGTAATTAGTAATTAGTAAAGTTAATTAATACTGACTTGTTACTGCAGGCTAACCCAGAACTGGTAGCCATCTGGGCGGTCGGTAAGAAGATGTGGAACAGAGACTTCCCTGCCATCTACACCTGATCTCAGTAATTAGTAATTAGTTAATTAATACTGACTTGTTACTGCAGGCTAACCCAGAACTGGTAGCCATCTGGGCGGTCGGTAAGAAGATGTGGAACAGAGACTTCCCCGCCATCTACACCTGATCTCAGTAATTAGTAATTAGTAAAGTTAATTAATACTGACTCGTTACTGCAGGCTAACCCAGAGCTGGTAGCGATCTGGGCGGTCGGTAAGAAGATGTGGAACAGAGACTTCCCTGCCATCTACAGCTGATCTCAGTAATTAGTAATTAGTAATTAGTTAATTGATACTGACTTGTTACTGCAGGCTAACCCAGAGCTGGTAGCCATCTGGGCGGTCGGTAAGAAGATGTGGAACAGAGACTTCCCTGCCATCTACACCTGATCTCAGTAATTAGTAATTAGTAATTAGTTAATTAATACTAACTTGTTACTACAGGCTAACCCAGAACTGGTAGCCATCTGGGCGGTCGGTAAGAAGATGTGGAACAGAGACTTCCCCGCCATCTACACCTGATCTCAGTAGTTAGTAATTAGTAATTAGTTAATTGATACTGACTTGTTACTGCAGGCTAACCCAGAGCTGGTAGCCATCTGGGCGGTCGGTAAGAAGATGTGGAACAGAGACTTCCCTGCCATCTACACCTGATCTCAGTAATTAGTAATTAGTAAAGTTAATTAATACTGACTTGTTACTGCAGGCTAACCCAGAACTGGTAGCCATCTGGGCGGTCGGTAAGAAGATGTGGAACAGAGACTTCCCCGCCATCTACACCTGATGTCAGTAATTAGTAATTAGTTAATTAATACTGACTTGTTACTGCAGGCTAACCCAGAGCTGGTAGCCATCTGGGCGGTCGGTAAGAAGATGTGGAACAGAGACTTCCCTGCCATCTACACCTGATCTCAGTAATTAGTAATTAGTAATTAGTAAAGTTAATTAATACTAACTCGTTACTGCAGGCTAACCCAGAACTGGTAGCGATCTGGGTGGTCGGTAAGAAGATGTGGAACAGAGACTTCCCTGCCATCTACACCTGATCTCAGTAATTAGTAATTAGTAATTAGTTAATTAATACTGACTTGTTACTGCAGGCTAACCCAGAACTGGTAGCCATCTGGGCGGTCGGTAAGAAGATGTGGAACAGAGACTTCCCTGCGATCTACACGTCCCTGTCAGCGTTCCAGTGGTCAGCCGAGGTCAAGCAGATCATGGCTGCTGTGGCAGGTCTGTTTGTTTGTTTGTTTGTTTGTTTTGTAGCATAAACCAATATGTAAAGTCGATTGTGAGTTTATGGCTTTTATCCAGTGACTCTCCAACCTGGTGAAATTGGAGAAAAGATTAGGGGTCTTCTCTGCTGTGAGTGGTTCAACACCACATATGGCTGCACATATCAGTTAGCACTGAACTGCAGCCCACTCCAGACCCTTGCTATTTAGCCCCACCTTTTGTCAGCTTGTTACAGTTCAGCCCCTGCTGGGAAAAGAGAGAGAGAAAGACAGAGAGAGAGAGAGAGAGAGAGAGAGAGATAGAGACAGAGATAGAGACAGAGAGAGACAGAGAGAGACAGAGAGAGAGAGACAGAGAGAGAGACAGAGAGAGAGAGACAGAGAGAGAGAGACAGAAAGAGAGACAGAGAGACTAGTTGGCCCACCCAATAATGATAATAAAATCATCCATGGATCTTGGACATACCATTTTTCTGCCCCTGCAGAAAGCGTACGGAGCCGGGCCTGTGACCTGGTGGCCCAAGCTTACTCCTCCATCAGTGCAGAGGACCTGGCTGCTTTCCTCGGCATGTCTGTGGACGAGGCTGTCAAAGGTTTGTTTGTTTGTTGTTTTCTTTATGAAGGCTAGACATCAAGTAAACAATATTCAAAGGCATTCAATCTCTTCGAATGGATAAATATCGGAGATTTACTTCCTAACATTTCTTCAGCATTACTGGAACAAACTGGCAAAACCATTCAAGACGAGTGAATGTCACTAACTCAAAACCTCCTTGCTACTTCTCTTGAAGTAATTTTATTGTTTCTCCCCACCCCAGCTGTAGTGGAGAGAGGCTGGCAGGCAGACCCCCAGACCAGGATGGTCACACCCAAGAAACCAGGTCAGATATACAAGTTACATGTCAAGGTGGGGTCACACCTGCGTATATATTTAAGTCCGTATGAGGCGTGCATGGGAGTATTTGCCTCCACCAGGCTCCACAGGTCGTTGGAAAAATAATAGAAATTGGACAAACGTAAACAGGTAACATGTCAGACGAGTTAGCTGGGTCGCTAAACATACTTCTCGGTCAGCTAACTCGTCTGACATGTTATGTATCTATATTTGTCCAATTTGTACTATTTTTCCCGCAACCTGTGGAGCCTGGTAGAGACTAAGAGCTTCATACGCACCTCAAACGGACTTGAATATATACGCATGTGTGACCCCACCTTTACAGGTTACATGCTACATGTTACATGTGTGCCTGACTGTACACATGCTGCTGAGCAATTAGGGAATGGGTGGAGGGAGGAAGTTATGGATGGATGGATGGATGGATGAATTGATGGAGGGAGGGAGGGACAGATGGATGGAGGGAGGGAGGGAGGGGTGGATGCGGGGTGGGAGGGAGTGATGGAGGGACGTCGGGAGGGATGTTATTTTTACACTTTTTAAAATGTAAGGTCAACAGAGAACGCACATTTTGATGTATTGATTTGTTGTTTGTTCCTGCTTGATATTTTCCCAAAGTGATCAGCATCCACAGATTATTGATACATTGAGGAATTGATTGATTGATTAATTGATTGTTTGTCTGCTTGTTCCCAGCCCCAGCTGCCGTGCCACCCAGGGAAAGTTCTCAGCACCTCCAACAGTTCACAGATCTCGTCGCCTTCCTCGAAAACTGACAACAGCTCTAAATGTTAGGATGACAGAAATTTACTTGTTGATAAGTTTGTTTGTTTATGTGTTTGTCTATCTTGTAAAGAATAAGTGATAAACAAGGCATACATGTAATACACTAGTCAAAACACAACAAGTTTGTTGGTTTCTTCATCTGTTTGTTTATTTTGTAGTGAGTAGGTGGTGAACAAGGTGTAGACTAATAATACCCTGGAACTGTACGTAGAATACAGATGTGCTAGTCTCTACCAGACTCCGGATCGCTGGAAAAATCATAGAAATGGAACAAATAGAGGAGTAAGCCGGCCAGAGGAATATAACCGGCCAGGGAACAGCATGCGATCCTCGAGGTTATATTCCTCTGGCCGGCTTACTCCTCTATTTGTTCCATTTCTATGATTTTTCCAGCGATCGGGAGTCTGGTAGAGACTACAGATGTGCCCTATGTGGCAGAGACTGTCATTTTTGTAGAGGACTGTTCAGCCACAGTCGACGCTGTAGGGCTGATGTTGGTTAGGATTTCATCATGGTCATTACTGACCAAAGGAGGCCATACAAGCATGTCAGGTGGGACACAGCCGGGACTTAATAATGGGGTCACCAACCACTGGACTACACATTCTAGACATTCAGTTGTTCGTCCTAAGGCCACAGCAAGAAAATTATATGGATGACATCCTCTGCAGACTGCAAAAATAGTACGATAGGGCGGAAAAAAATATGATGGGTGAAAAAAAACAAGATGGCTACATTTTAAAAAAAATAGGCACCATAAAGTTGTGACAAATGTTGTAACAAGAATTAAAGGAACAAAACATGGTATCAGAGCCAACAAGGCATTCATTTCTGTATTCAAGACATGTACTGGTGTGGTAAGAGTGACACTAGTGTTGTAGACTGGCATCACCAACAACACTCATGGCTTCCATATTGGTGTCACTTTTACAACTATCCAATAAGTTTCATTTATACAACTACAGCCCTGGGTATCTCGCAAGTGTCACTTCTACAAGTACAATCATTAGGCTACAACACAACATATTTGCTCATTTTGGTACTTTATCGTCATGTTGCCCATCCCTGCAGAAGAAAAAAATTCTTGTTTTTTTTTCTGGAATCAGGCGAAAATTAATGCGCGCGCTGATGTCATCCATAGAATTTACTTGCTGTGGCCTAAGAAAGTAACTAGAGTTTATCTGAAATGATGCGTATTTGAAAAGACAAAAATATTTGTTTTTGATCATGTGTACAGTGCAATTTACGTATGTGAGTGAAAATAAAGCTATCTGCCGTCTGTGTGCGAGCGTGAATTATAATATGTGCATGTGACAGAATTCGATAAGTGCGTCGGGTCTTTCAAATGCAAGAATACAAAACTTTCAGACTTTAGGGGGGCTTAAATGTGTATTCATGATAATGAACATACCAAAAATCATGACAATCTGGCAGCACCTTGAATTTCTCTTGTCCAAAGTTTGAAACAAAATTGACCCCTCCAGTTCCAAAAAGGCTGCTAGGTGGGCCCAACTCAATTGGACTTACTCTGTCTCTACCACTCATAAATCATGACCACAGCATGTCCAGAACACGTCAAAAATGGAAGTTCCACCGCAGTACGTTAGAAAGCTACTAGGGAATCCGTCATCGAACTTGACCCACCTACCAAATATCATCGGGATCCATCCAAAGGCTTCTCTAGTTTTACTGTTCACAGACAAACACACTCAGACAGACAAATACACCGAAGACATAACCTCGGCAAAGGTGTTAACTGATTTTATTGGGTACTTGCAGGGTACATACCAGCAGGGATGAGATTGTGCCCCGAATTGCTCTGATTTTCAATATGATAAGAGACATTTAAGATCGTTTGTTAGTTTCATCACTGTTGTATTCCTGTAATTTTTGACAGCTGACTTCACCTAATTGATGGTAAGTGCACTTTACTATTCTTTAAAGATGAAGTATGGTAAGAAATGGCATTACATGGTGTGGTCATTGAAGTATTGGTCTTTAATACATAGTGGGGAAAAAATCATGCGCTTTGTATAGCAACCACTGGAGGGCGCTGTTGCACTGTGTACCAAATACGCTCAACAGGTAAATTGTTCGGGGGCTGCGTTGGTATTTTGCGGTCTTGTGTGTGTTTCTACGTCTCTGATAGTGCCCAGATTTTGTTTTTCTCTTTTCGCAAAATCCTAGCTAAATAACTCCATCTCTGTATTTTCTTGTGGATTACTTGTTCGCACGTGCATGTCCTGCCCCGAGATAACACCTGTTGCGGGGCGGGTCCTACGCGTTGCATGCAACTCGCTAGAGGTCGCTGCTGGACCGTAGCTCTTAGAGTACTGCACAACCGTCCACAGTTAAGTTGAAGCTTCGTGCTCTTTCAAGTAGCTAGTTTTTTTTATCGAAGTCATGTACAAAGAAGCAGAGGCAGAGTGATGGTGCTGTCACGTTTACGAAAATTATGTTTCACTGTATATAGTGTAAAGGCATGAATAATTATAAAATGAAAATCAAAATACATAGAAAGACATACATCGTAAACAGCCATGTAATAGCCATGTTTAACAGTTTAGAGAAAGTTGCAAGTTTCACAAGCGCAGGACGTGGTGTTGTTATAATGTTACAAAATTCGATACGAACTTCTCGGAGGCAAGTCGGCTTCATCTTCGTTCAAGATTAATGTCCTAGAGCGAAGTCCCTTATCAAACCTCACGTGTTGTGGGCATAACACATAAGATAACAAAATTCTCCTCAATGATGAGAGTCTTACTGCAAATTCGTTACTTCATCTGTCAGCTTTGGGCCATAATACGTAAGATAAGACGGTACCTATTCTCTCTTAAAGAGGAAGGTGTTAATGTACATGTGAGTTCTTTATTGTACCCGACAGCTTGTAGCAATGAGAATCACGATAAGAAAACTACCTCTTTCTTCCTTTAAGATGCATTCCTTACTGTTCAGGTTAGTTATTAGACATGATGACTTGTCAGATAAGGTCTTACTGCCATTTCCTAATTAGAACTGGAAACTTGTGGCCATGGCACATAAGATAAAAAAAAATCCTTAAAAATTTGACAGCTTGTGACCACAAGAAGCAAGATAAAAAACTCCCTTCATCCCCCTTAAAGACGAATACCTTACTGCTCATGTTGGTTAGTAGATCTGACGGGTATAGTGGCCATGACACGTAACATTGCATAAGTTACAAATTATTCCTTAAAAATCTGACAGCTTGTGGCCATGAGAACCAAGATAAGAAAACTCCTCCATTCCTCCTTTAGGACGAATGCTTTACTGCTAAGGTAGGTTATTAGACCTGATGGGTTGTAGCCATGGCACGTAGGACAAAACAAAATTACGTAAGGACGCAGGTTCTTTATTATATAAGACATATTGTGGCCACGAGAAGAAAGATAAGACCCCCCCTCCCCATTTTTCTTTAAGACTAATACCTAGGTTGTTACACCTGACGGATGGTGGCCATGACCACTCTGATAAAAAAATATACGAAGTTTAACGTTAGTTCTTTATTAGACCCGACAGCTTGTGGCCACGAGAAGAAAGATAAGAAAACTCCCCCATTCTTCCTTAAAGACGAAATGCTCAGGTTATTAGACATGACGACTTGTGGCCATGACACGCAAGATTAGAATTATTCCTTAAAAACCTGACATCTTGTGGCCACGAGAAGAAAGATAAGAAAACTCCCCCATTCTCTCTTAAAGACGAATTCCTGGTTGGTTATTAGACCTGACGTGTTGTGGCCATGACCCGTCCGATAAGAGAAGTCCCGGCCCGCTCTCCATCCACCAGGCGCCGCGCTGTCTGGGCTCGGCGGTGCGGGGCAGACATGCGGCGCGCGTGTCCGCACAGCTCGGCTTATAAATGTTCCGTCTCGCAAACCGGCGTCGTCTTTCAGTAGCCTCTACCAGACTCCTAAAGTCGCTGGAAAAATAGTAGATACAGTGGAAGCCAGTTAATTGCACGTCGGATAAACGCACACTTCGGTCAATTGCACGTAATCCCCAAATCCCGTGGCGGTGCGGTCCAACTGGGTAACTTCGCATTATCGCACATGCCGGATAATTGCACGGAATTCGCTGGCAAATTGGGTGTGCAATTAAGCGGCTTCCATTGTATTGGCCAAATAGACTGAAAACACACCAGAGGAGTAGGCTGGCCGAGGTCGCAAACTGTACTCCTCGGCCAACCAACTCCTCTGGTGTGTTTTCAGTCTATTTGACCAATTTCTACTACATTTTGTATTTTTCAGCGACCTTGGGAGCCTGGTAGAGGCAAGTCTTTCAGAACGATCGTCGCTGACTGGCATTTACCAAATCCAAGCGTTTTATACCTATTTGCGGGACTAACAAAAAGGAGAAACTTATATAAACCTTTATATAAAGTAATATTTTTATCATAATCTTAAGTAGTATCGTGATAAATGGTAGGAAATTATCGAAAATAATTGTAGCTGAAACCTAAGTCTTATTCATTGACGCCGCGAATCACCACGGATTGGATACAACTTGCAAAATAATTTGAGTGACGGAGCGTGCTGATATACGTAAAAGGCGACGACCGTTTCGAAAGGTGACAACCGTTTTTACGAGACAGAAACTCGCCTCGCATACAGATCATTCCGGTGGATGTAACGTATAATGGCATACTATGACTCCAGTTTCTTTGCTTGCCTCAGTTATAGCCTCCTTATAAAACACCTCTGCTTCTTGGCTGAACATCTGGCTTATTGATATCGTCGTCAAAACTATGGTTTCACCAAGATAATGATCAATATTTTTGCCGTTTGGGTCTGTTTGTGAACAGCATAAGTCCAGAAGTTGCGACTGGAACATACGTGGGTTTTCTCCGGGGTGCTGAACGGCCGACCTTTACACGCGCTAGACAAGGTTTGGTCTATGATTACCTGTTTTTAATCACTTCATGTATTTGATTTTGTTCACTTTCAATTAGCCCGGGCCCCCATGGGCATGAAGTTTCTAAAAACTTTCTTTCATTGGGTATGCCAGCTACCCTCTCTTTGCAGCCAGGGGAAGAATTACGAGGAGCTTACAATAGGCGGGGCTAAATAGCAAGGATCTGGAGCGGCTGTCATTCGGTGCTAACTCATCAGATGACCTCACTACGACAGCAATTGTCTAAGGTGTGGCCATAGGACCCCTACTCTTTTCAATAAGATAAGAACTTTATTGAATCAGAGACTGGATTATACGATAAGGACCTCATTGAACTGATGAAAGATAGATCACACTGGAAGCAGAATTTGTCAATGCTTCAACTCGATAAATGAGTATGAATATGTATGTATGTATGCATTTCATGTGCTCGAGGTGTGGCTCTCCTCCAACACGGGACCTCCATTTCATTACGGTCCATCCGATTGAACGGCCCTAACCGGAGCTAGGTATTCCTTTTGACCTGAATAAAGTAAGGAAACTGTGCATAATGCATTTGCCAAGGACATGTCAGTGGCATGTCAACGGATTCGAACCCAAGACCTCTGGCCCTGCCGTTGCGCTGTACGTACCAACAGCAGACACAGCATCATATGGTATCATTAATATGATAAATAAGCTTTCCTATGATACATGTCACAAAAGAATTGAAGAAGTAGTAATGGTGATGCAATTGATAAAATCTACTTGTCGGAACTTTTCCGGGTCAAATTTATGTTCATGTGGCTAGTGGGGAAAAGGACACGCCAAGAATGCATGCGTTCAATTCTGTCTGAGTATACGAGGGGCGTGCAATTAGTAATGGTCCTGACCCATTTCCCATAGCAGGAGATTAATGAAACTTGGCACAGTTATTAGTCTTTCTCTTCATAGGAATCACCCAGAGTTGTGCATTTCTCCCATCGTTTGATGCAGCTCTGGACACCGATTTTGTAGGACACCCCAGGTTGGTCCTCCAACTGATGCCTCATCAATGGCACAAGAGGGACGACCAGGTCTGGGAGCTGTTTCCACAGACTTCCAGCCACGTTTGAATTCAGGATGCCAGCGTTTTACAAGGTCATATGATGGGGCATCATCACCATAAGTTTCATTTATTTCATCAAAAGTCTTCTTTGGTGTGCGTCCTTTCAAATACAAAAACCGGATCACTGCGCGACACTCAACTGGTTCCATTTCACACCTGGTCCATTTCGCACCTGACTAAGTTCAAACACCAGTAAATCAGAAACCACAATTAGTTCAGAGCTGTCTTTTGCAACATAACCCATAGCGATATGAATTATTACACATACAAAATTTCATTTAGATCAGACAACTGGAAGTGGGTCAGGACTATTACTTATTGCACGCCCCTCGTAAAATGGAATCCCCCTATATTGCATCTCGTATCCCGAAGTCGATTTTGAATTCCTTTCATTGCCTGAAAATTATGATTACTTGCTTGAACGCTATTCTATTCCCTCTTTTCGTTAAACGAGAACTTTCTGCGCAATTTGGAAGATTTGTCCAGCTTTGTTCGTCGTCTTTTAACGGAGATGAAAACGCCAACTTCAATTTTTCTTGTTAGATTCTGCTGATTTCTCCCAGGATTGTTGCAAATCCCTCTAAAAGGTTTTGGAAAGTGCACGCGTGCAGAACATGTTAAAAGGCTTAGCCGAAATCATGATAATATGTTATGCTAGGGCCTTCTATATCTTTCATTAGTATCGTGTTAGTGAGCGAGTATTTCTCAGAAACTGCCCTCGATCTGAACTAAGGGGAAATTGTTTTTGATTTTGAGAAGCAAACGTGGCTCAGTTTTAACACACACACACATACACGAACACACACAAACACACACACACACACACGCACACACACACGCGCGCACGCACACACACACGCACACACACACACACACACACGCACACACACACACACGCACACACACTCGCACACACACACACACACACGCACACACACACACACACACTCAAACACACACACACACACTCAAACACACACACACACACACGCACACACACACACACACACACATTCACACACAGATACACACAAACACACACACACACGTACACACACACACACACACACTCACACACACTTAAAGACACACATACACACACATACTCATACACACACACACACATACACACACACATTTCGCATCACCTTTGTCTACAGTGGTAAATTTCATCATTACCTTTAAAATCGTTCGCAATAATAAAGTTTGATTCAACATTTATTCCACCCCCCGACCAACCCCTGTAGATAGCACAGTCCGGTCAGCCCTGTCCACCCCCCTGAGCCGCGGAGGTTGGTACGGTCCGAACATGCCCCGCCCACTCGCGCCTCACTTGAATCTGTGATTCACCCCGCGAGGTGCAAACATCGCAGCTCTGCCGCCGTTTGGGGACAGAAACTCGCGTTTTGGGACATTTTGCAGCCGAGACTGGACCCGAGAGGACAAGATCTTACGCACAAGGTATGTCTGAAGTCAGTTTGTAAGATTTTAGCCCCAAAGCTGACCGAAAATTGGGCGGGAAGCGATCAAAAATTATCCTCCGTGGGGACGAGCTCGCATATGTTGTCACCCGTGCAGAAAAATCGTCTGTTTTCCTCAGCGCGATCCCAGCCCCCCGCTGAAGTGGCGATCTCTGCTCGCTCGCTTCCTTCCAAGCGTTTCTTAAACTGTTCACGTCTTCAAGGAGGTTGACAAGACCAGAATATCTTTAAGTTTTAAGACAAACAGCTTCTTGTACATTTTTGCCGATGTTGTTGTTGTTAGGGTCATGATTGCAGATGACACCACCGTCAGATATCACCTGTAGTGTAAAATGTCGTCTGCAAATATTTAGATTTAGCGTTTCGTCATGCCGATTTTCACGCCTCATTTCTGACAGTGGTTGTCCCTAGGGACGCAGGATAAATAATTTATCTATCATACTGTCCGGAAGCAGTAAAAATGCGTTGGACTTGTTGGCTTGAAAACGTCGTCTGCTAGAAATTAAAATGGTGTCTTGCGAAAACATGCAACATGTTGTGTCAATAGATTAACGTTACATAACTATTGCCCATGCTTTGTTTTGGTACTTTGCAAGAATTTGCTTGCCTAATAATGTAGCAACAATGTATGTATGTAATAATGTGAAAATCGGATATGATTTTGTAAACTGACAATAAAAACCCATTTGATCACATGAATTAAGTCCTCCCATGGGAACCATTAAAATATCAGCTTAGTATTTTCAAAATCTCCTCACCGTGGAAGGACCAAGACCCCGTTTCACACTTTTTCCCAGATTGTGACTTTGCTACCTCACGATTTAATATGCTGAAATAAGCTTGTATTGTTATAACTTCGATGCGATTACATTATGCTGAAGTAAAATCCTGGCTAGAATCCTACTAAGATTTTGGCAAGGACCTGTAACCATGTTTTGTATTTAAGACTTTGAAGTTGTTAGGAAGACAGGTGAGTTTGTTTTCTTAAGGTGCCCCACAAGTGCTCCCAGTATTGACTGTTCCCCACTACTGGTGCAATGCTTCAGTTATCAAAGGTGTGCTTGGAGAGATCTCAATAGAACAGGGTCAGTAGAAGTGCCTGTGCACAAACACACTGTGCTTCAAGGTTCTGGGGTTGAGGAGACCAGTTCCTTGTAGTCTCTAGAGTCCCGGCAGATGCATCAGCTGGATAAGAAAAAGAGAAGAATTTGGCCAAATAGGGATGAATAAGTTGCCATGAGATTTCAGTTTTTTGCAGTCCATCCAGCTTTCCGCCCCCCGGTCAGTTCACTACTAGACTTTTAATAACTTGGCAAAAGTCTGCTATTACTACCTGGCCAAGCTGGAGTCTGGTAAAGACTAAGTTCCTTGTGCTTGAGCCTTGAGGATATGTATCCCTTAACCCTCTCAGCACCAGAAGCCACTATCATGGCTTTCCCATAGGACACGAGAAGCCACGATCGTGGCTTCAGGTTTAATTCCGGCGGGAAATTCAAACTGACTACTGTGAAATGGGAAATTTGGCATAGTCTGCCAATCAGGATGCTTGTATCTTTGACCAACCAGAAGGGATCTAGCATTTGAGCCCTGTTTCTGAGGCCTCCAGCGTGTGTTTTGGCTTCAGTTTTCTACAGGTTTATTTAGTAAATTTAGCAGAAATGGAGACAGTTTGGTGGATAATTTTGTTGGAGGCTTACAGGAGTGATGACAGGGAAATCCTTGAGGGACAGCAAGGCAAACACCCAGCTGTTTTTGTTGAGATCAAATGAGCTGATATCACCGTGTCTAATGAGTTCTACATGCAGGCTTCCTTGTTGTTTTTCTTGGGGCAGAAGGAGGTCCAGGTCAGGTCAGATAGGTCACTGGTCCAAATTGACATTTTATATACTCTGATACCTGTTTCTCTACCCAAGTCATAGTAAATGGATTTATTTGACTCCCTGATATGTGGAGAACATCCAAAAAAAATAATTTGCCATTTAGCACAAGGCATATTCATTATTTTAATAGTACAACTACAGGTGTGGGGAGGGGGGCACAACTGTTTATTGGGGTAACATTTGTTTGTCAACACTGAACTTATTTGAAATCATGCTTTGATTTTTAGTTTTTGGTCATTCTAACAGCATACCAGCATTGTGTATATATGGTTGAGTATTTCTACATAGTTTTATGATAAATGACACAAAAAACTCAGCCCCTAGCCAAATGTTTTCTTTTGTGAAACTTTTTTTGGGAGTGATGCAAATGTGTTTTTGAGTGGTTTCCATGACGATTGCTGTCCTCAGATTGATGGTATGATATTTATTTTGCTTGTTTTGGAAAGGCCATTCTGTTAGCTTTCCAGCAATATATAGTTTTCCTAATCTACTCCTTACATAACAGCTGTAATAATAATACACAAAAAGTACTAATTGACACCTGTATAGACTGAAATTATATGTCGTATATGGTATACAGGAAAAAATTTTATGACGTGTTGAGAGGGTTAAATATTTCCTAAGAAACAAACCTAAAAGGGTCTTGAAATGTCTCAAATATGTTTGAGACAATAGAAACATCTTTATGTACATGTCGACAGTTGTAGATGTATTCGGTATTGAAAGTCTATGAGAATGACAAACTGATATAACTTGCTGGCTCCTGTATCAAAAGGAGAAGTTGAGCTTGAAAATCAAAATGAAAACAGAGACTGAGGGGACAGCCTGTACCTTGATTGGTACACACAGCTTTAGGGAGTGGATATAGTCGACTCAAATTTTCCTCCCAACCCTCTGTTTTCGCCTTTACTTTTTGCCGAATTTCTTTGCTTAAAACTGTTTGACAACCCAGAAAATAGATGGGAGTAGACTTTGTAGTGACCAGCGTTTCCTTAGATACTGAGTTGCACAATCTGTGCCTGTGCAGTACCTTACCTGTAGGGATTATGTATCGTTTGTTTACTTGGCTTTTGACACCCATTCATGCCTGCAGTCTCCTGTAACAATGCAGGGGAGAGTGGTAGTCGAAGCGAGCTGGCTTGTCCATTGCGTCTACTGCACTGTTCTACTGTCAATAGAGATTGCCCTGATCTTATGTGGGTATAGTGATTGTGTTTAACTTAAGGTTAGTACTGTAACAGCAGTTCACAAGTGCAGCTTGCTGTCAGTAAGTTGTTTGCCTCAAATTCCTAACTGAAGTATGTTTTTTCAACATTTTTGGTCTATGTCTACAGTAACACCTATCATCACGATGAGTACGAAATTTGATAAAATAGCACATCTCTCTCATGTGAATTGTAAGACAAAGTGCTAAATAGTATTTATATGTGATTCTGTGGGAAAATCAGTGAAAGAAATGTAGCATTGTGGCTAGCTTGGGAATGTAACAAATGAAGAAGTGCAACATGATATGTCTGAATGTAGCATAGTGTTACAATTGCATGTCTGCATCAGGGGAGTGTAGCAATTCTGTGTAATGGATACTGGCATGTGTGGGACCACGTAACTTTACTGTGTTACAGCTTTTCTTAGCTGAATTTTGTTACATATATATATACTAGACAACAATTCTAAAGAAAAGATTGACAGCAAAACATCTTTCATTTATGGATGCTTGTAACTTGTAGGTTTAACTGTTGTTTTTTTGTCAAGAGGGTCAAATAGACAACAGTGTTAAAGATAGTATTTTGCTGACCTCGTTTGTGATAAGGTATTTTATTGCTTGATTTGTAACGACTAAGCAAATTTTTTACTTCCTAATTGCTATGATGATCTGAACTGTGAGCTTTAAAGAACAAATTTACACATGTTATCTATAGAACACTGTGCCACACTATTTCCTTCTCATGTTGAAGAAATATTTTTTGGTTGAGAGCGTCAGAAATTTGCTGGAATTGGCACGCTAGTAATTTATTTGGATCATTCCACTTTTAAAGACTAGGGATTTCTTTACTTCATTTTATTTTAAGTTCAATATTTTGGATATAAGTGTCATATAACAAAACAGTTCTAGTCGCTTAGTTTAACCTTCGTAATACATGTATATATATGTACTTATGAAAGTGGATAATTTTGAGATCTGCTTGTTCATCCATGTCAAACATCAACCCCTGAAAATAAATAGATTAGTCCTGTGGCCAGAAACTGTGTTAAAGCGCCCCTCTGGCGCCACAGATTTGGTCAGGTCAGTTTTGAGGGACCTCATTTCAAGAGAAGTGGTCCGACCTGTTTGGCCGAAGGACGCCAGTACAGATAGTTACTTACTATTGATAGCAGTGTCGCGTAATATACACACCTGCATAGCTGTAATCTTGGGGATTCTTGGAACTTGCCATTTTGCGTGCCGTCATTGCTTCATTACGTACAGGAACTGTGTTGCACATCTCAGGTAGGTGAAAGTTTGTGAAAGTTTTAAAGAGAGGGTCTAAAAGGAATTCAGCGGGTATTCTGGTTAAATGAGGCTTGTTTTAGATTTGTAGTTTTCTGTGGAAGTTTAAATAGTGACTTACCTTAACAAACTGAACAATGAGAGTATAAAACCAAACTTAAGTGCTATGTTTTGTTTTGTTTTTAATCTTTCTTATGTATATTTTGTCATAATTAAGATGACATTTGTCATTAGGGTAAAGTATCAGTTGTAGAATATCCTTAATTCAAAACTTAACTTAAAAAATGTGGGTTTTTCTTCCCCAAAAAAAGGTACACCTACTGTTATCCAGTAATCATTTAACCTACTTCTTATCTTTGTAAGAAATCCTGGCAGTTGGTTGACAATAAGTGATAGTAACGAGACTAACAAAACAATCAGCTTCTGTTTGTGAGGTCAGAGGTCAACTGCCGTACCTTGTTTCAGTGATACATAGGTCAAAAAGGTCAAAGTACTAGTATATCATATAGTCTATGCAGGCAAGATGTTTTTTCAGTGTTTCTAATTCACAGTGGTTCAATTACTTTGGAAGCACATATTCGAGGTAAAGAACTAGAGGTCATCGTAAAGTTTTAAAATAATGAAACACAAGGAGCGAATAAAAACAGTCTCCTGGCTCCAAGGATTTCACCTGGGCTCGCCAGCTTACTAACCCAACAATAACACTGCTAGGCGAAAAGGTCTGGGCCAGTTGGACTGGTCAGTTGGTGGCACTTGAACCCCACTGTTATAATAAAACCACTACAAAACAATTCCCAACTTTAAATAGAACTGGTGACTAGTACATGTTGCAGCAAATTTACCATCATGCCACACCAATTTAAATTGTTGGTTCACGGATTTGTGAAAAATAAAAATATAGTAAGTGGACATCATAAAACTAGGTTAGGGTAGGAAGGAAACTTGAATATGACTCTATTCACCCCATAAAACTGACAAACCTAGTTCTCAGGCTTTAATTGTTTTCATTATGTTTTCTCGTATTTTTTAAAGTTTTTTTTTTTAAACCGTGAATCAACAAATTAAATTGGTGTGGCCTTATTACTTCCAAACCATCCCAGTGACGCTGACTCATACTTTCCGTGAACAACGGACCCTCTGAGTCAGCGCCACAGTTCCGATCACGACCACGCGTTTCCGCTGTAAATAACGACTGTAAGTGCGATATAACGCGCCGCTTTGCAGTGGCAACGACCGCCAACCCTTTGTAATAGGCAGGGAAGGAAGAAAAATGACTGGAGCGAAATCATATATCATAGAGTTATGGGCTGTATGCAATATTACATTGTGGGCAGTCCTAGTTATGGGTCTATGTGTACGTGTACATGTCTGTATGTGTGATGGTGTGTACGTGTGCTGTTGGGCAAGGCTAAAGAAACTATGTGGTTCTTGTTTAGGCTCCGTAAAAATTTAGAGGGGGTTATGGCGATGTGATGGAAATTGTCATTGTATGAAAAAAGCTTTTTTACTGAATAGGTTTATTTTTTGAGCACCAAAAAGCAGTTACTGAAGTAACTGGATATGACTTGGGATTTTCCAATTACCAATTTCTAATTCCTTATTACCCGGATGTCTTAAAACTTCATTGAGGTGTATTTTTTTTAGGTTTGAAAAATGAAACTTTTCGATTGCTTTGTAAAAATGGTTAGTTTCAATACTGTATACTTAGAGATGTAATATAGCCATTGCTGTACTTGTAAAGCAGCTAAATTACATTGTGTTTTGTGTATTTGTGCCTTCACTATCACTCACTATTCAGTTTAGCATCTGTTGTCCCCAGTTGGCTTCTATGTTGTATGATGTAGAATGTTTTAAACATGATCTTCATGCATGAATGAGATTCTCCATTCCGGGTGAGCGCACGTTTAAACCTCAGGTTACAGCATCCGGCTGTGTCTGCCCAACTGTGGAATCCATTCGTTTGTACGGATTTGAATGTCAAGATCATCACAGCCTGTCATTCATTGTCGAGTGTTCTCATGTGTAAAGGAGGAAATTTTCATGGCATTTCATTAGTGGTAGGGAAAAATGTACTGTAATACTATGTGCATGATTTTACGTTTACAGTTAGGAGCTAGGCGAGAAGATGAACAAATTTTCGCAGTGGTTTTAAATTTGTGCTGAAGAGATTCTCCGCAAAAAGACGAAGCTAGGGAAGGTTGACCCTATGGAATTCACTTTGGAATCTATAGTTTGCTTTTTGATTTACAAATTCTAAGATAAAAGACCAAGAATCAGCTGATATACAGCCTGTGTTGTGTAGCATTAGTCTAAATGGCTACTTCATTTGCTTTTCCCAATTCTGTCACAATTGTTGCAGTAAAGTTGCAGTCTATATGTGACATGAATTTAGATTTCAGGCTCTATGGTACATTTTGAGGATTAACAATTATTGCTTTTCTGGTGACATTTTATCATGTCTAAATTGCTCCTGGTGACATCATATCATTTGACATATGCAGGTGTTGAGTAGCATAGTGACACCTGGTTACATCATATCATATAACATATGCAGGGGTTGGGGAGTATAGTGATACTTGGTTACATCATATCATGTAACATACATGTACATGTACAGGGGTATGCGGGGGTTGGGGAGCATAGTGATACGTTCTTAGTAACATATGCAGGGGTTGGGGAGCATAGTGATATGTTCTTAGTGCAGAAATCTGGGATAATTGATTAATACCCTGCGCATTAAGGTCAGGGATTAGGCCAGAATAAATTCGCAAACATTAATGATACACAGTGTTTTCCCTGGTGTCCGTCATCAAGCCATTTGACTTGCTAATGGCGGATAAAATTACTGTAAATACCTCTTTAAGTTCACAGGGATTCTGTTTTGAGGTAGGGGGGAAATGGAGCGTATGCAGTGGGTTTAAGTTTGGGGATGGAATAATAGGGTAGACAGGTAGAAGATGGAACGCCTATTTCTGCGGTGGTTTTTAAGTTCATTGTGAAAAGGTTAAAAGACAAGTAACTGCTATTGTGCTAACACGTACTCGTTACACCACCAGAGTAAGCTGTAAAAATTTTATGTAGTTTGTATGTCCTGTTATAACATATTGAAGTCCAGGAAGATCAGCTACCTACAAATTAATGTATGATAGCTACTAGTAAGGGCCTGAATAAAGTATACAAGTATCTGCTGCAACAATTTCGGCATGAACAGTGTGCCCAATCCCGCATCTGGTTGGAAATGTGGAAATTATTGAATTTCTTTTGTCTGATATGCGAAACGCTAAATTAGATCAAAATATGCCAGTACTTGACATTTGAGAATTGATTATGCTAAGATAAATGAAAAGGCCATTTCCAGGAGTTGAGTGAAAACCCTGGGATCAGATCTAAGTTGGAAAACGTGTTCGCTACATTGGGTCCATAATTTTACTGTCCCAGTTCTGTCACTACTGTTACTAGATCATAGAGACTGCTGTGTCTATAGGTATGGTACACACAGGCATCTGCACAGATTCACACACCCTTATGTCTAGTGTGTAACTTGTATACATGTTTATGTGGTAAAAAATACAGAACTTTCTAGAATAACAGAAGAATTGGTATACAATTGGTTTGGGACTGGTTTGTTTTCAAACTCCAAAATCCAAGAACTGTGTATTGTAATGCTTGCTTTGGACCAGCACATATACATCCAGGATTCAACCCATATACAGATTGTAGCTGTAGAGGTTAAAAACATCTGAACTACCGTAGTATCTTTCTGCTTCACCATCAGATATACATTTTGTAAGTATGATTTGTATTATGTGTTTTGCTGACAAACAGTAAATTTGACTTTGGACGTGTGTAACCTACTATGTATACCATATTGCTGCTTTGAGTTCGCCAAAGGTGACATTGTGGAAACAGTCACAAATTATTACTCATTTCAAAAACAGATTTTAAATGTTATAGTCACGAATCATTTCTATGCTGATAAACAGTAAATTGACATTGTGCTTGTGTAACCTATTCTGTATACCATATGGCTGCTTTGTGTTTGTCATTTCAAAAACAGATTTCAAACCTTATATTGTCACGAATCATTTGCTTGCTGATAGACTTTGAGCTTGTATAACCTTTTCTGTATAGTATTACGATATCGCTGTTTTGTGTTTGCTATTTCAAAATAGATTTCGAACGTTATTTTGTCACGAATCATTTCTTAGCTGACAAACAGCAAATTGACTTTGTGCTAGTGTAATCTCTAGTGTAGCACATATCGCTGCTGTGTTTGTCAAAAGTGACATTGCGAAAACAGCGACAAATTTTTACTCATTTTAAAAACAGATTTTGAACATAATTTTGTCACGAATCATTTCTCCACTGACAAACAGTATATTGACTTTGTGCTAGTGTAATCTCTACTGTATACCGTATCGCTGCTTTGTGTTTGGTATTTCTAAAACAGATTTTGAACATTATATTGTCACAAATCATTTGTTTGCTGATTGACTTTGTGCTTGTATAACCTTTTCTGTATAGTATTACCATATCACTGTTTTGTGTTTTCTATTTCAAAAACAGATTTTGAACATCATATTGTCATGAATCATTTCTCCACTGACAAACATCAAATTGACTTTGTGCTAGTGTAATCTCTACTGTATACCATATGGCTGCTTTCTGTTTGCCATTTCACAAACAGATTTGAACATTATATTGCTATTTGTTTGCTGATTGACTTTGGGCTTGAGTAACCTTTTCTGTATAGTATTACCATATCGCTAATTTTTTGTTTGCTATTTCAAAATCAGATTTCCAACATTATATTGTCATGAATCATTTCTCCACTGACAAGCAGCAAATTGACTTTGTGCTAGTGTAATCTCTACTGTAGCACATATCGCTGCAGTGTTTGCCAAAGGTGACATTGCGAAAACAGCAACAAATTTTTACTCATTTCAAAAACAGATTTTGAACATTATTTTGTCACGAATCATTTCTCCACTGACAAACATCAAATTGACTTTATGCCTGTGTAATCTCTACTGTATACCATATGGCTGCTTTGTTTTTGCCATTTCACAAACAGATTTCAAACCTTATATTGTTATTTCTTTGCTGATTGACTTTGTGCTTGTGTAACCTATTCTGTATACCATATGGCTGCTTTGTGTTTGCCATTTCACAAACAGATTTCAAACCTTATATTGTCACGAATCATTTGTTTGCTGATTGACTTTGAGCTTGTATAACCTTTTCTGTATAGTATTACCATATCACTGTTTTGTGTCACAAATCATTTCTTCAAATAACAAACAGCAAATTGACTTTGTGCTTAATCTCTACTGTATACCATATCGTTGCTTTGTGTAGTATATGGGGAAGGACAACCTCAAGCCAACCGTTCACACTTACGCCACATCTTCAGAAAAGACGCTGGAGCCGCATGTTCCCCGTTTAGGAACTTTATTCGAACCGACACACAACAGTATCGTTGCTTTGTGTTTTATTTCTTAAACAGATTTCAAACATTATTATATTGTCACGAATCATTTTTTCACTGACAAACATCAAATTGACTTTGTGCTTGTGTAATCTCTACTGTAGCACATATCACTGCAGTGTTTACAAAAGGTGACATTGCAAAAACAGCGACAAATTTTTACTCATTTCAAAAACAGATATTGAACATAATATTGTCACGAATCATTTCCTTGCTGACAAACAGCAAAATTAATTGACTTTGTGCTAGTGTAATCTCTACTGTATACCGTATCGCTGTTTTGTGTTTGCCATTTCTAAAACAGATTTCCAACATCATATCGTCACGAATCATTTCTCCACTGACAAACGTCAAATTGACTTTGTGCTAGTGTAATCTCTACTGTAGAACATATCGCGGTTATGTTTACCAAAGGTGACATTGAAACACAGTAGAACAAACCTGGATATTTGCCCCCCCACTCAGCTACACACTGGGCACACACTGGGAACAAACAGCGGATGTGGGCTCGAGTGCTGGGAGGTAGGAAACAGGGAGTTTATTACAAGTACTTAAGGTTTGACCTTAAGGTTATTAAGACAGGATGACAGTTTATTGAGAGTTCTTAAGGTTTGACCTTAAGTTTGTTTAGACAGGACAACAGAGTTTGTTACAATACAAGTACTTAAGGTTTGACCTTAAGCTTATTAAGACAGGACAACAGTTTATAGCAAGTTTGTATGTTATGACTTTAAGGTAATAGAAACAGCAAAACAGCTTATTGCAAGTTCTTAAGGTTTGACCTTAACTGGCTTAGGGTTATAAAGATAGAGCAACAGAGACTTTATTACAAGTTCTTAAGTTCTGGCATTAAAGGTTATAAAGACAGGGAAACAGGGAGTTTATTTCGAGTTCTTAAGGTTTGACCTTAACCTAAGGTTAGTTGATATTTGCTTGAATCTCTTGAGTCCCAGTTAATTAGCTGTAATTGTGCGTAATGTGACCCAGAATTGCAGATGATGCCGGGTATTGGGGAGAGCTTTTCCATGGGGATTTGGGCTGATCCGGTAATGATGGTAAATGGCAGAATCCGCCATGCAATCCTCAGGATATACAAGTTTTGTTCGATATCAGTACTTTCTGACGCATTAGAGGTAGTTACAGGCCTTAGGGGCATGTTCGGGCATGATGCACCTTCTGTACACGAGTCAGGGGTAGGAGCTTCCCCTAACGTCCTTGGTAGGAAGTCCTCCTTGGAGACGGAAACTCCAAACAACAAACCTGCAACTGCTTGGGCCGTCTTACACATGGCATGCAGTTCTTGTCCCTGTGGGACTTTGTGCGCCAGTAGACGAGAGTGTGGAGAAGGAAGTGCACTGTCACCCCTCCTTCACCTTAAAAACTCAAGTGAGCAGGCAGATGGATTGCCTAATTATAACCCAATATCAATACTGATGACCAATAACTTCAGAATGTTAACTTGCAAGAGGTACTGATTATAAGATTATCTGTACTTTCTAAAGCACTAGAGGTATTTATTTTTTACCAGCTCAGCTTCAGTTGTTTAGTTGGTGACATATCATATTACAAACAGCGACTGGGCAAACTTCAACTGGGGTGACGTTAGGAAGTCATTGGTTGAGCTTGAGAGGTTAGGGACTAGGTCTACAGGAAGGTAGATGGAGTATATTAGTGTCATCTAGTTGGGTGAAGCCATTCTGTAGACTCAGATTGGTGCAAATTTCTTCCCTGGCTCCTGTAGGCCGCTTGAGAGAGTGCAGTGTCCTGGAAAATGGAGTTCATGACTGGAATAGACAAATACTTGTGAATGTGTTTCAAGTGCGAGCCACTGGTAGAGCTTGGGAACCAAACTATCAATCCAAGTTGTACAGTATATATATTTGTATGCATCCAAGTTTGAAAGTAGATAATCTACCCTTTAGAGAAGCTGTTTCCAGCACTGCAAATTCACAGCCAGGGATTAGTTGAGCAAGAGAGGAGGTCAAGGGACTAGGTAGGAAGGTAGGTACGTAAATGCCATCTACACTGTAGTTGGGTTTTGTAGACTCAGATCAGTGCAATGTTTCTTAACTAGCTCCTGTTGGTCCCTTGAGGAAGTGCATGTGCTGGAAAATGGGTTCCATGACTGGAATAGACAAATACTTGGATGTGTTTCCAACAGTTTATGTACTCATAGTTGTCATGTTGGGCAGCCACTCATAGAGCATAGTGAGTCTACTGCCTGCATGGTTCATAGTTACTGTACGTAAGAATCAGCTACTTTTAAAATTTGGCCCAATGTGTCAAATTCTAGTTTTCAAGTACAAGATATGCAAGTTTGAGCTGCCTCGTATAACAGTAGCAAACACATGTAGTAGTAACACATTCTAACCTTTAGAAAAGAAGTTTCCACCACTGCAATGTCCCAGCCAGGCCAGTAAGGCCACCCACATGCACATCGATCTGCCTGAACGAAGCTGTTGTCAGAAAATGGATTGCTCCGACATTGTGGCCAATTTTCCTGCAGAAATTCCATCAAGCTGGCCTTTGAAGCTGCAGGAGGTCCTGAGTGCGATGTTCAATCTGGTGATAGTCAGCAAATAGATTTCCTTTGCAGGAGTTGGCATAAATATTCAACTGTTCCAGCAGTGTTTTTCAAGATTCATCCTTTTTGGTTAGAAATGTCTAATGAGATCTTGATATTGTCAAGCAATTGTGTTTTGTTTCTATGGTGAGAGCGGGCAAATAATTGGTGACCAACAGTTCTTGCATTCTGTTTCAAAATTTATCGTTTGGCAAAAAATGTCTAAAAGTAACAGAGACCACTACAGTAGCTGTTTACAATGCATCATGATTTACCTCCATTGAAGATGCCAGATGAAAGAACTCTAGGGTCAACAGTTTGTGAAAGCTTCTAGACACATTTTGCATCCTAAACTTCAAATTCATCCACCATCACACACGTTGCCCTTAAATGTCCTGTACTGGTATTTGATCTTGGAGTTGGAACAGTCTGGAGATACATGTAGATTGGTAGAATGCTATGGCAGCAGTGTACTTTGTCATTGTCAAACTATTGAGTTTCTAAAACAGTTCAGCAAGTTTCAAAATTTGTCTTAGAATGGCCATCAAAAAGATGTCATCTTGTTTGATGACGCCTCTCTGTGAAGACAAATTGCTCCAAGTTTGCAGCCCATTCTGACTCAGAAATTCCATCACGTTGGTCCTTTGATGCAGCACAGGTCCTGATGGGCATACTGGGCAGTAGCTGCAGTAAGTGCTGTGGAAAATTGATCCTCTGTGGTGGGAATACACAAATGCTCCTGTTTGAAATGCAGTTCTAAATCCTGAAAAGCTGCTTCAAACTGTGCAAATAATTCTTCGTGCAAATAAACCTTGACGTATATGAACATCAAAGTTAGCGGCTCATCAGATGAAGCCAGTTTGCAGACAGATTGCCATGACTTTGCTGCCAATGTCCAGGAAGAATTCCAGGACAGTTGGCCTTTTGAAGCCCTGCATGCTACTCAGTTGGTCCTCATAGATCTGCAGTATGTGCCATGAAACATTGATCTTCTGTGGTTTGAATACTCAAATGCTCCTGTTTGAAATGCAGTTCTAAATCCTGAAAAGCTGCTTCAAACTCTGCAAATAAGTCTTCGTTTATTTTTTGCCACCTCGATGTATATGAACATCAAAGTTATCGGCTCATCAGAAGAAACCATTTTGCAAACAGATTGCTACGACTTTGCTGCCAATGTCCAGGAAGAATTCCAGGACAGTTGGCCTTTTGAAGCCTTGCTCCTCAGTTGGTCCTCATAGATCTGCAGTATGTGCCATGAAACATTGATCTTCTGTGTTGGGAATACGCAAACGCTTCTGTTTGAAATGCAGTTTTAAGCCCTGGCAAGCTGCTTCAAACTGTGTAAAGTCTTCATCTATTTTTGGCACCCCGACGTACCTGAACATCAAAGTTGTAAGCTCATCAGATGAAACCATTTTGTAGGCAGATTGCCACAACTTTGCTGCCAATGACCAGGAAGAATTCCAGGACAGTTGGCCTTTTGAAGCCATGCATGCTCCTCTGTTGGTCTTCATAGATCTGCAGTATGTGCCATGAAACGTTGATATTCTGAGGTGGGAATACTCAAACGCTCCTGTTTAAAATGCAGTTCTAAACCCTGAAAAGCTGCTTCAAACTGTGCAAATTCTTCATCTATGTTGCCAACTCTATGTACATGAACATCAAAGTTATTCTGCTCATCAGATGAAGCTGACAGATTGCCAAGACTTTTTCATGCCAATTTGCAGAATGAATTCCAGGACAGAGGGCCTTTCAAGCTAGTCCAGATAGACCTTGGGTAGGTCATCTGTAGTATGTGCCATGAAAAATTGATATCTGTGGTGGGAATACGCAAATTCTCCTGTTTGAAATGCAGCTCTAAACCCTGAAAAGCTGCTTCAAACTCTGCAGTTCTTCATCTATTTTGCTCCCCCCCCTCTCGACGTACATGAACATCAAAGTTGTAAGCTCATCAGATAAAGCCAGTTTGCAGACAGATTGCAACGGCTTTTCTGGCAATTTCTAGGGTGAATGCCAAGAAAGATAGCCTTTTGAAGCTGTTCAGGTCCAGATAGATCTGGTAGGTCATCTACAGTACGTGCCATGAAAAATTGATCTTCTGTGTTATGAATAGACATACTCTTCCTATGTTTCCCATAGTTTTAATGCGTACAAGATTCCTCTCTGGCATAGAAAAATGCCTAGTACATTTACAGCAATGTTTGAACTTGCAGAGATTCATTTTGGACCTACTTCAAACGGCAAATTCTTCAATCTCACAGACTTCGCAGACTTCAAAGTCATCTGGCTAGATAAAAGCCTTGTGCAGACTGAGACAGATTGCCACAACTTTGCTGCCAATTTCCAGGCTGAACTTTGGAAAAGTTGGCCTTTTGAAGCAGGCGATGTCCTGATGAAAATGAGATTTTTGTGGCTAGAGCATGCCCATTTTTATGACCATTTAAAAAAATGCATTTTGAACCCTGAAAAGTTGCCCCTATCTGAGAAAATTCAGCCTGTATTGGTCACCAGTGTCTGACATCAGAGTCATGTACTCTATCAGTTGAGGCCATTATACAGATAGGAACAGATTGCATCAACTTTGCTGTCAACTTCCAGGTTCTGAAAAAGTTGGCCTTTTGAAGCAGGAGATGTCCCCATGAAAATTACATTTTTGTGGCTAGAGCATGCCCATTTTTATGACCATTTAAAAAAATACATTTTGAACCCTGAAAAGTTGTTCCTAACTCAGGAAAATCAGCCTGTATTGGTTACCTGTGCCTGACATCAAAGTCATCTAGTCATCTAGTTGAAGCTGTTATGAAGATGGGAACAGATTGCGCCAACATTTCTGCCAATCCTCACAATGAATTCCAGGACAGTTGCCTTTTGAAATTGCACAGGTCCTGATACATCTGCTGAAGGTCAGCTGCAGTATGCCTCATGGCAAAATTGATTTCTGTGACAAGAATAGACAAATACTTGTGTTTCCAACAGTTTTAGTTTTGTGGTTTTTATGTTTATTGAAATAAACCCGAAATGACTCTCACTCACTCATCCTCGCTGCATATCAGTCTTTGCAAGTTCTCAATCTATTTTGGCCACCTCGACATACATGAACATTATAAGTTTTCTGCTCATCCATTGAAGCCAGTTGGCAACTAGAATGCCACAACTTTGCTGCCAATTTCCAGGAGAAATTCCAGGACAGTTGGCCTTTTGAAGCTGTGGATGTCCTTATACCTATAGATATTCTATAGGTCATTGCAGTACATCTGAGATAAGATTGATTTTTGTGACAAGAATAGACAAATATCTGTGTGGCCATGACTTTTATGGGTGTGTTTTTAGTTTATATTCATTGATTTGTGAAACGATGTTAAACCGGATAGTGATCATGAGTGTGTGTGTGAGTGTTTCAACTTCTTTAGAACAGAAGGTGGCCTATTGTGTAACCATGTTGAAAATACAGTTTGAACTCTGGAAATCTGTTTCAAACTGTACCTATTCTTCATCGGCCTTGGATTGGACGTTGAAGTCATTTAGTTTGCAACATATTGCCAAAATTTAATGCCAATTTCCAGGACAAATTCCAAGAAAGTTGGCCTTTTGATGCTGGGAGCATCCTCTGATGAGTCTCATGTGCTGTAGGTCATGTACAAAATTTGATTTCTGTGATTTGAAAAGTTGAAGTGTGTACTGAAATCAAGTAAATGCTATCAAGTCATTTGCTTAGAAACAGATTGCCAAAAGTTTGCTGCCAATTTCCTGTAAGAATTCCGGGAAAGTTGGCCTTTTGCAGTAGGGAGCATCCTCTGATGAGTTTCCTGTACTGTAGGTCATTTACAAAATTTGATTTCTGTAGTAAAAGACTTTGAAAAGTTCAAAAAGTGCGTAGTGAATTGAAACAAAGTCATTTACTTAGAGACAGATTGCCAAAAGTTTGCTGCCAATTTCCAGTAAGAATTCCAGGAAAGTTGGCCTTTAGAAGCAGAAAGCATCCTGATGAATCTCCTGTACTGTAGGTCAGCTGCATCAGTTCCCAGGATGGATGGTGGAGATGAGAAGAGAACGGATCGGCACCAGTGGACCGATAATGGGTC
This sequence comes from Branchiostoma floridae x Branchiostoma belcheri, assembly GCA_019207045.1. Classification (NCBI taxonomy): domain Eukaryota; kingdom Metazoa; phylum Chordata; class Leptocardii; order Amphioxiformes; family Branchiostomatidae; genus Branchiostoma; species Branchiostoma floridae x Branchiostoma belcheri. The sequence goes on along the minus strand of CM033041.1, from coordinate 423,355 downwards.
CTCTACTGCATCTTGAATACAAATCAGAAACAAGGTTGTTCTAAATCCAAGGTCTCAGTCATAAACTTGATTTTATGCGTGAAATTCTTCGGAAACCCAAATTGCCATGTAAGGCTAGAAAGTGTGCAGATAAGGTGATACTAGTTTTGGTAAAAATAACTTTTAGTACTGAATGTGTTCTCTACTGCAGTTTCTGTATCTGAATCTATGTAGCCGGTATAAGTTATAACCGTCGTTTGGTGTAACACACCAGCTTCATAGGCAGCAGCTGGTTATATTACACCGAACGACCCGTCACACCTAACTTTTGCACTTCTATCTGCAAGCGTTCTTTAAAACTACCCAGAGAAGACTACCCTACTGTACTTGGTGATCAGGAACAGAGGTTGTTCTGAATCTAAGGTCTCAGTCATTAACTGGATTTCATGCGTGATATTCAATTGAAAGAGTACAGATAAAAGCAAGATTGCTTTTAATAGTAACAATAACTTTTAAGTTTGATGGTTTGGATGTTTTATAACATACCTTTACTATTTATATATGGTGCTCATTTCATAGTCCACAATGATTACACACATTTTGCAAATGCCAAATGCTTATACTAGTTACATCACAGTTTTGGCTATTTGTTACTGGACTTTAGCATTTCTGCCCTGCTTAGTTTTCAACAAAGATGTGAAGAGCAGAAAATGGATTGTCAGCAATGGACTGATAATGTGTTCTCCACTGTACTCAGAATACAAAGCAGGCCTCACTGGCTTGTTTTATGCATGGCACCCTCCACAAGGGGTGGGTACCGGTATGGTGTACCGGTACAAAACTGGTTTTCTTGTTGGACTGGTCCCTTATTGTGATGTAAGAGTACAGAAAATGCAATACCAATCTTAGCTAGTACATATAGTTTTGTACTTAAATGTGCAATGATCACATAAATGTTTTAATGAGAAAATAATTGTAAATGAGAGATCTTTACAGCTTTATACAGTAACTATTATGATAATATTTGCTTAGCTTACAGGATATTTGTTACTGCATAGGTAAAGCATTGCCAGCTAACTTGAAGAGGGAGAAAGTCCTTTACATACATATGCATACATTATCGACCTGAGGTACAGACCAGGCTATTATATATTTCACTCCAAAATTACTGTCAGACAGACTATGGCCACATCTGACCTAGTAGCATCCCAGGTCAATCCGATTTATGCTTGTCAGAGAATCTGCTCCCCAGAGTCAGGAGGTGCATGGACAGGGCATGCGGAAGCAATGCCTTTGTTCCCCTCTATAGAAAAATCCCTGGTTGACTCCAAAGCTCCACGTCCTAGCCATGTGTTAGAGAGGTTATATTTTACAATCTTCTATGTTTGCCTCTCAATCTTTGCCTCCTAGCCATGTGTTGGAGAGGTTATACTTTACAGTCTCCTGTGTTTGACTCCAAATCTCCAAATCCTGACCATGTGTTGGAGACATCGTGTTCGTCCATCTGGAAAGAAGCCAGAATCGCCAGCTCACATGTCGGTGATCTACCGCAGCTTTTAAGTTTGCCCGAAGCAGCTCAAACGTGTGTCTTTATGTGACTTATGGTGTAGGGATATATAGGCGAGGAGCTGAAAGCTCTTACAGTGGCTCAGAGGACCTTACAGACATGGATCTGGCTCTGAGTGCAGTTGGTGTAGATCTGCTCTCTGGTCCAGGGCAGTTGGTGTAGATCTGCTCTCTGGTCCAGGGCAATTAGTGCAAAGAGATGGCTTTGTATCACATCTGCCATTGTAATAGAGCCCATATTGACAACATCTGTTTAAAATGATTCTTGGGAAGGTTTCTCAGAAATTAACAGAAACAGATAAACATCTTGTATTTTAGCTGACCAGTAGAACAAAGGGGCGATCACAGTTAATTAAATGACCTGTCAAGTACATGTGGGAAGAATTTGTTTTGTTTACGTCAGCACCCAGCTAGCTAAGAGATAAAAAGAAGGAACACCAGGGATGAGAGTTCAGTTCAGAGAGTTGGGACAGAGAGAGAGGATGTGACAGTACAGAATAAAGATCGTTTCTCGGCCACGGCAGATCCTCTTGTGCGTCCGTGATCATTTGCTACGCCGCCAGTACCACTTCCTTCATTACACCATGAAATGGACTGTGTAGATGAGATAGGCAAAATGTCACACGGCACGGTCCTTTCATCTTCAGGGCTCGAGATACCACCTGCATATGCAGGTTAGTGCAGGTGAAATTGGAGCTGTGCAGGTATTTCTGGTGTTCACCTGCACCTAACCTGCTTGTGTCTACGGGAGAAAAGTTCCAAGGTTCAAAAGAAAGTGATGACATTGGCCGAGTAGCCCTCATATACAAGTGGTGACTAGTACAGGCTTGTCTGTGGTCCGGAGAATGTTTGGATATGCAGGGTCAGTAGACTGGCAGGTTTGCCCTGATGTCCAAAAAATTAAATATAAACTATCAGGGGTGCCTAAGCATTTGCACGAACCCTATGAAATTCGTACGAATATTATGTGATACACACGAATCACTATGCGAAAACGCACGAATATTATGAAATTCGCACGAATCACTATGCGAAATCGTACGAATTTTATGAAATTCGCACGAATCACTATGTGACACACACGAGCCTTATGTGATTTGCACGATCCTTATGTGAAATTGCGCAACCACTGGCGGGGTCACGTGACAAACGGAGCGGGATTTTCAAGATGGCGGCTTCGCCGCTTCGGCGACTGAAAATACGATGTAACACGCCGAAATGAAGCTAAACAGTAGCTCACAGGCTATCAAATACATCTTTGCGACGGTAAATGTCCATTCCATGCCTTGAAATATAAGTATCTCGGGTAGAAACGCTCAAAATCATGCCTCCTCCCGGCCGCCGTTTTTGCATAAGGATCGTGCAAATCACATAAGGCTCGTGTGTGTCACATAGTGATTCGTGCGAATTTCATAAAATTCGTACGATTTCGCATAGTGATTCGTGCGAATTTCATAATATTCGTGCGTTTTCGCATAGTGATTCGTGTGTATCACATAATATTCGTACGAATTTCATAGGGTTCGTGCAAATGCTTAGGCACCCCTGACTATGCTTTCTGCCCAGATGATTTCACACTTACTGTTAGAGTGTATGTTGTCCATATCAAATGCAGATGAAAGCAGAGCCATATTTCTATAGATATTTCAATTCTGATTTAGGCACCAAACATATGGAATCTGTAGAGTAGCTGATGTCCCTGGTGCTGAAAGCTTGGTTATTGTGGGAATCATCAAATGTAGCTGAAAGCTTATGTCTTACTGTGACAGATTTTAATGGGCAAGAAAACAACAAGGCTTGAAACTTTCCTTGTATCAATACTTCTGAAAGCTGCCATGGATTAGCTACTGCTGTTGAACACAATTTTTGGTTCTCAAAGGTACAAGTAGCTTATATAGCTTTTGCCTTGCTGTAAAAAAATATTAATGGGCATGAAGGCTTGAAACTTTCCTGGGATCAATACTTTTAATATCTGCCATTATGAACTATTAATATTTGGTGCATTTTGTTCTCAAATGTAGAAGTATGCCTTAAGGTAACAAATTTTAATGGCAAGAAGGCAAGAAGGCTTCTCATCAAAGATTTGTAGCGTCCATTATTTTGTTATCTGCCATGGAGGATCTACTACTCTTGGGCACATTTTCTGTACATGTAGCTTTAAGCTTATTATACATTACCATGACAAATTTTAATGGGATGAAGACAAGGAGGCTTAAAACATCCCTGGCATCAATACTTTTAAATTTGTTATCTGCGATGGATGTCAGCTATTACTGTTTGGTCCATTTTCCACTCTCAAGTGGCTTATAGCTCATGTCTTACTGTGACAAATTTTAATGGGCAAGAAACCAAGAAGGCTTCAAACTTTCCTGACAGCTATACTTTTCTTATCTGCTATGGATGAAATATTACTGTTGGACACATTTTCTGTTCTCAAATCCACAAGTAGCTTATACTTATAGCTTATGCCTTACCATGACAGATTCTAATAGGCTTGAAGACAAGAATTCTTCAACCTTCCCTGACGTCAATGCTTTTGTTATCTGCCATGGATGAAATATTGTTATTTCATTTTTTGTTCTCAAATGTAGCTCAAACTTAAGCTTACGCATTTTTGTGACCAAGTTTAATGGACAGGAAGACATGAAGAAGGCTTCAAACTTCCCTGACGTCAATACTTCTATTATCTGCCATGGAGGAACTATTACTATTTGGTACATTTTTGTTCTCAAATGTATCCAAAAGCTTATGCCTTACCCGGACATAATTTAATGGGCAAAAAGACAAAGACTTAAAACTTTCTTGACGTCAGTACATGTATTTCAGAACATACTAATAACTGATGCCCTGAGTTTAATGAGCAAGAAGACAAGCGGTTTAGAATTTCCTGATGTTGGTTCATGTATTTTGGAAGCTATTATCGACTGTGTATAAAGTGTGGAAGCCATCATTTGAATTATGCAAAGTGCCCCTGTACACCTCATCGGGAAGGCAGAGAAGATAGGGGATCAGAGAAGGCAGCCATCTCCTGAATATTGTCAGAGGACAGAGTGAGGATATTTCATTTTAATGGCTCATGTGTCTCTATGTGTCTGGTGACTGGGGAGGTACATGTAGTGTGATGGGCATCGTGCAGGGACTCAGCAATGTTACAGAGCAGAAACGTTCAAAAATAAGGTAATGTTGATGAAACTTAAAGCAAAGCAGATTATTAAGTAGTCTGAAAAGTAGGCAGACTCTGCCTTTCTTGTATTTTTATTACATTTGCATGCAGTTATCGCTAATGTACACCTCAAGGGAATTCGCCCAAATTTTAAACTATTTTTTCATCCATCCCAGCTTGTTTGCCCGAAGGCATCAAGATCCAATACTACAGGATTGTAAGCATTCAGTGCCGTCATGCCTGGGGTTATATAGCATTGGTTTTGCTGACTGTAGAAGATGGTATCTGTTTGGGATTGTGTGTATCATAAGAATGGGATATGGTCTTCTCCCCTCTGTCATTCAGGGATCATCTCAAAAACTTATGTGGAAGATAACATAATCATACTGGGATCATCTTGCAAGTTCAATGTTTGTTCAAAACAACATTTTGCAGGAAGGTGAGTCAAAAAAGTGATACAAAGACTAATTTTCTACGGTATTGAGTATGTTTTATCTGATGCAGCATCATTTATTTGCTCGCTCCATGGATATCTTACTGGTGGACCAGCCCACTGCTGTAGTGCTTGCACACTGTGTGGCCCAAGTACTGTAGAATTGGAGATGGGCACTGAACTCTACACCCAAAGGTAGACTATCCCACATGACACATGTCAATCTTACACTATTGTTATAATTCTGAATCAGCATCATTTTTTAATAGTCAGATGAGAAGCAACAAACTGAATCTATTAGGCCGTAGCCCAACAGAGAAATTTGATAGGGCAACAGTCTCAGTTCCCCCGACAACTTGTGCTTAGAATTCCAATTGTAGGACCAGGTGTGTTATGCCTTAGAGCACTTTACAGTTATGTCATAAAATCTACAACCAAAACATGCCTTACATCACGTTTCTTGCCAGCTTTCAACCCTTATCTGAATCCCTAACTTTGTCCAAATACTTGTCAGTCTTCTAGTTCTGAATTGCCATTATTTTTTCAAATGGTCCGAGAAGATAAGTTTGAAATCAAATTTGTTTGGCTGTCATCCAACAAAGAAATTTCCTGGGGCAAAAGTGTCAGTTTCCAAGACAGCTTGTACTTGTCTTAATTACAAATTCCAAGTGCAGTACCAGGTGTGTTTTGCCTTAGGGATTATTGCAGTTATGTCATAAAATTTACATTCAGGATATATCAGTCACAAATTCCAAGTATACAGGACTAGGTGTGTTACGCCTAAGGGCACTTAATAGTTTATAATGTCACAAAATTTACATCCAAAACATGTCATTCAGCTCGTTTCCTGCAAGCTTTCAACCTGAGTCTAAATCCCTGAACAGTAATTCTACTTCATTGAGATGCAGTACAACAGTGGAGGGAAGTAAAACAGATGGGAGAGTGTTCGCAGGCTTAGTTCCCTTACCTGTCACTGGGGTGTGGAATACACAATGACATCTGGTGTGGCTCTCCTGAAACCTGCTGTATTCTTGATCTTCTTGATCTTGATTGAGTACTGGACAACGCCCCTCAGTTGGGGCAAAGCGTCCAGGGAGAGTATTGCACAGGACGGGCTAATTCATGTATTTTTGTGGGAGTCAACTGTGGTAGTTAACATACATATATACACATACATTGTTGTATATGTAGGTGAAAAGGTTTTTGTGAAGGTTGTCTCGATTCAATTTGGTGAAGAGCTGCATTTTTACTAATTGTGACAGAAAAGACAGACGCTATGAACGGCATTTGCAGTATCATTATACCAAGAAAAATCCCACAGCTTTTTTGGACAAGCACAATGAACTGTGGTCCTTGGCTTAACGTCCCTTCCTAAGGATCGTAGCCCTTAACAGATGGGAGAGTGCTGGCAGGATTAGTTCTCTTACCTGTCACTAAGGTGTGGAATACACAATGACATCTGGTATGGCTCTCGTGAAAACTGCTGTATTACACAGGAGGGACTGTGAATTCATGTATTATTGTGGGAGTTAACTGTGGTAGTTAACGATAGATGTAGGTGAGGAGGTTTTGTGAAAAAAAGGAAGGAATTTGTCTCGATTCAGTTTAGTGAAGAGCTACATTTTTACTAATTGTGACAGAAAAGACAGACGCTATGTATGGCATTTGCAGATTTATGATTCCAAGAAAAATCCCCTAGCTTTTTTTCGACAAGCACAGTGAACTGTACATGTGGTCCTTGGCTTAATGTCCCTTCCTAAGGATTGTGACTTCCTTAACAGATGGGAGGCTGCTCGCAGTATTAGTTCTCTTACCTGTCATCAGGGTGTGGAATACACAATGACATCTGTTATGGCTCTCCTAAAACCTGCTGTATTGCACAGGAGGGACTGTGAATTTATGTATTTTTGTGGGAGTAAACTGTGGTAGTTAACGATACATGTATGTGAGGAGGTTTTTGTGAAAAAAAGGACGGAATTTGTCTCGATTCAGTGTAGTGAAGAGCTGCATTTTTACTAATTGTGACAGAAAAGACAGACGCTATGTATGGCATTTGCAGTTTTATCATGCCAAGAAAAGTCCCCTAGCTTTTTTGGACAAGCACAATGAACTGTGGTCCTTGGCTTAACATCCCTTCCTAAGGATTGTAGCCCTTAATTATAACAGATGGGAGAGTGCTGGCAGGATTAGTTCTCTTACCTGTCATCAGGGTGTGGGATACACAATGATAAAACGTACTGCAACTGTACTGCATAATGTTTGTTCTTTTAATTTTTGCCTTTCTGCAACTTGCATTTTGCAAGTATTTATACTAGTAGGTGTTTTGTTTTTCTTTATGTCAAGTAGCTTTGTTTTTTGTAGAACTAAAACCACCAAGTTGCCACCAAGTTCAGCTTTAAAAACCATTCACAGCTAGATGTGCAAACGTTGGGTGTGACAGGTCGTTCAGTTTTATTTAACCAGATGCTGTTGCACCGCGTGCCTGAAGTCTTGGTGAAGCTGGTGTGTTACGCCGAACGGCGGTTATACCGGCTATATAGATACAGATACAGAAGCTGGTGTTACACAAAAGGGCCGTTATACCGGCTATATAGATACAGATACAGAAGCTGGTGTGTTACGCCGAAGGGCGGTTATACCGGCTATATAGATACAGATACAGAAGCTGGTGTGTTACGCCGAAGGGCGGTTATACCGGCTATATAGATACAGATACAGAAGCTGGTGTGTTACGCTGAAGGGCGGTTATACCGGCTACATAGACACAGATACAGAAGCTGGTGTTACACAAAAGGGCGGTTATACCGGCTACATAGACACAGATACAGAAGCTGGTGTTACACAAAAGGGCGGTTATACCGGCTATATAGATACAGATACAGAAGCTGGTGTTACACAAAAGGGTGGTTATAACGGCTATATAGATACAGATACAGAAGCTGGTGTGTTATGCAGATGGGTGGTTATACTGGCTATATTATATAGATATTATCTACCTTCACTGTATATCCTTCAACCTAAAAGCAGTAACAGTTGTGGCTTCCACACTTGACTCAAGTAGAAATGAGTAGTACATGTACTACCAAGCTTCAGCAAGGGAAGTCCCTAAAATAGGAGTTTAATGGAGATCCTGTGTTTGAGAAGAGCAATACCTCAAGCAGGTTAAATAACCCACCGCACTTATCATAAATAGTGGAGGTCCATCAGGTGTGAGTGGATAAGATAAATCTGTCCAGATATGCAGCTTGTTCTCTTCAGTACAATCTAGTTTGTTATGCCTTTAAAGATGGTTTACCAGCTATCAGGGTTGTAGCCAGCACCCGTCCTTCTGTCCTTTGACGGAATTTTGCAGCTGGGGACGGAAAAAAAAATTGCCCATTCCGTCCCCTGTGACAGACAAAAATCAATATGAAAAGACATGATAAAACTGTCTCCCTTGTGTAATTTTTCACCAAAACAGATGCCGTTGAACGGCTTAGTCTACCAGCAAAATTTACCTCGCAAAATGCAGGAAATAGCATTTTAGAGGGTCTAGATTTCAAAATTTCCTGGGGGAGCATGCCCCCTGACGACTCTAGGAACATCTTTGGCGTGATGTCTTGCGCCTTGGGCACTCGATAAGATTTAAAATCAAGGGGACGGAAAATGATTTAAGACTGGCTATATCCCTGCCGGGTATGCAATACCAAACAAACATATGTTTCTTTCATGTATCAGATATGTACAGTTTCTAAGGCACGGCCCACAAAGAGACGTTTCACACTGCGGCGAATTTCCTCCAGACGGAAACCGTAGATAACGGGATTCACCGCGGAGTTCAGGACGACAAACGCGATCGCCGCAGGGTCCAGGTTACCGCAGTCTTCCCGGCAGCCCAACTCGTTCGCCATGACGATGCAATACGGCAGCCAGCCCACCAGAAACGACACGGTGAGAATCAGAATGGTGACGGCCGACTTTCTGCTGGTGCTCGGCTGGGCATGCACCGCTGCCTCCTGTTGTCTGATGTCACTAACCTGTGGTGATGTAATGTTTCATTCGGTAAGGATCTAGCGGGCAGCACAAAATACACCCGAACGTTGTCCTTTTTACAAAGCTAATGACATCAAATAACCACATATAAAAAAACAATGACTTTTTACACTCTGTTTAACAGTTCAACATGAGCCGCACTGGGAGAACTGTGCAATAGAATGATTTTAAGACGATACTGAACTAAATGATTTTAAGAAGATACTGAACTAAACTGTGTGATATCATTGTTGTAAAGTCATATGTAAATTTGTCCATGTCTCCCTGCATGTTTGATCTGCTAAGACCAACATGACCTGGGATCAATGTCACTTTCTTTTATTTTCTGAATAAAGAATAATTTTATACAATAATTGATTAAACTCATGTTGGACAAACCATACTTAAGTTACAGACAGGGCAGAAATGCTGATGGTACTACTCAACTGCATTTATCATGCCTTGTTATAGAGCCTGGTTATAGAGCCTTGTTATAGAGCCTTGTTACAGAGCCTTGTTATAGAGCCTGGTTATAGAGCCTGGTTATAGAGCCAAATTGCGCAATGGAGGAGAGAATAGCTAACCTGCCGCCACAAGCAGCGGAAAACCCTGAGGTTGAAGATGACGATGGCCGCCATCGGGAGGTAGACAAGAACCAGGATCAGGGCCAGGTAGCTGGGCTGACTTCCCCCGCCGAGCTGTAGACACCCTCCCTGCGAGGGGTACACACAGCTCCATCCAATCACAGGCAGCAGGGCAAGGGTGCCGCTCCACAGCCAGACGACGATGATGGCAACCTTACATCTGTCGGTGGTGATCTTGGTTTCGTAAGTCAAGCCGTGGACGATGAACCAGTAGCGCTCGGCCGTTAGCGCCAGCAGACTGTAGGCGTTGGACAGCGCTGAGAGGAAGAAACACGTGAACAGCAACCGGACCAACGCCGTGGCGACGGGAACCCCAGCTTTGGCGTGAACGAAGGTGGTGGAAGTGGTGACGAGGACGCCGACTCCAGTCACGATGTCGCTCGCTGCCAGGTTGGCCATCAGAATGTAGACCGGCTTGTGCAGTGTTTCATACTTCATGATGGCCACTAAGGGTAGGCTGTTCCCAACAACAGACCAGACAGCTAAACCGTTGAAGATGTGGAACACCCAGAGGTACCTGACCCGGCTCCAAACCAGGCGCATTTCTGGAACTTCCGTCACATCTTCCAAGCATCTCAGTGAAGTGATGTTTCCTTCTACTTGCAAAGTGTTGGTAGTGTTGAATGATGAGCTGCAGTTGTTTGGCAGATCTGCCCAAGTCTCTGAACCGTTACTACTGTTCCCGAGTTCTGTTGTCAGATTCAGGTCTAAAGCCCGAGGTGCCAACGTCGTACCGAAACTGCAGCTGGCTAAACAGACAAGCGCCAGAGCTGTTTGAATGTGCAGTTGTCTGAACATCATCGAATGATGCAACGTTGAAATCGTGATGCTGGCAATGTCAAACTGTCAATTGTCTCATCCAAGTCTTGTGTTTTAACACACAAGACTTGGTGCTTTCATGCTTTAACTGAAAGTACTGTGTATTGAAAATGCAGATTCATCATCTAAGCTCTCATGCAGGAGAAAAAAAGCTGCTTAACTTCCGAGCAGCTGTGAAGAGAACCCAAATCCCTATAATACTACTAACTGTATTTGGGATTAAAATGACGTTCGTGGGGTCCTCACTCTGTTTACCTGGACTCCAGGTCAGTAAAAGGGGTTAAAATGAGTGACTAGGGTTGGCAGTGTTTCTACATAGATGTAGGGGATGACTGAAATTGACACGCAGGTCATTGAAGAGTAAAACAGTGCAAATTGTAAAACAATCCCTTGCTACATGTACAAGTAATCGGTGAGAAGATCTGAGTAAAGGTTTATCTGTTTACAGTAATTAGCATTGAAAAGGTTTTTCTACGCTACTTCCATACGCAAACTAAAGCTCTTATCAAGAAGATTTCAGTCAGTCTTCTGATCCTTATTAAGTTGAGATCATCCGAAGGCCATGTTAGGTCACACCAATTCATTTTCTTTCCTCTCTGACATTTAAAGGCAAAACCATAGCAAACGGTCAAAAGTACCATCCAATCAAAAGGACAATAACCTTACAAGTCTCATCAGGTTTAGAGAACTTTTATGATCTAAACAAAAACTTGATGACTACAATAGACCCCCTACATGCTAGCTCCACGTTGTGCCTACCCAGTATATGCTTAGCCACTGCTGTAATCAACATCTGGGTAAATGCACAATGAAGACAAAGCACAGTGAGAAGGGGAAACACAATCATGTAGCTGTAGATGTTATCAGACCATCCCTGCTGGTAATGTGATTACACCTGTCACTGATGTATGTGCTGTCGAGTCCTGAAGTGCAATGTTTTCTTTCTGTGTAGCTGGTATAACTGCCGTTCGGCGTAACACACCAGCTTCTGTATCTGTCTATATAGCCGGTATAACCGCCCTTCGGTGTAACACACCAGCTTCTGTATCTGTATCTATATAGCCAGTATAACCGCCCTTCGGTGTAACACACCAGCTTCTGTATCTGTATCTATATAGCCGGTATAACCGCCCTTCGGTGTAACACACCAGCTTCTGTATCTGTATCTATATAGCCGGTATAACCGCCCTTCGGTGTAACACACCAGCTTCTGTATCTGTATCTATATAGCCGGTATAACCGCCTTTCGGCGTAACACACCAGCCTCTGTATCTGTATTCTATATACCCGGTATAACTGCCCTTCGGCGTAACACAACAGCTTCTGTATCTGTATCTATATAGCCGGTATAACCACCCTTTGGCGTGTCACACCAGCTTCTGTATCTGTATCTATATAGCCGGTGTAACCGCCCTTTGGCGTGTCACACCAGTATCTACCATGACTGTAAATTTAGGCCACAGAGATGTTAATGGGTGTTTATAACTCATTCAGCACCAAGGACAGGACAATACACTTTTCCGAATGTAATAAAACTACAGAATAGTTTCGAAATAAGGAAAACGTAAAACCACTTTCTTTGCAAAGTACAGATAGACTCTTAAGTCCTAGTATATACATGTAGTTTCTTAGTCTAGTATATTGCTAATATGTGTCATAACTATACATACCTAATTTAGTGGATTCGAAGATGATTTGAAGTTGTTTTGTTGTTCTTCCAGTATCTTCCATAATACTGCTGATTTAGTTTGATTATTGTAGAGGCTCGTTTGATTTGTAATATAATCATATATCATACTAATTTGGTAAATGAGGTAGCACACAGCAAGGGTAGGAATAGATATTGATTACAACACCAGGGGGATCGAAGAGTAATTTAATCCTGGTGTTTTGCCATCAAGAACTCACGTTTTCATACTGAGAACAGGTTTAGTTTCATTACGAACCCAGCTGTTGTCTAACAATTATATACACTATACCAGTTTGGCAAATGAGAAAATGTGCAGCAAGGGAAGAATAGATATTGATTCTAACAGTAGGGAACTGTTTTCTATGAGGGGAACAGATTTGAGTAAGTCCAATCATTATTATCGTATATAATGTTGGAAATGGGTTTGCTTCAGAGTAATCTACAGACACAGGTAAACTTTCAAGCTAAGAGATTTAATTTCATTTAGAAGTTCATCAGTTTTCTAGCATAATTAACAAGAAAGAAAGAAAGAAATATCATAAAGGCATTTTAGGGGATTCAGAGTCATATTTTTCTGCTGTCCTCCTACGGAGAGCAGTCTCATAAGAAATTCATCTGCTGACGTAGGGCATAATGCTATGACCAAAACACAAATTTGGTAAATGAGCAAATAGCCATTAGAAGGATGAATATTGATTCTAGCATCAGTAGTAGTGGGGAGTGAAAGTCTTGCTTTTCTCCTGTTCTCCTGAGCAAATTTATTCTCTTTCATTTAGTCTCATTACAGGCAGCCATTCTCCTTTATTTATTAATTATCCAGATTTGGTAAATGAGCAAACCCTCAGCAGTATAGAAAGATAAATATTGATTCTAGCATCAGATGGGAATTACGGGAGTCAAATCCATGTTTGTCCTGCTGTTTTGTGACATGAGAACAGATTTGCTTTCATTAGAGGCCTATCTAATGGCGTCCCTGTGGGTTCTAAATTGCACAAGCAATTTGGCGGCACTCTAGTTCACTGTCAGGTATTACAGGACTGGTACAGTCTTGGTGGCTTTGGGCTGTCTTAAGGTTTTCTTTGTTTCTGGATTTGTTGAGAAAAATGTTAATCTTTGTTTAAGTCTGTGAATTGCATGTACAGTCTTAGTGCCTTTAGACCATCTTAAGATTTTCTTTGTTTCTGGCTTTGTTAAAAAAACTTTGTCTAAGTCTTTTAATTGCCTGAGTGTACAGTCTTGTTTTTTCGTGTCCGTCTTAAGATTTTGTTTTGTTTCTGGCTTTGTTAACAAAAAAGTGGATCATTTCTGAAGCTACAAACTTCAAAGTTTACAATGTAGATCACATGTAGCGTGTGAAAGCTGAGAAGTTGTTGACCCTGTCTTCGGAGCAACATGTACAGGTTGATTTTAGGTTTTTGTTACTCACCCAACTTGCACACTACTGGAGAGGCACGTTCGTTCATTCTCCTCTTCATACAAAAAGTGACTTCTAGTTGTTTTACACAAGTTAAAGTACTTCTTTGGTAATCTTTTTGATTTTTTCTAAGAACAGGATTATATTAAATTTACTTTTCCCTGAGTCTAGACACTTTAACAATAATTTCAATGTCTATTAAGTTTCTTTCATCTTTTGTGACTAGAAATGAAAATAGTTTTCTCGATGACAACGATTTCTTCATATGAAGACGGTACAAATTTGATCACAGATATGGATTTAAGTTGGAATGAAGCCATCATGATATCATTTTAATGTCTTTCTTGTCAATAGAAAAGTCATTTTCCTGTTGATAGATGAGCTTTAGTTCTTATGAAGACAGCACAAATTGGGTTAGGGCCAGTTTCAGGTATCTAAGGCCTCTGCCAATTTCGTAGTCATCAATCTCAGGACACTTGGGACAGGATAAGAAAGGGCTGAGACAAGAAGAAGATGTATTGATTTGCCATTTATTTAAACATTACTTAATGTTCTGTAGCCTGTGATGCTGCCAGAGATAGCAGATGGGGAGTCACTACTAGGGGTGGGTACCAGTACGGTGTACCGGTACAAATATTTGTTGTTGTTGGACCAGTCTAGAAAAACAGATTCCTTTGCAGCAAAATGGACCATTTACTCAAACTCACTCACTATCTGGTCTAGCATCCATTGTTCCCTGTCTGTCAGGACCATTGTTTGAGTATTGCCCATTCACAAACAATTAGGTCCAGGTTCTGGTACAAAATCTTTAATTCATCAGATCAACAAATTGCAGAGTTACCCCTGAGCAGTAGTACCTCTGAATACCGTTGATCTTATACTTATAGAATTGACCTGATCTTCTGGACCATATCTGTAACTGAATTTTCTGTACTGTTACCCATCCCTAGTCACTACTGTACCTGGGTGTGACAATGTACCGGTGTCAAACCATAGGGGCTTCAGAACATAGCAGTATACTAGCCAGCCTGAATTTTTTTCTGTCCTCTGGATTTTGAACGGAAATCCTGTTGAGGGTGCGACACTTCTTGGGGGGTCCAGGGGCATGCTCCCCAGGAATATTTTGAAATCTAGACCCTATGAAAGGCAAATTTTGCTTGGTTCAATTAATATTTAGACATGCCGATTTTTGTTCGTCACAGAGGACAGAATGGGCAAAATTTTTGTCCGTCCCCAGCGGCTAAATTCTGTCTAAGGATGGAAAGATGGATGCTGGCTACAACCCTGGAATATAGGGCTGTCCGCAAGCCACTAACTTTCCAGTGGATCTTGAAATGGAAAAATTAATAGATTTATGGTCAAGAATCTCTTTTTCCTTTTTCCTAAAAACACATTTTCACTGTTTTTTTTCATCTTCAAAAAGTGCATTGAACAGTCTGATATTTTCTTGAAGTATGTACCAGTACTGTAGAGGTATGCAGTACTAGTGAGCAAAATAATCAATAATTCGAAATCCGTAAAATTGTTTTTCTGTACAGAGAGGATTATATCATTATCACAGGTCAGGGTGCAACGAACCCTGCTGACCCTTGAGGAGGTCCTCTCATTTGAGCCTGTCTGGAATGAAAACCAGCTCTAATGACAAAACAGCAGGAAATGAGGTGTTCGCTTGTCCGCCTTGTCTTACGTATAATTTAGTGCCCCAGAGCCTGAACCTGTATTGATTGCTAGACAGGGTTGTTGCAGTGGGCTGAAATAAGAGTCTGTTGTTGTCACGGGCAGAGTTACTGGTTGTACCGATAGATATCGCTGAAGAAAAGTGGATCGTCAGACAAGAACTCTGCAAAAGACCTGAGCCAGCTTACAGATGTGCCCTGTGTGGCAGAAACTGTCATTCTTGTATAGGACAGTCACTGTACATGTGTTTAGCCATAACTTAAACTGTATTTCTGATATCAACTAGTTCATTGAAGAGGTTCATTAGTCACTTATGAGTAAGTTAAGGAACTATCTCACTGACCAGAGGCACTCGAAGAAAATGAGGTGTTCGCTTGTCCGCCTTGTCTCACGTATCATTTAGTGCCCCAAAGCCTGAACTTGTATTGATTGTTTGACAGGCCTGTCGCAGTGGGCTGAAATAAGAGTCTGTTGTTGTCACAGGCAGAGTTACTGGTTCTACCGATAGATATTGCTGAAGAAAAATGGATCGTCAGACAAGAACTCTGCAAAAGACCTGAGCCAGCTTACAGATGTGCCCTGTGTGGCAGAAACTGTCATTCTTGTATAGGACAGTCACTGTACATGTGTTTAGCCATAACTTAAACTGTAGGGCTGCAAGGACTATCTCACTGTCCGGAGGCACTCTGAGGAAATGAGGTGTTCACTTGTCCGCCTTGTCTAACGTATAATTTAGTGCCTGAAGCCTGAACTTGTATGGATTGTAAGACAGGCCTGTCGTAGTGGGCTGAAGTTGTCACAGACTGTTGTTGTCACAGGGTAAATCCGGAATCCGCAAGAATGATTCTATCGATAGACATCCCAAACAGAGCCTCTGTCAATGTCAATGGAGACTCCGATCAGGATACTGAGAATGCGTTAGGGTGGTCTACCTTTTATAAATCCAAAATTTCAAGTCAATCTATAATTGGTGTAATGTGACATGGATCAAAGATGAAATGTTCTGACCATCTTTTAAGGGAATAAAGTCATTTCAGACAAAGCTACAAACACTGAAACAGCCATAACAAGTTTGTCTGTCAGAGACCAGTGTTTGGGGTCATTCGAGCCCACAACATTGAGGAAGCCACACGGCGAAACATGTTTGTTGTGTACTGTTCCTATACGGCTCCAGCGTCTTTTCTGCAGATGTGGTGTAAGTGTGGACGGTTGGCTTGAGGTTGTCCTTCCTCACGTACTTTTGAGAGAAGTGGTTGGGTGATGATGTATTCAGCACCAAGGACAGGGCAATGCCTCACCACTTTGACATTTGTATGTACCAGCTTTAAGCAGTGAAACTAAAATATAAAAACAAGCAATCAACCATGGCTGTCAAGTTTAGGCCACAGAGACAAGTACATGGGTGATGATGATGTATTCAGCACCAAGGACAGGACAACACCCCAACTACATTGTAAATATCACCACTTTAGGATGAAGGAGAATTCTTTTTACACAACCAGTGGGTACTTACATAGCTTACGTTTCGATGTCTGGTTGTGTAAAAAGAATTCTCCTTCATCCTATATTCTACCAACCTGATGAAACTATTTTCGGAACTATCACCACTTTTTGTTTGTATGTACCAACTTAAGCAGTAAAAACTCTCAACTACAAACAATCTTTGAATCAATTTCAAAATATTTTACAAACCCTGATCACGCTCTCTACTGAGAGTTTGCGACTCTACCAGGCTGAAATCTCTACCCTGATATTTAAACAGCTGGAAACAAGGCATCTGCACGGCTGCCTCATCAGGGGTATAGAGAGTGTTAGGGTGACTGTCTACCTTTCAATACAAAATTCAAAGTCAATCTATTGGTCTAATGTGACATGAAGCAAACATGAAAAGTTCTGAATGTCTTTTAAGGGAATATTGTAAATTTTACAAACTCCGATCACGTTCTCTACTGAGAGTTTGCGACTCTACCAGTCTGAAATCTCTACCCTAATATTTAAACATCTGGAAACAAGGCGTTCGCACGGCTGTCTCATCAGGTGTATAATTTGCTGGCCTGCAGGCCGATCCCCTATCGATCGCCTGATGTCCATATTCTGGGAGTCTGTCACACGGGAATCCACAACGACATGGGTCGATTCATCTGGTCTTTAGGCTGACAATTCACAATGAAGACATGGACTTTACACCAGTTAGAGGAAAATACTCACTTACAAAATCATAAATTTACATGCCAAAAAGTTGGAAATTTGCAATCTTATCAGAATAATCATTGATAATTCCTTGTCTCGTGCTTGATGCACCCTGCAGCTAGTCTCCGAAAATATTTGAGGAATACCAGAGTGAAAATGCTCACTTACAAGTTGGCAAAATTCAGGTCAGAAAAAGTTGGAAACCTGCAATCTTGTTGGAATAATCATTGATGAATCCTAGTCTTCTGCGTGATACACCCTGCTAGCATGCTGATAGTCTTTGAAATTATTCAAAAGAAAGGATTGCCAGATGTCAAAATGATATGTATAACCTGGCAACATGGTAAATTTGCCAATAAAAAAATGGGAACCTGAAATTTTCCTAATAGAATGATAATTCTTCAGTTACACGTTACACGTCTTGTAAAACATGCATAAACCCCTCCAATTCTGCCTGTTGTGCAAAATTGCTGTTATTTGGAAGTCTTCCAGTCTCTGGCATTGTGCCTAACATAAATACTTCATGACATGGTGCCATAAGATTGCACTTTTCTGTCTCCTCGGATTAGACATTACAGTAAGTACTGCATTCAAACCATGTTTACAACCAGTATTATGGGCAAGTCCTGTTGATGTATGCCATAAAAAACTCTTCTGATTTCTTCTCGTAATAGTTAAAGATTCTCCTAATGGGTTGTTGTAATTGAAACTCTCCACATCTTAAAAGTTCAGATTGACTTTAATTTGTCTTACATTCTTTCTCAAGTCTTTCATAGAATCTTAAGATTGTGGTAAATTTGCAACAAAGACTGCCTGTTTGAGAACAGTTACTGCCTCTTTACATGTAGTTGGCCATAAATAGATATTAGCCCACACTCATAAAATAAAATGCACTTTGTGAGTTTTCCATTTCCTTGGATTAAGCACTGCTTTTAAGTCATGTTATATTATTGTTTTATAGTAGGTACAATCTATTTTATTTTACTCACATATATTTTATGACAGTTTGCTAATGTTAAGACTTCTACATGTTCTCAACAACCTAAAACAAGAGTCTTCTCCTTGTAATACAATGTCAACATACATACATGAATACAAAATACAAAATATGTTCATACAGAATGGGTTATAATTTATGTTTTTATAGCAGGTACCATCATTATGTTGGATGCCATATACTGGTAACTGCTCTAGTCCTCATTCATATGCTCCTACTGATGGTGGGCTGATTGGTAAGGGGAACCTGGGTTGGACAATTCTCCAGTGGTGTCTTGTTTCCTCCTACAGCTTATTAGACCCTCAGGGCAAACAGGATGTTATAAACTTCAGGATCACCGTAATTAAAAGCGTTCTGTTTGTAGGCAAGGCTGACATCCACAGTTCACCAAATCCCATCCAATGGGAAATGAGACTCGTGATTTGGGTATTCCACGACTCTCTGCCTCCCCCCCAAAAAGGTAGCCCTACTTCAAGTCTGCGAAGGACAGAAATGCAGAAATATGCAAATCAAACCCTGCCAGCGTTATACTGTACTCTTGGGGTTTGTGTCCCAGAGAGTTGTTCAGATACCTGACAGAGCTTCTCATAGATGAGGAAGTTGATTGCTGTTTGGAACATTGAGCTAGATAGATGAATGGACAACCCCTTACCTGGACCTGTAAAGGAATGCAGAGAAACAGAAAACAAGCCCTAGCTACATTTGTGTATGTTCTTCCTGCAGCGTAATACTGTACTCTTGGGGGTTTGTGTCACGGAGTGTTGTTCTGATATCTTTACTTCTGGACATTTGGAGTGACATCCATCACTCTTCTTCAGCATCTCTAGAGATTGAATTCTATTTGAAGCAATGGCTATGTTCCTCCTGCAGCATAATACTGTTCCTGTAGTGTAATACAGTACTCTTGGGGTTTGTGTCACAGTGCTGTTCAGATATCTGACAGTGCTTCACATAGATGAGGAAGTTGATTGCTGTTTGGAACATTGAGCTAGATAGATGGACGGACAAACCCTTACCTGGACCTGTAAAGGAATGCAGAGAAACAGAAAACAAGCCTTAGCTATGATCTTCCTACAGTGTAATACTGTACTCTTGGGGGTTTGAGTCACTGAGCGCAGATATCTGACAGAGCTTCACATAGATGAGGGAGTTGATTACGTTGGGAACATTGAGCTAGATGGATGGATGGACAAAGTATTTCCGTCACTGCAATTGTTATCCATTTGCCTCTGGGCAGAAACATGAGATTTAGATGATAAAAGTTTCTACCGAGTTGTTCAAACAGTCATCAATCACCTGGGTATGTCAGGTGCAGGAAATCTAACTTTCCTTTTTTGTGGATGTAGGTTAGACATCCAGGCAATACAATACGCCAAACAATAGTTACTCAAGCAACCAAAACCATATCCAGTTGCTTGAGTAATTATTGTTTGTTTGGTGTAACTCTTCCTTTTTTTTTTCAAACAGCAAATGTGAGTGAAAAAAAGATACAAAAAGATCACAAAAAGTTGGAAAGAAAGAAACTACAAATTATGTCAGTTCGACTTGCAGTTGGTTTTTATTCAGAGATGAGGTACATGTATATGCTTTTCCAGTTTTTAGGTGAAATTGCTAACGTTTTGAGATTTTTTGATATGTCGTACATGTATAATGTACAAATACTACAATGCTATGTTTGACACATATCATTGATTAAACTTAGATCTACTTGACGAATGTGAAAGTCATCTAAATTTTCAAATTTTTGACCACAGCAAAACTCATGTTCTATCTAATAATATTTAAAAAAATGCTGTGTTTGACATATATCATTGATTATACTTGAATTTGCTCAAACAAATGTAAAAAACATCCATTAATTTTACACTTTTTTGACCACAGCAAAAACTCAGTAATGACCAGCGATGACTGCAATCCTCCTGGAGATAATAAAGGATCAGATTAGAATGCCCCGACCTCGTCATATATGTTTGTAGATTAATTTCCCTGCCGATCAATTCATTGATCCGGCTGTCTGTTTAGCATGAGAATTACTCGATGAGTTACGGCATGACTCATCTTTATGACTAGGAATGATTTCCTCAGATGTCAGCCTTTATGCTGGGTGGGGCTGTCGATCTATTTTCCTTCTATCCTACCCTCTATTGTACTAGCCACGCATACTGTCGGTTGTAACGGGTTGTGAGCTGTTGCCTTTGCCAAGAAGGTAATGGAACATTTTGAGTAGCATTTCTATGTTTGTATGAATATGCTTAAGATTTTATTGTTGGATTGTCATGAAACTTACTCAGCCTGCTGAGGCAGTCATTTGGCACCAAATCTGTAATGGTTATGAGGTTAGGTAGCATGGAGAGGGTTAGATCAAACTGGGCATGTCCGCTATTTTGTTGGTCAGATCTTTGGATTCATAAGGTGTGTGATGAAGAATCAGTGCTGTTTGATTCACTCATGTCTATTTAACATTGATGGTGAATCAAACACTATTTTGATGGGTAGATTTTAGAATGCATAGAATACATAAGATTTATGATAGTGAATAATACGCTATTTTGTTGGTCAGATTTTTACATTCATAAGGTGTATGATGGCGAATCATTGTGTTGTTTGATCCACTTGAAGTGGTTTTAAATTGATTGTGAATCACCACATGACTCAACTGTAGGATCTGTACCCAGAGATTGGTCATAGGTTAATCGGCAATCGGAGAAGAGCCATGTGCATGCATGTTATATGCTCAGTCCTTATACAAGATCGGAATATGATTTTCAGCCTTTTTGGGTGGAGCATTTTTTCTATCAGTGCAGGCTTTGTGACACAGTGTTAGCTTTCAGAGGTAAAATTGTTGTGAGCTATTAGCATTACATACACAGTCACATGTAACACTAAAAGCCTATTCTTGCTGAAACAGAAGCTGGGCACGTCAGCTACTTTTCTTACTAATATGTTTGCATTCATACCATGTACAAGTTATCTTTTACTTAAGTTACATCACAATTACGTCACAATGATTTTGGAGAGAAGCATAGGTGATAGGACTGTGATACATCTATCGGTCTCCTACTCTCCTTAGCAAATTGGTGTAATGACAATTGTCAATATCTTCTCAGAATTGTAATATTTACCCCCGTTGTTTCCTTCTATTTCAGAATGCAGTGAGCCCCAGCTTCCCAGAAAATGCAACCAAAAGACAGACTACAACAGCCACCAAGATGCGGGAATTTTAACAAGTGTAGTACCTGTTTCTCAGCATTTATGTTAGCACAAATCCAGCGGGCCTCAATATTGTCACGGCCAAATTGAATGTAATTCCCTACAATTCTAAAGTGTCAACCTTAACAGATCATCGCAACATATACGGACTGTCATTCGCCACATCGGAGTCACCACCCTTTAAAGTTGGTGACTTTTAACCTATCCACACTGCCAGAACTGCAGTATTCCGTCAGTGACAGGGTTCATTTGCCACAGTTGACGTGATTCGCTACAAAAGTGGCTGCCTCATTGCAACAGATAGGGGAGCGTAGCAATCAAAATACCTTTTTACGTCACTTTCAACAATCGCTTTAAACTGTGAACCATACCTATCTGCAGAGGTCGTGACTTGTAACGTATCGGCACCACCAGAAAGGGATTTATACCTGACCTTCCATATCAAGAGCTGCCCTGCAAGTTTCCATCCCTTCAGACCGGCCCATGGATTACCATAATTACACTTCTGGTGTGAATCGTCTCTGCCCTAAGGGTAGCAACATTCAGATGCGTGCGTAGCGACTCACGTGCCCGCTTTCATGTAGCAAGGACTTGTGGCGCAACATCGGACCTGTGGAATTCGTATCGGGAATACACCAGGAGGTTGTAACAGGATTTTAAAGGCATTTGGAAGAAGAGCTACTGACACTGGATTGTCTGGACTGACCTGCGAGTGTCCTTGACTAACCTTCGTTGGATTGATTTGTCCTTGACCACTCTTTGAAGGGTAAGTGAAAGTTCAGCTATTGTAACAGCATTTGTTGTTACTCTGTGTTTGGATGTAACTTGTGGCGTTTGTTTCAGACTTTTGCAGTCCACTAGTAGGGATCGAAATACTTTTTTTTTGCTACATGCAAAATTGCAAGTTGGCAAAAAATTTTCGTGCAATTTGAAAAATTTACATGCAAAATACAACTAGGCGGCAATTGCGACGAGGATATGTAGCTTGAATCGGCAAATTTTGATTACATCTAGTGAAGCTACCGGAGAAAATTACCAACAAAAACAAGGAAGGAAAAAGACAGAGGTCCATATGTCGTTCTGTCAAGAGTAGGGTGTCTAATTCCTGAGAGTATTTTTTTACGTCCAGGTATTTTCAACATGCAAGATTGCAAGTTCAGAATATCTTTACGTGCAAATCTCGAAAATTATGTGCAAATTGCAAGTTAAGTATGTGTATTTCAAACCCTGACTAGACTAAGTGTAACAGCGGTTTAGTTTAAATGTAGGCATTGTAGGCACACTTTTGAAACACACAGTTTTGATGAAGAGGTCAAAACAGTGCCACATTTTTCTTCTACATAGCTGCACAAGTACTAGTACAGGTAACCTGCAATGCTACGTACACCCGGTTACTTGTACATGCACACTTGCTATTTTTACCTTTTACTAAACTGGTTGACTCAACAAACACTGTACATAGGAACTGACAACAATACACTAGTGCAAAGTTGGTCAAAACCTAACCAATAAAAGGCGTAAAGTAATGAATTTAAAGTGGCAACGGCTTGGGGTCAGTTGTGCCCTGTGTACCGTCACTAAATGATTTGTCCTTGTTGTGTTAGACAGTTTGTAAACAGGTCACTTACATGTAATCATAAGTTCTGTAAAGCAAGTAAAAGGGAAGCTTAATCAATTAATTACTTAACCTGTTGGTAGTCCATGTACTTTTAGTTTTTGCACTTCATCTTTATGATTCTGAAAGTTCTGTGAATCTCAAAATCAGAGAGACTCAGCGTATAATCTGAAAAACAAGTCAATGACCTGCCGTGGGATGTGACGCACACGAGACAAATTGAATTGGATTGAAACTGACAATACAAGGTTTAGCAAGACGTCCCGTAGTGATTTCTTTCAAGTTGTACACATTCTTTTAGATAAAAAACTTTAAGATAGATCAAATAGATCAAAGGAAGATGTATCTGACTAGAAGATAGTCCCTTGTTATCATTTGTGGGGTTGCCTGGCGTAAGGGCAGAGTGATTGGCCCAGAGGTCAGGGGTTCAAATCCCTTGATATACAACCAATCCTTTCATCTTGGGAAAGGCACTTCACACGACTTTCCTCACTTCAATCAGGTGGAAATGAGTACCTAGCTTAGGGCATATGTAGGAATGCCAGCATATGATTTTGATTTATCTGTGTCTTTCATGTATCAGTTGTACTTATATGTTTCCAACGTGTATGTCTACTTTTCTCTATGTAAGTTGTTTTTTTATTTCCTTGTATGTATATAAAAACTGTGTAACTGGGCCCTATTGAAAACCAGTTTATCGAAGCTGAATAGGCTACCCAGGTGTTTGAAAATAAACAAAACAAAAATGGTTATGGCATATGCAGCGAAACCATTGGACTATTGGAGTAAATCAGATTTGGATTGAGAATTCTAATTATTATGTATTAATTAGCATGAAGTTGTTGCTTCCAGTTTACGGTTTTCTTTATTACACCAGCAGCTGCAAACTTGTCCATGTGAAAAATCCATTATCGATCGTTCTGAACTTCACAGTTTTGTTAATTACTGTTAAATATCAGAGGTTAGGGGGAGCGGTTTTGCAAATGTCAGCGGTTTGATTCTAATTAAGCTCCAGAAACTGTGTAATTTAAGAGTCAATGAATTTACACATTCAATTAAAATCTCCATTGTCTATAAAGCTTAGATTATATTCCATAGCAGTTTCTATTAGATTAATTTGTTGTTAATTCATTGCTATGTCTCACTGTCTGTATGATAATTCTCCTAAATAGTTACAAAATTTGATGTTGTTTACGTTGCAATTAACTGTTGGGAAACAAGTTGCAAATGAATAAACATTAATTGTCAATAAATCAAGATGAACTTGCAGGGGTACAGACTTGTGCACATCATGGCAAAACTGAAAAGCCCCAAAAGAAAAAAAATCATGTAAAATACTTGTTAAACTTTCTATTATATTGGGAAAGGCTTTTGATTAGTTTTATCAAAAATAAATGATTGAATTTCATATATAGGAAAGATCTAGTATTATCATTATAGTCTTTTATCTTACAGTAAAGAAATGTCTTTGCCATCTTTTCTTATGGGCACACATCTGTTATGATGTTGATTAGTTCTGTAAAGCACACGAAACAAACTAACAAACTTGCATCTGATGTTTCTAAATTCATGCAGAAGTGTATCCCAGAACTCGTATGTGACTCACACACTCACTCACTGTACTGTGACTGTACTACCGGTAACTTAAACTGGTAACATCACTCACTCACTCACTCACTATCCGGTTTAGCGTCACTCTGTTGTTCCCTGTCCTGCATAGGTTGGACGTGTCAAGTCGTTTTGGTCACTAATCTTATATGAGTCTGGGTCCGACCTGGGAGGTTGAATGTAACCCCAGCCAGGTGTGTTACCTGAAGTTTACCTGTACCTCCACAGTGAGGTCACCTCCACAGGTGGAAATAGGTCACAGGGTCAGGTGTCCCTTCAGATGCAAACAGTAGAGCGAATGAACCATGAAAGGGATGAAAGCAAAGGGTCAACTTGAGTTAGATTTCACTTCTCAATTATTTGTAGGCATTTAAATTCCTATGTGGGGGCAGTATGTTGAGTTATCACCAACCAATTAAACTGGTTTGGCCCTATGGTATGACCTTACTTCTATTGTTAACAACAGACAGTGCATAGCTAAGCAAGCTGAGATACAAGCCTAGGAAGACTTTTAGTAAATATTTTTTCAGAGAAATACCCCGGCGCACACCAGCGTAAAAGTGACCCGCAGCTCACCAGTGTTACAGTGCAGCCACACTGTCCGTGGTCTTTTTAAGCCTGTGTTTTCCCAACTGTTACATAATTGCAGTCTCCCATGCAAGACCTCTGGCTCTACCAGTTTTGTTCTCTGGCTCTTGGCAAAACTGAAAAAAGAATCTTCACAAGTGTTTTCATGCATTTTTGAGGAACCCACCATATAAATGTACATTGTAGCTGTTTGATTCTGCAAACTTAAGGAAGTGTTACATAATTATTTTAGGTAAAATCTCACAGATAGATTGGTAGACAAAAAAAAAAAAAAAATAGATAACATTTTCTATTATTCTGTCAGAAGGCCTCTGTGTTGCCTTTCAGTTTGTTTGAAGTAATTAAGCAGTAAGTTACAAGAATGTACAAGTTTTGTTGACTTTGTTGCAAATAAAGTCTTATAAAGGCAAAATTAACACAGAGCATATTTAACATTATAATTTCTAGAATACACAAAACAACGTACCGGACTCAGAGTTTTTCAAAACGCTGGCATAAATCCTATACAGTATTATCTACATGTCTGGGAAGTGAGAAAAACCACGAACAGATTTTACATGGCCCAAGTGTACAGTAGACTGCATCATAGGCCAAGAAGTCAAGCTGGCATATATCCTGTTATTCTATTACGTTGTATTTCGATGTCTGAAAATGCAGCCCAAAACCATGAACAGATTTTGCGTGGCCCAAGTGTACAGTAGATTGCATCATAGACCTCGAGTCTTAACAACACAAGTCACCGTTCCAAAACCTCCGCCGACCGTGTAGCATCACTGTTTGCCCAGACACGCAGATCGTCCGACTCACCGAACAAACACAAAACACGACTTTACACATTCCTTCGCCCCACTCCGTTACCATAGCGACTGCTAGAAACCGTGGAAAGTCTTCAAAGCTTCCTGAGGCATCCACTGCAAACGTATGGTGGTAGGTATACACTGTGTAAACAATATGGCAGGGGGAAGAATTTTTATAGACTGTATCGAAAGGTGGGTTGGGTTGGTAGGGTTCCGGTGTTTGATTAAGACGCTCTCTTCTGTGAAAAGTTGACGGGAGTTTAAGCAAAGCGGTCACGATTCTTAGGAACTGTGCACATGGGGCCTTTCTCGCCGGAAACTTGTGTGTGTCCACTTTACTTAGCCTGACAGAAGTGGGAGTGTGGCGAGGGTACTAGCTGCGGTCGATGCTCCTTTTGTGAAAAGTTGACGGGAGTTTAAGCAAAGCGGTCACGATTCTTAGGAACTGTGCACATGGGGCCTTTCTCGCCGGAAACTTGTGTGTGTCCACTTTACTTAGCCTGACAGAAGTGGGAGTGTGGCGAGGGTACTAGCTGCGGTTGATGCTCCTTTTGTGAAAAGTTGACGGGAGTTTAAGCAAAGCAGTCACGACTCTCAGGAACCGTGGGGGCTGTCTTTGCTCAACTTGACTGTGTCAACTTTACTTAGCCAGACAGATCATAGAGTGACGACAGTACTCGCTGTGATCAATGCTCCTTTTGTGAAGGTTTCAGAGGGATCCTCTCAAGACCAAGTTTCTACTGTCTTTAAAGTTTGAGTGGTGCAAAGAAGTCACAGTTCTCAAGACGTTTGGGTCTTAACTTGGCGGACTCTTGAGTTCACTTTGCCGAGGAATTTAAAACATAGTTTTACTGAACTTCTACTAGCCTCGGACAACACTTCCTTTCAAGAGTTGTTGAGGAAGGCTTCTGTGAAAGTTTCTGTGTGTCAGAGAAATTCTCTTCCAAGTTTAAGGAAGGTTGTTGTGATTTTATTCGTCAATGGAGGACTATGTTTATCTTCAAGCCTTGCTAGCCGGCGACCTTTCCAGGTTACCACGGTTACGGTAAGATTATGCCAATGTTTTTAACATTTGGGTTTTCCTGTAATCTGAGACGGTACACACAGTCTAGGCTGATATTTACTGAAAGTTGTTTTGCAGGCTTGTATTTTCTTTTAGCCTTCTCTTATCCAATATAGATTAGTATATACATTGTAACCTAATTCTCTGTGTACTCCTATTATTGCTTGGGAATTTTGATTTTGGTTTTTAAATTTACATTTGTGAAGGTTTCTAAATCTGTGTCCCTGCATTTCTCATTATCACCTTAACTTTCTTTAAAGCTTATTTTCTTGTTCTGTCTTCAGGTTCTGTCTAAGGTTATTTGGGAACTGTCATCTGAGTCCAGATTTGTCCTGAAGTTGATTTGCTCATTCTGTCAATCAAGCATATACATAATTATGTGTCTTTCTTTTGGTATGTCTCCTCTTCTTCTTTCTCTTCCTTTGGAAGTGAACCAGCTGATAATTCTGTCACTTGTAAATTGGAAGGGCGAGGTCACCCGTCAAGTTCTAAGTTTTCAGATAAGATCGGAGGCCGTTGACACAAAAGTGTACTTGTCTCTTGCACACACCTGTTAAGACAATCAGAGAAATGTGTCACTTGAGTCTGTATATCTTCTACAAATAATGTTATCTCTGCTGCACTTTCCTCGATGGCATGATGATACTCTTAACACCTTGTACTTGTCTTACCTGTAACACCTCTTCAGATGAGCCGCTGCTGTCAATGGACAGTTTTCCCTTCGAAAATAATTTCATCTGGTTGGTTCTCTCATTCTAATTCCATCCAGCACCCTTGAGTCCAAGATACATGTAAATACATTGTATACCTTAAAATTGTCTCACCCGTAACCCATTCCTCCATTCTTTCTCTCCAGTGAACCTGAAGGACCAATGCAGCACACTATTATTCCTCCCATAACGTATTCTTTCCATCTGTCCATCCAGCACCCTTGAGACGTAGATGGGTCGCACCTTGTACCTGTCTCACATGTAACCGATTCCTCTATTATTTTTCTACAGCAAACCTCAAAAGAACAACTCTTTTATTCCTCCCATAACCTGTTCTTTCCATCTGTCGCTCCAGCATCCTTGAGACGAAGATGGGTCGCACCTTGAACCTGTCCCACCTGTCAGACGAGGAGGCTGCCCAGGTGCTGAAGGTCGTGCAGCGGGACTTCGAGCTACGCAGGAGGGAGAAGGAGAGACTCAGGTGAGTCAAAACACCTGGACACCTGTTCACATGTAGAGAAGAGTAGTTGAACTGTAAATTGAGGGGAAATGTTCACAGGGATTTTAAATTTAATACTTTTTGTGGATAACTTTCCTGTTCACTTCTAACTTAAAACTGCAGCAAAAATTTTGCTCTGTCTTCAGCCTACCTACTTCCTTGTTTCAACTTGAAGCCACTAATAAAAAATACTCAATAAAAAAATTCTCCCCACTCGAAATCAAAGCCCCGTTAAATCAAATCCCTGCGAACATTTCTCCTTTGTACACTAGTTATGTGTGTGTGTGTGTGTGTGTGTGTGTGTGTGTCTGTGTGTGTGTGTGTGTGTGATCATTTGTGTCTTTGTGATTTTGAGCTGTGCAGGAGGGAAAAGGAAAGATCCAGGTAAGTTTTCCAGCACAACCATATTGACTAATGAAATATCCGTGACACTGAGTGTTTGTTTAAGTCTGTTTGTTCCTGTGTGTGCGTGTGCTTCTGTTTGTCAGGGTTTGATTACACACCTTTATGTCAATACTGAAGGTCACGAAACAGGGAACTACGTTTTACACAAACTGAAAAGAAAAGTCAGTTAGTCAAATTAGGAGTAAACTCAATAATACATGAGTTTATTAAGATACAAGTAGGAGGGGCATTATTTAGTTGTAAAAAGTGACACATAGTTTGATATTGGTGCAATGATGCCATGTAATGATATTGGCATTATTGTTTATTGTTTAGTGAATTTTTAAACTACAACAGAAACCTGTCGTCTTTTTTCAAGTCTCTTGTTAAGGGGTCCTGGACACTACTCTTGTACACTGTATGATAACCACTAACTAGATAATAAAATTCTGGATGACTGCTGTTTCTATATTATAGAAGCATCATGTAGATGCTAGTATCTTGAGTAACGTATAATGTGTGTGAGTCCTGCATACCAGTGTCTCATTATCATTGGTGCCCTGCCTATCATTTCAAGTCACTTGGGTAATCTGTTCTTGTTTTCATTCATTTTGCCAAACCGGCTCCTATAATGATTGGAAAACTGTCCGTTGCCTAGCAACCGGTGACCTGGGTCAGGTCATTAGACTGGACGCAATCTCAATGGGCCCCAGGGGATTCTGGGTAATGCTAAAACTCCTTTTTGCAGACTTAATGTGAATCTTAATTGAGAAATTTCTGAAATGTTGAGGACATTCTGTTAGCTATTTATAATGTATGAAAAATGTCACGCTCTCTCTTGAGAAATAAGGAGGGTAACGTTAGTTCACCTTTATCTGCGGGGTAACCTATATCCGTTGTTTTGCTAAACTTATACAAGGATATCAAAACAATGGATGGTAGTTTCAAATTGTACTATTTTCAAAATATTGCAGTTTGAAACCATCATCTGTCGACTTGATATCCCTAAATACTTTGTTCTTAAAAAGGAACGGATAAAGGTTACCCTACGGATAAAGGTGAACTAGCGTTACATAATTTTGAAATTTATATGACTTTAAAGTTTAAGTAGAGGAGAGTGGCCATTAAGTGTGCGACAACTCTTCCTGAAAGAATATCTTGCATGTATTGAATGTAGTATTTTTTAACCCTCTTCTTACTACCTAGCCCCATAACCAGTACAAAGTTGGTGCCATTTAACGGCTACCTTAGCACGAAGAAGCATGAGGTCAGTGTGTTACAGTGAGTCAGGATAATTATGTAGAATGCAGTTTGACCTTGAGGTCAAGAGGTCAAGTGATTGTTCTCTGGGGGCGTCATTGTTACTCACCTAAAGGGTTGATAGAACATTATAAAGTTTTGAAACTGTAGATTATGAAATAGCTACAGCAGAAAATGACAATTTGAAATTTAATGCCTTCACAATTGAATTGCCTATTTCATGTTCTTTGGAAGTTTATTCCAATTGCTTGTTTAAGCTACAGTTATGCCTAACATGGGGTGAAACAACAGTTATGTATGAGTAATGACTGCACAGGCAATTTCTTTTGTAGGTCATACTGGCAATTTCAGTAAGATGGGATTAGATCATAATCTAAAGTAAAATTTCACTATCAGTCTATCACCGCAACAATCATTTTGTTGATGTCCATCGCTGGGTGCCTGCTATAACTCTTACCTAACATTTCATTAAATGATTTTTTCAGGCTAGTTTATTGTGAGTTCACTACGTACTTATAATATCATCAAATGAATGTGTACTAAAATGGTTTTCAGTCAAACCTAGTAGTATTACAGTCAAGTGACCACCTCCACACAGCATGTATACCTCATTAGGCCATTACGAGGGGCGTGCAATTAGTAATGGTCCTGACCCATTTCCCATAGCAGGAGATTAATGAAACTTGGCACAGTTATTAGTCTTTCTCTTCATAGGAATCACCCAGAGTTATGCATTTCTCCCATCGTTTGATGCAGCTCTGGACACCGATTTTGTAGGACACCCCAGGTTGGTCCTCCAACTGATGCCTCATCAATGGCACAAGAGGGACGACCAGGTCTGGGAGCTGTTTCCACAGACTTCCAGCCACGTTTGAATTCAGGATGCCAGCGTTTTACAAGGTCATATGATGGGGCATCATCACCATAAGTTTCATTTATTTCATCAAAAGTCTTCTTTGGTGTGCGTCCTTTCAAATACAAAAACTGGATCACTGCGCGACACTCAACTGGTTCCATTTCACACCTGGTCCATTTCGCACCTGACTAAGTTCAAACACCAGTAAATCAGAAACCACAATTAGTTCAGAGCTGTCTTTTGCAACATAACCCATAGAGATATGAATTATTACACATACAAAATTTCATTTAGATCAGACAACTGGAAGTGGGTCAGGACCATTACTTATTGCACGCCCCTCGTATGAACATTATGAACAAGAATTCTGTTTTTAGTGGCGACCTGTATGGCACCACTTTCTTCAGCTGTGGTCTGTTCTGTTAGTCAAAGCTAAACCTGAAATTTTAGTAAGTGGATATGTTTTTGCCCTGAGTTTTGTGTCCGATGTACGTGACTGAAGTATGACAGATGCTGTAAATCTTTCAGAAAAATGCGAGTCACTGACAACAAGGCTTTGTTCACAAAGGAACCGTTCAGATAGAATTAAGGAACTTGATGCCTAAATAAGACTGTGCTATGTCAAGAATTTTTAAGCAAATTGTTGGTCAAGTCACATACAAATTGTTGGTCGAGTCACGTATGTTTCTACACAAAGGAACTGTTCAGATAGAATTAAGGAACTTGATGCCTAAATAATGCTGTGTTATGTGAAGAATTTATCAGCAAATTGTTGGTCAAGTCACGTACATGTAAAACTTAAACGTTTTTGAGTCATACTCTGTCAGTTGAACTTGATAATGTCACTGATTCATCCTTACCGGTATTCCTATTATCTGTCACTTTTCTTGAAAAAAAATGTAAAACTAGTATAATAATCATGATTTAGTGGAAATTTTGCCTTGTTTTGTATATTGTTAAGCATTGAGACTGAAGTCACACCTTATAAAGGCCAGGTATTCAGGGCTTGGTCCGCCCCCGCACTACTTGAGGACCTGCTTCAAATGCCAACACTCGGACAAGTTGTACCGATTTCCCACCCACTTTTATGGCATTTAGGACCTCTTGAAGAGTAAAAACAAGTTAATGCTACCTTTTTATGTGACATTGAGGTAGAAAGTCTTTGCTAAGGCTTACAAATTCATTTCATTGGTACTCAGACACTTTAGACTATTACTATAGTAAGAGTTTAGCAAGAGCCAAGAGGCATTGATCAAAACAAAGGCTGTGAGAAAAAACTTTTCTGACTGTATATTCGATTCACTCTCTGACACAGTTTGTGCCAACTTCAGAGTGCAGACTTTTCCCGCAGGCTTTGTTTTTATTTTAAACATATCTTGAATGTGTTTATAAATCCCCTCAAAACAGATTAGATTGCTTGTACAACAAACTGAATTGCTGAGGCCTGAAGTTCAAACTTGTAGTCAACAGGTGTACACGTTCTATTGTGTTGTCTGTTAACGTTGTTTGCTAAGTACATTCTTAGGAGGTTAACAAGTGCAATACAATCTCAAGAATTCGTCAAGGAGGTCTTTAAGTCATGGTAGAGCTACTTCCAAGAATATTCTGTTGGTCTTTAAGACAATATGCTCAAATTAGTTCCAAGAACGTTCTATTGTTCTGCAAGATCCTGTGTAAACAAGAGCATAGTTGGAAATGTGAAGAATTTGACTTTTTCTACATGAATAATTTCTTCCTCTGAGAATATTTCATCAATGCTAATTTTGTCGGTTGGTTTGTAAAGAGGATAGCTTTTTGTAATCTTTATCTACTATTTACAGACTTGACATAAAATGCCTGAATTATGATCATGGTGTTCATGTGTACACACACCTTAAGGGAGAAATACTCTAAAGCTAGGAAGGTTTTGTGGTTAAAATGTGAAGCTGGCTTTTGCATAAATTATGTGTTTGGGGAGAGCCAGAGTTTTAAGGAAAAAAAGATGTGAAAAAAACTTTGAATGATCTGCATTGTTTTCATGATTCCTACAAATCCGAATCAATTGCCTATTGCATATATAGGAAAATGACTTTGAAAAAAAATTACGAGAAAAGTTTTCATGGTCTCTATTGTTTTCATCACCCCCCCCCCCAAATCAGAATCAATAATCTGATACATATAGAGAAAAAATCATATTAAAAAAAAAAAACTTATCAGAAAAGTTTAAATAGTCTGGACTGTTTTCCCAAATCATAATCAATAACCCTGTATCCCACCACCCAATGCTGGTGCTCTCCCTGCATTGTCCTGCAGTAC
The DNA here is from genome assembly GCA_019207045.1 of Branchiostoma floridae x Branchiostoma belcheri. Lineage (NCBI taxonomy): Eukaryota > Metazoa > Chordata > Leptocardii > Amphioxiformes > Branchiostomatidae > Branchiostoma > Branchiostoma floridae x Branchiostoma belcheri. The sequence continues at coordinate 389,887 of CM033041.1, read as the reverse complement.
ATCATCGAAAATGGGAGTTTCTGGCACTCCATTTTAGCCGCAATGTGCCGGGGATGGATTATTCAATAAATATTTATGGCATCGGGTTCTGCTTTATTGCAGCTGTACTAGTCATGGACAGAGAAGGATGGGAAAGGAGGGTTGGGAATATGTTAACACTTGATAACTCATGGAGTTGAATGTCCTCTGTTGAATCACAAGTAAGTTTCTGGCAGAATGAAAGAAAGATATTACAAGATAATTATGATTTTAGCTAATTTCTATTAAAAAATCCTAATATTGTCTGGATAAAGATCTTGGCTGTCTGTTAGAATAGTTATATCTTGTGTAATACTAATTAAGATGAAGTAGTAACTAGTAGGCTAGTCTGGATGCCAAACTGTTTCCAAACCCTGAGCTAAGAAGAAGTGTGACTGGGAGCTCAAGAGAGCTGCGTGAAAAATAAGATACTGTCAGTAAGATGTGGAAAAAAAGATGATTTTCTCAGAAAACAATAATGAAATCAAAGCTGTATTGATTAAAGCGCAATAAAAACTGTTGACATTACAAAAGCTATGTAACATTTTATACTAGAAAATAAACAGTATTAACATTGATATTGTCACACAACCTTGAAGTGGCTGTTTTTCCCAAGCTTACGGCAGCAGCTGTATATAACAGAATCTTGTAATGATCTGGAGATTGGGGGTCAATTTCTGGCCGTCTTTCAAACCCAAGGGCTGAATGATGAATCCTCAATTAGGCTACAGGCCTTTGGGGTGCAAACTTGTCTGTGATCTTAATAGCTATTTCAAATGATTCTCACGTAAAAAGAAGTGAACTTTATGATGCTTTAGAACTTCTATAAATAAATTTACATCTATACTACAGTGAGTGATTGGTACCTCGAGCCTCCGTATCTGATCATCAACCTTGAACTTCCTCAAAACAATGAGGACCAACATATGCATTGTCACACTTACCAATCTATAGTACATTATTCTTTGACTCAGTTTCTCCCAAACTAAGAACAATTCGTAGATGTAACTTAGTATGCCAATACATCTTGATGGAATAGGATAATTTGGGATGGGGTGAATTTTTGGCTGTGTTTCAAACCGATATCTCTGTAATGATCGATCATTACCTACTCTGGACTGAAAGCCTTCGGGAGCCAAGTTTCAGCACTACAGCCTTGATCTATACTTCAAATCATGTCAAACAGCAAACTTTGTGAGCTAAAGATAATCTATAATAGATTGAGCGATATGTAAGTGCCTCAAGTGTTGGTATCTGATTTTCTTCTTCAAGTAACTGGGACCAAACGTTGGGGGCAACATTAAATGTCACACAAAATAAATGTATATTAATCCCTCTTTGGCTGTTGTTTCAAAACTATGCACATTTTATAGCTGTTATTTTTGCCTCTTTAGTTGATGGAATGATATGATTGGGAGTTGAATTTAGCTGTCTTTGAATATTTAGATCTAAATGATGAATCCTGACTAGTTTCTCACCAGGACTTCTTCCTCACTAGGACTTCTAAGCCTTTAGGATCCAAGTTACCCTGCAATGCAGTATAAATCTCTACTTGAAATGTTGCTCACGTCATACTGTGAACATTGTAAAGTAAAGATAATCTATACTATATGGATCCATGGGTGCCTTGAGCCGCAGTATCTGATTTCCCTCTATCTTTTCCTCAGGAAACACAAAACTCTGGACTGACACTAACCAATGTATAGCCCCTCTAGATCTTTGGCTGTTGTTCTTAAATAATGGGATGCAATGATTGGGGGTGAATTTTTGGCTGCCTTTCAAACCGATATCTCCGTAATCATCAATCATTAGCTGCTCTTGGCTAGAAGCCTTCGGGGTCCAAGTTTGCTGGCAATCTTAAATCTCTACTTCAAATCATGCTCATGTAAAACATTGAACTTTGTGAACTAAAGATTATGAATCAACACTAGATTGAGCAATGAGCGCCTCAAGTCTTGGTATCTAAACAAGGTATTACTCGAACCATCATCTCTATTGATAATCATGAATCACTAGCAGCTCTGGGCTGGAGGCCTTCGGAAACCAAATTTAGATTAGCCTGAAATGTTAATCTCTACCGTATATTCTCGAATAAAGTACGCACCCCAATTAAAGTACGCACCCCTGATTTTGGCCAAGTCTTAGACAGATATTTGGGACTGAAAGGTAAAATGGAAAAACTCAAATAAAGTACGCACCTTCTCCACCAATTTTGAACAGACCTTTAACTGGATAAATTCAAATTTATGATGTCTTCCCCAGGTTATTTTGCATGAAATAACCTGCGTTTACACTGTCATTGTCTCTATAAACTTGTGAATTGCCTACTGCAAATTATAAAAATCACTGAGAACTGGTAGAAGAAATCAGGGAAAACCAGTTGTACAAGTCAAAGTCACTAACTCAAAAGGATTGTATGCAAATGCAATCTTATGTAAATCATGTTTAGACAATTTCTTTGTTTCATGTTTAGACAACAATGTGCATGTTTTGAAACATTACTAGAAGTGTAGCTCCACCTTGCTTTATTTTAGGCTTTTTTACCATTTCTCTGTGCAGTGACCTCAAATAAAGTACGCACCCCAACTTTGGCAACAACTTGTAGCACCTTTTCAATTTTGAAAAGTTAAAAAAGTGCGTACTTTATTCGAGAATATACGGTACTTCAAATGTTGGTCACGTTGAGACGTGAACTTTGTGATACTTTAATTGATTATCTATACTAGATTGAGCGATGAGTGCCTCAAGTCTGGGTATTAGATTTCCTTTCATTCCTCAGGAAACTTGAGACTGACATCGCAATGCTCCCTAACAGACCCACAGATGAGTAACCTGACTCTTTGCCGGTTCTTCCCATACTAGGAACAATTAATATCTGTTGCTTTTAAATTTGTCAAACATAAGTGGATGGAATGGTATGATCATGGGTCAATTTTTGACTTACTTTAAAAGAAAAAATCTGGAGCATAATTCATTAATATGTAGCTGCTCTTGGGCTGAAGCCTTTAGGGCCCAAGTTTGCCTATGATGTAGTTTTAATCCATTCTTCACTCTCAGCAGATGTAAGGCAGTGAACTTTGTGATACTTTCAAACTAGGATAATCCGTACCAGATTGAGTGATAAGTGCTCAGGCAAACTCAGATCCCAAAGGTTTGCAGCCAAGAGTAGGGGGTAATAAATCATTGTTTAGACTCAGGGTTTGAAAGGTAGCTAGAATTATTATACCAGCATGTGACCTCCAGATGATATTATAGTTCAGAATGACTTTGGAGTTAGCCGGTAGCCTTGAATGATGATTGTATTCTGAACCAAAGTCAAACAACTATAATTTTTAACACAAAGCCAGGTTTTCCTGTGATGCTGTTTTAATCCATTCTTCAGTCTCAGCAGATGTAAAGCAGTGAACTTTGTGATACTTTAGAACTGGGATAATCCATACCAGATTGAGTGATAAGTGCACAGGCAAACATGGATCCCAAAGGTTTGCAGCCCAGAGCAGTGGTGATAAATCATAACTAAGATGTAGGCTTTGAAAGATAGCCAGAAATTGGAGCTAGAATTGTGACCTCCAGATGACATTGAAGTTCAGATGACAGTTAGCTGCATGTGAATGATGATTGTAAATCATATATTATGTATTCTGAATCAAAGTCAAATCCTACAGAGCAAGAAATTTGACCGTCCAATTCCAGCCTTGTAAAGGATCCACTGCTTTTGTTCATGTGACGTTATGTTATGCAGATAAAACTTGTGGTTCGGTGAGCAGTGGATCATAAGTTGTAGAGAGTCTATGGTGCCCCCCGTCTATATTGAGGGATGGTTGCAAGCCCTGAATCAGATGTAGATAGCTTCTTTGATTGAGGACCTCTTGTAAAAAAAGATACTGAGTCCAAGATTCTCACTTTGTCCAGTGAGACTGAGTGCCCAGATGACTGTATAATTATTATATTGTGTTGGAAATTACAGTAACTTTGATTTAAAATAAGTTTTACAAACATAGATGAGCTTTTACATTGTGAAGATAATTCAGAAGGCTGTGATTGAAAAATGAGTTTTTTGGAGATGTTGCTCTCAATTTTCTACATTTGAACCTTGGTTCTATATCTAATCATGACAGAAACCTTTTCTTGTTCTATACGACATTTGACTTTTAGATGATATTTAAGTGAGAGGTTTGAACGATGATTGGATTCAGATGATTGAAAAATAAGCCTCATGGAGATTACATCACTTTCCTCTGAGTCTTGGCCTAATCTTCAATCAGGCAGGAAACTTTCACTTTTCAAGTCTTCTAGATTACCTTGACTTTCATGTGACCTTGACGGTACTGTAGGCCTGAGTTCTGATTGGATATAAAAGTGTCATGATTGAAAAATAAGCCTTTTGGAGATTAGAAGATGTAACCTTGGTGGGAAATACGACCTTCAATTTTTATGACTTTTATGATGACCTTCGGAAGACCGTCAAGATAAATTGAGGACAAGACTGGAGGTTTACTCTACATAGTTCGTCTTATCTTGAAGTGACTTTTTCTTCATCCTTGAGCGATCAGTATTCAAGTAACGACCTTCCTAATACTAGTAATAGATCAGTTCCAAACTGATCTATGATGTCATCCATCACCGTGGTAACCAGACCCGTTGCCATGGTAACCGGACCCCACATCGACTGCCCCTCCACTTAAGTAGAAACCATTGATCCTAAGGAAACCACAGGAGACGAGCGAGCTGCGATCTGAGACGGAGCCGTGTACCTGAGGTGTGCTGCTGAGGTTCTGCTGATTAAGGGTTATTGACTTTGGGCCGCATCATCTTCATCTGTTGGTTTTGCAGATTAATAGAAAAATCAGTGTGTTGATATAAAAATGGGAGAAAGTTTGTGCCTTTGTAAGAGGGGTGGATGTTGTTCCCTGATGATTCAGAAATGTCACTAAGACGAGAGACAAGAAGCTATGACAAGAAAACTCGTCTGGACACTTTGGGTAGAGAGTTCGCCTTGCATTTGGTAGGTCATGAGTTTGATCCCTGGCCGAGTCAAAGACTGTAAAAAGGTACATGCTGCTTAGCGCTTATCACCAATGAGGAAGAGTATAGAAGTTGTACACACACCACTACCAGTAGACTAGCCACCTGCTGTAGTGATTGCACGAAAGCTGTGTGGCCCAGGGGCAACAGCAGAAACAGAGATGGTTGCCACCCTGTGCACCATTCGGAGCAAGAAGGACTTTAACTCAACTCAACAGGTTGTTGAACTGTTTCCGTCACAGCTGCTCTGTTGTTGGGTTGGTGTTCGATGACCCAAAGACAAATCCTGTGTTTACTGTAAACATCTGAAGTCCCACCTGTAAATAACAAACGCTATTGTGTGCCAGAAACCAACTGTTATTTCTAACCCCTCCCTGCAGATCGCTTTTCTCTGGCCCTCATGGCAGGAAAAGGAAACTTTTGCAAATTGAGACTGATAAATTGATAATGTAGAAACATGACACAGAATAGAATAGAAACTTGACTTTTTGTGATCAGTAATTGCTAAAACTATGTACTAGATATACATTTACTATTAAAAATAAAGAGAATAGCAAAACCAAAAGCATTGGAGGCAGTGATTAAAAAAAAACACAATGTGGGTTTGGTTTATATCTTTAAACAAGGAGCTTTTAGATTTGTATTTAGTACACATGTTGATATGTATTTGTTACAAAATATACCAATCCCTTATATACATGTCATCAAAACTGGTAATGTTCATAAAAAATCTCAGCATTTAATTCTCTTTAATTTGAAGTAAGGCTTGAACATGACATAGTTATTATTTAAGTTTTTATTTTTCTATAAATAAGCTGTTGTTCTTGTGTTAACAAGAATGAAGTGATGATGATGATGATGACATATATGCTGTGACCTGTAATTAAGAGACACTTATACTGATTAGTCTATAACTATCATGTATCATGCCACATGAACAAAGCTGGAAGGGTAGACAGGAGAGGATCGGTGTCACCTGACTTGTTATGGTAACATTGTGGGGGTTGCAGACTGGGGCATACTATTGCTGAATCATAGAGGGTGTGTGATACTAATAAATAGCTTCTTTTTAATGTTAGAAACTTACCTTTTTACCATCAATTGTATCCTGTATGCTAGAGATTTGCAAACTAGTCGCAGTGTATGTACGTCTCCTGAAAGCATATCTGAAAGAAAAACTAGTCCAAAGTCAGTAAAGAAATAGTTGTAGCTGTAAGTTAAGATAGGAATAAACCATAATGGATAGGGGGGTGATAAAGGTTTTATGAGGCCAATGTTTAGAGGATAGATTTACCAATATTTAGCACAATGTAACAAGTATAAATGGCTCAGAGCAACCTCAAGTATAGAAATTGTACCAACATAATTCCTATATTTGAAAAAAAAAAACCCAGCAAAGTCAGTAAAGAAATAGTTGTAGCTGTAAGTTAAGATAGGAATAAACCATAATGGATAGGGGGGTGATAAAGGTTTTATGAGGCCAATGATTTAAAGAAAAACTAGAAAGGCAACATTTTTGAAAAAATGCAGGATGTGGGCGAAGGGAAAAGAAAGGAAAAATCGCAAGAAAAGAAACAACTAGAATGACAACATTTTCGCGAAAATGCAGCAAGTCTTTCCCGTGGCCTTTTTTTGAAGTTTAAGTCAAACTACCTTACACACAATAGTAATTGCCATTAGGTGCCCCGTATTCTCGGTTCACCCCTATTCTCGGCCTTTACCTGACGTCACGGGTTGTGCTGTGTAGCAATTATAAAGCTGAAATTCATGATCAGGTTCAGGTCCGGTACCGTACCGTAGCCTCCATTCCAAATTTGACTTAACGCCGCAGGCGACAGACATCGACGATACAGTATTTGGCTGCCGCGGCCGGTATGGTCCGAGGCGTTGACGAGCCCCCCCTCCCCACATGGACCGTTTAAACGCCGTCTTTTGAGGGCAATTAAAAAATAAATAAAAAGGCGTGTAAACTGAACGATGCTCTGTTTGCAAGATAAAATTGTTGTAAATATCAAAAAAGAAAAAAAAAAGACAACTAAAAGAAAGTTGTTCCCGCCCGGAATCGAACCAGGGTTGACCTAGCGAAAAAAGCGCAAACGTGGCTGGTGCTTTAGCCATTCGGCCAAGCTTGCCGTAACGTTATCGCCGGCATTTTAACAGGTAACATGTATACAAATGCAATGCGTAGCTTGAACACGTCCGTTCACTGTTTAATTTGCAAGATTCCAAGGTCCCATTTTCTGAAGATAATGTTTTTCTGTGCAAATTTATCAATCTTGTTCATTCCGTGGCGGGCAACTTCTTCCTTGAGCGCCTGTTTGGTCGAATGCATGGCCGATTTATTGCCGCGTCTCAGCTGCTATTATAAAACTGGATGCCGAATGACATTTTGTGTTCTCTGCGTTGATAGGTCCAGCTCTGACGTACACCCGAGACAGTCTGAATTTAGGCCAATCAAAAAGCTGGGAACGCGGAGTATTTGCTAACAGCTTCCATTTTTCTGAGTTTTGATTGGCTATTATCAAAATGGATGCCGATTGTGTCCTGCGCGTTGATAGGTTCACCTCTGACGTACAACCGAGAAAGTGCGACTTTAGGCCAATCAAAAAGCTTGAAACATGGAGTACATGGAGGCTTCCATTTGTTTCTGATTTCCGGTGAAATACTTGTAAGAAAACTATATGTGTGGCTTCGCCCACATAAATATACCAATAGCTAACACAATGTAACAAGTACAAATGGCTCACACTAACTTCAATAGAAATTGTACCAAGATAATTCCTATATAAGGCGTGAGCACTGTTGCGTGCTATTGCCCATCTGTTGAAACTTCTATTTCTTGGAATGCAACCAAAAAACCAAGACTCAAATGGCAGTGTATGCAGAAACTGTCATCTGTAAAATTAAGTTTATTTGGCCTTTAACCTTCCAGAAGGGGGTCTACATTCTTCAGTGACAATTTCCTCCACTGACTGACCACAAAAGTTAGTACATGGGACATGTGGAAATAGCAGTATACTTTATCACTGGACTTGATATAGATTTTACAAAGGTTATTATACTATTACCAGTATAATTGCTGTCTTGCCCTTTAATCAAATGTACATACTAGTAGTAATTGGATCTGGGGAAGAAAAGCAATTGAATGCAAATGGCAATGTTATCCAGAAAAGGAAGTTGTGCTGTAATATGTGGCGTCTACCGACAGTTTTCCACTTTTACTCATTACTTAAGCTTAAGTATATTGGACATGTGAAAATAACACTGTACATTATCACAAGGTTTTGTATGGATTTTCCACTGGCTGTGCCGTATCCAATCTTTTTTGGATTATTCTGTAAAAATGTGTATGATATAAATTTTACATGTCCAATCTGGTAGCTCCATTATGGTGAATCGAAGGGAAAAATTGATTGGAATACGATACACATTTATTTGTGCATATTGAATATCTAGTCATCATTTTCATTATTGGATTTTAATCCACATTCCTATATCTAACAGCAAATGAGTGATGTTTCCTGATACTAATGAACATAGGCTAAGTACTTCTACTTGCAGTGATCCCTAGCTGTGAAGACGTAGTCCCTTGACTATTCCTGTCCATAGATTTTTCAGGTTGACCTATACACGTAGTAGGTTGGTATTGTCTATGTAATGCGTTACACCACGATAATGCATACTGTTATTTTCACATGTCCAATATGATATCTTCTGTGGTTAGTCAAATGGAAAAACTGACACTTTTAACCTTTGCAAAGAAGGCTGCAACAATTTATTTCTTTGGCTTCAGGCATTATAAGATAAAAAATCTAGCTGAGCTATAACTTTTTACATGGAGTAACATATGGTGTCTGCTGGCACTTTTGGTGAAAATAACACTATACCTGTCTATAGATTTTTTCAGGCTGATCATACATGGAGTTGTGGCCTTATTTGCAAATGAGGCCACAAAAACGTTTTTTTGGGGGGTTTCAGGCATTATTTGATAAAAATTCAGCTGGAAGTCAAGAATGGGAAACATGCCCAAACTTTGTTTATTGATTCTCTTTGTGTACCAAATTGTCAAGGCATTACCTGACTTTCAGATTCTGTTTTTGTGTTGTTCTCTTTCAGCATTTTTTCAAATCTTAGAATCAGCAAACCAGATTTGGCGTGGCCTTACAAGATTACTATCTACTTCTTAATAATCTCTGATCTTTACCAGACTACACCCAGAACAGTGACAGGCTGGCCCCACAGTGCCCGTACATGCCCTTATTAATTACAGCACAGCATCACGTGTGACCGTACCTGACCCACAGTCACGCCTGTTGAACACCTCCTGTCACCAACGGGTCCCTCAGGGCACGTAGAACTGGAAATGTAGGGTTTCTACAGGGATCGAAATCCTGCCCTTCTGTACTGTACATGTGCACGTCGCCCGAGATAATGATGATGATTTATTCATTTGCAAATCCAAGCCCGTAGGCTAATTGCAAGGGTACAGACAGTAAAAAGTAACTAGTGTCTGATGATGATGAGGATGTGTAGTTGAAAGTTACACGCAAAATGTTCCGACTTCAAATTACTGTAAATTCTTCTCTTTTGCTGTAGCATCATTAAAGTTTGAAACAATTAATGCAAGTCACCCAAAATGATGATGATGACATATAGTTAAAGTTGCATACAAAATATTCCAAATTCAAACTACTATTTTGATGGGGACTTGATTTCGCTGTATACACAGGAGTGTTTGAAACAATGCTGATCATAATAAATACACGTCTGGCAAGTGAAAACTCATTTGGTTTGTCCTACGAAAACCTGAAACTTGCAGATAAAAATATAAAACGATCTCCGACATTTGAAGATCCACAGTATTGTAATTAGGCAACTACTGTAAATGGCATTTAAATGTAAGTTTGCGGGGATTTGATTTTGTGATAGTAGGAAAGAAAAAAGGGGTGTTTGCTTTGGTTATGGGTTTGCGGTTGCACCATTTACTATTGTCACATTATAGTTACCTGATGAACAGACCCATACTGCAGAAATAGTTACCTGATGAACCCATACTGCAGAAATAGTTACCTGATGAACCCATACTGCAGAAATAGTTACCTGATGAACCCATACTGCAGAAATAGTTACCTGATGAACCCATACTGCAGAAATAGTTACCTGATGAACCCATACTGCAGAAATAGTTACCTGATGAACCCATACTGCAGAAATAGTTACCTGATGAACCCATACTGCAGAAATAGTTACCTGATGAACCCATACTGCAGAAATAGTTACCTGATAAACCCATACTGCAGAAATAGTTAAACTGATGAACCCATACTGCAGAAATAGTTACCTGATGAACCCATACTGCAGAAATAGTTACCTGATGAACCCATACTGCAGAAATAGTTAAACTGATGAACCCATACTGCAGAAATAGTTACCTGATGAACCCATACTGCAGAAATAGTTACCTGATGAACCCATACTGTAGAAATAGTTACCTGATGAACCCATACTGCAGAAATAGTTACCTGATGAACCCATACTGTAGAAATAGTTACCTGATGAACCCATACTGCACAACCAGTGTCCAAAAATAGAGCATATCCTCAAGTCTACAAGACAGTCTAGGATATCATTATCGATCACAAATACTTCATAAAGTCTCTCACCGTCTGTAACCAAACAGTGTCCAGAGCTAGAGCACATCCTCAATAATTAACCACTGCAGACCACAGAACCAGTAGTAATGGACTGGGAGGGTGTAATGAGCTTACTGTTCTCATGAAACATTCATTCTCTGGGTAGGAACTTGGCAACACTGGAACTAAAGGCTTTTATGGACTGGTAGGGACTGTGGTGGTTTGTGGGCCAATTGATCAATAGAAATTGATTGATTGATTGATTGATTGATTGATTGATTGATTGATTGATTGATAAATATGCATCTACCAGGAACTTGGCCACAATGGAACTACGGGTAAAGGCTTTTATTGACTGGTAGGTCATTGAAATGTGATGATTTGTGGGCTAATTGATCACTATAAAACATTGGTTGAATGATTGATTGATCGATTGATAAGAAGTTGTCTACCAGCATGAGTGAAAAGTCTTGACATAAAAATGGAAAAGTTTTTGACTTTGTTTATTCAGTTTCATAGAGCAAGTACACAGTACTATAGTCATAATCAGCTTCCGGTTTTCCTCCCAACCCTCTGTAATTTTCATCTCATGATCTTGATCAGAGAAGACAGCAGCGAGTATATGACTCTGCACAGCCAAAGATCAATTTGAAAGTGGATTTGCACACAAAAGATGCCCATAAAATGAAATTTGGGTGACCTAATTTTTGCCCACAGGTCGTCTCATTGGGGATTGCGGAGCATCGTTGGTTTGCTGAGATAATTAAATCCTGTTGAGAGAGGGAAGCTTCTGTGAAGTTTACCTGAAGTTGCTGCTTTTGCCATTTCATGGTAGAAAGGAAAGGGAGGGTTTCACAGTGTTCTGAATCCTTAATTATTATTATAATATCTTAATGATCTTCTTCACTAACTAAGTTATTATATACCTTCCTCATAACGTTCTGCATCCTTTCCTTGGTACTGAATGGCCACCTTCCATCCTGTCCTGGAACATTCCTTATATGTGGTTAAGAAAGCCCTTCTTCTACTCTGTACTATTACGTATACAAACACTGTGAAAATAAAATCACCTCACAAGATTTTGTAAAGATTTGCATTACATTTTTGGGAGGGCGTGTTGTGTTCAACATTGTAGTTGTATAAATACAATATATAGAGCCATAAAACGTGGTTAAGAAGGCCCTTCTTCTACTCTGTACTATTTTGTATGCCACTTCAAACACTGAAACACTGAAAATGAAATCATCTCACAAGTTTTGGTAAAGATTTGCAGTGCATTTTGGGGAGGGCGTGTTGTGCTCAACGTGTATTTATAATATACAGAGCCATAAAACTAAATCACTGTGACCTGATGTTAACCCTTAGGTCAGCTCATTTGGGATCAGACACGTTAATGTTTGTGGGAATGATTAAATCTGGGAACCAATCTGGACTTTATGTATCAGGGATGTGAAATTTACCTTTAACGAGGCTGAGATTATGAAATCCCTGCGACCTTACCGTGTGTGGTTTGATTTTAATGTGAGGATTCGGCTTTTCATTACTTTTTACTGCATGAAGGCAGTTTGGGTTGAGTGTCTAAAGCCTGGATTTAGCATGTTGTCTTTAATTTTGCCCTCGCAGCCATATTTCTTGAGATGGGCGGTGATTTTGCCTCGTTTGGTGTTTATTGGTTCATATCAATCTTTTCGCTGTAACACGTCTTGTATGTGCAAATTCATAAAATGAAGAACAGGTGAATTAATGGATTGATGGATGGAATGATGGATGAAATAAATAAATACAGTATGCCAAAAAGAAATTACTCAAGCAACTGGATATGATTTTGGAAACGGTCAGACGTTTCAACTAGCATCCACTAGTTTTCGTTAGTGACACTGAAGTTTATTGTTTATTGTTTATTGAAGTGATCTGGAAGCCTCTCTAACTCCCCGTTCGAACCAGTGGGATGCTAGTTGAAACGTCTGACCGTTTCCAAAATCATATCCAGTTGCTGAGTAACTGCTTTTTGGCATATCTTATCACCTGGTTGTCTAACCTTCATTGGCGTAAGAAATGCAGTACCTTGCGTGTCTATATAGCATATTAATGCATCTTACCCCACCTCACCTCAATACATTTTAATTTATAGTTTTTAAACATTGCTGATTTATTTTGGTGAACATATCATGAGTACTGCATGTACATGTATGGCAGCTTAAAGTCCCTATTATTACAAACATTAGATATATTGTATAATAGTCCCTCTACTGCCATAAAATGTGTTTTTGTGAATTATGACAGAATGTGGTAGCTTTAAATCCATGGCATTATATCTCAACAATCTCTGGCAATAGAAAAATGCATAAAGATCTCTTAGCAAGATATCGTTGTACATTGTTAAGCTATTTTGGTGGAATATCGCAGAATACTGATGCCTAAAATCCCTGGCATTGGATTTCAATGGTCTGTGACAATGGAAAAAGCATAAAAATGAGTTATGAATGCATAAATCCCATAGAATCCAAGGAAGAGTAGGTAAAATCTCCAAGGATGGTCGTCAAAACACAGAAACCCTTAGGCCACACCAATTTAATTTCTTGGTTCACGGATTTTTTCATGAAAAATATGGAGCAAGAGGGCAAAATAAGAATAAAAATAAAAATTGTAAAATGGTTGGGGTAAAGGTAAGGGCTAATCCAAAACATAAAGCATAAAAAAGTTTTCAGCTTGAAAAAAGTACAAAAGACTATTACTGTACAGTAACAGCACCTGTTCGTTGAAAATTACAAAACTAGTGTTAGTTTTTATGTTTGCTACACCAGAAAGCTGGCAAATGGTTTCATTTATGGTGAAAATTTGCTGAGTGGTAATTTTTATTTTTATTTTTTTTTTCCAAAAAATAGGAGCGAGCGAATCCGTGAACCAAGAAATTAAATTGGTGTGGCCTTACAGCGTGTTAAAAAACAACATGACCTCAAAACACTTGTGAAAAGATTTTAGCAGATTACAAAATAACTTCCCTTTGTGTCCCACAGTCTGATAATGCATTGCATGCAGTTTGAATATTATCTTTATTACCTCCAAAAAAATGGAGGTATTATTTCTGTGTTTTTGTTTGTGTTGGTGTGTGTCCGTAGCTATGTGGCAGGATGTGAGTTGGAAGATGATGTAATCAGAGACTGGTAGGATGGGAAGGTTGGCTTGGCCAGGTTCAAAGTTGAAAAATGAATACAATTAGGCAGAATAACTTGGGCAGAATTAGCGACAAGTTCATAATGATCAAAAGAAATTCATGTCAAAATTTACGTAAATTTAACTTTAAATTTTTCACACAGGTATGCCATTAGTATGAGGTCTGTGATTTCTAGAAAGATAGTGGTTGCTACCTGAAATGTCTGTTTCCAAAATCATATCCAGTTGCTAATGAGTACACATGTAACTGCTATTTGGCGTGTGTCTTATCCTGGATGTCTAACCTTCATCGACTTTTCTTTGATTTCTTGCTTTAATTTGTAAATTTTTGCCTGCAAGGAAGTATTCTTGCATGAAGTTTTAGTGGGACTTGTCCTCTGCATAGTCCTCTGTAGATTTTATGGACTGGGTTCAAGTGTTATAGATAACAGTTACTGTAATGTTCTCAGTTTAGATACTATCTTCGTTATAATTTGTAAAGTGTAATAAGCTGTCCTTGCATGACATTTTAGGTAGACTATAAACAAAATCCCCAGTGGAGTTTATGTTCTGTGTGCAGCTGTTACAGATAAAGTAATGTTTTTCTATAGATGCTATCTTTGTTATTGTATTGTTTGGTGGTAAAGTGTCACAGTGTACTGTCAGTGTTAGGGGTGGTGCAGAATACTAATGCCAGACAATGGCAGGTCCATAAGAGTAACTGGTAGACAAGTATACACACAATTTCAAAGTTGTCAAACTTATGTCCATGAATAGTCTTTTTATTCGTGACCGCATCTGAACTGTGAGCAGCGACACCTGTGCTGCAGTACAATGTGAACCAGTCAGAATTGCCCTGAAGAAGGTGACAGACGGTCACCGAAACGTCGGTGAGAATAAAGCAGTGGTTGTGTAAAAAGACTCTCTGTGTAGAAAGAGTCTCTTTATTTTTTTCCAAACTTATTTTCTTCAATGCCTTTTGGTTTAGGCCAACAGCCTACCAGGTCACCCTTACTCTTCTCAATAAGTGTGTTGAGTTCTTTTGCAGAGGTTTTACACCTGAAGCTCCCTCATACTTGGGGCCACCGGCTTTATGTCACCATCCGAAATAAAGGTGGATATATGTCGGTTAGCTGCGGAATGAGTCCACTCTACTATATACAACAGTTCGAGCTGGGAGCTCGTCAGTATCTGTAATGCACAAAAAGTTACCCAAAGCATTGCAGCGTGACCTGAATGACTTGTAAATCCACCTAGAATGTTTTCATCCCAGCCTTAAACACAGGATTATCCTGAGTAAGCCATAATGGGCTAGCTGATGCTTTAGGAGGAAAAACATAATCCTGTTGCAGAGATCAGCCAAATTAAGTCACATCAAATTATTTTCTTTTCTATCTCAGGGATTAGCCACATGTAGTCACATACAGCTATTTCCATTTCCACATTTAAAAAATCTCACAAGATATCAAGAGGTAAACAGAGGGCTAGGAGGAAAACTTGCAAGTCAAGGTTACAGAGTTTCCTCTCTATTTTTGCTAAGTAGTGATGAGAGCCAGCAGGTTGCTTTGAAGTTGCCCGAAGCTCCTGTTCTTGTTATGAACAGGATTACACCATAATGTGGCTAAGTGCTGTTTGGCTTTATGAGAAAAACATTGAAACCTTTAGCAGCGTTTAGTCCCCCTAGGGGAGTTTGGTACTGAAAGGTACAAAATCTGTTTGCTTAACAGTCCATTGACTAACAAGAGCCTAAAATACCTGCTGATGAAAATAAAAACAGTTCAAACTTTTTACGAGAAGTCAGGTGTTTCTGTAGCAGAGTTTACTTCCCTATAGGGAGTTGGGTACTGAAATACACAAGGTTTGATTTCTTTACAGCTCATTGACTAACAAGAGTATAAAATGCCTTGCTGATGAAACTAATAACAGTTGAAACTTTTTATGAGGAAACAATCATCATGTGACAGAGTTTAGTGTTCCCCAGGGACTGATGTACTGAAAGATACAAGTCTGTTTACTTAACAGTTCAGTAACTAACAATGAAATATGGTGCTGATTAGGGCTGGATACCGGTTCGGCTGGACCGGTTTTTACCGGTACAACATCCGAGAGCCGAGTCCAAAAAACCAAAAGTTGTGAACCGTTTTTTTTTTGGACCGGGGGGTGGGCGTGGGTGGGAGGGGATGGCTGAACAATTTCAAGAAATCTATTGTACTTAGAAATCCTACTAGTACTCCGGCCATGGAATGGCAAAATAGCCATGAATCAAACTAAATTAGCCTACAATAATTCATATTCGTCCCTTTGTGTACCTGTCAGCTCAATTTTAGGTCAACATTGACAATGTGCTACGAAAAAACATCAAATTTTGGACCTGTATGATCAAGCCAAAAGGTATCCAGCCCTAGTGCTGATAGTAAAAGAAGAAAAAAAACAGGTCTTTATAAGGGACCCAGGTAATAAAACTATGATGTGATTCCTCTATATTCATCACCTAACAGACTTTTCACCAGGGAACATGTGATTTTATAGCCAAGTTTATAGCACCTTAAGGACCTTGATGCTGAAAAATACAAGACCAACCTTTCTATTGATTATGACTTCATGTATTTTCAGCATGGTTTCTGCCAGAAGCATTTAATATCCAACATTTTATGTTCTGTCTCAAAGGGCTCAAATGGCAATGAAATCTGTGGTCTTTTCAATTGATTTTACACTCTTGAGCCAACTTGATCCCCAAGCCATTCCTCTTGGGGTCGTTCCAACATCTGACAGTTGGAAAAAAGTGTCAAGAGCAATGGGAATAGTTCCTTCAACAACTTCTGGGCATGTGACCTTAGATGTGCAAAATACCTGCAGTGTAAAGTTTGTATTAGCTGTTAGTCTAGGTGGCAGGGAGAAAGTTTAACAATTATACATCATGTAACCTCACTGGTAAACTTAAAAATGGGGAGGTGTTCTAGTATACATGTAGTAATGTCTTTCTTTCTATTTTGCTTTTCTCAAAGCTTTTCTTCCTCCACAAATACATTTTTAGAAAGCAGCCTCAGATGAAAGCATTTGCTACTTTACGATCAGTGAAAGGACTTACAAATGTCAGTAAAATTTGTAGTTTATTTGTTTTCAAGGTTGAGTTCCCCAACATTTTCCCTCTGTCCTTTCTCAACCAAAACATTTTTGAAAGCAGCCGCAGATGAAAGCATTTTCTACTTTACATTCGCTCAGAGCACTTAAAATGTCAGTAAAATTTGTAGTTTACAGAATAATTTGGTCAAGGTTGAGTTCAGTTGATCCCCAACGTTTCCCCTCTGTCTTTGCTCAACCAATACATTGTTGAAAGCAGCTTCAAATTAAAGCGTTCACTAGCTTACGATCGCTGAGAGGACTTAAAATGTCAGTAAAATTTGTAGTTTATAGAATCATGTTTTCAAGGTTGAGTTCATTTGATTCCAACATTTTCCTTCTGTCCTTTTTGAAAGCAGCTTCAAATGAAACCATTCACTACCTTATGATCGCTTAGAGGACTAAAATGTCAGCAAAATTTGTAGTTTATAGAATCATGTTTTCACGGTTGAGTTGATTTGATCCCCAACATTTTCTCCTGCGGCTCGTTTTTGAGTTTCATGACCAGAAGAAAAGGACAAGCTCTTCCAGGGATTGTGCCTCAAATGACTCTGTTTGGCCTTTAATGTTGAACCTGGGATTTGGCTGATGCAGATTCGCTTAGCGGAGGTTTTGGCTTTCAGCGAGGATCAATAAAAGGAACACTCAAGACAAAACGGTCAAAAGGTTGTGCAGAATGGAGGAAATTCTTGTGTCATGTTTCCAGGCGAGGCCGCACTAATGTAGTTTGTTGTTTCTTGGATGATTGTAACAACATTAAACTGGAAGAGTCTGAGGGAAAAGTGTGTGCCTACAGCAATTTTATTTGTGAAGTTGTTTGAAATTAGAGAAATCATGATTTGATTTAGAAATGATAAACCATTGACTTCTTGGATTTTGTTGAACTGGAGGAAGATAAGAGTTTTGAGGGAAAGTCTTGACAACAAACAGTTTCAGGGATTTAGAAAAAAGTCAGACTCAGAATTTCTCCAAGTTGTTTGTTTTCATTTTAAACTCTAGTTGCTCTCTGGCTAGAATATATTCAAGAAAAAGACGATAGATTAGTGGATAAAAAAGTGTAAGTTGCAGAGCAAACAATTCAGACTTTATATGAGTGCATCAAAATTTGAATATATACCTATTACACATTTTAGTACAACAGTTATTTTTATCCATGCCCAATTGTCACTGAAATACCTGTATCCAAGTCAGTGGTGAAGTGTTGGCCCCCAGGGTTGGGTTTATATGGAACTATAGTTTGGCAGGAGCCATTAATCACAGCCAGTGTGTGTTCATTTATGTCACACAGGGAAGACACGGGTGCTGTCTGCCTAATAACAGAACTCAGCCCAAGGGCAGATACATGATGAGTTTTAAAGCTAACAACTTTTCTTTGTAAGCTTGAGAGTTTATCTGTATTGGCAGAAATTATCCAGAAGTAGAGTTGGACTGCAATGTCCAACACGTACATTGTACTGTTTTATACATCAACATATAAACCTTCTAAAGACAGACACATAAAGAATCCTATAATGATTAAACTTCAAAGTTTACCACACTGCAAGACTGATACAGATGATGATGCTCTAATAAAAGCACACTACTGATGGGCTTTTGCATGTTAAGGTCCTGAGATGATCACTGATCAATACATCAATATAGAACGTTCTTGATTTAGACACATCAAAGAAACCTGTTCAAGCAGGGAACCAGCATCAGAGAATACACAACCAGAGCTGATTCAGATGAAAGCCAGCTGATAACAAATCTATGCCAAAGGTTGCATACATGATGATGTCCTGAGTTGACTCTGGTTCGATAAATCAATATAAAAAGTTATGCACAGGAAGAAAATTTGCCCTATAGGGTATGTATGTATCGTAGAACTTTGCAGTTGTATCTGTCAAAATATCTATTGACCTTCTGCATTGCAAGATAGCAGCTTTGCTGTATTGAAGTGGATTACTGGTTATACAATATGGATGACATGCGCTGCAGGGTTGATACGTTTGACAACCATCTTATGTATAAAGGAACAGTGTCCGAGGTCTGATACATAATGAAATGCTGCACTGACAACCATTCTAAATATTGATTTTGAAAATTATTAAGTTTCACACTGGCAGTGATCCAAAAACCATCATTCTGTAACAGCTGTGCTTGTCCGAGTACTGTCCCTGGTGCTGAAAACGGTTATGGTTTATTTCTGGATGAAAATTACTGGAAAACATCAGTCAAATCCGTAGTTGTCTTAGAACTGTCCCTGGCGATGAAAACTTAGTTATGGTGTGATTCTGAATGAAAACTGTCGGAAAACTTCAGTCTTTTCCATTCTGTTGTTGTATTTTGTGCTGTCCCTGGTGCTGAAAAGTGGACTATTGTGTAACTCTGAACAAACTAGTGGAAAACCTCAGTCTTCTTCTATAAAACGCTATGTAAAAACTCATCTGAAGATCCCCCAGCACTGGTCAAGTATGATTTTAAAAGAAGGACCATTGAAGCGGAGCACAACTATCAGTACAAACATTATAGTGGAGAGGAGTAGATATACCATTATGTAGGCTTTGATTTAACTTGTAAAACTTTTGTAACAATAATTGTGTCACTAGTCTTGTCCTATTTCTTAAGACTTTCTTGTCTTAAAAGATTTGTCTTGACATCGAGGTGTTCTACTTACCAGAAATTAAAGGCTTGATAGGTACCAAGGGAGGGATGCTATAACCATTATCTATTGGATAATAGTAGTGGGATAAACTCTGACATAGATGGTGACGGATGGCCTAACTGATGAGTATATATTGCTTTTCATAACAACAAGTTAAGTGTGTACAGTGTTTTGTTTTAGAAGGTTCCTTGTAACTCCTAATACTGCTTTTAGTGCTTGTAAAGAAATTGCCAGTATCTTTCCAAATTCCAACCATCTTTCTTAGCCTTTTTATCTTCTTCAATAACCCTAAGGAAAGATTTGTCTTAGATCTAGGTGTTCTACTTATTTTAGGTTAGTGCCAAGGGAATTGTAGATTAATTTCCTAGCTAGTAGGAGTGTTTTGTTTCTCATAACAAGAAAATAGGAACTTATGTAAACTATATTGGTAAATGACCTGGGTAGATGCACCTTAAATGTAATCCCATTAACAGTACTTTTAGTGCTTGGAAAGAAATTGCCACCATCTTTTGAAATAATTCTAACTCACCTGTTTTTTCCTGGTCTTTCCATACCTCATAAGACATTCCTGACCAGCAATGTCTAAGACTTGAAATATTTGTCTCAGGATCCAGGTGTTCTACTTATTTTGGGTTAAGCACCAGGGGACGGATCATGCAAGCCTTAATGTATTGGATAACAGCAATATGATGACATCCCACATTGGTGCGAATTGTTGTCCTAGCTACCTGTAAGGGTGTTTTTCTTCTCATAATAAGAAAAAGGCAACTTTGTTATTGGTACTGTACCTGGGCAGATCATTAGCACTGCCTTTAATGCTTTGTAAGAACTTGCTAGCATCTTTGGAAATTCTAACTCACCTGACCGGTGTTTTTTCCTGGTCTTTCCATACCTCAGACCTGAAAGATTTGTCTTAGGATGTAGGTGTTCTACTTATTTTGGGTTAAGCACCAAGGGACGGATCATGCAAGCCTTAATGTATTGGATAACAGCAATATGATGAATTCCCCGGTAGATGAGGATGGATGACCCAGTTGATAAGCAGGGGTTAGTCCTCAGAAGAGGAAGGCAACCTGAAAACAGTAACTTGGTTCTGGAGAAAGGAGAATTTCTTGCAGCTAGGCTGTATTTCACTTTGTGCAGACTTTATGCCTGTGGCTTACATGGAACAGTGTGCTAGGCATTCTTGTGATGTGTGTGTGTGTGTGTATTCTTAAATTTAGATTCAATACGCTGTACTGTTGAACTGATGGAACACCATTTTGCATTCACTCAGAAGTTTTGACTGTCAAATTTCTTATTATATCATATTTGAAACCATTTTAGCTTTTGCAACAGCTCACAATCCATCTGAGTCGTATGTTTGCAGCAGCAATTTGATTTCTTTCTTCTTAGATTGAAAACAAAGATTAAGTGAAAAACATGATAGAAACAAAGTATGAGGGCCTAGTGTATGCCTTAGAGCACTCACTATTATGGAGTGAATACAGTCATATTGAAGCTTTCCTCCCTGACCCCTACTTCAATAATGTCCGCTTGCTACATTTTGACATCAAATTGTCTGTGAAACATGAAAATAAATTGATTTGGCCTATGTACAATTTTCAAGTCTCAAGCAACTGAGTTGCCTGTTAATATAAAGTCCATGATGTAGTTGTCTGTTCCACCCTGAACAAAGTCGATGGCCGACTTGATAACACACACGTGCTCACAATATCATCAGGAATGACTCAACAAAAACCACCAGAGACCTACAGCCATATTACAGTCACACCCAAACCATTATGATGTAGTGATTCGTGCCTTTCATGTGATTCTGTGGGGGGATGGATAAGGGAGACATCCTCTGGGGTTGCTGTGTTCTCATAAGGGAGACATCCTCCAGGGTTGCTGTGTTCTCATTCTCTCAGCTGTGAATGCAAGATTTCCCTTGTGATAAGCTGGGAGATTTGCTGTCAGCAGTTTTACTGTCTTTACTGTTTCTGTGGCTCATTTTTGTAAATGGATTGACATACTTTGACTTTCTTGAGTTTAGCACAGTATTGTGAACAAATGGAGTAGTACTAAAGAAGTTACGGGAGTTCTTAGTTGCTTGTTGATGTGTGTCATGGTCTTATACAGCAGTCTTGCTGGCTTACAATGTCACAGGATCAATGACTAGTCTACATATGCAAAGTGGTGTAGTATAGTTTGTGGTTTGTCTGTGTGTGTGTGTGTGTGTGTGTGTGTGTGTGTGTTGTCGAGGATTTGTACCATGATTCACAAACTAAGAATAGAGGCTGCCATTCTTTCAATGTGCTGTCTATACAATTATATTATATATTAGACATCAAGGTGTAACATTACATAATACAAAATTAAACAAGCAGCTGGATAAAGTATCTAACTGAGCCTACAAATTCAGATGGTCCAGATAGCATCAACTGTCTTTATCGGTGGCCGAGAAGTAATTTTTGTGTACTGCATTGGATTACCTTACATGTCCACGCCCCACTAGCCTTCTAAGTGGTTATACACATGCAATAGGGCATGTTATTATACACATGAAATAAGGCATGTTATTCCTGTTTCTGACTGGAAACGAGACCTCTGACCTTCTTTGCAGTCTGAAGGACATGCTCCAAATAAGCTGTGCCCCGACCATAAAGTAGTTCTAACCAGGAGCTAAGAGACGGATCTGGATCAGGACTGGGCATTAATTCATCTCAGTTGCTCTGTTGGAAGGCTGGGTTTGAGCATGAGATATTTGCTCTAAATACCGGGTGAAGTCCTAGGAAAAATGGCTACCTGGCAGACCCTAGCAAAAACTTCCCAACCCTAGCTTTTTGGGAGGGAGGGCAATTTGTGATCTGACATTTGGGTGATGAGAACGTTGTAGAATCATTTTTCAACATATTCTGATGTCTTTTTTCTGTTGCAGTAGAAAATTGTCTTTGTACATCTGTTAACATGCATGTGTGTATAGTAGCAAGAATGACATGCATGTATGACACACAAAGTGTAGTCAAACAATAACACTGTGGTTGAAAAGTCCACTTTTTTTAAATCTCTATTTTGTAATGTCAATTCCTCAAGTCAATTACTGTAAATAGTGTTTGAGAAATGTGTTCTAGATACATGTAAAATGGAACACTGACTGTAGAACTATAGCCTAGAGAAATGTACCAGCTTGACACATGTGCTCTAGATTATCTGGACTGGAACAGTATATCTTGTTGAGTCATCTGTCATTTCATGTAAAGCTACATGTAACACAACCCAGCTATGCAGGCACATGGCAGCAACTGGTTATGGTACATGTCATGTCTTCTTGCATCCCCATGTACAATGTGTATATGTGTGCCTTACCTTAGTCCTTTTTCATTAGGATAATGTGGAAGCTATGTCTTAGGAAACATTTTGCATAATAGAAAAAGAAGAATTGGGTTTTGCTCCAACATTTATCTAGTAAGAATCGTGACTCACTAAATGTTTGACCACTTCTTTGCTACAATGATACAGCTGCTCAGTACACTTTGAAGAGTTGTCAAGATTTGTATAATCCTAAATCATTGTTCCATAATGTTGCATGTATGTGCCCAGACCATTGATGAACTTAAATGTAAGCATTTTGCTCATTTTGTTCCAATGTATTGACCAGATTTTTTTCTCTTCCATGTGCTGCTTTTCTGCTGTTGCTGTTGCTTACACCACATCTACAGGTATGTTACATTATCATTTAAAGAAATGTATGAAAGTAATAGCAGATAGGAGACCTAAGTTAACGCATTCCTGTCTTGTACTCAGTTAAGAGAAAGGGAATGCAACTCCTGGAAGGGACAGTATATCCCCAATAGTATGGTATAACACCATATGACTCTACTACTACTACAACTACTACTACTACTCCAACAACTACTACTACAGTAGAAGTCAGTTAATTGCACAAAAGATAATTGCACACTTCTATTAATTGCATCGAATCCCAAAGTCAGGCAGTGAATTGGTCCAACTGAATAACTTTGCTTTGTTGCACCATCCTGATAATTGCACACATTGTGCTGGCAAATGGGGAGTGCAATTGAACGGCTTCTACTGAACAACTACCTCCCTACCTATTCCCTTGACCTCCAGGTCGTTGGGGGGATAAGGTAGCCATGAAGATCGAGAGTTGCCTCCAGGTTCGTCTCTCCCTAGCCAGGGTTAGTCTCTCCTGTAGGCTGAGGGCCGTCCAGTCAGTGATGTTGTACAACTACCAGCAGTATATAGCACTGTCCCTGGTGCTGAAACCATGCTTACTGTGATTTTACACTAAAATCACCGGAATGCTGCAGTCCTGTACAAAAAAAAAGGACCACTTAAAGCCTGGTCTGAATATGACAAACACCTACATGTATTATGGATAAGCTAAGCTTAACTAACCAACTCTACAAATAAGTTGGGACCTACACCTACATATAGTATGGATAAACTAAGCTTTAACTAACTAACACTATAAATAAGTTGGGACTTACACGTACATGTATACTAGGTTGAGCATGTAGCACTAGTCAGGATTTGCAACCTTAAAGTTCCCAGTGAACTTAAAATTACAGACACCCCAAAGTGTTAGAGGTTTGTGCTGGATGGTGCTTCCTTGGCCTTGATTATTGTCAGACCTGTTGTCAAAGTTTTGGTAACTGTTAGAAAAAGTGCAAGAAAAAGGAGCACACAAGTGTAAGCTGTACAAGTCTCCAATGACTTCAAATGAAGTGGTATTTCAAACCCCAAAATTGCTAATAGCTGCAGACTTTCCTCTTGCCTAGGACACATCTGTTGGCTTGATAACTATTATCTTTGTCTCCAAAGTTTTGTTAAACGATACAGCAAAGTTTTAGTATGGCAGAAGGTCGCACAGCTGTCAGCTTTGCACTTTTCTAGATTGTTTCTAGTATCCAGTAGTAATGGATTCAGTTGAAGAAGTGGTGTTTGAAAGGTCGTTAGTATAATATTATGCCTTTTGTTTCCTGCCATCTTTGAAGTTAGACTCACTTAAGGAAAAGCATTAAGGGTGGTGGAGAAGGCCACAACTATCAGCTGTGCCCTTTCATCTTTCAGCTTCTGTCTTCCCAGGTGACGCTTTCAACTGATAAGATTCAATCCCAAAATTGCTTGTAAGAGCTGTATTAATGGATTGAAAAAGTTTGGACAAAGTTTTAGATTAATGGAGAAGGCTACACATCTGTCAGCTGTGCCCTTTTGCTCTTATTTGCAAAATCTCAAATCTGAAACAATTCAACACCTTTTTACACACATTACAACTGAAGGCCAAAAGTTTTCTCTTGCCGTAATGGCTACAAGTTCACTGTTCGGGCAGATTTGTTTGAAGTTAAAACCTGACAGAAAAGGTCACACATTTGTCAGATGAGACCTTCTGTCCACCTCTGTACTTATCGTCACATCAGATGTAGTACAGTGGCTACAGAATAGGTCTGGGTGTGCCAATAACAATCTTTCATCAGGAAATTTACTGCATTCACCATAGGAGTTGGCCCTAGGAGAGATCCCGATCGCAATCTGTACTAGTAGAATCGCCGATTCTCCTAGGAGAGATCCCTAGGACCAGCTCCGATCGCTATCTCTCCTAGGAGAATCGGCGACTCTACTGGATCGTGATATCTACTGTGACATATATAAGCCTGTGTTGGTTTTTGTCTTATTCTCTGGGATGAATCATTGGTTTGCCTTTTGGGTCTTGCTTTTGCAATAACAATGTTTCATGGGAATTTTTTTTACAACATTCACTGTAGACATGCTTTTATGTTAGGATCTATGGTCTAGGTAGGCCTGTACCATTTTTTTGTTACTCTCTTGGATTATTGTATCATTGGTTTGGGTCTGGGTGTGGCAATAACAATGTTTCATGGGGAGTTTTACAGCATTCACCATTGACAATGTCATGCCTTTTATGTTTGCACCAATGATGTATGCAGGTCTGTGTTGGTTTTTGTCTTGTTCTCTGGGGTCCATAATCAGTTTTGGTCTAGGTGTGGAGATAACTATGTTTCAAATAGAATTCCTTGGTCATAATAATCAGTGCTATTTTATTTATGTGTAACTGTTCTATTGTTGGATTTTTAATTTGTTTTAGCATTTGCCATTTCCTCATTTTTGTCAAGCTTTTTGATCTGTATTATACAGTGTCAGTTTTCCCTATCAATTAATGAATTAGTTTTTGCTAAGCGTTCATTCTAGACATTTCTACAGAATCCACTTAGGCATGATGATGACAGTGTTCTAGTCCCAGTCTTTTAAATTTGTGTTACACAGTAGCAGATTTCCCTATCAATCAACGAATAAACAAAGAGGTCAACCAAGAAGGCAATGATACACTGCTGAATCATGTGAACATTGAAGTGGCTGTGCACATTTGTGCAATCAAGTGCTCTTAAAGCTTCATCCTATCCGTGACACACATAGATCATGTCAGCTTGCGTGTGCAGAATTGACCATAAACCCATTTCCACTGAACCCAGGGTTAAGTACGTACATCAGGAAGGTCCAGGCTGGAAAATTGCCTTTTTGTAATAATCTACTTCATGTATATACTGTTTAGTGTTACTTGTCGTAATCAAAGATAGAATATATGTCATAGTGTAGATGTGTCAAAGATAGAGCATGTGTCATAGATGTGTCACTTGTATGTATCTACATTGTAGTCATCTTTTTGGACAAATCTAATTGAGTATAGTATGCCATACTATGTGTATTTCAAGACGTAATACAATGCATAGATCATTCTCAATTGTGTACAATAAATTGACAGTAAACCCATTTCCACTGATCCCAGGGATATAGGCAGTGCATTAGGAAGACCCGGGGATGAAAATTGCCTTTTTGCCATGTTCCGACGAATTGCTACAAAGTGGCTTTGGTGCTGTAAATTACCCTGTAAAATGGGAGGCAGAGCAGAGTGCAATTGACCCAGTTTAGGTCTATCAGTGAAATTGGTTTTAACCCTTGGCTGTGTTTGTCATAAATCATTGTTCAGGGGTTGAAATGCTTGTTTCTGGAGCTGACTGTGCCATATGAATTTTACCTTGAATTTTTTTCTTTCACTCCATGGAATCCAGTCAAATTTAACTTTTCTCTCAGTTATCATTTTCCTCTTTGTTCTTTTGAAAATTTATTTCTTTTAAATGTCCAAGACCATTTTTATGATAGCAAAAATACTGATGTTAAAACTGATCTACTGATCGAGTGTGATTGAGCTAAGAAATTGACTTGATTTAGCCTTGAAAGTAAATGTTATGTCTAGCTCAGTTGACAGGAAATTATTTCACTGATGAAAATATAACATCAACAGACTGAAGTAGGCATTTTGCAAACTAAGATCTACGGCAGAAAAACAGCTCAATTTGTTTTTTCTTCCAATTACAATGAAATTATTATCATGTTTGGATACTTATCAAGCCTAGTTTGTGCTGTGATAAGGCAAAGCACTCTACAAATAATGGCTTTGACTGTTTCAAAAACTTTTAGTAACATTGTGCAAAATAGGATTTATGGCAGAAAAACAGTTCAACTTGTTTTTTCTTCCAATTACAATGAAAGGATTACCTTGTTTGGATACTCATAAAGCTTAGTTTGTGCTGAGATATGGCAAAGCACTCTACAAATAATGGCTTTGACTGTTTCAGAAACTTTTAGTAACATTATGCAAAATAGGATATATGGCAGAAAAACAGTTCAATTTGTTTTTTCTTCCAATTACAATGAAAGGATTACCCTGTTTGGATACTGATCAAGCTCAGTTTGTTCTGAGATACTGTAACTGTGAAAGGCAAAGCACTCTACAAATAATGGTTTGGACGTTTCAAAAACTTTTAGTAGCATTGTGCAAAATAGGATCTATGGCAGAAAAACATTTCAATTTATTTTTTCTTCTAATTACAATGAAAGGATTACCTTGTTTGGATACTGATCAAGCCTAGTTTGTGCTGAGATACTGTAAGGCAAAGCACTCTACAAATAATGGTTTGGAACGTTTCAGAAACTTTAAGTGACAGCGCAGAATTGCACGCCAAATAGCAGTTACTCAAGCTACTAGATATGATTTTGGTATACCTTATTACCTCGATGTCTAAACTTCATTGACATATTACAGAATTTGTTCTTTTCTAGTTGTTAAAGTAACAAGAAGAAGTGGCTGGCATCAGATCGATAACTTCTCCCACATCCTTGGCTCTGCCTGATGTCCCATTGATTTTCCTGCATAGTTTGTGCTAAAACACTCTGGAAGAAACGGTTTTGAACGTTTCAAAAACTTTTCTTGTAGAATGGGTTCTTCTCCTTTGGAAAAAGTGACTAAAACAATCGGCTGTCACCAGATCTATAACTTTTCCCACATCCTTGGCGTTGCCTGATGTCCCATTGATTCCCCTGCAGTAATTGTGCCCCTGAAACAGACACTGTACATAATGGAGCTCCCCATAGAGGAGTCTAATAGTTCTTGGGGAATTCTGCAGATGTAGGAACAACCAGACATCTTTTGGGCAATCTAAACCATGTCCAATTAATTCAGAACCTCCATTTTACAATCCCCAAGCTTTAGTGAGAGAGGCAAGAGGGACACAATACAAAGGAACTGCACTCGTTTATTCGCTCTGGAATTGGAAAAAACAATCCTGAACTTGAACATCAATAAAAAGAGAGTCTGGGTCTTTCAGCCATCCACCTTCACACCTTTCTCCTGCTGTATTTTTACTTTAAGTCGTCTTGGAACCAAGGGGATAGATTGGAGTAGCATAAAACTGAACACCTTGTGGACAAAACTTGATTGTGTTTCATGGGGATAGTCAGAAGAATAACTACATCTTCAGGGGAAATTGAACTGTGTCTAATCAATTCCAGATCCAGACTGAAATAGATTCATGCAAGCAACTTCATGCCACACCAATTTGATTCGTTTCAACTCAAATTTAAAGCACTGAAATTAAAAACATAAAACTGAACTAAAAGAGTTTGAAGGGAATGTCTGTACCTTGGTACACATAGACAGTTTGGAGGAGTAAAGATAGCCAGCTTCAAGTTTTCCTTCTTGCGTATTCATCTTTGCCTCTTACTGACTTTTCGCTGTGAGATGTCTGACAACCAGAATGATTGATTCATGTGGTCTAATTGAACCCCTGCAGAGGAAAGGAAACTCATAGTTCCTTCAGAATGCAGGCCCTTCAGATGTGTGAAATAATGATGCTGTAGGAGTTACCAGTAGACATCTTGGAGACAAGAGGGAGTCAGAAGTTTGTCCAATTAATTTGGATCCAGGCAGACGGCCCAAGGCTTGGTCTAATGACTCCATGAGGAGAATATGGCTCAATGGAAACTTTTCAAATTTTTGCTGTTGTAGCGGAGGTTGTTACTTGCGTGATTGCACTTGCCTTAGCAGTGGTAACTTGCGTTATGCTATGTGTGGCAGACGAAGTAGTTGCTGGTAGCATCTTAGCTGCTTCAGTAGAAGAACTTTGAGTCATCTTAGTTGTTGTGGCAGGCGTAGTTGATTTTCTCTATGATCTTAGATGTTGTACTTGTAGGTGCAGATGTCTGAGTCGTTTTAGGCATTTAGCAAAAAGTTCACATTTTTTAAATAGTCTTTTATGTTATGTTCAGGATGTGGAAAGTTGAACTGAATGTGGAAGATGGGTTTTGGATATGCTTATATTATATTATACAGACATTGGTGTGTTGAAAGTAGACATCCTGG
Organism: Branchiostoma floridae x Branchiostoma belcheri; assembly: GCA_019207045.1. Classification (NCBI taxonomy): domain Eukaryota; kingdom Metazoa; phylum Chordata; class Leptocardii; order Amphioxiformes; family Branchiostomatidae; genus Branchiostoma; species Branchiostoma floridae x Branchiostoma belcheri. Next base: position 360,573 of record CM033041.1, on the reverse strand, counting down.
CATTGAAGTTCTTACCTGTACAATGCAATGGAGTCTCATTAAAGACATTTTTGATAAGAAAGAAAAAACATAGTGCAGGGACTTTAAATCTCAACTAACTGTGGGGGAACATCTTTGGAAATGCTTACTCCTCAGTGCTTCTACTTTACTGACACTGACATTGATGGCTCCAATGGATATCTGAAGTGATACCATTGGAAAATACCAGTGAATGGTCTCTCCTATGTAATCAAATCCATAAAATTAAGAACTAACTTAGATAATATCTGGTAATGCTGTAACTGTTGCAAGTTACAACTTAAGTTTGTTTTCTTGCTTGTCCAGAAAATGATATAATGATGGCATGGAAGTAATCTGTTTGATTGGTTGGCACTTTCACTGGTTCGTCCAATCCATCAAAGTTAACAGAAGGTGGATCATATCGACCAATGGGGTTGTTAGTTACAACTGATGGAGCAAGAAATGAGGCTAAGCGCCTCTTCGCGGCCCGTCAGGACTACAATATGTCTCCATAAGCAGTTTCCACTGTCTTCAAGATGGGAATGCAAATCTATGGGGAAAGGATGCAACATAATTTTAGTAGCAAATGGGTTGAGGTCTTTCAATTTTGGTCCTTTTTGGTAAAATGTTATGTTACAAATGTGTACATGTGGACCTATCAGCTAATTGGTCTGTTCCTGAAACAGAACTCTAAGTCTTCTTGCGAAAAGTAACAGCAGAATTCTACACACAATTGATCACATTCTTTACATGTAATTTTACCAAGAAATCAAGACTGTCTTGTTAAAGATGGCTGACGGGAGTGCATCTTCTAGTTGTGTAGTTTTCCTGTAAAGTTCCTTGTGTGGAAACTTACCGGCTTGATTTTGCACAGAAACAGCTTCTATATGTTAATTCTCATAGAGGAAACCATTATGCTGTAATGAAGATTACTCTCTTTAAAGTGCAATTTCATGTTGAATGTGTAGAATTCTTTTCCTTGCATTGAAAAACTTTAATTTGTACGCTTACAGTTACACAATTGCTTCCTTGGAAATACCTTATTTGTGTTAATCCTCTAAAGAGGGAACTGTTTAAGCATGATGCCTTGATGAAAATTGCTTTTCCTGAGTGCATTTTAGTTGTGTTAACTTCTATCCCTTGTGTCACTCTTAGTGTTGTACAATAATTGCTTCCTTGGAAAGCATTAAGTTACTCTAAAAGTTTCTTAATCCTTTAAAGAGGAATCCATGCTGCCTTGATGAAAATTGCATTTCTTGAGTACATTTTAGTTGTGTTCCCTTGTGTCACCCTTAATGTTGCACAATAATTGCTTCCTTTGAAAGAGCGAACAATAGTTAAAAGGTTTGTTAAGCCTTTAAAAGAGGAATCCACGTTGCTTTCATGAAAGTTGCTCTTTCAAAATACATATACATTTTAGTTTGGTAAACTTTCTCTCTGTGTACTGAAAACCTTAGTTTGTACTGAGTGAAGTATGTTACTCTTCTTAAGAGAAGAGCATGTTACCTTGATGACAATTGCTCTCTCTGATGATACATGATGATTCCTCTATGTTTCCTGAACCCATAATTATGCTCCGTAACTGCCTCCTTGATGTTGTAAATTCCCTGGCTCAGGACCTGATGTACCTTCCTAACCAAAAGGGATGGAAAACCTTTCAGGGCCAAATTACTGAACTCTTGAAACAAAGCCAACATGCCAACGGTCTATACATCAGTTCTCCCTATGGACAGCATGTCCAGTTGGCCACTTTTTTTAGGCATCTGTTCAGGCAAAACTTATTTTGAACTTTTTGCTGTGAATTTTCAAAGGCAAAAACTGAAACCACTAACTTCAACATGCCAATGGTCTATATATCAGTTCTCCCAACGGATATGTATGTTTAGCCGGACAGTTTCTCTGGACATACTTTAAAACCAGCTTCTTTTGAGCTTTTCTATGGGACTTTTTAAAGGCAGGTCCTGGACCTTAGCTTCTCATTGGAGTATGTTAGACTTTGTTTTCTCAAAGTGTCAGTCTGAGAGTTTAGGACTGAATCAGATACTTGGTCTTCCTCTTCCTTATCTTTCAAGACATGTAATTTCACTGCTTGGTGGGTTCAGTTACATCAAGGATGTTTCATTGACCTTGGAGCTTTGATAAAAACCTCTTTAGTTACACTGTAGGCAGTAGAAGTAACCAAACTATCATATAGCAGTAAAGAATGTTTTGATTACGTGAAAGGTGTTGAAGTTCCAGAACCAGATTTTGTTGTAGCCTAAACTGCCGATCAAGCATTGAAATTCAGTCAGGCACCTCTTTTCCTTGTCCATAGATCTGTGGCATCTTCCCTGACATGTAATTTTGCTGGTTTGGGCGGGCAGGTAATCTTGGAGGGTTGGGTTGTGCTGGCTGCTGTGGAAGTAATTGAAGTGTAACATTGCAGGCAGGAAGGTTTTGATTACATCAGAGAATTTTTACACCGTCGAAGGACGATTGTTTCTGCGTCGTGGTGATTACTTCACTTTCTGTAGGCCATGCCAATAGGATATGTTGGTTCACAACCTTTTTTGTTTAATTTCTCCCCCCCCCCCCCCAAAAAGAAATTCTCAATAGTGTTGGAACCTGCCTGAAGGATTCCTGTTGATAAATTGTCATCCTTTGAACATTTAGCTGGACAAGCTAGGAATAGACGGCTGTGGACTGCTAGAATTAAGAAGATAAAATGATTCTATATATAGTTTATATTCATGTAGCATAAGGCCAAGGGTAAAACATACAGTGGCATATAGTGTTGGAACTGAAAAGGTATTGCAGGAATTGAGAAGCAGTTTTGATGCAATGCAAAATGTTTCTTGGTGTGTGATATTATTGGTGTTGGATTTTGCTTTTCTGTTTTGAATTTAACTTTTCAAAGTTTGGAATATTTTGGTGCATCGATGCAAGATAATTCTTAGAAGCCTTAGACAGCGTTTTCCCCTGATATCCTCCCTGGCACATCATATTATAACTACAACCAATGGACTCAATTGCTATGTCCCAAATGTGATTTCCTGGCATTAAATTTTCATACCATAAAATGGAGAATGCCAACTTTGATGTATCATTTAATAGAATTTGATTATATAGCAAAATTAGAAAAATGACAGCCCCGTATCAATATTTGATGATTTAATGACAAGAGAAATCAAGAGTTATGTGATAAAAATTATGTGAAAATTTTCATATTTGAATGGCGTCTATTTTTGTTTATAATCTAGATCTACACCAAATGGAAATAGATTTTAGCTAAGTCAACAATAAACTTATAAAGCTATTGAATAATTCATACTAAAATTAATCTCCATTATCACAAATTAATCTTATTATAGTTGCTTCAGTTTGAATAATTAGATTTTGGATTGACAAAAAGATTTAGACTGCCATGCTGCCTCAAAAAGGTAAATATGATTAAATGATGAAATTGTAAAAAATATAATATACATGTTGTAGAATATCGTGTGATTGAAAATGAACCTATATATTAAATGTATTCCTGAAATTTTATGTTGCTATGCTTTAACAAATACATGTATTAGAAGGTGAACTTCTAACAGGACACAATGCATACTATGATATAAAGCTTTACTACTGGTTGATGTCATATGTCAAACTATACCGTATACTGTAAACCATAAATACTTCATTTTTTATGGGCGCCATATTCTAGTGCTTACAAATCTAGACTTATGAAACGGTTAGAAATAAACGACATCCAATAGTCATAGTAAAACATTCTATTTCCACCCCTGTAAATTGAACTTGCTGCTTCCAGCACATGTGATCCATAAACTCGAGTGTTGCCTGACCTAAGCCAGCTGTAAAGCAGACACACATGTCACACCCTGACTGTAAATCGTGTCCTTGCCTCGGTCAAACCTGCCCAGAATGCTGTGAGGAAATTGCTCGTTTTCACCACTCACATAAAAGACACAGCATCGCACATCCCCATGCTGAAGGTGGATTTGACAGGAGTCCCTGCTATCAAGCATTGCCTGAATAAATGGCTGCTGGGTGACATTTTGGGGCCGCTCAGAAAATTGCCCAATCACAAAATTCCGCTCGAGCAACCTTTGATAAATTCTGTGGATAGCTTCCCTGGGTGTGCATCAATTGCTGCATATCCAGGTTCTGCTGTGCATGGGAATGGTTTTGCACTGTGCTTAGTAAGGGAGGGAGTATATTGGTATCTGGTAATATGGAACAATGTGTTTTGGGGACCTGTCCCTAGTACTATACATGCGGCTGTTGTTGTTGTTGTTGTTGTTGTTGTTGTGTCTCTCAGAATGGATTCTAAAAATTGTTTTAGCCCAGTGGCCTGTTCAAAACAGACAAAATGCTGTGGATGGGTTGCCTGGGTGTGCATCTATTGCAATGGTGGCTGCATATGGAGGTTATGCTGTGCATAGGAATGACTTGTGCTGTAAGGTTTAGTATGGAAGGGGTATCTGGTATATATTTGGAAGGATGCATATTTGGGATTTGTATCTGGTGCTACACATGGTGTTATTGTCGTTGATGCAATGGGAATGACTTCTGCTGTGAGATTTGTTATTGATTGATTGAATAATGGTATATACTCAGTCTGGTATTTGGTATATATGAACAATGTGTTCTGTGGATCTGTCCCTGGCGCTGGATATGCGGCGACTGTTGTTGTTGTTGTTGTTGTGTCTCTTATAGAATGGATTCAAACAATTGTTTTTAATTTCAAGGCCTTTTAAAAACTTCCAATTTGGCAATATGTGGTTCCATAGTGAGTGGCTAGATAACGAATAATGAATTAATTAATAAAATGAAATCTTAGATTTCTTTAACATCCTTTCATTTCTATTAAGAATTTCATAAAGCCAGTAAATAATAGGATAAAAAGCTGGATGCCTATAGCTGCAGTGTGCAGTAGACCCAGTCAGTATTGCCCTGGGGAAGGTGCCAGATGGTTACGTACATGTTGGCTAGTAATTCAATCTCTTATTATGTTCAAAGACCTTTGTGATCTGTTAGGTTCATTTGTTATTTTCCCCGCCACATGTTCATGATGTTGACCTTGGAAGGAGGCTTACTAATCTTGTCAGCTCCTTAATGTGTTATTGATTTTTATCTCTCAAGAACATGCCCAATCCTTCCATATCGCTGATCTTACAAGTAATTCATTGGCAATCGATCCCTATAGTCTTGTTCAGTCAGGTCTCATATCAGGTTCTTGTGCTGATTTGATGAAGTTGATTCACAGCAGTACAATAATAGAAAAAGCCACAGCACATGCCCAATCCTTCCATATCGCTGATCTTACAAGTAATTCATTGGCAATCAATCCCTATGCCTTGTTCAGTGAGCTCTCATATCAATATGTACAATAGTAGAAAAAGCCACAGCACCACTTAAATTTCATGCTTGTCCAATATTCCTTTGGCATCAAGGGTTAGAATTCATCCAATGGTCTTTATAAAGAGGCTGCCATTTTGCCAATATTCCTTTAGAAAAAAAAGGTTAGCGTCTAACCAATGGATCCTCTTTATAAAGAGGCTGTTGTTGTTGTTGTTGTGAAACAGTGTAAGAAGCCATGCAAATGTTCACAAACCCTTTCAATAGACTGATTTTACAAGTGATTCATCAAAAATCGATTCTGTTTCTTGCTCAGTGAGTTGCTGTATAGTTCAGTTATCTATGTTGACAAAGGTGGCACAAAGCGATACAACTAGAAAAGGCTGCAGCACTATAAATTAGTATAATTTCATGGCTGTCATGTACTTATGAGTGATTTGTGAGAAATCTATTCCTGTTTCTTGTCCAGTGAGTTAGTATAAAGGTCAGTTATCAGTGTCAACAAAAGGGTCACAAAACTTAACAGTGTGCAGGACTTTAATTTCATGCCTCTCAGATATCCCTCATTGGTAAAGATAAGACAGATGGTCATAATCCATACCATAAGTACAGACCCAGCTTACAATTATTATAGCACAAAAGGGTTAAGATTGAAGTGTATGTAATATAGCACCCGACATATAGCACATTAAACTTTCTGATACTAATTTGCTTATTCGGTCACTGACTGGGATGTTTGACTTTCATGATTTCCTGTCTTTAGAAGTGGTAATGCCTCTCCCACAGTCGGACGAGCCCTTTTCTCTCTAATCTTACCCTTGGGGCGCCGAGCAAAGTCTTAACAAAGCCAAGACGTCTTCACCCGTTCACAAGACGTCTTCACAGTTCACAGTGCTGATTGTGGTGAAAAGGTGGAAGCTGGTGATGAATTCTCTGTGATCACAGTTCTGTCATGTGATGTATAAAGGCCTGTCTGGGATTTGTTTAATGTGACTCTGACTTCAGGAGATTTTCTATCAGTTAAAGTTTGACTAAAGAATTGTTTTTAGATGGCAAGAGAGTTCAATAAAAAGTTGGATTTAGACACGCAAGGATGAAATGCAAATTTCTGACAACAGATCAAGTTCTTTGTTGTATGGCCAAAAGTAATTTACCTCCTCACATGTTCTTAGTTTTTCTGCCACCCGCCTTCAAGGCAATAATGACTGCTCTTACTTCCCAATGCTAGAGCAAGAACAGTTTGGAGATCATGGTATTTTCTGTCAAGCTGGTGGTTCTTAAAAAGGGTATACAAATGTACATGTGTGATCTAAAAAAATAAGATGCAAGATGGATTCTACGTTCTGTTATCATTTTGTACACACCAGTATGATCCTATCTTTCTTCACTTCTGGAAACAACTCACAAAGGTAGACACTTTTCCCTCTACCTATTTCTTTTGATATTGCAATCCAGCATGAATTTTATTGGGACTCGAAAACCAAGAAATCAAATTGGCAAGGCCTTCAAACCAGTTTCTACAGTGATGCCAAGACGACATTGCCTTTCTCCACTGTCACAGTGATGTGTGAATCCCCCTGCTTGTGCAGTACATGACTTATCTCTCTCAGATTCTACGTTCTGTTATTTTGGAGATGTCCTTTGTATCTCTCCTTCTGGTTGGTCATTTCGAGTGACATCCATCACAATTCATTTCTGGGGAAACTGAAACCAACAAATAGAATTGGCGAGGCCTTCAAACCAGTTTCTGCAGTGATGCCAAGACGACATTCCTTCCCCAGCTGTCACAATGATGTGTGAATCCCCCTGCTTGTGCAGTACATGATTTATCACTCTCAGCACCAGTTTTGACAGCCCGTTGTGTGAAAGCTTTCTGGGGATTTGTGTTACCTACATTATGAGCAATCATTGTCATCCTTCCTGGTGCGTTTGGTAATGGCTTTGTGCCTTGTGGACATATTATCTTCCTACTGTGGGGAGAGTTGACATGAAATTTGCTTCTCATCAGTTACAAGTGTGCCAAGTTATCTGTAAATTTTAAAGCTTTTCTGGGATTTGGGTCACATTGTCATCTGCAGTTTCTGGGACTTGAAGTGTGTTGTCGTGAAGTTGAAGATGACAGCAAAATTTGCAGGTTTCATTGGAATTTGGTGTAAAGTCTTCCTGGTCACATCATTCTCTGATGCAATTCTACAAAAAAAGATGATTGATTCTTGTCGCATTGTCAGCAGCAGTTTCTGGAACTTGAAGTGTGCTGCAAGTTGTGTTGTCGTGAAGTTGAAGATCACAACAAAATTTGAAGCTTTTCTTGGATTTAAGTTGTAAAAATGCCTCCCCTGTATTCTCTAAAGTACAATTCTACCAGAAAGATGACTGAGAAAGAGAAATTGCCACAGATTTGTCTAAATCTTCAGACAATATTAGCTAAACATCCATGGATAAATTATGCCAGTGGGAACAGTATGATGTATGACACAATCAAATTTACAACTTTGACTTATAAAGAAATCAGATCCAACTTTCAGTGCTTCCTTTAGTGATGCATTTTTGTCTTGTGACTGAAAAAGACAAATTGCCACAAATCTTCTGTGTATAACATCGAAACATCCACGGATAAGTTATGGCCAGCGGGAAAAGGATGATGTGAAATTTACAGATTTGACATATGAAACAATCAGATCCAACTGTTCCTGGTTCTGTCTTTTTGTCCTGTGGGAAGATCAGCAAACTATTGCTGCAGGAAAGGTAATATATAGATTTCATATTTGCTTGTCAGGAGATTTGAAAAGTTATGAGAAAAGACTTTTCTGGGATTTCGGCTGTAAAAACACTTTTAAGTCTCCCCTTTGCAAGTGTGTTGGAAGCAAACTTACCTTGATAAAGAATGAAATGCCCTTGACATTTTTTTAAGGGTAGGCATCTGTAAACGTTACAGGACCTGATTTCTTGTCTAAATTTCAGACAGTTACATATGACAAATGATACACGTCCGAATACGGCTTGAATGATAATCTTTCTCAAGTAAAATAGTAAAACATAAGGCCTCTGAGTGCTCGCTTTGAAGTTTGCATACCTACAGCCATGGTAGTAAAGTTTCAAAACTTCTAACAGAGAAAATATTGCTTTTTCAATTGGAACTAAATATATAGTTTATCCTGGATTTGTTATATTGTAGCCAAGTCATAAGTCAAGCCTTTTTCTTCACAATCTATGTTGTGATGAAAGTTTGAAACTTCAGTTAGAGAGAAAATATTGCTATTTTGATTGTACCTAATATTTATGTGCGCAGAAAGCAGCGGTGAGCACATCTTGGGATTTGGGTTGTAACAAATTCCCCCAATATCATCTTCCTGTGTGGGTTTGTGAAGAAGTACCACACAAACAGACCCTGTCAGGAAAGCCTCCTCAATATGCACCAAATAAGTGTCCTCCGAGAATTAACAACCCATAGGAATATTTCTGACATACGGTACTTAAAATTGATGGCCTTCGAGGATTTGTTGTATAATAGCGGAGTTATAAGTCAGATTTAAATGAGTCTGCCGCCTTTGGGGACTATAGGGGAGTATCAGCAACATAGGGTATCATTTGTCGTTCCTGTACCTTACAATGTTGAGGATTTGCAAGGTTTAGGGTGAAAAATGTGGCAATTTTCTTCCAGAAGTAGTTTCCTGGGGCTTGCTTCTTATGATGTATGCCTTGTAGAACTTTTGTGTAAACTTATAATTGGTTTTCCCAGTATCAGGAACAAGAAGTATGCAGCCTAACTTTCTCAAACTTACTTTTGTCTCGTCAATAAATGTTGTAACCGGAGACTTGAAAACTCGGTTGTCCCCAAAATATTGTTTATGTGCCCTTTGATCAGTATTGACCATAGTAAAATCCTAATTGATATCAGCCCTACAGCATCGACTGTGGCTAAACAGTCCTATACGAGAATGACAGTCTCTGCCACACAGGGCACATCTGTAAGCTGACTCAGGTCTGTTGCAGAGTTTTTTTTCCGCTTTTCTTCTCCCCTGCGCATCAGATAGTTTCTCCCTGTTTTGTCATACTTAATACAAATTCAGATTCTGCAGCGCCGAGTTGTCAAACTCTATTCCAATCTCATCCCAGACAAATTACATTTCCTATCCTTCGTCTGATGACTTTTTCCGCCGCGGGAGTCATCCAAATGTTGTAACCAGAGATTTGAAAACCCGGTTGACTCCAAAATGCTGTTTATGTGTAATTTGGTCAATATGGACCATGGTAATATCCTAATTGATATCAGCCCTACAGCATCAACTGTGGCTAAACAGTTCAATCTATACAAGGATGACAGTCTCTGCCACACAGGGCACATCTGTAAGCTGACTCAGGTCTGTTGCAGAGTTTTTTTTCCGCTTTTCTTCTCCCCTGCGCATCAGATAGTTTCTCCCTGTTTTGTCATACTTAATACAAATCCAGATTCTGCAGCGCTGAGTTGTCAAACTCTATTGCAATCTCATTCCAGACAAATTACATTTCCTATCCTCCATCTGATGACTTTTTCCGCCGCGGGAATCATCCAAATGTTGTAACCGGAGAATTGAAAGCTTGGAAATCTGACGGCTTGGCACATTTGTGGGTTTATAATTGCGGCGCCGTCGCTGCTATTTTGGGTTGAAGAGATTCGGTCGCTCTTCTTAATGGAAGTTTTATCACTTTTCGTCGTAAAGTTTTTATGGTCTGTTTGAAGATTTTATGATCGATTCAAAGCGCACCCACATATGACGCAAAACATGGGAAATGCTCCTGCCTTGACCGTTCAACAACTCATAAATGTGCCTCGTAAAGTTTGATTTCTCTAGACACATCTAGCAATATGAGAAACGTATCCTTAACAATACAAATGGATTGTAAAAACAGTAGGATAGTTCTTCATTTAGTAAGTATAGCTTGCTTTTGACAAGGGTAGTCATAACTTTTACATGTGGCATTAGTAAGGTATCATTTGCAAGGTAGTAAACCCAAACCTAAGGCCATTCCAGATTGTATGGGATCTGACTACCAGTAAGCCTGACTCTCCCGACTAGAAGTGACAAATTCCACATTTTTCAGTGATTTGTTACTTTCACCTATCATAAACTGTTGAAAGTTTTGACTGGCTCTATCCAATCAACCTTCTCTCTGCTTCCCGACCCCATAACCAATACAGATTTAGGGTCGAATGGCTACCTTAGTAGGGTAAAGGTTAAACATTTATGCTTGATCTAGAAAGAAATCAAGATAACTTCATAGTATCTGTTCTGTTAAAACAGAAAAAGGAAATTTAAGTGAAGTTCATTGGGTTAAAAATCACTGCTGACTACACCAGTCTAATTTGTTGGTTCTTTAGGTTTTGAAAAAGAAAAGGCTTAAGACATGCAGAGCATGAAAAAACGTCTGTACCTTGGTACACACAGTTTTAAGTTTAGTGAATCCATCAGATTCAAGTTTCTCTAACAACCCATATTTTGAATAAGTCTCTTTGCCATTATGTGAGAGTGCAGATAATTACCCTTATTTTAAATCTCGTTCTCATGCTTATAGTTTAAAATGTCTGAAAACTAGCAAGATAAATTGATGTTGTCTTTAAGAGGGAATAAAAGACCACGTCTTTCATCACAAAGTAACAGAAAAATCACTACCGTCTGGGGAACCTAATGGAGTGGATAGACTTTTACCTCATGTTTATAGACTTCTCTTTACGAGAATGTAGGGAATCAATAAACTATTATCAGAACCATCTTTGTTGTAACAGTAAGCCTAGGAGCAGACTGGAGGGATTTGCTGTCTACAGGAGCTTTCATAAAGATTCAATGATCAGAGTTAACATTTCAGAAGTGACATGCATTGAAAAGATTTCATTACAGTAACTATAATAGTTTACTTTACTGGTGACTTTGTCAAAATCGATTGTGTATCAAAGTGAAATAGGGGAGAGAAGTGAAGTCCTGTTCGGAATTGTATTCAGGGTTTTTACAACATTTTACTTTGTGGTTGACATGAAAAAAAGTGTCTCCACGAAATCGAACATACCATCATGTTGGACTTTTCTTTATGAGAATGTTGGGAATCAATAAACTATTATCAGAACCATCTTTGTTGTAACAGTAAGCCTGGGAGCAGACTGTAGGGGTTTGCTGTCTGCAGGTGCTTTCATAAAGATTTAATGATCAGAGTTAACATTTCAGTAGGGACATGTACTGTAAAGATTTCATTACAGTAACTATAATAGTGTACACGTAACTGGTGACTTTGTCAAAATCGATTGTGTATCAAGGTGAAAATAGGGGAGAGAAGTGAGGATCTTTTCTGCATTTTCTTTCAGGGTTTTTAGAACATCTTACTTTGTGGATGACAAAAAAAAAGCGTCTGCACGAAATGGAACATGTCATGTTAGACTTGTCTTTATGAGAATGTTGGGAATCAATAAACTATTATCAGAGCCATCTTTGTTGTAACAGTAAGCCTGGGAGCAGACTGTAGGGGTTTGCTGTCTGCAGGTGCTTTCATAAAGATTTAATGATCAGAGTTAACATTTCAGAAGTGACATGTATTGTAAAGATTTCATTACAGTAACTATAATTGTGTACACTTTATTGGTGACTTTGTCAAAATTGATTGTGTATCAAGGGGAAAAGGGGAGAGAAGTGAAGTCCTTTTCTGCGGTGTATTCAGGTTTTTTGCACAACATTTGACTTTGTGGTTGACATGAAAAAAAGCGTCTGCACAAAATCGAACATATCATGTAAGACTTCTCTTTGTGAGAAAGTTGGAATCAATAAACTAGTCAGAACAACATCACAGTAAGCCTTAAAGCAGACTGTAGGGGCTTGCTGTCTGCTATGCTTAAGTGGACCGATAAAGTTTTCATGATTAAAGTTTACATTTCACTAGTGACATGGTAATGATTTCATGATTGCTGTCTACACCTTGCTGGTAACAAAATAGATTGTCCATCAAGGGGAAAATAGGGGAGAGAATTGAAGCTCTTTTCTGCAGTTTCATTCAGGTTTTTTACAACATTTTACTTTGTGGTTGACATGAAGAAAGTTTGACACAAAATTGAACATGAAGTTTTGTGAATCAATAAGCTATTATCAGAACAATCTTTGCTGTCACAGTAAGTCTAAGAGCAGACTTTAGAGGCTTGCTGTCTGTAGACCGATAAAGTTTCCATGATTAAAGTTTACATTTCGCTGGTGACATGGTAAAGATTTCATGATTACTGAGTACACTCCACTGGTGACTTTGTCAAAATCGATTGTCTATCAAGGTGAAGTTTACCATAGCTGCATGGGAGAGAAGTTTGGTCTCATTTGCAGTTTTCTGTCTGCTGTGATTTAATGATTTTTGCCAGAAGTTTTCACTTTGTGGTTGAAGTGAAATAGAAAACAGAGTGGAAACAAAATTGAGCATGCCATCCTAAAAGTCTTAAAAGTAAGTCTTGTCTGTAAAAGTTTGTATGAATGGCAGTTTAGCACTGTGAAGTTTTATGGCTTTTGCCAGACTGGGTGCCATGTTTAAGTGCTCTATAATGTATAAGTATTTACCTATACAATATAAACCAGGTATTTAATCATACACAGCAGTCTTTTTATGTGACATTTACTTATCTTAAATAAACATTAACAAAGCAAAGGGCATGAACGTCACCCACAAATTATGTTTTCATGGTCATACATTTATCATGCAGGACTGGGAAGTCATGGGGTAAGCCAATACAGGAGGTTTATCTTGTCTTTAGGGCTTTAGGATGGTCCCTTCAGTTAACTTGGTAGCTGATTTCCAAGGGAGCCATTTCAAAATCATAACAAATCAAGATACAGGAAAATCATTACTGACATTGGATGGAATGGATGATAAATTAACAATACAATGTAATGCAGAATGAGAAGCAAAAAGTTTGGATGGAATTAACCAGATCATGTTTGAAACGAGTTCATCTTGTTTGTAAAAGGTTGCCTGGATGGCATTTCAGAACCAAGGTGTGGAATGAGGTTTGGTGCCCTTTCTTGATGTTCTTTTAGTCCCTTTTGATTGTTCACTTCTATCAAATTCAATGCTCATTTATTTTCTCATTTCTCATCTATGGTACAGTCAATATGCCAATCAAAGTATCCTCAAAAGAAGTTATCTTGTGGCTAAAAGAATGTTTGGGCAGTAGACTAGTAGTTCAGTACCAAGTAGAGGAATAGAATTTGGGATTCATGGTACCCGCTATGCCCTTTCTAAATGCAACAGAACATTTCTCTACTTACCATGATGTAACTAGATTTGGAAAATGTATTAGACTTCAGGCCCTGGAGTCATTCTAAAAATTTCTTTAGGTAAGATCAATAGAATGAATGAATATCCTCCACAAACATAGTTTACTTTAACTAATCTACACGAAGAACTGGGAAATCACAAAGTTCAACTCTGCAAGACATTTAGATGAAATTGAGTTAGATTAAGTTGTCCTGCGGGTAAAATTGTCTTCTAGACGGAAATTCAGTTCCAAATACAGGAATAAGATGAGAACTTAATGCTAGTGCCCTTTTGTAATTCTCCATAGTCCAAGCTATACAATTCAAATCGAAGTATAAATTCTATGTGACATTTTGTGACATTTTCAGCTTCAAGAAATAGACAGAAAGCAAAGGCCAGGAGGATTTAGCTGTAGAAGAGAAATTTGAATGAAATTGAATCAAGTTCTATTTTAAGCATTAACTAAGTTGTCCTGTGGGTTTGATTGTATAGATGGTATTTCAGAACTTAGCACAGGAACATGATTTGTGATTTATACAAGTGCCCTTTTCAAGTACTGTGTATTTCCTTTCTACTTAGCTATACATAGATTTGATGTTTTAGTATGAATTCTCTATGACATTCTATGTGACATTTTTGTGTCTAACTTTATCAAATAGACATAGGACAGTTGTCTAACAATACAAGTCTATTTAGCATGGACTGGTTGATGGAAATTGTATTAGGTCATACATCGATAAAGGCTAGATATCCAGGTAATAAGATAGTCCCAAAAGCAGGCATGCAAGCAACTGGATATGGTTTTTAAAGTAAGTTGTCCGAAATCATATCCAGCTGCATGTGTAACTGCTTTTGGCATGTTAGAAATAAGTCCTCTTGTGGAGTTTGATTGTTGTGGGGATGGCATTTCAGTACCAAGGATATGAATTAGATTCATTATTCAAGCCAGACAGTGTGCTTTTCAACTGCTTGGTAACCTCAATGCAAACTTTATAAATGGACTACCACATAGCAGGTCATAGCAAGTCATTTTATCAATACCAGGGCTTGAAATACCACATGCATATGCAGGTTAGTGCATGTAAAATTGGAGCTGTGCAGGTATTTCTGGTGTCTACCTACACCTAACCTGCACAGGTCCATGTACTGATTTAGTAATTGGATCATATACAAGTGCTCTACTCAGGTGCTCTCTAACCCCTTCTTTACAGAGGAGGAACAAATACAGGGTTGGAACCAGCCTACTGCAGGTCATGTGTGAAGTTATCTATGAATAAAAAGTTATTTGGATTTAAAATTGGCACATTCTTATACAAATGAGGGATAAGATTTGTCATATATATCAGTGCCCTTTTCAACTGCACTGTAACCTTTCTCAACTTACCTTATTTATAACTAACAAAGACTTATAGTATAAATGAGTTTGGAAAAGTTATTCTATGAATATCAATCCCATACTTCATATAAAGTGCTTCATACATATATAATGGTTTGTTTGATTAAACTTTAGAAAGTAAAAGTTCAACCTTTAACTGTTAAACTTTCACTTGGACTAAAGCCAGAACTCTCTCAACTTCTAGGCCAAAAGCAACTATACTATGCATATCTAGTACTTCCACGTACTCAAAGTGAAATTGGTGTCATATATATATATAATTTTATAGTCTGTGGCTACATGACATTTGGGGCAGCTGCAAAGTTTGTATTTTTTCCTACACATGGTAATTCTATGAATTTTTACTCAATAGCAATTCTATAGCACAACTTTCGGTTACTTACTCTGTTTTTTGCACATTATATCATGACATTTTTACCCACAGCTGTAAAGTCCCAATCTGTATCCTATTCTGAATAAAGTTGTCCATGTAAAGGTGACATTTGTGTTGACCTTCACCTGAATGATATAGTCTAGTCCTGACATCTGGTGCAGTTTTTGCGTAGCTACAGCAGTTTTATCAAGAATATTCACCCTGGTCCTGAACTTTAGAAGTAATCACACAGTTGATAATTTGATAATGAGCAATTTAAGGTCAAATTCACTTCATGACCCTCACCTTTAAGATCAGGCTTTTGCAACTTTCATGATGGTTCAGCACATAGTTGTTGTATTCCATGAATATCTACTGGTAGGTTAAAGTTAAGGGGTTACAATGATGACATAGATGATAAGAAGTAGCCTCTACCAGGCTCCATGGTTCGGTGGTCTAATTGTAGAAATTGGACAAATAGGGTCAATAGTACACTAGGGGAGTAGGACCTTGTGGCTCTATAAGAAGACATGGTTAGTTGTTATTTGGATAACTATTAGTTTTCTTGCCCAGATTATACCATTTTTGCTCTCAGTTTTGATACTAAAATGAACTACTTTGTGCTTTTCTTAGATCACCCCTTATATTGCCGATGGTTGATGTAAAGTTATCTGTCTGACTTACATTGTCATGAAGTTTACCAGAATGATTAAACACCTTTTCATGACTAACATTTCCTGCAGAAGTATCTCCACAAATGCTACCATCTACATGTAAATATAGTTCACACTAAAGCATGATCAACCCCTCAGAAAGGTATAGGTCAGGTTCATATCATGACCTCCTCCTGAATAGAATAAAATAAGGTCAAATTCATATCATGACCTCCTCCTGAATAGAATAAAATAAGGTCAAATTCATATCATGACCTCCTCCTGAATAGAATAAAATAAGGTCAAATTCATATCATGACCTCCTCCTGAATAGAATAAAATAAGGTCAAATTCATATCATGACCTCCTCCTGAATAGAATAAAATAAGGTCAAATTCATATCATGACCTCCTCCTGAATAGAATAAAATAAGGTCAAATTCATATCATGACCTCCTCCTGAATAGAATAAAATAAGGTCAAATTCATATCATGACCTCCTCCTGAATAGAATAAAATAAGGTCAAATTCATATCATGACCTCCTCCTGAATAGAATAAAATAAGGTCAAATTCATATCATGACCTCCTCCTGAATAGAATAAAATAAGGTCAAATTCATATCATGACCTCCTCCTGAATAGAATAAAATAAGGTCAAATTCATATCATGACCTCCTCCTGAATAGAATAAAATAAGGTCAAATTCATATCATGACCTCCTCCTGAATAGAATAAAATAAGGTCAAATTCATATCATGACCTCCTCCTGAATAGAATAAAATAAGGTCAAATTCATATCATGACCTCCTCCTGAATAGAATAAAATAAGGTCAAATTCTTATCATGACCTCCTCCTGAATAGAATAAAATAAGGTCAAATTCATATCATGACCTCCTCCTGAATAGAATAAAATAAGGTCAAATTCATATCATGACCTCCTCCTGAATAGAATAAAATAAGGTCAAATTCATATCATGACCTCCTCCTGAATAGAATAAAATAAGGTCAAATTCATATCATGACCTCCTCCTGAATAGAATAAAATAAGGTCAAATTCATATCATGACCTCCTCCTGAATAGAATAAAATAAGGTCAAATTCATATCATGACCTCCTCCTGAATAGAATAAAATAAGGTCAAATTCTTATCATGACCTCCTCCTGAATAGAATAAAATAAGGTCAAATTCATATCATGACCTCCTCCTGAATAGAATAAAATAAGGTCAAATTCATATCATGACCTCCTCCTGAATAGAATAAAATAAGGTCAAATTCATATCATGACCTCCTCCTGAATAGAATAAAATAAGGTCAAATTCATATCATGACCTCCTCCTGAATAGACTAAAATAAGGTCATATTCATATCATGGACTTATCACAGATAGTAGGGCTTTAGCAACTTTCATCACAATTTGCCTGCAGCGGTCATGCTATGCATACCTCACGTATCTATTGTATACCATCCTCCTAACGCCCGGTCCCCAATGGCATTACCTTATGGGGCCCTGCTATCCCATGCCCTATCAGTGGCTATTATGATTGTCGCCACAAACAAGCTGTCGACCAATCAGAGAATAGGCCTTTCTTGGGCTTGTTGTTATCGCAGGCTGTCTCGCAAAGGCCGCTGGGAAGCTATCAGCCAATCATGTTACGTATTACCATGGCTTTGTTTGCTCACCATGCCGACGCCCGACCCCAACGGCTGACTGCCCATATAAGGGCAAGCTCATTAATATTCATAAGCAAGGCACCCCTAATAACCGAATACTGTGGCTGAGTTGTCAGGGGTGATATCATAGGTTTTGCCGTGATTGTCAACCCTGAGTGTGAGGGTGTTGTATACAGGATATACTTCATATTAAGCCATGATCCTCAGAAAGTTCTAGGTCAAGTTCATATAGCATGACCTTCTCACTGATAATAGGACTCTTGTGATTTCCCCACATATCTATGGTACACAGGATATACTTCAAATTAAACCTTGATTAATTCTGAGAAAGTTCTAGGTCAAGTTCATACACCATGACCTTCTAGGTAATAGGGCTCTTGTGACTTCTATGGCAGCTTTTGCCGCATTGGTCATTCAATGAATTTTAACCACAGAGAAGTTTATATCCACATAGTATGTAATATCCACATAGTATGTAATATCCACAGAGTATGTAATATCCACATAGTATGTAATATCCACAGAGTATGTAATATCCACAGAGTATGTAATATCCACATAGTACTTTATATCAGGACTTTATCAGTACAACTCAAAAGCCAGAGGTCAGATCTAGTCTACAATTTTTGCCTGAAGCTTCTTCCCTGCAATTGATTGTCTGCTATTGACATGGTCAATCTATATGTATATCTTATAACATGCATTCTGGTAGAGGCTGGAGGCCAAGTTCATGTCATGAATTCTACTCAAATAATCGAGCTGCTGATATTTTTATAGGGATTCTTGCCAGGGGCCTTTTTCCATGAATTTGTGCCTCTGAAGAACTGATAGTTCATGTTAAGTGGTGAAAGTTCATGTGGTGATACATTTGACATTGAAGGGAGTGTCCGTGGGTTGCTGGAAAAATAAGATAAGGTAGCCACATGGGTTGATTTACTTTTAAAAGGAGAAAGCCAGCCATAGACTTAACAACTAACAGTTGCAACTAACAGTTGAATAAATTTTTCTCCATGGCAATCTGAGTACTCTACTAAATCGTCCCAGCTCTGTAGCAGGTTCCAACTCTAGCTTTGGTTAGGGCCGTCAATGCCTTGGGAAAGTTAGGCTGAAATCTCACAGAGAGAAAGGTAATAGAAAGGGCACGAGAAATCTCAATAAGGAGACTGGAGTTTGATCGTGTACTAGAAGAATGGGTACATCAGTGCTGGCAGATCAGGGCCATGAGGAGAAGACACCAACCTACACAAGACATAAAGAGAATAGTCGTGGCCATTGTGTCACAGTGCATGTTTTTACACAACACTCATGTTCTGCCATTGCCAAGGGTCCATATATGTTGAAATAATTGCGCTCACTGAATTCACAAGTTTGACTTATAGTTCACCCCACTCGAGGCAATGGCCATGAAATTTGATGTTCAGCAAGTGTCTTTGTCTCCTTGCTCTTGGCATCTGGCTATTTTATGCACAGAAGGATCTAGTAAGTAAATCTCTCATCAATAATGCAACACTGTTGGCTTTGCTTTGTCACCTTGCAAGGGTCTCCAGTTTTATGCCTTTCCTAGTTCCACTTTCCCATGACAGTTGAGGTTTAGCAAATTTCCATGTCTCCTTGCCCCTGGCATTTGGCCGTTTGATACATTAAATTATACATTATGAAATACAATGTACATGACATTGTATATTAAGCAATTCTCTGTGATTGGCAGTTTTGGCAATAGTGTACCAGAATTACATTCCTCTCGTCATTTTAACCCTATACATGTACCTCCTGCCTAACCCCATAACCAATGCACAGTTGTTGCCAAACAGTTACTTTAGCAGGCTAAAGGTCAATATTTCCACACATGTACTTTCATTACTTTCATTGTCAAAGTCCTTTGATGTTCTGCTGGCATCCTATTCTATGGCTTCGCATGAAAATTGATGCTCATCAATTATCTGTTCCCTCTCTCTTGGACCATTGCCATCTAGGACCCTGATGAGTATTAAGAAGCTTTCAATAATACACCTCAACCGCTTTTCCTTCTTTACCTTGCCACCTGGAGCCAAGTTTCTTGATTGCCAAGGTCCGTTCTCTCACAAGGGTGACCAATTTTGCGCCTTTCCTAAGCCAAGTCTCCCAAAAAATGTAATATTTAACAGTCTTTCATTGCTCCATTGCTCCAGGAGTGGCATGTGGACACTTCATACACTGAAGGCTTACTTAAAGTAAATCTCTCAGTTTAACTGTCTTCAATGATTCACCATTGCATTAATTTCCATTTCCCACCATAGTACAGAGTATTCCCACACATTAAAAAGGTGCCTTGAACTTGAAATCACTCATAAAGGTGACCAATTCTGCACCTTTTCTAAGTCATTCTCCCATAAAATCTAATATTTAGCAGTTTTTTATGCTCCATTGCTCCTGGCATGCGACCACTTAATACACTGAAGGATTTAAAGTAAAACTCTCAGTTTAACAGTAATCAGTAATTTTTCTTTTCCCACCAAAGTACCCCCACACAATGTCAAAGTCCCTTGAAGTCACTCTCAAAGGTGTCTAATTTCATGCCTTCTCCCTGGAATTTGACACCAGCAATTCTGTCTGCTCCCTTGTTCTTGGACCATTGCCACCTAGGACACTACTGGGTATAAGGGATTCACACAGTATTTATTAGCCTTCAATAATTCACCACAATTGGTCCTCTCATTTTCCCATAACACTTAAAGCCAGCTTCCAATGCCACATAGGTCTTGTCCTGAATGAAAAAAGGTTGGCCAATGTATGGATTTTTCTGCACATAATTCCCCAGCAACTTGATGTGAGGAAATTTTGTGTGTCCCCTTGGTCTTTTGTACTTGACATTGAGAACTAATTGCTGGCATTTTCAGGTTCTGTGGCACTGGTGTGAAATTACCGTAAATGCAGAAAAGTGCGGCAGTTTTATGTGTGCTGTTTTTGCGTTGGCCACTTCGCCAACGAACTTAAAACCACTGCGAACATTTATCCCTTGTAGGATGTGACTACAATCTATGATGCTACCTCAAAGTTAAAACAACACTCAATTTTCCTGCTGCTACGAAAGCAAAATCCCCCCGAACTTAAATGCATTTACAGTACCATGCAGCTTTGGGCTGACATTTGCATATAACTTTATGAAAAACATGTCTCAGTATTAAGGTCTTAAGTGTTACCTTCTTGAGAAATGAATAGAATTAACCCTATTACATATGTACATACAAATGTTCTTTTTTTTTTTTTTTTTTTTTTTTTTTAAATTTGTATTGTTTATGTGTTTGTCAGCAGGGCTAGCCCTTTGTAATAGCCATAGGCTAGTTGGGCAGCCCTGGCTGTGTGTTCGGTGCAGCCAAACCAATAAATAAATAAATAAAAATTAACCCTATTCTTGCATCTCTGACAGGGAAATAATGAATTTTTAACAGTAGTATAGCTTTATGGAAATATATAATTGATATGGAAATTGTAACTTCAAACCACTTTAGGAATATGCTCATTTAACCTTTATACTTGAAAATGCATAGCATGAGAAGCAATGCACAAGGCAGTCATGGCCTTTCAGTTGCATAATAGGGCCCTGAAGCAAAGGTTTCGGGTTCAGATCCCATTAGAGTACGGCTGTTGAGTCGCTAATCCCGACTGTCAAAGTTCTGAAGCTCAAGTTCAACCAAAAGGCAATTCACAAGGCAGTCATGGCCTTTCAGTTGCATAATAGAGCCCTGAAGCAAAGGTTGTTGGTTCAGATCCCATTAGAGTACGGCTGTTGAGTCGCTAAGCCAGACTGTCAAACTTCTACAGCTCAAGTTCAACCAAAAGGCAATGCACAAGGCAGCCATGGCCTTTCAGTTGCATAATAGAGCCCTGAAGCAAAGGTTTCGGGTTCAGATCCCATTAGAGTACGGCTGTTGAGTCGCTAAGCTAAACTGTCAAACTTCTGCAGCTCAAGTTCAACCGACTAGAAAAGGAATCGCAGTGGAATTTGAGATTACCGTGATTCGTGTGCGGAATTTTACAGCTTTGTGCCATAAAAGCAGACAAGCCATCATTGAACTTGAAATAAAACGTGTATTTATATCAGAGGCAATTCCTTTTATACATGAATAGCTGTGAACAGGATGGAGTGATGTAATAGTGTACGTGGCAAGCAAGCACAACTAGCTATTGCTTCTAAATCAACTGTCATGACATATGCAGCAAGGCTGTACCAAGTCATTTCCCTGGGTCCATGACATTTTAAGAGAAACTTGAGCAACTTGAAGATGAAACATGATAAATCAGCTCCAAGGCAAAACTTTAGCAACTTAAAGATGAAACTTATCAAGAAGACAACATAAGAACATAACGCTAGTTCACCTTTATCCGTAGGGTAACCTTTATTCATTCTTTTTAAGAACAATGTATTTGGGGGTATCAAGATGGCAGATGGTGATTTCAAACTGCAATATTTTGAGAATATCATGATTTGAAACTACTGTCCATTGGCTTGATATCCCTGGATACCGTGTTAAGCAACACAACGGATATAGGTTACCCAGCGGATAAAGGTGAACTAACGTTACATGTAGGGCTGGGGGAAAACTGGCTTTATTTGCTCCCTTGCTGCTCAGCTTTAGTTGGTGTAACCCAATGAAGTGTTTGATATGAAAGAAAAGAGCTGTTCAAAGAGGCCATCAGTTGGACAGCTCTCCTTTTAACATCACAAAACCCACACATAATAGAAAAGGTGGGATCTTTCGTCTTCCACTGTCTTCAAAAAAGGAGTCGAACCCAATAACCCAGGATGTAGAGTTAGCTATCACTAGTTTTAGACTAGAGTAGACACTTGTGATATTGTATTTTACACACTGTTTGAATCTTTTATGTTACATGTACCTGCAATAAGTCCACGGGCAAGAATTTGCAATAAAACTTGATATCAGATCCACAGAAGGGGTCAAATTTGGAATGCCTCAGAGTCACAAAAGTCTACACCATGTCTTCAGGTGCTGAAGAATGAACGATGATTCTCCATGGAGACCGTTTCTCTCCCCAGTTGGGTCGATAAGTTGACAGATTGTGTGAAACGACCCTCCGTGCCTGGCTCGCCAGACTGTGCTGTCCATTTCACAGCTCTTACCCAGCTAATCAACGGTGATGCCTACTCCAGACATGTCAATGTCAATGTCACAGTCAAACTAAGGCCACATCAAGTTAATTTGTTGGTTCTGTATGTACAAACTCCAGACATGTCAATGTCAATGTCACAGTCAAACCAAGACCACACCAAGTTAATTTGTTGGTTCTACACCAGACAATGTCAATGTTGCAAAGAGCCGAAGGCCACTGTGACAATAGTTAAATTTGTTGGTTCTCGGAATGAAAACATTTACTAAAAAAATTATGAAAACAAAGCCACTAGAGGAACAGGTTCATACCTTGGTGTATTCGGTATTCTGGAGTGAATACAGTGTAATTTGTTGTCTCTCTGAATGGAAATAGACATTGTCTACTTAAAAGAAATAATGAAAACAAAGCCTGAGGACCAGGTTTAGCCATAAGTCCAGGACTCTGTATTGTAGAGTTAATATTCATATTTTCTTCCCTGCCATTTGCTTCTATGATGTGAGCTTGCTGAGGTCACCAGACTGTGGCACCCATCTTACAGCTCTTACCTAAATAAAATAAATGAAATGAAAATGCATGCAGTTTTTTTGGAGTAAATACAGTCTGTCATATACTCATGTTTTCCTCCATGGCCTTAAAATTTCTGAAAACCAAAGAAATAAATTGTCATGGCCTCATGCCTGAGGTCAGCAGACTGTGTCACCCATTTTACAGCTCTTACCCACGTAATGAGTCGTACTGCCTAATCCTGACATGTCTGTCTGATGGTAGATGTGGCCATCAGGTCAGAAATGGGCCATTTGTGTGTGTTTTGTGCAGAAGGCTGACATGTAACAATGCTGAGTGCTTCTGAGTAGTCAGACAGAATTGTTGCAAAAGAAAACTTTCTTAAGAAAAGACTAAGCCTTATTTCTCAGGTTACTGTTACAGTAGTTCCTTCAATAAATGTTGCCATTCTGTTGGTAAATGTGGCCATTTTTTGTGTTTTGGAAGCAAAATGGGTCAAAAGGTTGGCTGCAGTAACCTTTTTCTTCTAATGATGCCATCTGTCTGGTTCATAGACATGCAGTCTGTGGCAAAATGTGGCAATCTGTGTGTCAGTTTGTGGCAAACTGTGTCCAATCTGTGTGTGAGGCTACAATGTAGCAATTCCCTGTTCAGAAGGAAGGGCAAAGTCACAGCAAACTGGAAACCTCCAGGTCACTGGGGTCATCTTTGCTCCAGTTACTTTCCATCTAATGAGGCCTTCTGTCTGCAGTAAGGTGTTGCGATGATGATGATGATGTTGCGATGATGTGGCCATTCTGCAGAGAAATGTGACCATTTTCTATATTAAATAGACTGGTTTCCAGTAGGTGGCAAATGTTGCCATTTATCAGGATTCAGAAAGTGTTGCCATTTCCAGTGACTGTCTCAGATGTAGTCATTTGTCTGGTAAGATGTGTTTCATGAGCATTTCTAGAATGTGGCCATCTCCTGTGTAAATGTAGCAGTTTCCTGAGTGACCAGCAAATGTTGCCAATCCCCAGGGCTGGCTAAGATGTTGCCATCTTTTATGTAAAGGTGCTGGATGTATGATAATAATGATGATGATGAAGATGCATTTCAGGAGTATTTCTAAAATGTAGCCATTATCTAAACTGACCCAAGACTTGCCAAAGGTGTAAAATTTCTTATTATAGTTATTGTCTATAGTTTACTTAAGAAGGAAACTTTTTTAGTCAGAAAACATACATGATGCCCAGTCTACAACTCTGACAAACTCATCATCTAAATTGTGATGTCTTGAAGTTGGTGCCTTGTGAAGAAAGAAGCGCCAACATTAGGTCACAATAATTCTGTTTGTCTGTTTTTTCGAAGAACAAAAAATACTTGATTGGACAATCAGGTACATTTATGAAAACAAAGCCCTTTGTGCAGTCAGTAAATATAAGTAAATATTAAAAGTCATATTGGATATCTCTATGTTTCCTCTCTGATTTTATGATGTCTGCTTGCTCTATTTTCACCTACAAGTCTCAAAGAAACAAGGAAGTAAGTCAGTAAGACTGCTCCCTCAATTGGATCTGCTTGCTCTATTTTCACCAGTCCTATAAGTGTCGAAGAAACAAGGAAGTAAGTCAGCATGGCCAGTAAAGAAAGACTGCTCCCTCAAAGTTTGTACACCCAAGTTGGCAGCGCAGAGGTTTCCTCCAGTTGGAAGAGTAATGAATCAGTACCACAGACAGAGTCCGTGAAATGGCCCCCATGTATCAGGTTACTGGTGTCATACATACTGCAGGTCTAATGATCCCCTCTGTCTGCTCCTGGCAACTGTCGGGAAGTTGGCCTGGTGTGTGATGTTGCCATTCTGTGGGAAAATGTGGCCATTCTGTGTGAGTCAGGCTGAAGTTTTGCAATCCCCAGTGGTGCAGGGAATGTAGCCTTTCCCAGTAAAGGGTCAGAAGAGGTCAGACGTTGTGGCAAAGTCAAAGTCATGTGAAGCTACTCCTCATCCATTCTCTTGTGTCCCCATCTAACTCCCCAACTGTCTCATCTGGACATGTCAGTCTGCTGGCAGGTGGGGGAAATGTAGCAATTCTGGCTGAAATGTAGCAATTCCTAGTTCAAAAGTAGCAGTACGGCCAAAGCCAAATGAACCTCTAATGCTCTATATGTCTGAAGTTATCCTTGTCATTCTTTATATAGACATGTCTATTGCCTGGTGTAGCAAAATGTGGCTACTGTATTTAAGGTTAGAATGTAGCAATCCCTGTACAGTACATACAGTACAATACTGTACAATATGTCAGGTTAGAATGTAGCAATCCCTGTACAGTACATACAGTCAATACTGAACAATATGTCAGGTTAGAATGTAGCAATCCCTGTACATTACATACAGTACAATACTGAACAATATGTCAGGTTAGAATGTAGCAATCCCTGTACAGTACATACAGTACAATACTGTACAATATGTCAGGTTAGAATGTAGCAATCCCTGTATAGTACATACAGTACAATACTGTACAATATGTCAGGTTAGAATGTAGCAATCCCTGTACAGTACATACAGTACAATACTGTACAATATGTCAGGTTAGAATGTAGCAATCCCTGTACAGTACATACAGTACAATACTGTACAATATGTCAGGTTAGAATGTAGCAATCCCTGTACATTACATACAGTACAATACTGAACAATATGTCAGGTTAGAATGTAGCAATCCCTGTACAGTACATACAGTACAATACTGTACAATATGTCAGGTTAGAATGTAGCAATCCCTGTATAGTACATACAGTACAATACTGTACAATATGTCAGGTTAGAATGTAGCAATCCCTGTACAGTACATAC
Organism: Branchiostoma floridae x Branchiostoma belcheri; assembly: GCA_019207045.1. Taxonomy (NCBI): domain Eukaryota; kingdom Metazoa; phylum Chordata; class Leptocardii; order Amphioxiformes; family Branchiostomatidae; genus Branchiostoma; species Branchiostoma floridae x Branchiostoma belcheri. The sequence continues at coordinate 334,447 of CM033041.1, read as the reverse complement.
AGTACAATACTGTACAATATGTCAGGTTAGAATGTAGCAATCCCTGTACAGTACATACAGTACAATACTGTACAATATGTCAGGTTAGAATGTAGCAATCCCTGTATAGTACATACAGTACAATACTGTACAATATGTCAGGTTAGAATGTAGCAATCCCTGTACAGTACATACAGTACAATACTGTACAATATGTCAGGTTAGAATGTAGCAATCCCTGTATAGTACATACAGTACAATACTGTACAATATGCCAGGTTAGAATGTAGCAATCCCTGTACAGTACATACAGTAAAATACTGTACAATATGTCAGGTTAGAATGTAGCAATCCCTGTATAGTACATACAGTACAATACTGTACAATATGCCAGGTTAGAATGTAGCAATCCCTGTATAGTACATACAGTACAATACTGTACAATATGTCAGGTTAGAATGTAGCAATCCCATGGTCAGAATAAGGGGTAGAGTCAAAACCAGCTCTATGTCTGTAAGGTTACTGGTACCATTCATCCCTTACACTGTAAATGAGCTGCTCTGTATGTGCCGTCTTTCTCCAGCTCTGTACTGAGCTGTAATGAGCTGCTCTGTATGTGTAGCCGTTCCCATTAAAGGGTAACGATGGGAAGAGGTGAGACGTAGGGGCAAAGTCAAACCCAAGTGAACCTCTAGGGTGATTTGAGAATTCCATAGTAAAAAATATTGGAAGGGCATGTGTTGAACATGGATTTGGATACCACTTTTACTTTGCAAGGCAAATGCAGCCATTGTTGTTCAGTTTTGGATTCGAGATGGCTTGCCGTTTCGATTCTCCATCGAATGAGATAAGAATGTTTAAAAAAATGTTGGAATGCCGCAGAATGTGGTCAGACTGCAGTTAGAATAGTTAGAATACACTTAGAATCCACCATGAATGCCATTCAATATTTCTCTACTTCGAATGCACCTCGACAGTTTTTAACATGTCAAAAACTTTCGGGCTAGCCAAAAGAACGGGCACAAATAGCTCGAATGCAGTTAGAACACACTTCGAATTGCCAGGAATTGCAAGGAATAGAAAAGAATTTTCATTCCGACGGCATTCTGGCTCATTCGTGCTCTCCAAGCAGGTGACAGGTACAGGATGGTTGTTAGAGAAAGATAAATGATTGCTTTAAGAAAACTATGAAGTATTCATGACATATAATCATCACATTCAGAAAAGTTCATAAAAAACTGCCAGTGTCTTCCCCCAAAGTCTCACTGCAGGTTTCCAATCCTTTACAAATGGATAGGAAGGGACCTTCTCCTGTAAAGTTTGACCCCACGAATGTGAAAAGTCCAGACAGATGTGGTTCATTACCACTTGTAAATCTGTCTGGAGGCACGGCTTATTCACAGGCTAACTCATGCCTCCAAACTAGGGCTGGGTATCGGTACAGTGTACCGGTACAAAACCGGTTTTTCTTATTGGACCGGTCTAGAAAAACCGGACCTGAAAAAATTAGGAGAACCGGATGTTGGACCGATTAGAAAATTAACAAATTATATCATCAGGCATTCACACGTTTTGGCGCTTGCAGGGGGGAGAAAATAGAAGAGTGAAGTAGAGTAGAGTTTATAGTGAGTTCTACCAAGTTTTACATCCAATCGTACAGGTGCAGTTAGCGTTATAGGATTTTAAAACGCCAGTGTGAGTCTAATACTCCACCAAACAGATTTCTTTGTAGTGAAATGGACCATTGGTATGAGTCATACTGAATCAGGTCCAGGTTCAGGTCCGGACCTGGACCTGATCCTCTGGACCTGAACCGGACCTGGACCAGAATTTTCTGTACCGGTACCCAGCCCTACTCCAAACCATTTCACATTCCAGTCTGTACCCCTTTCTCATTGTTTGAAAAGTCAAGGTCTAGCCCGTCTAACTGAAGACGAATGTTCCCCATTATAAGAAGTGAGTCTGTCCATAGGCAGGGTTTATTTACAGGCACCCATAGAGGCGAGGGATAGACCCAGTCTGGATTCTGGTAACTCTTCTTGAAGACATCGCATCCTCAAATACCTCACAGAAACCTGCTGGAAGATCAGAAAGATTGGCTCCTTCTTTGAAAGACTTTAGAAAAATCATTTATCAGGATTAAGTCCCAAACTGATGAGTTTTTATTGGATGTGCTTTACCGTACTCAGCCTATACAAATAGATATTTGTTGATGCATGAGTTATGCCCGAGTCCAAGTAGAGAGTAGAGCTCAAATCATCATTTGGGAAACTATTCCTTTTGGTCAGGGTAATGTCTTCATTACACTTTGCAAATAGCGCTCTTTTGTGTATGAGAAAATATTTCATATCTTAACAAAAAACTATATTGCCCATTACTGTAGGTATTTGCACTTCAAATGTGAAGAAAAGAAAGACAAATGTTGTCCATTCCAAGCTGTGAGTCTGTCTGCAGGCATGAGATATTTACAGGCACCAGGTGCAGGTCAGAGCCAGACCTGATCCAGGAAACTCTGTCTTCTCCTGGAATCAGTTCCACCCACCGGCCACTGATACATTAGTCACCTAATGGGGCAAAACAACCGGCCAGGGTGAAGAAGTACTGCAAGGAATAAAAGTTGACATAAAAGTTTTCTTAAAGAACACTGAGTAATGTATTTTACATTAGTGGTCACTTTTGATTCAAGACGTCATAGTTTAACTACGAGTTCAACTATAACTTCAGGGCAAGTTCAACTTGAACTTTAACTGTCAAATGTTGGAAGCACTTCATCATCATCATCATCATTGGTCGGCTGCTGTGCACTTCATTGTAACTGGAACTTATTTCATTCTATTGATTTCTGCCCTCTGGCTGTTGAGTCTCGCGTATTAGTTAGTTAATGGACCAAAACAAAAAGGTACACAGCCTTAAGGAATGGAAGATCAATACAAATGTTTCTTTGACCTTCATCATGGTAAGGAAGCCATATTGGTGCAAAAAACACTTGAAAGAAATTAGTGTTTGGCTGCATTGAGGAAGATTAGACATCCAGGTAATAACATACGCCAAAAAGCAGTTAGGCAAGCAAGTCAATATGATTTCCAGTCAACTGGATATGATTTCCAAAATCATATCCAGTTGCTTGAGTAAGTGCTTTTTGGCATAATGTTTGCTGTATCTCTACATTTAGGTAATCCCAGTTTCTGTGCAGTTCTTCTGCCTGCCCAAAGTTGAGTTATTCAACAGGCAAACTTTAAGCAAATCTTCATGTAGTTCACAGCATTGCCTGCCCAAAGTTGAGTTGTTCAACAGGCAAACTTTTGAGCAAATCTCCATGTAGTTGACAGCATTGCCTGCCCTGTGGCAGCTATTTTCAGTTCTCTCCTGAGACTGTAAGTCATTATCATAATGTTGTGCTAAGAACCGGCAGATGTCTGTAGAATTCAAAGCTTCTATTCTAAATCCTTGCCGATGAGTTTCTAAGCCAAATTCTCATCTTCCCTGCTTTCCTCCCAAACCTTAATCAAAGTAGCGGACCTGCGGGTGTGAACTTGCTGATTGGGGTTTAACGCCCATCGTAATGGGAATCTGAAAACTGTCGGTTTTCTCACGTCAAACTTGCTCTGAAGGAGTCAGGTTGTTGCTGTTCCATGGAAGCTGAGATCAGAAGAGAAGGTCTTTTTGAAGGAGAAATACTCTACTTAGACTCAATCTAAGTTAGTCAAACTTTCTTCCGAAACGAACATCTGAAACTTTGTCTTTTTGAAGAAGAAATGCTCTTTTTAAACTCATCTAAGTTACTGAAAGTTTCTTCCAAAACTAGCGTCTGAAACTTGGTCTTTTTGAAGGAGAAATACTTTATTTAAACTCAATCTAAGTTAGTTAACTTTCTTCCGAAACTAACATTTGGAACTTGGTTTAATAGAGAGAAAATTGGACAAAATGTTTGATGTCTTTTGACAACAAACTGGTCTTTGAGACTTTGAGACTTCATTGAATAGTGTGCTGGGATAATTTCATTTCTAACAGCAGATATCTACATATTGATCAAAAGAAAATTTGCCATTTTCTTTCTTTAAGTTTCTAAAGAGGCTTTCTTGAAGTGAAGATTGTGTGTAGAATCTACATCTTGCCCATGTCAGTCCCACATTTCCCTAACCTATATGTAGCCCATAGCCCAGAGGGTGTTACCCAGACTTGCTAGGGTTTACTTAAGGGTGTTGAATTAAGATACATGTAATCAATCACCGTGCTGTCAAACCTTTAAAGGATCTAACTCCCCACAGAAATGTTTAATCTTCCAATATTGGGGGTGGGACTTTGTAATGACTTGAGAGACTTCCACAGTCCCAAAGACTTTGTTTTCAAATCACAACACCGCTGCAGGCATGAAGGTTTGATTTTCTTAATCCTGGTATGAAGTATTCATGGGTTGGAACCCTGCTGTCCCCATTTTCTATGGCTGGGGGCAAAGAAAGGATTAAAGTATACGGCCACACATTAGGGCTATGCAGTTTGGAGGCAATTTGCAAGTTTAGAGAGACTGTTGCTGTTACAATGACAGGATTTGGTCTTTTTAAGGACTTTGATATTGAAAAAATGTTTTGAAAATATTTTTTCAGCACTATCTTTTGTTTATAGCTGCCATAGTAGCACACAGATGTTAATAAATAAATGCAAAATGCTGAAGAGAATCAAAATAGACTTTCAAAAGACTCAAACAAACAGGTACAAATGTAGAAAGGTATTAGATATACGAATCATTTCTAACATATTCAAATATCTCCTTATTACCTAATATATACTATGATTAACTTAAAGACAGCAATAAAGTCTGCTTTTCAAGTGACACAAAAACTTACCTGCCCTTGAAGTTGAACTTGCCCTTTCCATGGACTTCACTTCAGTTGTTTTTCCAGGGCAATACACTAGGGCTCTTTGAAGTAAAATGTCTTCTTGAATCAAAAGTGACCACTGATGGAAGATCTATTACTCAGTGTTCTATAAGAAAACTTCCATGTCCACTTTTATTCCTTGCAGTACTTCTTCACCCCGGCCGGTTGTTTTGCCCCATTAGGTGACTAATGTATCAGTGGCCGGTGGGTGGAACTGATTCCAGGAGAAGACAGAGTTTCCTGGATCAGGTCTGGCTCCAACCTGCACCTGGTGCCTGTAAATATCTCATGCCTGCAGACAGACTCACAGCTTGGAATGGGAAACATTTGTCTTCCTTTTCTTCACATTTGAAGTTCAAATCTTTACTGAAATGGGTTAGATTTTTTTCAAGATATGAAATATTGCATCACTACCAGAAAAGCTGCAACTAAAAGAAATATTTTACAGGATCCTGGATTGTAATGAAAAATAGGTAATATCTAGACATTTACCATTTAGAGCTTTTTAAAAGGGCAAATCCTTCATAGAATATATTTTGGCAATCCTTTTTTCTTACCTTAAAAGTTGACCCAAATTTTACAAGTCTTCAACTGTTTTTGGAAGAGATAAGGAAATGTTACCATGAAAAAAATCCTTACTTCATCTTAAGTATGATCTTAATTATATAAGGTTGCCAAGAACTTAACCAGCCATTCTAGCCGCTGCTGCATTCCTTCTGATATTTATAGTATGTGTAACTATGGTTGAGACAAATGTACTCTAATGTGCAAGACCCAGTCACATGGAAAATAGGACTGAAAACAGTCAATACTGCAGCCAAATTCGTTTCTTACAATGGAAACAATTTTGGCATTACGTCGTAAACCTCTCCAAAAGAACTGCCATTAAAAGATTTCCTTTTGTAAATTTACAACTTCCAGTAGCCCTTTAGACATCATTGACTAATGTGTTATTGGACTTACCCAAAGTTTGCTACAATATTGATATGAGAAGTAACTACTCCAGACCGATGTAGCAATCTCATGTTTAAGATTTATCCAGGTAAGTAATGAAGCTGAGGCGGTCGATCGGCCCCCTCGGGGCAAGCGCCGCGATGAGGTAGTGATGGTATCGGGCCATTGGTTCGGCGAAAGGGAAAGTGATGTGTTTCTGGTCCATTTAACAGGCTAGGGTTGCTCTCCAGTGTGGGTTTCAGTTGGATCCGTTGGTGCATACTTTATCATTGGAGGTTTCAACTTAACTTCTGATCGTTTGATGTTGCACACTACCTTCAGATAACAAATCCAAGTAATCCTAGGAAAGGAATTCTACTGTTTAATTGGACAAGGAAGAAAGGTAACTTGGCAATGAAAATAATGGACAGTCAGTCTACTGGTTTGGGGCGGGCCTTCCTCTTCTCTACAGCAGCTATAAGGAAAATCTTTCTACTACGTAATCAGGCAAAAATGCAACTTGGTGATGAAAATATTGACAAGATATAGAATAAAAGCTGTGTTTAAAGCTTACAGGTGTAAAATCCCCTGGAACAGGCATTTTTGGCATACTTGGTTGCTGTCCATGGTGCTGGAAAGCAAAGTGTTATGCTAACAGCATTGTTTGCAGTGGAATTTGCTCTTTTATGTCGTGAAATCTTGTTGTTTCACCCTCGCAGATGAGCCTGCCACTGAAAGCATGGTGGTTCAGAGGCAGGGTTGTAGCCAGCCTGAAATCATTTTCTGTACGCTCGAATTTGAATAGGAATCCTATCGAGCAATGACTTTCCTAGGGGGTCCGGGTCCTGTAAAATTTTGAAATCTAGACCCTCTGAAATGCTATTTCCTTCATTTTGCTGTGTAAATTTTGCTGGTAGACTAAGCTGTTCAATTGCATCTGTTTTGGTGAAGAATTACACATGGATTTCAGGATTTTTTATATCTTAACATATAAATTTTTGTCTGTCGCAGAGGACGGAATGGGGAAAATTTTTTTCCGTCCCCAGCTGCAAAATTCCGTCAAAGAACGGAAGGACGGGTGCTGGCTACAACCCTGTACAGAGGTCTGAGAATCATAACTTATGTGACTCAGCTTCTTTTGACGGATGTGCAGCAGTGGTCAATAGTTCATGTCACCCCAGAAATATCTGACTCATTCCTTATCGCTACATGAATGTGTATGCCATGCCCTAGTCACAAGATAAACCATAGAGCCAACAGCCTACAGCACTTTTCCAGCCCATCAGATCCTGCCGAGGTCAGCATGCACAGATCTAATAGCCTGTGTTAACACTGCTTTTCCATTAGAGTCTGCACTAAGTGCGTTTCATGCAGGCAGATGCGGGGGGAGGTTATCATTTTAACCCTGCTGCGATGTAAGGTCACTGCTCTACGTAGGAGGCTGCCTTTCATCTGGGGCTTAACAGATGTATATCTGTGCATTTATAAATCAACTGAACTTCAGTATATAACGCTAGTTCACCTTTATCCGTTGGGTAACCTTTATCCGTTCTTTTTAAATACAATGTATTTACGGATATCAAGTGGACAGATGGTGGTTTCAAACTATAATATTTTGAGTATAATACAATTTGAAACTATCGTCCATCGACTTGATATCCCTCGAAACCCTGTTTAGGAACATAGCAGATATAGGCTACCCCGCGGAGGTGAATTAACGTTAACATGTCAAGTCAAGTCAAAGTCAAATAACATGTACAGATCAGAATTGTAAGCTTGCAGCACTGCTATTAAGCAACACATCTTCATCTCTTTTGTTCTTGGAAGTTTTACAATTAAAGTTAAGAACACTCAAGTGTGTATTTTTACAAGCCACCTAGTATTATTGCCATTCAGCATAGCGCACTTTATACGCATGTAGGCTGGCTGTTGGTCATACCAAAGTATTTCCAAGGTTCTTGGGCCTTTCAAGGTACAAATTTGGCAAGAGGTCAAGAGGAAATCAACAGAGTGCTGAGAAGAAAACTTGACTTTAACTACATGTATGGTTCATTGCCTGCAATTGTGTGCCAAGGTGCAGACTTTCCCTTCAATCCTTCAAGTTTTCGTGTTAATTGTTTAGTTCATTATGATTGTTTTAAGGAACCAACAAATTAATTATATTGGGCCTTTCCTCTGGATGTTCCATTCTCAGGGGAAATAGAGGCTGATAAACCTTGCCTTTGGTACAACTCAATATACCAGCTTGGGATTCTGCCAGAAAACCTTATTGCAGACTACCAGGCAAGTTGAGCAAGAGTAGAAATACTAGTAGATCTATGACTAGGTCATGCATATCAAACTTATATCTTGTAGCATTGCACAAGCTTTCCTCATTAAAATCTAGTCGGAAAAAGCACATATGCCTACTTACAGAGATTCATGTAACATATGCCAAACTCCCAGGCTGAGGTTATCTTGTCCTGATGAGATGTCTAAAGCACACGGTCTTTGCCTCTCAAGCAGACTTAGTCTATGCCCTCAAAGACCTTCAGTTTATTGAGTTTCCTGGAAGGTTACCAGGGCATGCAGTGATTCTTGGATTAGCTCACAAGCCGCAAGGTGTCTGTTGTCCATGTTATTACCTGTACTTTGGCTGGAGAGATAACTCATGTATGTACCTGGATCATCCACTGAGTTTTAAAATTGTAGTTTATAGATAGCTTTTGATTCAAGTGATCAATTTCTTACTCATCCTGTCTTTAATAGCAAATCATCACAGATTAAAGAAAGCACAAGACATTCCCTCACATACAGTGATCCTGTGTTGGAGACATATCTACTGGATGAATCTGTACACACGGTCTTTGCTTCCTGAACGAATTTAGTCTACGCCCTCAAAGACCTTAACATTATTGAGTTTCCTCAAAGGTTACCAGGCCATGAAGTTATTGTTGGATAAGCTCACAGGCTGTGAGGCATCTGTAGTCAGTGTTATTACCTGTACTTTGGCTGGATAAATAACTCATGTACATACCTGGATTATCCACTGAGTTTTAAACTTTAACTTGTAGTTTATAGATAGCTTAGTGATCAATTTCTTACTCATCCTGTCTTAGATAACAAAATATCTGGTCCCAGAGATTTCAGAAGACACAGCTATAAGATTATTCTATCTTGGGGAAATATCTACTTGATGAATCTGCACATACTGTCTTTGCCTCTCAAGCAGACTTAGTCTATGCCCTCAAAGACCTTCAGTTATTGAGTTTGCTCAAAGGTTACCAGGGCATGAAGTAACTCTTGGGTAAGTTCACAAGTTGTGAGGCACTTGTAGCCAGTTTCATTACCTGTACTTTGGGCGGGGAGGGGGGGGGGAGATCTAGAGATGTAATTTGTGTATCCTGTATTATCTGCAGGTCTTTGAACTTGTGGGTCGTAGACATGTGATTCAAGTGGTCAATCTCATAGTAGCTTCTGATTCATGAGTATACCTACATCCTCTTATCATTGCACAGGCCATGGCAGGAGAGCAGTTATACGTATGTACATGTGAAGTTTGTACACTGGAGCATAAAAACTGGTATTCACAGACAGCCGATTTATGTTGCTCTTGATATGTGCTTTTCTAAAGAACCATTCCCTGTATTGGTTTCAGTAAATGAGTCATCTTACTCATCCTGTCTTCAATAGCAAATATGTCTTATCACAGATTTAAAAAAGCACAAGGCATTCCTTATATAGAAATAGCACAGAATTGTCGTGACGTTTGGTAGATATTTACCAGATGAATGTCTGCTCATGATTGCGTCTCACGCAGACTTAGTCCACGCCCCCAACAACCTTCACTTTCTAAAGTTTTCTTGTCGGGGTTACCAGGGCATGGGGTGATCCTTCAAGGAGGTCAAAGTCATGAGACCTCTACAGTCTGTCTTATTACTTGAACTTGTACTTGGGCAGGAGGGATGTAGTTTATTGTATTCACCCGAGTTATTGACTGGGCTTCGAACATGCAGCTTGGAGATGTCAAGGAATCAATCTCTATTTTTGTCTTGAGTGCAATAAATGTAATATATCTGCTCACAGAGATTTCTGAAAACATTAATTCTATTCTAGCACTATCTTTGTTAGACATTCGCCAGATGAATGGGTACACGGTCCTACTCTGTCAGGACTGGAAATACCACCTGCATTTGCAGGTTAGTGCAGGTAAAATTGGAGCTGTGCAGGTATTTCTGGTGTCTACCTGCACCTAAACTGCACTGGTCCATGTACTGGGTTTTATACATATATGTCCTATGATTGTTGCATTAGCTGCATTGATAAAGTATGGTTCCTGAACAATTTTAGTATGATTAATAATTGTTAAATTCAGAGTGGTGGAGGTAAAATTTGTCTGGTACAGGCAATTTTCAATGTTACCTGCACCAGTGAAGGTATGCAGAAAAAAGTATTTTGAGCCCTGTCTATATACAGACGTAGCCTGTGGTCTTATGACCTTCTCTTTATTACACTTACTTCAAGGTCACCAGGGCATATTCCATGAAGATGACTCCAAGGCGTGAGGCTTCTTTATTTTCATCTTTATTTGCCTCTTGAGGAAGGATAATTTGTGGACTCCAGAACCTGACTCTGCCTTTTCATTTGAGTTATCTCTAGTGGTTCTTTCCTGCGGCAACCTTTAATCTTAAGGTCTATGATGCTAGTGAAAAAACAAGATTTATCATCCCCCAGACTTGTCTACTGGGTCTTGTAAGTGGTTGCTGCCAGTGAGTTATGAGTTTTCGCTGTAAGGCATCCAACTCTTTCCATTATCCCTCATGTTAGTCTCATTGCCAAGGCCGAAGCAGAATGATGATATGTATGTTTTGTAATAAGAATGTCAGATATATAGAAAATGAAATGCACTTTGTGCTAGAGTGTTCTTTGTACAATGATATGCGTAATAGCCTTGTTAATCTTAAACGTGTAAAAGAGAAATATACACACCTAACAAAGGTAGACTTGTTTAAATATCTGATGACATCAACTAACTATGACGTATTGGAAGAACTGTGTAAGTTCGTTTACTCATGTTTTAAGAGGAGGGGCGAAGCTTGTAGAAAATAGTTATAATTAGGATATATCATTGTTTATTTGTTGTTATTAACTTTATATCAAACTTAATGCATTTAGCCCCATTGGGGCATGAACATGCAATAAACATCATTGTCATTGTCATTGATAATAATTCTAATCCATTTTGATTACCCTCTGGAGCTTGTACTTGTACATGTAGCTACCATTTCGTATGAGCTTTTGATTTCAGCTATATCACTCATTCATTCTATAATCTTGAGGTGTACGATAGCAGTGAAAAAGGAGAATCATGATTTAAAGAAGCCACAAAAGTTCTCTACTGGGTCTTGTAAGTGGTTGCTGCCAGTGAGTTATGAGTTTTCGCTGTAAGGCATCCAACTCTTTCCACTATTCATCTATGTTAAGTTTCATTGCCAAGGCTGACTGGAGATTGTACTTGTGGTTACCATTTCATATGGCAACCTTTAATCTTAAGGTCTGCGACACCGGTGAAAAAGGAAAAATATGATTAACAGAATCCTCCAGAGTTGTCCACTGGGCCGTGTACATGTAAGTGCTACAGTTACTAGTAGCCTTTCTATTTGTGTGAGTTTTTGCCATACCATTATCCATCATGTTAAGTTTCATTGCCAAGGCAGAAGCAGAATGATTATAATTCATGTTATCTTTGTTTCATTACCCACTGGAGATTGTACTTGTAGCTACTATTTCATATGAGCTATTAATTTTGGCAATTTATGAGATCGACAATATCAAACTGTGGTCCCAGCTGTCTTATTATGTCCACAACAAAACTTAATGTAATTAATTTTGTAGTTGTAACATCACATGCACCTTTTTGTTAAGCTCATTAGTTTCTTTCTTTAATTATGGTAGACAATTAAGTTCATGGATTAAACAGTGGTACTTGAAGGTCATTGCTGCCATTTCTTTAATTTTTAGTCATCAATTTCTTACCGCAAAGGGAGACAACACGGAGCCGTGTGTCTTCTGTATCTGTCTGGTTGCCAAGATTGTGACTGAGAGTGAAGAATTATTATGCTGGAGCATAAAGCCTGTTATTCATATTCAGGTGAAACTTGCACATCTGTCAAGAAAACTGTTCCTTTGGATTCCCGCACAAGAAATGACAGTAACCGTGGATTTGTCTTGTTGCCAAACGTGAGAGAGAATTATTATACTATGCCTCAAACCTGTTATTCACAGTCTCATTCACGTTAAACTTGCACATCTACCAAGAGAACGGTTCCTTTGAGGTCCCGTACAATAAATTACTAGTCTCTACCAGACTCCGGATCGCTGGAAAATCGTAGTAATGGAACAAATAGAGAGGAATATAACCGGCCAGGGAACAGCTCGTGATTCTGTTCTCTGGCCGGTTATATTCCTCTGGCCGGCTTACTCCTCCATTTGTTTCATTTCTACGATTTTCCAGCGATCCGGAGTCTGGTAGAGACTAATAAATTACAGCAATTGTTGCTTTGTGCATGTAGGTGTTAAAGTGATCCTGTGTGTGGGCTGGTAAAACTATTCATTGCTTTGGCACTTTACTTCTTCAGAACTTTGCCTACTCCATTTTATGTCCTGCAATGGCCCTGTGAATTTGATGTTGTCAAACTCAGAAAGCACTCTCATTTGTTATAGGAGTTATGTGGCACATTATTAGGGGTAGGCAGACAGAAAATAGAACAGGCATTTTTGCGGTAGTATTAGGTTTCATCATAATTGTGCAGAAGGGACAGCAATGTTACAGTGGCATGAAAAGGGCATACTGTACATTGGAGCATAAGAACTGTTATTCATGGTCTCATTTATTATAAGTTTAACTTGTACATTTAGCAAGAGCTGCATTGATGTCTCCTACAGTACATTACACTAACCATGACGTTAATCGCTGTTCAAAATCCCATGACTGCATGTGGGGGCTGATAAAAACAGTCATAGCTCTTGTATTTTACGTCTTCACTGAGAACATTTTCCACACCAATTTGTGTACTGTGATAGCCCTGTGAATTTGATGTTGGCAGACACAGAAATCTCTCTCATTTAGGAGTTATGTGTCACATTATAACACAGACAGAAGATGGAACATGCACTTCTGAGGTAGTTAGCTTTTATCATTGTCCAGAAGAGACAACAATGTTACAGGGGCATGAAAAGGGCAGAATGTACATTGTAGCATAAAGCTGTTATACATGGTCACATTTAAGTTTAACTTGTACATTTAGCAAGAGCTCCATTGATGTCTCCTACAGTACATTACACTAACCATGACGTTAATCGCTGTTCAAATGATCCCATGACTGCATGTGGGGGCTGGTAAAAACAGTCATAGCTCAGGTATTTTACGTCTTTAGATCATTTTCCACACCAATTTGTGTACTGCGATAGCCCTGTGAATTTGATGTTGGCAGACACAGAAATCTCTCTCATTTGTAATATCTATAGGAATTATGTGTCACATTATAACACAGACAGAAGACAGAACATGTATTTTTGTGGTAGTAAGCTTTCATCATTCTGTAGAAAAGACACTCAATGTTACAGAGACATGAAAAGGGCAAACTGTACATTTGTACATTGGAGCTCTTGTATTTTACGTCTTTAGAACATTTTCCACGCCAATTTGTGTACAGTGATAGCACTTTGAATTTGATGTTGGCAGACACAGAAATCTCTCTCATTTGTCATATATAGAAGCATATGCTTTACATTATAAGAGAGTAGGCAGACAGAAGAAGGAACATGCATTTCTGTGATAGTTAGCTTTTACCATTGTCCATTTCCCCAGAATCTGTTTAATTTATGTCAATTTTCTAGTTCAGCAGTATTTTTCAAACCTGTGAACCGAGAAGTTGAATTAGTACAGCCTTCACTGCTGAAATGGCCGTGATGACAGAGGACATCTGACAATGAGCAGTGGATCCATAATGCTCTCTGGCGCCATGTTCAATTTACTGGGAATGAGATCACAAACAAGGTCATTTATTCAAGGTCATCTGGGACTGCCAAGGTTATCTCAAGGTCATCAAGGTGACAATAGAGGGCAAAGATAAGTTTCCAAAGCAACTGAGTTGATGTACAGGTGTGTGCTAGAATTGGGGTTCCTCCGGAAATAGCTTCATCAGGTTGGCAATTATTCATATGGTAAGGTTCCTTTGGCACTACCAAGGAGTAACATACGTCCAGAGTTGTGGTTCATTTTGCGGCTATGATGGACTCCTGTTACTGCCTGCAACTATGGGTTACCAATTACTTTTATCATCACAACAAGAAGAAAAATCCCTTTTAAAGCTATATCAACTGAAGTTATTTCCTTACTTATGGGACATTTTTTGGGGGAAAATATAGCAGATATCATCAAATAGAGGACAGGGGGGAAACTTCATGACTGTATTTAACCCATAAAACACAGTACACCAAGGTATACTCCTGGTCCTCAGCCTTTGTTTTCATGATGTTTTAATTAAATCACATTTCTTTTCATTTAAACAGGTGAACCAGCAACTAAAAGGGTGTGGCCTTAGCATGTAATAACTGTGGAGTGAACTTAGCTACATTGTATGAATATCTCGTAGCTAGAATCATGTGAATACAGCCTGAAAATCAGCATTTACATGGTTCATTACAGCTTCTACATTCCCTGGAGCTGCACCATAAACATACACTTCACATGGCACCTTAGGGAAACACACTGTATAGCCAATATCTACACTCAAGTGTGCATAAATGCAATAAAGCTCAGTTTTTTGTACAGTCCTACCCAAAGAAATGCCCCCAAGAAAAACCTGTCCTTTTTTACATCAGGTTCATTTCTATGATTCCTTCCCTGAAGAGCTCGAAACATCAGCTTGAACCAACCCATGCCTCCTTGGGGAAGATGTTCTTTCATTTCAAAGCCGATATGCTCAGTCAAGTGTGTCCTGTGCCAATATACAGCAGCTAATGTGTAATGTTACAGTCCAATAGATTCAGTTGCAGAAATGCCTCAAGAAAAACCTGCCCTTTTTGTATATGGGTCATTTCTTAAACCCTTCTATTGAATGCCTCCAATATCAGCTTAAAATGACTAATGTCTCTTTAGGGAAAATTTACTGACACAGAAATAAGACCAATATGCTCAGTCAGGTGTGTCTCCTGCCAGTATGCAGCAGTTGTAGGAACAATCTAAATCACAGAAATTCCTCTAGCTAAACTCTTCCTTTACATGGTTTATTTCAGCTTGAGGAGCTTTATGGAAAATTTTGAACTGACTCTAGCACTGTAAGGCCAATATCTTCAGTCACTGTGTGTCTTATTGCAATATACAGATTCTGAAGCTATGCGTAGCGTTTAAGTCAATTGCAAGTTATTTCAGTCACAAAAATGCCTCCAGAAAACCCTGCCCTTTCTGTATATGGGTCAATTCTACAGCTTCTTACCCCTGAATACCTCCAGCATCAGGTTAAACTGACTTCCACATTCATGTATGTTTCCATAGGTGGATGCACTGTCATGGAAAGGGCAAACTCAGCAATGTGTACTGAAACACTGAATTACGTCTGCATCACAGAAAAGCAGAGCAAAACCTTGATCTTTACTGTTTACATGGTTCATTACCTCTTCCATCTGAACTGTTCTACCTTCACTTGAAATGTTGTGGCTGCTCAGGCAATATGTGCTTGGTGAAGTTTGTCTAAAAGACTGTAATTTAGGAGACTAGATACCTTAAGCTAAGGGGACAACCCGCTGTATGTGCAAATATGTGCTGTAGACCTGCCAAAACGTGGGCAATCTTTTGGGATCCGTAAGTGGTAAGTGCCGCCTCCGTAATCTGACGGATTTCGGAGCACGCAGACACGCCGTAGAACTTTACGTGCAGGCAAAACTTTGTGTGCCATCGGGCTGCAGATTTGCCCCCCGTACATGCCAGTACGGGCGATGCGCCTGCCCTGTACAGCCTGAACGTTTTCAGAAATACGTGGTGGACGTAGCCTTCCAAAAAACGTAGGGACAAATTGCACGCACGGCGGGTTGTGCCCTTAGCTTTAGCTGAGGAGAAGCAAGGCAGGGGGAAGACTTGAGGCA
This sequence comes from Branchiostoma floridae x Branchiostoma belcheri, assembly GCA_019207045.1. Taxonomy (NCBI): domain Eukaryota; kingdom Metazoa; phylum Chordata; class Leptocardii; order Amphioxiformes; family Branchiostomatidae; genus Branchiostoma; species Branchiostoma floridae x Branchiostoma belcheri. The sequence goes on along the minus strand of CM033041.1, from coordinate 318,533 downwards.
AATGTTACACTCCAGTGAAGTTTGTCTGCTGGACACTGATAACAGGCAATATGAATCATAAGCTCACATGATGATGTGTTGTTCGTTGTGAAACTTTGACCAAATACAGATCAGCTACTGAGCAAAGGGTACCCAGAAAATCCCAGACATCATTCTGGCTTTGCAGTATACTCCTGAGAAAGGAGGCTGCTTTTGATTTTTCCCCAGACAGCCTTTCAGCAATACCAACACAATGACACCGATAAGTTTCTCTGTGTCCCCTGTTTCTGGTTTGAAGAGTAAGCTGTTGCCAGCAGTGATCAGTCTTCTGAGACTTTCAAACTCAGAAGCAAAAGCCGTGGGAAGTTTCAGTCAGTCACACACTCACTATCCAGTTTTAACGTTTTTTGTTCCCCGTCAGGCAAGGGTTAGACACAATGATATGTTTCTCTGTGTCCCTTGTCTCTGGTTTGAAAAGTAAGAAGTTGTGATGTCGTGATCAGTTTTCTGAGACTTTCAAACTCAGAAGCAAAAGCCTTCGGGAGGTTTCAGTCAGTCACTCACTCACTCACTATCTGGTTTAATGTCTGTTGTTCCCGTCAGGCGAGGGTTAGACACAATGATAAGCTTTTCCATGGCCATGTGTCCAAGTCCGTTTCCTTGTCCCCTGTCTCCAGCTTGAAGAGTAAGCAGTTGTGACATCATGATCAGTCTTCTGAGACTTTCAAACTCAGAAGCAAAATCCATAGGGAAGTTTCAGTCAGTCAGTTATTCATTATCTGGTCTAACGTTTTTTTGTTCCATGTCAGGTGAGGGTTGGACACAGTGATAAGTTTTTCCATGTCTCCTGTTTCTGGCTTGAAGAGTAAGCAGTTGTGACCAGTGATCAGTCTTCTGAGACTTTCAAACTCAGAAGCAAAAGCCTTCAGGAGGTTTCAGTCAGTCACTCACTCACTCACTATCTGGTTTGACGTCTGTTGTTCCCGTCAGACAAGGGTTAGACACAATGATAAGCTTTTCCAAGTCCATGTCCCTTATCCCTGGCTTGAAGAGGAAGCAGTTGTGACCAGTGATCAGTCTTCTGAGACTTTCAACCTCACTGAAGCAAAAGCCGTAGGGAGGTTTCAGTCACTCACACACTCACTCACTATACGATTTCTGTGTCCCCAGTCTCTGGTTTGAAAAGTAAGAAGTTGTGATGTCGTGATCAGTCTTCCGAGACTTTCAAACTCAGAAGCAAAAGCCTTGGGGAGGTTTCAGTCAGTCAGTCACTCACTCACTATCTGGTTTGATGTCTGTTGTTCCCGTCAGGCGAGGGTTAGACACAATGATAAGCTTTTCCATGTCCATGTCCAAGTCCCTTATCCCTGGCTTGAAGAGGAAGCAGTTGTGACCAGTGATCAGTCTTCTGAGACTTTCAAACTCAGAAGCAAAAGCCGCAGGGAGGTTTCAGTCATATGATACAGATGGACTGTCAGGTACAGGGCAAGGGTTGTGCCACCTGCCATCACTCTTCCAACATTAGATAGTTCCACATATCCAGGTTTGCTGTCTGCTGCCCCCACTGTTGTATCTTGGTAGTCTTCCGTACCAGTGGACTTCCTCTGGTATGCAATGATAAAAGCTGTTGGAATCAGTAGCTTTGTGGATGTTGTCTGTTGCCTTCAGGGGATGTGTGTTGGATTGTGCAAAGACTGTCTCAGAACTGCAGCTGTAGATACACTTTGGTTGTCATAAGGGCTGCCCAGGGAAAGCCTAACCATTGCTCTGGCTTTCTGGTGCACTCTAGTGAAAAAAGTGTTGATAAGACTGAAGCTTAAATAATGTTCACTGGGCAATGACCAACTTTTCAGGTACACAGGCCAAGTCTAACTTTTTCTTGGCTGTATGTGCCAACTGTGTCATTTTCATTTCATTTTATTTCATTTGTGTAGTTAATATTAGCGTGGTTTGCACGTAGTCAGTACACTCATCACATCTCTGTTCCTTCAGGGAATGTGTGTTGGATTGTGCAGAGACTGTCTCAGAGCTGCAGCTGTAGATACTCTTTGGTTGTCGTAAGTGCAGCCTGGGGAAAACCTACCCATTGCTCTGGCTTTCTGATGCACTCTAGTGAAAATGGTGTTGATATAGACTTAAAGCTAAGCCTTGAAGAATGTTCATTGGGCAATGACCACATTTTCAGGTTCACACGTCAAGTCTAACTTTTTCTGGGCTGTATGTGCCAACTGTGTCATTTTCATTTCATTTTATTTCATTTGTGCAAGGAGCTTTTTATCTGATAAAAGCTCCTTGATTTGTGTAGTTAATATTAGCGTGGTTTGCACGTAGTCAGTACACGCATCACATCTCTGTTGCCTTCAGGGGATGTGTGGTGGATTGTGCAGAGACTGTTTCAGAACTGCAGCTGTAGATACACTTTTGTTGTCATAAAGGCTGCCCAGGGAAAGCCTAGCTATTGCTCTGATGTACTCTAGTGAAAAAAGGCGTCAATAAGACTGCACTTTAGCTTGAAGATTGTTCATTTGGCAATGACCAATGTTTCAGGTTCACAAGAAAAGTCTAACTTTTGCTTGGCTATATGTACCAACTGTGTGGATGATATGAGACTGTGTGGTTTGCTTGTAGTCAATATGCGCATCACTAATTAAGGAGCTAGGGAGTGGACCTTTTTCAATTCAAATAGAAAAACTTTTTTGTAGTACAGGTTTATTAAGCCCGGTCACTACTTAAGCTCACTTAGAAAACTTTTCTGCCATTCCATCAAAACCTTTTCCATTCTTCGTAGAGTTTTGATAATGGTGTTACAGGGTAATGTAAGACACATTGATGTCTCCAGTTTCGATAATGGTTTTAATGTAAGACATATGTCTCCATTCCATTTCCTTGAGATTAGGATTTAGAAACCATCCTCTTAGATGATTGAAATATTTCCATCAAAACCTTTCCAGAGTCTTGAGAGATTCAATAATGTTGTTACTGTCAGACATATGTCTCCATTGCATTTCCTTGGGATTATCGAGGAGACTCTCTGGCAATGACAAAACATAAACCCTAAGGCTTCCTCTTTTCAGAGGAAGCTTTTGTGATTAATCTTTTTCCATTTACACCTTTTCCAAGTCAACTAAAACCTTAAGAGATGTAGTAAATAAAAAAATGCTGTTACTGTAAGATGCATTGCTCTTTTCTATCCCCTTGGAATTAACACTTACATTCTATGGCAGTGTCCAAATGATAACTTTGATCATTTTCAAACACAACTCACATTTGACTGATGTATCTCCATCAGTCTCAGAGACCCTTTCCCAAGTCCTTCTATCACCCCCGAGACTTGACAAGGTCGCTATCTAAAGACACACTGCTCTGTTCCATTCCCTCGGAGTCTGTGTCTCAGACTGGGAGGCGACTGTGGGAAATCTCTTGGTCTGACTCTTGCTGAGGAAATGCTTCTGGTCAATAGATCTGCATCACAGCTAATAGTGCTGTAAGGAGAATGGCTTTACGTAAGGGTGGACGTCGCAGGGCTCAATATAGTTTTTCCTGCATATCTGTTTGTTACAGATAAGGTGCAAAATGCCCTGCTGAATAGATACACCAAGACTTTGTGTTGGGTTGTATAATATGTAAACTTTAAAGTAGTACATGTACATGTATCATAGTATTTTTGTTGTTGGTTCGTTCCATTCCCTCGGAGTCTACATGTGTATGTCTCAGACTCGGAGGCGACCGTCGGAAATCTCTTGGTCTGACTCTTGCTGAGGAAATGCTTCGGGTCAATAGATCTGCATCACAGCTAATAGTACTGTAAGGAGAGTGGCTTTACGTAGGGGTGGCGTCGCAGGGCTCGATGTAGTTTTTCCTGCATATCTGTACTGTACAGTTACAGATAAGGTGCTGATATGCCAAGACTTTGTGTAAAATGTAAACTTTAAGGTTACTGTAGTACATGTACATGAGTCATGATACAATACAAATATTTCAAAAACACTTTTTCCTGTGTTTTGCAGGAAAGTTGCAGAGAACCTGAAAGACGATCAGGGAAAAGGAGTGGTGCTGGCCAAACCCGAGAGTACCAGCAGCAACGACAACGCCTGTGTGCGCTGTAACAAGACTTTCTTCTTTCTACTCAACAGAAAGGTGAGTACCAACAAAAAAATACATCTCATTTAGATCAGTGCACCTCAGAAAAATCAGAACTTTAAACAAAATGGTAACAACAACGAGATCTAATCTTCTTTCTACTCAACAGAAAGGTTGGTACCAACACAAAATTGCATCTCAGTGTTAATGATTTAGATAGAGCTATCATCTCAGAAAAGGCAGAACATTGACCTAATCATAAGGCGTAACAACAACAAGATTTTCTTTTCTCTACTCAACAGAAATGTGGGTACCATCATAAACTTTGTCATTGTTCATGAAATATGTCACTACAAACTCAAAACTTTTGTCACAAATGTTTTGTCACAGATGCATGTTAATGTGCACATTTCTGTACTGCACTGCACTTTTATGTTTGTTGAGTACTATTATAGTAGTAAGTCCACTGTGCTCTGGCGATGCAGTGCTCTGGACACTCTGCATCAGCAATCAGTCTTGAGTACTACATGTACTGTATTGTTGCTTCAATTATGGAAAGTTGTTTTCAGTGTATTTTTTTTATGAACAAAGTTTGTACCCAGATCTATACATGTTTTCCCAGATCCGATGTGCCGACTGTAACAACTATGTCTGTAAGGACTGCTCAGCTCTGGACAGCAAGGACAACGTGTGGGTCTGCACATTCTGCCAGAGAGTCAGGTAGGGTGGAAAACTTCTCCGGAATATGTTGATGAATTGAAATTCAGTATATATTGGAATGCAAAAAATACAAACAATGTAATGTAGAATTCAATGCGGGAGGGCTAGGACTGTCATGTCAATTCATAACAAGTCCAAATGTCTACACTGTTGATCTTGCTAATAGCCGAAACAAACCAGTTAAGCCAACTGTACCACACAGATAAACGACCAATGAAAACTGATCGGGGAAAGTCATGATGCCTCACCATCACTTCCATCCCTAGATCTGTTAAAACCTTTATTTTGACACTTCAGAGTAGCCTTTGATTTAGAACAATTCTAAAACTTTGTACAAAACTTTCATGTTACTCCAGTGAACATTAAATGAATGTTACAAGTCCAAATCTACATCCACCTACATGTAACATGCAGTACATGATAATGTTGATCTTGTAAAAAATAACCTTCCAATATCCCATCCAATACCCCATATTTCATAACTGCCAAACCCACTATGCCAGACAAATTAACGACCATGTAAAACTAATCAGCGGAAAGTTTCGATTTCCATAGAGTCAAAATGCCACACACGTCACATCCCACCCTGCGTTAGTGTCGATCATTGCAAATTAAGACTTGCCATCGAACCCCCGGAAAGGGCACACGCCGTCTGTGACACGTCTGCTCATGACACCTCAATTAGCAAGTGCGACATCGTATAATTACATGTTCGTCTAGAAGGGCTGGGGATGGGGGTAGGGCCACACAAATGTAATTTATCTGTATCTACATTGTATATAGCCGGTATAACCGCAGCAGCAGCTGGTTATATTACACTGAATGATCCGTCACACCTAGCTTTTGCACATCTATCTGCAAGCGTTCTTTAAAACTACCCAGAGAAGATGCCTCTACTGTACTTGGCGATAATAGATTCTACTCTACGATAGTTCTGGGAAAGTACGAATTTTTGAACACATCAATCCTAGGTCGGTAACTCTGGTATTTGAAGGCATGACTGTTTCTTGTCCTTTTTTGAGCTGGAATTAGATACTTATCCGTTGGTACATCCACCAGTATAATTACATGTACCTCTAGACAGGCTGGGGATGGGAGTAAGGCCTAGGCCACACCAATATAATTTGCTGGTTCTGGGATTTTTTAAGTGAAAATATAGCGAGTGAGCAAACATCATAAAAGCAATGGGCAGGGAGGAGAACTTGAATATGACTATTCATTTCATAAAACTGTGTGCACCAAGGCACAAACCTGGTCGTTGGGCTTTGTTTTCATTAAGATTTTTCTGCTAAGCATAGTGTAAATGCAGAAAGTTTTGCAGTGGATTAATGTTTGCGGTTTATGCGATGGCCGCTTCACCACAAACTTAAAACCACGCGAACATTTTTCCATGGCAGTATTTAGAGACTACAGAGCATGGTGCTACCGCAAAATTAAAACCACTGCGAAAAGTCCTTTTTCCTGCTACCGCAAAATTAAATCTCCGCAAACTTAAGTACATTTACATGATTATTTATTATTTTTTTCTAAAATCGGAGAACCAAGAAATGAAATTGGTGTGGCTCAATGGCATACATAGTATAGTTATTGCATGGCTGAACTGACTGAATGGCATACAGCAAAGAGCCAAGCCAGGAGAATCGTAAAACCGAGGACATCTGTGATGGATTTCCCACGGAATCCCATCGATCACCTTGTTATTTGACACCTTCATTTTCTGTGTAATTTGATCCCCGATGGCCTGGCTCCTTGCTGTGAATGTAAAGGTGGTGTTTGGAGAGAGGAATTCTGACAATTTATAAAAGGACTGTCTTACAAATTACATGTTCGCTGCTATGTTGATGAAGGTTAGACATCCGGGAAATAAGATATGCCAGGTAACATTCTGCATATTTATGGAGAGCATACCTTAAGAACCTGGATAGATTGAACAAAATCTTCTTCGTTGCACAACCTTGCTTTAATTCTTCAGTAAACGTTTCGATGACCATCTGTCACCTTCATCAGTACAAAATTAAACAAATATTATCAGTGCCATACAAACTAGATTCAGATAGATTGGATAGATTGTAATGATATTATGGTGTGTGGATAGGGGTTGCAAAGATGAAGTTTAACGTTGATTTTGGGCCTACTGGTGGCTTTCCTCGGTACTGCAGTAAAATCTATAGATCTTGTATCTTCTGTCCTGGACATGCTGAGGTTTTTATTTTCTGGTTTACCTTGACATACCCTGACATGAGTGAGTGAGTGAGTTACCTTGACATGTGTTTTTGATCTAACTGAGATCTGTCAGTGGACTAGCCACCTATGTTAATGTCCTATATGGCCCAAGGACTATGGAAACAGAGATGGGCACCACCCTTAAACACCAAATAAAAGTATGGGCAGGATTTAAACTTGTCTTCCCCTTGTGTTTTTGCTGTCCCAGAGAGCTGAAGACCCTGTCTGCCCAGTGGTTCTAAATCAAACAATATACACCAAATTAAATAACTTTTCTTTGTGTTTTTGCTGTACCAGAGAACTGATATACACCAAATGAGATAACTTCCCCTTGTGTTTTTTCTGTCCCAGAGAGCTGAATACACCAAACTAAATAACTTCCCCTTGTGTTTTTGCTGTCCCAGAGAACTGAATACACCAAACTAAATAACTTTCCCTTGTGTTTTTTGATGTACCAGAGAGCTGAATACACCAAACTAAATAACTTTCCCTTGTGTTTTTGCTGTCCCAGAGAACTGAATACACCAAACTAAATAACTTTCCCTTGTGTTTTTGCTGTCCCAGAGAACTGAATACACCAAACTAAATAACTTTCCCTTGTGTTTTTGCTGTCCCAGAGAGCTGAAGACCCAGTCTGCAGAGTGGTTCTACTCCAACATCAAACAGAGGTTCAAGAGGTTCGGCAGTGCCAAGGTCGTCAGGTCACTCTACAAGCGCAAGGGGGAGAGATCCGGAAGTAAGTTTCATAGGACTTACAATCCGAAATATCTTACACAGATGTCTTACACATGTCTTCCCATTGTGCTCATAACTTTTGGCTTACATGTGACAGAAGTGCCACTTTGTGGTTTGTAGGGTAAGTGCAGACATACGTACAAAGAGTGCACAACTATTTTAGAGGCAGTAGGCTCATCATACCAGCTTAACACCACACTTATTTTGGTTTCAAGTTTTCAGAAACAATTGGTAAATTTAAACATTACGGAGGAGGACGAAAACGAGGCTGGCTAAGGCGGCAGCGTTTTTCTGTTCACAGCGAATTCTTGCTATCTTAACACATTTTTCAACAAATAATCAAGCTACAACCTGACTGAAAACGTTGTGAGATCACCTAGACCAACGTACGCGAATCAGGAATACCATCTAACACCCTGGAGTGACTCCGGAGCGTTTCCATGAAGACGGCGTCGGTGGTGTAACAACAAGACAACATGGCGGCCGCCATTGAGGTAAGCGTCCCTGGAAACGACGGGGAAACAACCAGATGGTCGACAGTAGTGAAACGAGGAACAACAAAGGAGACAGTGTTCCCCGTATTCATAATGGAGAGAGAGATTATAACTAAAGAGGAAGCCTATGTCAACCCTATAAAGGATGAAGAAATGTACCACTGTTTGATACAGTCTGTCCACCCTGGTCACCTGAGGTCAGTACAGCGAGTACGTGCATTATGGAGGATCTACCTTCACAGTAACGAAACAAGAGCCAAGCTACTGATTGAAGGAGTTACCATAAGGAATAGATCAGTTGAATGCAAGGACACAAATCCCTTCAGCCTAAAACAACGAATGCAAAACATGAACAACATACAGGTAACAATCAAAGACATACCGGAGTCAGCTGACGACAGTATTGTTGTGGAATTCCTGAATAATGCGGGGTGTAAACCAGTAGGGCGGGTAAACCACAGGAAGATCAGGTACAACAATCGGCTAACTAACTGCAGCAATGGGGACAGGTTGATCTACATAGAACAAAAACCCACGAAATCCATACCACGAAATGCCAAGATCGGCACCCATTGGGCACGGGTATTCTACAATGGACAAGAACCTGATCAGGGACGCAAGACTGACGACCAAGATTATGGAAAGGATGAGACCAAGGCCACTGCCAACAGTCCTACAACTGAAGCAAACATGGATTACATCGACAAAGCCTACGAAGAACACGTGAGGAAGGACGACATATCAGACATAGGTGAAACTCGAAGCACCCAGGATGAACAAGAGGAAATAAGTGTCGAGGAGAATGACAACGACACTGAGCTCTCGACACATAAGAGCGATGAAAGTGAACGAAACGTCAACGTAAAAGAACCCACGACAAAGGCGAATACAAGAACGAGTAAACGGAAAACAAAAAAACACCAAGAAAAAAAGAAAAATGACAATGACAACGACAACGACAACGACCCACCACGGACGGAGGAGAAGCAGAAAGACAAGAAACAGACTTCCAGACGAAGAAGTAACTCGCTGGGCGACATAGACGAAGCAAGGATGTCATCCATCCTAAACTACCTACGCAAAACAAAGGAAAGTCAGTCAACAAAGAGGCCTAGAGAGTCAAGCTCGTCCTCTGAGACAACACAGACACTACCAGCGAAAAAGCCACAGATGGAGGGACGACAACAGCGGAAAAGTTCCAGTGCTGAACAACAGGTGGACGGACACGCAGTGACATGAACGCTAATCCAGTAAGAGTGACGTCACAAGGAGATTGGAAAAAAGAACGGACTGGACTACGAGTATCGATTATCGATAAGGACTCATTATATAGACTGAAATCAAGACATCATATATACGTAAGTACTTTTCTACAAAGCATATGACGAGACAAGAAAAACTAAGTGTACTGACACTAAATACAAGAGGGCTTAGAGATACAGATAAAAGAATACAAACTTTTACATGGTTACAACATCAAAAAGCAGACATAATACTTCTACAAGAAACGCACTTCACAAATGACATGGTAGATATACTTAGTAGAGAATGGAAGGGAAAATGTTATCACAATTTCGGAACGAACCTATCTAGGGGAGTCAGTATTTTGTTTAAGCACAATGTACACATCACGAAACAAGAAGTATATAGAGATGACATTGGGAGGAAAATATTAGTTAACTGCGAAATAAGGGAGAAATATTCACTTTTGTAAATATTTATGCACCAAATACACAAACGGCTAGAACATCTTTTCTAAAAGATCTTATTAACTGGCTTCACAGCCATGATATACACAACCTTATCATAGGAGGGGACTGGAACACCATTTTAAACCCTAAGCTAGACAAAACACCACCGTCTTCAGATGACAATACATATTACACCGAGCCAGCTTCCATTATACAAAACCTGTGTAAAAGTTTCCATCTGTATGATGTTTGGAGAGAAGCTCACCCTGAAAAACAACAATTTACCTGGAGAAGAACAAATCCCTCGGTAGCCTGTAGATTAGACTTTTTCTTACTTCAAAGTTCCTTCAAAAGTAAAGTAATTAGCACAGATATTAGACCAGCTGTACGAACAGATCATCAAGGAGTAATGGTTCAAATAACTACACTACACGAAGGAAGAGGGCCAGGATTATGGCGCTTTAATAATAGCTTATGCCAAGACAAAAATTATAGAAAGTTTCTAAAGCAGACAGTAGAATGTATCCAGAACAGATACAAAGAAGAAGACAGCCGCACACTATGGGAACTTTGCAAAAAGGGCATTAAAGAAAAATCTATACAATATAGCAAACAAAAAGCGTGATTAAGGTCAAAATGTCTGCAGGCACTAGAGAAAGAACTATTAGTTCAAGAAATAAAGTTAAATAACCTTGATAGCGAAAGTCTTTTAGAATATAATCAAACGAAAGAACGACTTGAGAAATTTTACGAATACAAGGCAACAGGTGCAAGAATTAGAGCAAGGACAAGATACTACGAAGAAGGTGAAAAGTCCACAAAATTGTTCCTAAATTTGGAACGGAAAAATAACAAAAAACACACCATTACAAAGCTGATAGGGCCTAATAATCAAACGACTACAAACAATGACCAAATACTCAAACAATGTAAAGACTTCTACAAAGGATTATATACATCCAGGCAGGTGCCGGATGAAACAGTTGAGGAATTCTTAGAAAAAATTGACATTCCACTCACTCTAACACAAGAAGATAGAGAGATATTAGATAAAACACCTCATGATAGAGAATTTCAAAATGCACTGTCACAAATGAAAACAGGAAAAACTCCAGGATCAGATGGATTAACAGTGGAATTCTATCACACTTTCTGGGACATTGTAGGCCAGCTGGTGATAAATTCAATTAGCGAAGGCTTAGAAAAAGGAGAGCTATCTCTGTCACAACGAAAAGCTATCCTTAAACTGCTAGAACGGTCAAGAAAACAATATTGAAAATTGGAGACCCATTAGTTTACTTAATGTTGATTTTAAAATACTTTCCCATGTACTTGCAAATAGATTAAAACCTCTCTTATCCAAGTTAATTAACGAAAATCAGACAGCGTACATTAAAGGGCGATGCATCACACAGAACATAAGACTACTTTTAGATGTTATGACATACACAGAAACAGAAAATATTCCTGGTATACTTCTATTTCTTGATCTGAGAAAAGCTTTTGATTCCGTTGAATGGAATTTCTTATTTAGAGTCTTAGAAAAATACAACTTCGGAAATGAGTACATAAGCTGGATAAAAACAATATATAACAATTGTAAAAGCGGAGTTATCAATAACGGCTGGATTTCTGATTTCTTTGTTTTAAGTCGAGGCGTTAGGCAAGGATGCCCTTTGTCTGCCATTCTGTTTCTTTTTGTAACAGAAATATTAGCTTTGTATATAGATCAAAATAACGATATATTAGGAATAAAAATAAGATCTGGTAGCGACATAAAAGAAGTTAAAATATCCCAAGTGGCAGACGACACTACACTACTTTTAAGAGATGAACGATCTGTACACATAGCAATTGAATCACTTTCTTATTTTAGTAAAGTAGCCGGCCCCGAACTCAATCTCAACAAAACACAAGCGATATGGGCAGGTTGTTGGAAGTTTAGAAAAAAGAAAATTCCTGGAATCTCCACACCTCAAACAGCAATCAAATCCTTAGGCATATATTTTGGTTACGACAAAAAAGAATGCGAAGAAAAAAACTGGAACAATAAAGTCACTAAAATAGAAAATATTCTAAACATGTGGAAAAGTAGAACATTAACCCTGTACGGAAAGGTAACAGTATTAAAAACCCTAATTATGTCTCAAATAACTTATTGTGCAACTTCGCTTGTAGTTCCAGAGAATATTATTGTTAAGTTAAATAATCTATTCTACAATTTTCTATGGTCGGGGAAAAGAGATAAAATTAAAAGAACAGTCGTCATTGCAGAATATGAAAAGGGAGGTCTAGGAATGGTAGATGTTAAATCACAAATCGAAGCTTTACAGGCTAGTATTATTAGAAGGTTAATGGACAACACATCAGGTGATTGGAAACTTATACCACGTATGTACCTAAACAGTCTTGGGAATGACTTTCTTATTTTAAAAATGCACTTTAAAAACAGTTCAGACTCTCCGTGTCTGAAACACATACCACTTTACTATAGAAAGGTAATATTAAGCTGGCACAAGGCTGGAGGGGGGGATGTATCTGAACCACTCACTCCAGAGGAAGTAAAAAATCACATTATTTGGGGATCTAGTCATGTCATTAATCATAGGAGCAAGAAAGGGAGCACAACTTTGTACTTTAAGAATTGGATAAATTCAGGAATTATATATGTAAGAGATCTGTTGGACGAAAATAATTGTATTAACGAGAAAAACATACTCGACAAATTAAGAGATAAGAAAGATTGTTTAGTCGAAATATACAAAGTGAAAAATGCAATTCCTAGAAGTTGGATAAGACTACTGAACGACGTACACTGTCAATCCACTGAACAGAGTAGACAAGAATTTGACTACAAGAAGTACACATGTAAATATCTGTATAATAAGCTAATACTAGATAAACTTGATAGCCCCCATAGCTTGGAAACATGGACGTCCACTTTCGACAGAAATCTGGAATCGTTTCAAATTCCGTGGATTGACAGAACAATCTACTTCACAACTGAACGAAAATTGTCAAATTTCATGTACAAACTACTACATAGGATTCTGCCATGCAATAATAATCTCTACAAATGGAAGATAATAGACTCTCCTCTCTGCAACATTTGTAGGGTGACAGAGAATGAGGAACATATGTTCTTTAGTTGCGCCAGATTAGAAAACTTTTGGGAAAGAGTATCTAGATTTCTATATGTGATCAAGACAAATAGTAACATTAACAATTTTGAAACATGCATCCTTGGAATTCCGAGAAAGGTACACAACTCAAAAGCAGGGAACCATATACTAGCTATAGCGTTGTACTCTATATTCAAATCATGGGTGTTATACAAAGATAAGAAATGTTTCAGTAACACAAATTGTTTTACACTATTCTATAGAAACTTGAAAAATGCCATAGTTACAGAAAGAAATTAATCAGAATCTAGAGCTGGACAAAAATGGGGAGAAATAATCCCTTTAGTAATGTAATTATATCATTGTACAATATGTAAATACCGAATTTGTATACCTGTAAATAAAGTTCATGGATTGGACCATGAAAAGTTAAAAAAAGAAGAAAAAAAAAAAAGAGTGCACAACTATTTTAGAGGCAGTAGGCTCATCATACCAGCTTAACACCACACTTATTTTGGTTTCAAGTTTTCAGAAACAATTGGTAAATTTAAACATTACCTTAAGCAGTTCAGGTATCTTATGCAGAGAATCAGAGGATCTCAGATTTATGTTAAGACTCAAGTATTCCTCCTGCCCCCCTGTTTTTATCTTAAATCTTTCATTTGAAATGTCTGAGATTAGGAGACAAATTAATGAGCCCAGCTAAAACCACAATTTACATGAGTTTTAGGGTTGAAGCAAACTTATGTCAACCACCTGTAACTGTAGCCAATCAGAGACCTCCTTTTATAAATACATATGAGAGACCACTAACCAATCAGATTAGCCCTTTCAAACCCAGTCTGCAAAACCGGTTCGACCACTCTCTTGTTAGTAAACAAAGGATGTTCAGATGCCACTTTCTCAGAAAAGACAATCTGTTACAAACACACCCTGCAAAACTGTCTGGCTTTAAGTTTTTGACACTGATAAAACACCATTTCCCAAACTAAACTCAAACTTTTCTTTTTCCATACTTGTTGCCCATATGAAAGTATGATATCTAATATTATGTGTAATCTTTTAGATGAAGTGTTTTTTTGGCAGCTGAGCCACTTTAAGCACAAACATGCCCTGAGGCACACTGTGAGCTTACATGTACCAATTTTACTTTGTGTACACACAATTGAATATGTCAGGGGACGGACCATTTCTAGCTGCACATGGGGATATGTGTGCAGTCATGAACCGGATAGTAAGTGAGGAACAAAGTCAAACCTGCCTATAAAGACCACTCAGGTAACTGATGAAATCTGGTCTATATGGACAGGTGGTCACTACAGACAGGATTCTTAACTTAATGCTTGAGTCAATGGCAAAAATTGTCTAAGAAACCACCAATAAAAAGTGTTCACAATGGCTAGGTGATCTGTACATGTATGTACATGTAGAAGTGGTTACTTGCACAGGTTTGACAGTATTTGAAACTGTCCAGAGTCAGATGAAGCTGAGTCATTAGACTGGCTTTCCTACTGTGATTAGGCTGGGTGGAGCAGTGATTATGGAGTTATTATCATGGTAATGACGTGTCTGAAAAGTAAGAGTTGGGTACTTTTCCAATGGGAGTATGTGGTTATTGGGAATGATTATCCAAAACAGGAAGAGTGTGATAGTTTCCAAGTTGGCGCAATTAGCTTCTAGAAAGATGTGCTAACTGTTAAATGATGGTAGAGTGAAGAGGTACTAGACATAGTTATTGAGATTATCCAAAACAGAAAAGGTGTTATTGTTTCTAGGTTGGCACAACATCTAAATGTGCCATTCAACAATTAAATTTCTATAACAACTGTTGTACTTTTCAAAACTTTTTCTGACGAATTTAGAAACTTTGCATCTGTGAGCCTTTTCTTTACCAGACCAGGTGTGTCTGATACACACAGGTGAGACCTCACCTGCCCCTCCCACTAATTACACACATAACGAGTCCCCCCTGTACTAATTAACGAGTCCCCCCCTCACCCAGTAGGGCGGCAAATGGCCCCATTGATCCGGCACAAAGACGATCCCAGCGTAGGTGATTCGGAGATTCCCACGCTGAGGAGTTGTTTTATGCTCGCAGCACAAGGTTAGGGGCCACAAACTCCTCGAACTTTGAGCGGTTCATTCCTCGGGCCAGTCGGTCAAGGATTTTGCCAGGAAATGGCCAGCTTGTAGGTCTTCCATTGTTGTCAATCTGGGCTGGGATTGTGGACAAGATTTTTGACAGTGTCTTGTGGTTATCCTGGAGGGATTCCTACCGACAACAAACCTGGAGGGAAGCTATGAAATCTGGACCCTTGTCAGGCAAGAAAAGTTTGAAAGTTGTGGATGTTCTTTTCGTAGGACAATATCAACAATTTGGACACGAACAAGTCAAGTGGCATTTGTAATTTAGTCAAGGCTGAGGCTGTGATTTTGCCTGAAGACTTTTGTTAGTACCTGTGGCCTGGATGTTTCCCCAACGACAAAAGTAGAAACAAGGAGTGAAAACTGGACAGTTCAGAGGCAAGCCTACTACTTCAAGTTGTGGATCAGTTATTTTGTGTCTTCAGTAAACCTGGGATCAACTTACAAGGCTGTTATTGTGTACTATTCACGTGTTTACACTGTTTTGTACCAGTCCTACTCTGCTTGACAGCTCTGCTTTGTGCAGGTATTTCTACCAAGTCTTGAAGATGATCACAGGGACTAAAGAACACCAGGACTACTCCTTGCCTTTCTAAGACGTTTCTGTATCTTGGATTGTTTGTTCCAGGACAGTTTGGACTCCCTGAAAGCCTGAACAACACAAAAGTGGGCAGGTCTCGTTTGGGTGGGTATTGGAATGTGTGTCATGCATGGGAGCCACCCTGTTTACGGACAGCACTTCTATTTCAAGATCTCACAGTGTATATATAGACAGAACATGCAAACCAGACTTTGTGGAAGGATATCTGAACTTTGCTTGGAGGACATGATCATTGTTTAAAAGATTGATAAATGGTCTAGATACATGTAAACAATATTCAAACTTTAAGACAACTGGAACAAAGGAGAGTACTTCTGGACATGTGTTCATCGTTTGACTTCCTTGCAAATCTTTGTGACCAAGGGAAGAAGTCAGCAAAGTACAGAATCAACAAAGATTTTTGTCCTTGACCAAAGAAACGATTGCACAGGACAAGACATCTCAAGGATCAAACAAGTCCGTGAAGATTAGAGTTTTGAGATAAGACAACAAAAATCCTCCTCACATTTCAGGATTTGCCATTCAAAAATACCACTTGACAATCTTTCTTGTAAAGAGCAAATTAGAGCTATTTAAAGATGGCTTATCTATATCAACATTTCGATTGAAAAAAACAGACCCTCCATAGTTCTTAAAATACCAGTTGTTGCTAGGATACCATTTAACGAACAGCTTTGTCGACTTGACACAAATTAGGTTTGACAGAAATCAGTTGTGGTCTCAGTGTGAAAATTTTGTCACCTCTGAAATTGACTTCTTGTCCATTTATTATCTATTAGCTGTCTGCACAGATGATACATTGTGATTTTGAAGACTTTAAGGATTGCTAGTGCCATCTTTAGTCCATTTGTGACAATCTAAGAAGTTTTTCCGCCTGGACTTTGGACAGAGCTGTGTGTTTTGTTACCAGTTGTGTGAAAACTACCACGTCACAGAGCAAGAACATATAATTATCAGGACGCTGATTGTCAGTTGTGCCCAAACTCATTGAAAAGGGGGTAATTTGTTTTCTGTTGTTCCAAATCCCCTTCAAATTACAGCATCTCTAGATCTTCCAAATTCCAAACATCTGACTCACTCCAAGGGTAGCAGTACTGTGGAAGGAAGTTTCTTTTTCCAAAATTTGGCGAAAGTCTTTTTCAGCTGGTTTCTTACCTGTGAAATGTGACAGCTTATCTAAGAAGGATTGAAGTTTGAAACATCTTTTCTTCAAACTGACTTTACAAATTTTAGTGTGGAACATTTTCTATCAAGACACAACTTAAGATGGCGGACTACTCGTGTCTTAAGGACCTCGAAGTCTCAGAAGAACATGCTCCTACAAAATCCGACTTCTCCTGTCTTCATGGAAGAAGGAACACTGAGAAAGTTTCACATCACCAAAAGAATCAAGTAAACAACAAAGAGTCAAACATCGTCACAAATGGAGACCCTGAACGACACGAGGATCACACCTTTTTTACCCACATATACGGCTGCATGGATGGGCGGAAGATGCCGCCAAAGAAACCGGAATGTGGCGACCACGTCCGACTAGCTCTCGATCTCACTCCCGTCATCTTCAACATCCGGCGAGCAAAGAACGAAGCCTACGTGATCCAGAACCGACTCAAATGGATGAAAAAGAGCAAGAGCACACCTGATCTTAGCCAGCTCGGTGACGAGATTTTGTTTTTGGAAGGTTTTGCTGACTCGACAAAAATGGACACCCGAAAATGCTCGCATACGTACTCTCGGTCACGCGCACATCAGAGGAGAGGTGACTGTCC
Source organism: Branchiostoma floridae x Branchiostoma belcheri (assembly GCA_019207045.1). Classification (NCBI taxonomy): domain Eukaryota; kingdom Metazoa; phylum Chordata; class Leptocardii; order Amphioxiformes; family Branchiostomatidae; genus Branchiostoma; species Branchiostoma floridae x Branchiostoma belcheri. The sequence goes on along the minus strand of CM033041.1, from coordinate 300,974 downwards.
GTACTGCGCGAGAGTTCGGTCCAACTCGGCGCCAAATGTCAGAGACAAAGAATCAGCAATCTCCACAGGGTCTGAAAACCTTCCAAGGGAAAAATCTGGTTCACAAAGTGATCTTAGAAGTCCAACAATATGGAGGAGTGAAGAAGATGTTGAAGATCAGGGCAAGAAGGTAAAGACAACGTACTACAAGTCTCGTATGAAGATAGACATTGGTGGGGATTCTACAGCCAAAGATTCCCAAGAAAGTGATACAAAAGCAGTTGTAGGAGACCATAATGATGAAAGGAAAACGGTGAGGGAGGAGCTTTCAGTTCGTCTGGAAAGTGGTGAACAGAAGGAGAGAAAGTCTACCTCAGACTCCACCAGATTCTCCTGCATAGTGGACCCTGAGGACAACAATACGGTATATAAAAAAGTCCCTTCAAAGCTTGAGAAAGAGAAGGATGAACAGCCTCGCATGCATGAAGTTTATCCCAAAATTGTGGAAAAGGAAAGGTTGCTGCAGAAACAACCTTTGGCAGCAGGAAAATTAGAAGGAAAGGACACAGACAAGGGCAGAAAAGCTGTCACAAGAAGTGAACAGTCAGAGAAAGAGCAACTTGACAGCCGTAAAGTCCCAACAAAAACAGAGCAAATGCAATTCACAGACCAGGAACTCTCTACTATGACAGCAAAATCTAAAGGACAAAGCAAGAACAAGGACAGAAAACCAACTGTTACAAGAAGAGCAAACCAAGAGCAATCTAACATCGGTAAAGTTTCAACCAAAACAGAAGAAATGAAATATGAAGATCAGGACTTTTCTACAACTACACCCAAATCTAGAGAGCATGACAAAGACATGGAGAGAAAAGCAACTGTGGCAGACAGAGCACAGTTGAAGAAAGAGGAAGTTGTACAACAACCTCAGAAGCTTCCAGAATCTTCTGAAAGTTCTTCCAAATCATCAACTTCAGCTTCTGTACCAGCTAAGGATGAACCAACGCCAGAGAAGGACAAGTTTGTCGCCACAAAAGTAGAAAAGCCGCCTCCAAAGAAACTTGACCTGAAAGGCTATTACTCCATAGAAAACCTGTTCCAGAACAGGAGCAAGTGGCTCTCAAGGAGCCAAGAAGACCTTCTTAAAGATAATTCACAGAAGAAGTCTACTAAAGATGTTGACAAAAAGTCAAGCCAGAAGTTCTCAAGGAGTCTCTTGGATGAAAGCTCTCGGAAGAAGTCAAGCACGGACGGAAGCAAGAAGTTAAACCAAAAGTTTTCAAGGAGTCAGGAAGATCTAGACACGGGTTCTCAGAAGATATTGATGGATGGAGGCAAAAATTTAACCCAAAAGTTTTCAAGAAGTCAAGAAGATCTCTTAGATACAGGTCATCAGAAGGCGTCTGGCAAGGATGGCGGCAAGAAGACATCCTTAGCCTCACCTCTGCGGATGAGGCTGTCCAGGTCTGAAGAAAACCTGATCAGTGAAGACATCTCTAAGAAGAAGCCTGAGGTCGGACCTTTGACTATCGACCCAGCAAAGTTCTCGGCCACGAGTGTGGAAGTGTTCAGAGAAATCCCCAAGGTTCAGGCAAACCTGGTTAAAGAAAGGATTTCTCTGTACGAGTCGTTTGTTGAGGAGACTCCTTCAGTCGAGATCCGCTCCAAGTCGCTCCCAAGGAACATGTCTAAGGCTGGAGACAACTTGAGGTCAAGGTCACTGCCAAGGAACGTGTATGAGAAGTTTGAAGGAAAAACGTTGAGTCAAGAAACTGAGGTGAAGAAACCGACAGCAGCAACAAGAAGAAGCAGAGGCTTTAGCCGAAGAGCAGATGCCAAAAAAGGGAAAGTTTGTTCAAGTGATCAGAAGAAGGAATGTAGAAAGGAAGTCTACAAGCCCAAGATGACAGAAGAAACTCCTAAGAAGGACGTCAAGAAGTCTTCAACTTCTAAGGACGTCAAACCTACTCAAGTTAAAGAGCTGCCAAGAACCAGACGTTATGGTACGACAGAAGAAAGTTCCTTGGAGGCAAAGGCTAAAGCTGGCACAGAAGAGATAAAGAAAACTAAGAAGAACGTTCAGACATCTTCAGCTTCTAAGAATGTCAAACCTTCACAAGATAAAGAAACAGAACTGTCAAGAAACAAAAGTTCTGTCATGACTTCTTCTGAGAGAAAGCCTAACGTTGTGACCCAGTCTAAGACGACAGATGATACCGTTCTGCTTCGCAAAGTCCGCAGAAGTGACAAGATACCAGAGTCATCCGAGAGTCTGAAAGCCGTGGAAGAAAAACACCAACAAGTTAAAGAGAAGGTTGAAAAAGTGAAGTACCCCCGAGTCGAGGGTGACACCTTCATACTTACCAAGATCCGGACAACTCAACTGATGGAGGATGAAGAAGTTGATTCGAAAACAAAACCGGCCCAGAACTGGTCGAAAGGAACGAACGGCCTGACAAAGAGAACGAACGGCCTAACCACAGCGGTGGCAGGGTATACGCTGAACAGTACGGAGGGGAAGCTTGTGAATGCAAAGCCCGTATGGATCGATACCGGCTGGCCACAGAAGGGCGAACTGGACGGGTTCTATACGGCTAAATATGGGTGGATCGAGCCCCAGCGGCCCAAGATGGTTCAGGAGGGGATATTCATGGCAAAGATGGTCTGGACAGGTACGGTTTCTTAGGTCATTTCTGTAAGATATTCAAAGGTCATTCTCAAGGTTTGCAATTCCTTGAGGCAAGACCCCCAAGAAATTAAAAAAGCTCATTTTTGTGATGTACTTGAATGTGTTTTGCATGGAAATGAGCCTTGAAAGGTCCGACTAAGTTAGGTTGACATGAAATACACTGTCAAAACTAGAATGATAGGGTATACAACTCAGCTTTTAGCATACATGTAGGTTCACAAGAATATAGATTACTTGAAGAACTCTTGTTCTGTAAATCTTTAACTATCTTTGCAAGCAAAATGAATCTAATTATCAAAAATGTCAAGATGTAAAAGGGATAAAAAGACAATGTTGAAGACCTTTCAAAAGTTCACAGATTTAGATAAAGATATTTCCCACAATTAACACTGCTCCTTGCGGCAAGACCCCAGAGAAATTGGAAAAACTCCCATTGATGAGTGATGACTAAACCCATGATAAGGTAACCTTGCCATAGGTAAATGTTTTAAAATTGTTTTCCCATGGATGTCCTAAAATAACCTTCCTCTGTTCTATCCCAGATCTCCTTGAGAAGAAGAATAAGTTAATTCTGAAAATCCTACCAGCTTTATGCATCATGCTAAATGACATTCATTCTAACTAAATCCAGTGATTATAGGATAACAATCTGACTCAAGCATTTGCCTGGAATTTTCCTAAGATAGACTTAACAAGCCAAAGGGGCATTCTGTTTACACTATGGAAATGATTTATCTTTGTGTCCTTACATGACCCCAGGTTGAAACTTAGATTCATTGCTCTAATGTAAATTCAGTCAATGTAGCTGTGTTTGTCCTTGATGACTAAAGGTTTACAGCTAGGCTTAGTTTGGATGGGAAACTTTAAGATAAAATAAGGGACTAAGGAGGAAAAGCTAAATGGAATAGCCTAAAACATATATGCAAGCCAATAGTCAAATATCTATTTGAAAAGTTCAAGTTCTGCCATCTTTAACCTGGCTTACAAAGAAATATTTTTTTCAGTGTTTTTCAAGCCAGTATATTGTAGTTGTTGGATATATGGGTCCAACCCTTTACAAAAAGGCCCAAAGCTTCTGGCTTTTGTTGGTGTGTCAAGTTTGAGAATGGGCCTTCTGGCGGGTTGCTATGTTACTGCAGCTGACGTTTTAAATTTCTTGGTTTACTTTCATTTTCAAATGTCCAAGAACCAAGGTAATAACTTGGTTCGGCCTTTAGACCAGGTGTGGCCTGAGGGCACCTGTGTTACCTGCCAGTTACCTGTCCTGTAGAACAACAGGTGTGCTCACCTGGAACGGTTCCCAGGACCTCACCTGTGCGAGAGATGACCTGAGATTGTTCTGACCTTGTGTGGGTTGACTGTCGGAAGCTGAGTGTCATCTGGAGTTAGTGTCGTGTCAGTAAAGCAGAAAGCACGCCGAATCCTGGTACATAAAGCTCAGCATAGACGATCAGCTGACATGTGGATAAACACAGTGTCACCTCAGTGCTCGAAATACCCACTTGCATGACACAACTCAATTCTAAACCCTGGTGGCACAGTGCGCAACCTGAAATCTTGCAGTTGGAACACCGCTTTTCCCCACCTACATGCATACACTGTAACTTGCATTCATAACTCTTGATAAGGTAAAACATCAAGTGTACCTGCAATAAAAGATCATAACACCCCTGTGCAGTTATGTACTTCCAGAAACAAGATGGATTTTCTTGAATGGATCTTCTTTCTAATTTTATATTTGATAATGCGAACAATGATTCTATGAGACTGCAGTGTTGCCAGTTCAAATGTAGCTCTGCTCTTACAAAATCAAGATTGTTTGATTGATTGATTGATTGATTGATTGATTCAGCATCAGACATTGACTGTGATGTACATGGCACTTGATAGAATCAGCTAAAGACACATTTATTGGTTATCAATCGATTGATTACTTGATAGACTGTCCTGAGCATCAGTGACCATGACTCATATACGGTGCAATATAGAATGGGTATTGATTGATAGATTGATTGATTGATTGTCCTGTTACAGCATCAGACAGTGACCATGGTTCCTACATGGTGCCAGCTATATTGTGTAGAATATGTATTGATTGATAATTGATTATTAACTGATTGATTTCCAGCCTCTGACAGTGACCATGACTCCACCTACACGGTACCTAGAATGTGTTTTCATTGATTATTGACTGATTGATTGATTGATTGTTCCAGCGTTCGACAGTGACTATGACTCATACATGTACATAGTGCGAGGTAGAATGTGTATTGATTGATTATTAACTGATTGATTGATTGATTGATTTCCAGCGTCAGACAGTGACCATGACTCGACCTACACGGCTCCCGGCAGGATCGGCCCGCGACCCCGGCCGACCTCTCCGACCTCGGACGCGGGGTGTCAGACAGACCCGGAGTTCGCTTTCTCCGACACAGAAGTGCAGACAGACGGGCTGGACAAGTTCGCTTACAACAGTGAGTTTGTTTGTTTGTTTGTTAATTTGTAAGTCATCTTGTGCTTTGATTTGGTGCCAAGTTAGTTCAATCCAAACCCAGAGTGGTGGAGATCAAGGTATATTTGCAGTTTGGCTCCCAAACACCAGTAGCTGAGATTCAAATCCGCTGCTTCCAGAAGTGACCTTGAGGGTACCATGTGGGTTGAATAGCGCACACAAACACTGTTCTGTTAAACCCCAAGTCTGGTTCAAGAGTAGTCTATATTGTGCGATTTTTGTTGGTCATTCATTAAAGAGCTTGTGACACATAGAAACCATAATTTCAGAATATATGCAAAAAAGCTGCAGCAAACCTAGCTTTATTCAGTTGAGATGCACATTTAAGAAAAAAAGTACATGGTTCTCTTGTTGAAAACAAGTTTTTATCACCTCGCCAAGGAAAACGCGTGCCGCGTTTTGCTGGAACAGTAAACCGGAAATGACGTCACCGCCGGGAGAGCGAATGGAACACCCAAGTCTCGGCCGCCATCTTTTCTATTTGTAAACACAGCTGCGCAGGGAGATCGCATTTCTCGGGATAATCCCGGGGAGTGCCGTTGTTGACATGCCCGATCAATGCTGCGCAGGGTTTTGCTCCAACACCAGGGCCGATGGTTTTCACCTTCATAAGTTTCCTCCTGAGGAAAGCGTTCGAAACAAATGGGTGCAGCAGGTTCGTCGCACCAGGTCAGGGCCTAAAGGAAGTCCGTGGAAACTTACGCCTTACGCTGTCCTATGCAGTGCGCATTTTGACGAAGGATGCTATGACACCGGCGAAAGTCTAAAGGAACAGTTTGGATTGAAGGTAAAAAGCGGGAGAGTTTTGTTGCCTGGTGCTGTTCCGAGCATATTTCCGCGAGGACCGGCGACGCCCGAGGAGCGAACTTCAAGTCGGATTTCTGGGGCCGTACAGAAGAGGCGTCATCTAGAGGTACTAGTTTGGTGATCACTTCTATATCATAGTGTCCGTGTGTTTATTAATCGGTACAAAAATGGTATATCGTAGTCTGAACGGTAGACAGTGGGGTAGAAGCGTTTTGTTTACATGACGTTGTAGCGATGCATGTCGGTACCACGGCACTGGAAACATATCGGAAATGTATCCTCGCACGCTATGTGGGAATGTATCGGAATATGTTAACTGTAGTGTATTATGGTTGATATTTTTTCCACATGTTTGGGGAAGTACACTAAAAAGTTATTGACTAAACCCCTATAAATTATTGGTCTTTGATGAAAAGTGTTTTATCCCAAGGCCTATGTAGGGTCTTTTTTTACAAGTGTTAAAGTGAATGATAACTTATATACCTAATCACTGATATTTACTTGCAGTGTTTAGCCAGGATAAGATCATAAGACTAAACACAACAGATCAAAATATAAAACTGGAGTGTTCATTACTCATTACCGCTTACCTCTCATTACTTGTATAACCGTTTAAAATCCTGTCTTTGTGTATGTACCAGATACTTCAGGGATGTCTGGCTGCAGAAGTGGGAGAAGGGGGAGGAGACCTTCCTGCTGACAGCAATCAATCTGTCGCTACAGATGTAAGTTTTCACAACTAGCAAAGCCCAAGTTTGGTAATTTACAGAAGCATCATTGCGGGTCCATTTTAAAGACTCATCTCTCTTTCCCTTTCTAAAACATTCAGTAAATATTTTCTGACCCTGTCTGCACACTTTTTTTTATGTATTTAGGTGAATCCAACAGAGCTCGAGACAGGTGACGCTGCTACACAGGTGTCCATGACTCCAGAAACCAGAACTGTAGCCGTCCAGTTCCGAGGACATGGACGAAGCAAAGGTACATGTATTTGATGTTAGACTTAGAGACCGGGAAAAATTAATGATAGTAGAACTATGAAATGCTTTACATATATCTATAACTTACATGCTTATGTATGTGTGTGTGTGGACGAACATGCAGTTTTCCATTACTTCATAGTTGGATGATGACATATTTGAAATGTCTTTCTTTGTTAGATTTGCATATTTCTGTTCTACATATATGGCATTTACAAACTAGATATAACCTATATCCCTATACCTTTGTGTGATGCACATAAGCATGTATGTTCAAACACATGAACTCTTGCCTAATGAACAACTTACAATAAACCGAATAGTGTGTGTGAGTTTTTTTACATCATATTTCAACAGGTGTGCAGACAGTTACTCCATCTGTGTGCACAGTTGGTACTCAGACAGAGAGTAAGTTTTTCGACCAGTGTCCCGAAGCTGAGGACCAGATGTCAGTGTCTGATGATGATGAGGACAGCCTGTCGATGTCTACAGACGGCCCAGACTATGATCCAGACTGCGACACCGACTACAATCCAGATGATCCAGACTACAATCCAGATGATCCAGACAACGATCCAGATCGGGACATCCCTGCTACTGAGAACATGGAGACCTCAGAACCGGGACGTCGCATATTCTTTGTATTCTGGACATGTCTTGTGCAACTCATCTCTGTATGGTGTAGCTGTCCTATGTGTTACTGTAGAAAGCTTGCCTTGTCTTGTAAAGAAGTCGGTACATTGTTGCAGTTAACCATTAAGTGTGACAAATGCTCCTACGAAGGACTCTGGAACTCCCAGCCATTCTTTGGGAAGATAGCAGCTGGCAACATACTGTTGTCGGCTGGCATCCTGTTCAGTGGAGCCAGTGCCACCAAAGTCCTCCGTGTACTATCACACATGGGTGTTGCCCTAATGTCGATCCGGTCCTTCTTCAGACATCAGAAACGAATTCTATTCAAAGCTGTCCATCAACTGTGGTCAGAGCAGCAGATGTGGAATCTGAGCCACCTGCAGGCCGAGAGAGAGAGCATCATCTGCGGTGGCGATGGACGAGCGGATACGCCAGGCCATTCAGCGAAGTACGGCACATATACCATGATGGAACTGCGGAAGAACATCGTAATAGATGTGCAGCTTGTGCAGGTAGGTTTTACTTGTAATATTTATTTCTGTCATGCCTACGTAATATGGTAAACTGACCACTGGTCCTAAATTATTTAATGATATCAACTTGTCAATTTTTAAAACTGGTCCAATGAAGTGTCCTGAATAAGATTATTGCTCAAATAATGATCCTGTTTCTGACAGAAAATACAAATAAGTTATGTAAATTTCACACACTCCTGTTTTAGAGCAATGAAGTTGAAGGCTCGAACCATATGGAGAAGGAGGGTCTGCAACGGTCGCTGAACTTTCTACAGAACACGTGGAACCTTGATATCGAGACGGTGATAACGGATAGACATGCTGGGATAAAGAAGTGGCTTCGGGAACATCAGCCACATATACTTCATCTCTTCGACATCTGGCATGTTGCAAAAAGTAAGTGTTACTTGTAAAAGAACATTGATTTGTTCTTAGATTAATATATGGTAATATTGCTGTTAATGTTTTCTTTAATTAATGGTCACCATTAAATGAAGGTAATTTCAATGTCAATTGAGGACTAACTGGGATGAAAACATTCATTTAGTGATATGTTTATGCTTGTACATCCAGGTATAAAGAAAAAACTGCTAGCTCTTAGCAAAACAGGAGGCTGCCAGGCATTGCAAGGATGGGTTAGCAGTATTATCAACCACTTATACTGGTCTGTGGTGTCCACACCTCCTGGCCTTACACAACTTATTGAAGACAAGTGGAAGTCAGTGGTAGAACATATCCAGAATCGTCACACGGGGTTCGCTGGCCAGTTTCAATCATGTGCACATCAACCACTGGAGGGGAGAGAGCGACAGAAGGCCTGGTTACCACCGCGTAAGTATGGATGTCTTTTATGAAGTGGTATTTAGCAGAGTAAGGTAAAGTTCATGACAAAATTTATTTCCATGTCATTTTGAGACAGCACTTTAAGTAACACATTTTAATAAGAAGGAACTAATGCATTGACATTTGTTGTAAATGTATTCCAGATACAAAGGTGTCCACTGAGGTGGAAAAGGTGCTATGCAGCAAGAGGCTGTTGCCTGACATCCAAAAAATGTCACCAGATCATCAAACATGCTCAGTGGAGGCTTTTCATAGCCTTGTCATCAACTTCGCTCCCAAAATGCACCACTTTTCATTTGAGGGCATGGAGTGCAGGTAATCAAAATAGATTGCCTTGGTCTGTAAATTTTTTTTTTCAGAACATTTCATCCAGTTTATGCTACCATACAAAAAAAACTCATGCTCACCTTTGAAATAATTCTGTTTATCTGCATGTAGAGTGATTACACCATTATTGATATTTTCAGAGTGATGCTGGCAGCTCTGCACTGGAATGAAAATGGACATCGGGCGCAACATACCACCAAGGATGGCAGGAAAACGTATAGTCTACACTACCCCAAACGCAAAAAAGGTGGACATGTGGTCCGCAAAGTCCTGGAGGATGCATCTTTTGGTGAGTATCTGTTGTGTATAGCTGGTTTAATAACCACCCTGTGTAACACTCAATCTTTGTAGGCTATCATATACAATGTATATATAGTAAAGGCAAAACCTTTGCAATTTGCACTTGGTGACTGGTATATAGCGTGAGCCAAGATGTCATTGATGATACTAGTTAGCAATTTATTAATAATCCATACATATTTCTAACAGGGTATGTTGCAAGTTTGCTGACTATTGTCGAGGCTCTGTGTAAGGGCGAAGAAGATGACGGGGAGATACCACAACCAGATCCTGGACGGATCCCCGAAACCCTCGCTGCCTCCTATGAACATCCAAACAAGGAGGATGCAGTGAGGGCCCGTGTCACACGCTTTAACGCAGCATGAGATGGAGTTGCCAGTATTTAAAGACAATAGCTATTATATCATTATCAAAATATACAATGGTTGTAACATGTCGTATTCGAAAATATACAATGCGTTATAAGGTTGTCTTAATGTAAAGCCTTATTTATGTGACAGATATAGCATGTTGGATGGGGATATACCAATGTTCTAGTCTATACGTGGTTAGGATGAATGCCATAGTGACATGTTGGAAGGTTATACACAATAGCTCACAAAAGTTTGTAGGGGTAAATAGTTTTCAAACTGTGCTTAGGTTTTTAGGTATGAAGAGCTACTAGCATTCAACTCTGCTGCTACGTTATCTCTTTCTGCTGGTACTGAGGTTTCTTATCCAAGCTGTTACATGCTGGTATTGATTTGCATACATATCTGCTTTGAATTTCCCTTGTCTTGCTGTACCTTTATGCTATAATATTTCTGTGGTAAGGCGGATGAAATTACGTGGAATTATCATTCAGAAAAGTCATGAACTGCTCTAGTGTAAGCTCTACATATGTTCCTAAGCGCATACATGTAAAATGAGTCTAAACATTATAGTATGAACATTTTAATCCAAAGGTGGGTATTTGAAACCAGTATACTCTTCTGAGGGGAAGGTCTCCCTGATCTTGTTCACTGCACATGCTGGGATAACGACTCTAATCTTTGCTCCCAGCCACCCCCAACACCACCTCACGAACTGGCGGTAGGCAATGTACCTATACTTCCTAAATGAAACAAGTTTGTTCAGCTTGGCAGTGAATACAAAGAAAAGTCAGGAAAAAGATTTCACTGTTCAAACTTCATACTTCATTCTCACAATATTTCAAGTACCATCCTATTATTGGAAACTTCTTATTTTATGATTTGTTGGAGGATTTGATGGATTGCATGTCATGATTTGATATTTTGAACAATTGATTGGTTGATTGATTTGGAATTTTGAACAATTGATTGGTTGATTAATTGATTTGGTATTTTGAACAATTGATTGCTTGATTGGTTATTAGATTCACAATGTTTGATGGATTGACAGCTTACTCTTGATTATCGCTCAGGCTGAGTGGACCCTGGTCCTGCCTGTAATGGTAGTAGGCGCACTGCAGTCCCCAGGGGTCAAGACAGACCGCGGGTAACCCTGGGTGAAGGGTTATGCACCCAGGAACGGGCACCATCATGTGCACCAGCTGCTGCCGTTTTACATTAATCTGTTGTACCTCATGACAGCACACACATTCTGTTGTTGTTGGCATGGTGGTACAGTGACCACATGAGCACCTGAAACACCACATACAGTGAATGCATTTAACTACAACCCCTTTCACTCCAGCATTCAAATAAAAAAAAGCACAGGAAATTTAGCTGGAATACATAATTTATTTAATTCTTGGTAACATTTAACATGATGACAATCCTGTACTATGTACAGTGACTGTAACAATTTATGGGACACTATTACGTGTGAACAACAACTACTAACCCTTTCCCTGGTGCAAAAATAAGACTTATCAACTAATAAAAACAAAGAAAAGTCGAGCAGTGAAAACCGCTTTTGTTTACATGTTGCCAAAATGTAGGTTCAGTTGTCAAATAGTACTAGCAATGTTTCACTGGGACAGCCTTGTCTCTTATCTCCGGTGGTTGTTTCCTTTTCAATTTCCAGGTACATGTAATTATGCATAGTAACTTAGTAAGACAAAAAAATGCATTATAAAAAAAAGGCTGCTACCGGAAATCTACAATTTTTAGACTGATTGTAAACGTAACGTAACACTTGGCGGAACAAATTTTTTCTGCCTCTGTTTGTGATATCTACTCTCCAAATCTCCAATTCCCCTATACCATGTTAGGCCAAGGTATGTTAAAGTCAATGTTCCTGCGCACCACTGTGTAAATGGGCCTTACGAACCAACCCAAATTCTACAACCTTTCTTCGAGCATGCCGCCCCCCTCCCCAGGCTCGCCGCCATTATGCTCGGCTGTCTCGAACCTTCCTCGTCATGTTTCCGCGGCGTCTATACTTTATCATTTGATAGAAAATTGTTGCCTAAACAACAGTCACAATTATAGCCACAATTATTCCGTATTTTCCTGTCTGCCGCTCCGATCCGCCATTCCCCCTTCAGCACCGACCTCAGCGTTACCAACACTGTTGTTTGTGTCTTGACCTCCGTCAAGATCCTCTTCTCCGTCTGACTGCTGCTCGTCAATGTAAGGTTCGTACCTATAAGCCACGACACCACCTACGTCTGCTGGAGACGGCACCGACTCCCCTTCCACCTCAAAAAAGGCCTCCACGCTAGAAGACGAGTCGGAAAATTGCTCGACTTCGTCCATGTCGTCGCTCATAATGGCGGCGTTGCTGTTGAGCCCAGCGGGGAAATCTCTCCCGGCAGTGACGTCATAGGTCACGTGACGACGTATCAAGAAGCCAGCACGGCGTGTCGCGAAATGCAGACTTTGGACAACCGTATAATCTTTATTTCTCAGTTATGGCAATTACAAACAATTTCTAATTACTATATTTAATGTCTAGTTTTCATATTTATAGGCCTTTTGACCTGTCACAAGCTCTTTAACAAACAAACTCAATCTTCATCCAGCATTTTGCTTGTTTTGTCATAACGGTTAGCTCTAGAGGCTACAATCCATTGTTAACTTGACTGTCTGTCTGTCCCTTTGCAGGAAGAGACCCGTCCTCTGTGGAGAACTTCAAGAGCCAGATTGAGACCATCGTCACGGCAATGGCACAGCCCATTGTGTCTGCAGGTAAGTTCAGAATCCATCAGTTTGATACATTCAAAGGCACAAGTACACTAAAAAAAAGTAATTTAAAAAAAAGCACCAACTTATGTGGACAAAGTGTTTTATTTTTGGAGTTATCAGCTAGACTTCAGAAATATATTGTTTTTCTGTAATTAAAGTGCTGCCTGTTAAGATAAATAAACCAATCCACATCAGTACCCTCTTAAATGATACTCCGGCATACTTCGTCTCAAGAAAAAGACAAAAGACTGAGTTCAAACCCAACAACTTAGAATTTAAAATCAGGACATATACATAGGACATGGGAGTTTTTCTTTAACACAACCAGTTTTTCTCACCTGCTGACGTATTGGTGTCTGTCAGACATCTGCCTCAGAGCTTCTAACTGGAGTTCTGCTTCTCGCGCTTTCGGAAGTACACGTACATGTTTATAACCTAGACTAGTGACATATTGTTGTCCATTATACTTATTTAAAAATAAGTTTTCAGGCAAGAATTTGAAATAAACTTAGCATAATTTAATAGTGTCCACCCAAGTGACAGAGGACGCTGTCGAGATGCCATCAAGCCCCCTCATCATCAGCGTGCAAGCATGTCTAACCCCCACAGGATGGGGAACAACAGACGTTAAACCGGAGAGTGAGTGTGTGTGTGATAATTGTTATTGACACTTCACCGCCCCCCAGCCCTTGCAGCTGAGCGTCAGCAGCAATCCCAGATGCCCCAGAACGGCTCGAGCACCACGTCGCCGGGCGTCGCCAGCAGCCTAGGCATGGCGCTCAGGGTTGCCGAGGACGTGGTGGACTCTGCCATTGAGAAGGCGGGGAAGATAGCACGGCCCGTTCCTACAAGAACCACCACTGTAAGTATTATAATCATTACCAGTACACACACTGAGCGTTGGAGTTATGAGGAAAGGTTGCATATGTCAATGTTTGCTGTCATGGAAACATTGTACAATACAATTATATATAATGGAAATATTCATCAAACTGCAACCACAATATCATTCTTTTGTAAGAATAATGGAACTGCATAAATCCAATTTGAAACTGTCTAGCATGTCACAACCAGTTTAGTTTGTTATAATGTCCACATTGGGAAAAAAAAATTCTTGGATGTCAGACGTTTTCGCCCCTAGCCGACACAACCGGTACCCATGGCTAATCAGACTAACTCTGCCCAACACCCAAACCATACCCCTCAACACTGGCCAAGTTAACCAGGGTGTTGGGCCGAGTTGACCAGGGTGTTGGGCCGAGTTGACCAGGGTGTTGGGCCGAGTTGACCAGGGTGTTGAGCCGAGTTGACCAGGATGTTTAACTTTGCTAGATTATGTGATCACCGATACTAATGGCTAACTGCTGCACTCCAGGGTATGTGGTTACTGAAGATACTAATCGTTAACTGCTATGATACCATAGAGTGGTGATGGTGACAGTGGTGTTATTGTTACAATAGAACGGTGATGGAGACAGTGGTGTGGAGGGTTCGGAGTGGGATAGCATGGAGGAGCAGGTGATGGAGGAGTTGCTAAGCGACGTGAAGACGCAGTGTCTGCGTAAACTGGCTGGTGCAATAGTGGAGGAGGTGAGGTGGCGGGGTGTGCTCTGATTAACTCTAACTTCTGGTGTTTGGACATTTCTTTACTTCCTTTTTAATTTTACCTTCTGTTGTCATTTTCATGTTTAGAGCTTGCTGTTTTTGCTGCTATTTGTAACGGATTCAGATGCAACTTGAGACATTATTATTGTCTCAAGTTGACACGATTTTTAGATCTGGGTACTATTTGTACAAATGTATCAAAAATCTTCTTTTGTTACTTATGCCAGACTTGATGATTAACACAACAGAAATGAAGATTGTTATATATCGCAATCTTTTTAATTTTCAAATGGAGTGTATTGCTTCCAAAGCACATCTGTATGTTTTTGTGTTTGGCTCCTTTTCGATCATTTTGATTTTTCCTTTTTTTTTCTTTGTTGATTAGATACTGCTACTGATCTCTATTCTAATGGCTGCTCTACTTTTACAATATGCCATTGGTTTCATGATACATTACATGGACTATAGATACTGTTTGTTATCTCATTGGTTTGGTCTAAATCTGCTCCCTTAGATGGGGATACAGACAAACAGAGAGAAAGACGGCCTATTCCTTGCCTAATGCCTTCATTTTAAAATTTGTTTGCGATAGCGATTGCGCTGTATTCTAATAGCTGCTCTTCAAATGTATATTCACAGCACAATAAACATTTAATGCCATGCATAACCTTTGTAATGTTTTTAATTTGGCCTGAAACCTTTTCTCTTAGATGGGGATCCAGACGGAGAGGGATGGACCGTTCCTGGCTCCGGTCCAGGAGGAGCATGAGGAGGAGGCAGAGACAGACGGGTCGGGTTTCCGCCCGCTGTCGGACAGACTCCGCCGGAAACGGGAGGAGAGCGTCCGGACTGTGGAGCTGGATAACGAACCCGCGCTGCTGTATGAAGGTGAGAGTTTATATAGCAATAAGCCAGGTCACAGTTCTAACTACACATGCACAAGGTCAGAGGTGAAGGCCCCCGGCTTGTAAACAGCTTTTCTCTAGACCATGCTTGATATATGTCATGACCTGCCAAATAGCAGTTCATCGAGAAACTGGATATGATTTTGGAAATGGTCAGACATGTCAGACAGTATCCGCACCATTATCAGTGAAGGTGAGAATGGATGATGGGAGTTTGTAAAAAAAAAAACAGGTCACAGTTCTGTCTACACATGCACAAGGTCAAAGGTCAAGGCCCCCGACTTGTAAACAGTTTTTGTCTAGACCATCCTTGACTGAGACAGTTTCTTCTTCCCCCAGGAAAGAAAAGAAAAGGTTACGTAGACCCCAAGAAGGGGAGCATGCTGGCCAGGGCAGACCTCGACTCAACTCTAGGTGGGAAACTTTACAATTTGTCTTTCGTGTTTTCTTTTCAGTAATTTTCTTTGTTTTTTATTGATACAGAGGCCTCTGTATCATCACTTATTGTTATTGCACGATAATTTGTTATTATTTCTTTGCATGGTATATAATTTCTATGTTTCGTATTTTAGTGGTAACTGCACGGTTTATCTTTATTTTCACCCTTCATTTTGGTTTGTAGCATCTATAATGGGTGAGGAGGCTCCAGAGCAGAAAGCAGAGTTCACGACTGAGATGAAGTTCACGGCTGTGTACAAGACGAACGAGTCAGCTGCCAGTGGGAAGGACTCCCCCACAGGTCTCTGGAGTCTCTGGTTTCTTAAGATAGAAGCTGAAAAATGTCTTAAGGAAAATTTGTTAGGAAAGACTAAGACACAGATCCTCTCATCTCTATCTTATGTGCATACAGCAGTAATTCCTTTGTTACATAAAAATTGTTTGATCAATTTTACTCTGTTGCTCCCGGGGAAAGGATATTTCAGGAGGATTTTAGCCCTTGAACTTTCTGTTATGTGTTTTTACACAAATACAGGCCTTAGCACCTTACAACATTGAGATAGAATTATTTCCTTCTATATACTGCCTGATACCTTAATTTGCTTTTGTAATTGTTTTCTCCTGAAAGTTCGTATCTGTTTTGATCTTCTTTTCAACTCATAGACTTTTATGAGAACTACATGGAGGAGGTCCAAAGTTTGATTAGCTTTCTTAAGTCAGTTTGGTTTGTTTCTTAAATCCAGGATCTTTAGACAGGGACGATCTTCTAGACGAAGACCAAAACTGGATGATTCCGGAACCCCGCCCAAAACGACTTCTCTCCCGGAAAATCAGCGGAAGTATCGAGGCTCTGAACACGGAGACACCTCTGGACAAAACTCCGTACGACGACCACGAATCAGTCGTCAGCGAGCCCGATGAGAAAGACGCGTCTGATGACGACATAGCTGCCATAGAAAAAGAATCTAGGACACCGACAAACGGTTCACTTTCGCCAGGAGAGATTCGGAAATCGGACTTTGAGGTGGACAAAGTACAAAAATACGAGGAAAGAATCGCCAAGGAGCAAAAGCTGAGGAAGAAGCGAGAACTATCACCAAAATCTTCACACGTTTGCAACGAGTTGTGCGATCACGACAAAACGACTGCACTGCAGAAGAAAGTACAAGCAAAATCAAAACAACAGAACGCAAACAATGGGGAACAAGAGGACAATTTTAACCTGAACAAGTTGGTGCATATACACGGGAGGTTGGACAGTCTGGACACACAACTTAAAGGAGTGTCGACTAACTCCTCAAGAACAGGGAAGACGAAAAAGAGTCCGAAGGAAAGGAAGCCTTCTGAGGAAGGATATTATTCCGCCAAAGGAGAGTCAATTTCATCGCCCAGATCGGAGCTACCAGAGGATTTTACTGGTACTGCAGCTTTGCACCTTACTTTTCATTTTTTTTATTTTGCACATTGTCATTTCAGTTTGATAGAATGAATTTTTCCTAATCTGTCAGTAACTGTTAAATCTACTACCAGTTAATGCTATAGATAATAGTCAACCTGGGAACCTCATATTTCCTCACATATCAGACTCTAGTTTTCACAGTGATTATTGTCTACCTATGTTGAGATAGATAAATGACTTTTTTGAACCCTAGCAGTGACATTCATGGCACTGAATTACGATCAATATTATTGTTACAAACTTTTATGAAGTGACGCAAAGAAGAAAAAAAGATGTGTGTTCACAATAATCTTCTACAAAATTTCCTGAAGTTAGGCCTACAAGTGGATGGCCCATATACTTCTCCTCCACTGCCCAAATCTACCTGTTACAAAAGTTATTAAATCCATCATCAACACAGGTTTTTCCATCCTCTTTGCAGACCACCTGTCTAAGTCAGCGTTTGACACGTACTCCAAGCGAGTGTCGCAGATTCCGCTGTCCTCCACAGCCAGCTCGCTGTCCTCAGCCTCGCCTGACATGGATAGCAGCACGCCCATCTTCTCTGACTCAGGACCCTCCAGCCCTGGTGAAGTTTACCTATTGTCTGACTGTGTCATTGTAGTCCTTTACAAGTCAAGACCCCATAGCCCTTTATATACCTATCCATTACATGGACAGCAGTACTCCCATCTTCTCTGACTCAGGACCATCCAGCCCTGGTAAAGTTTACGTATTGTCTTCTGTCTTACTGTGCCATTGTAGTCCCTTTTGATTAATGTACCATGAACAGCAGTACTCCCATTTTCTCTGACTTGGGACCCTCCAGCCCTGGTAAATTTTGCCTATTGTCTGACTGCACCAACCTTTACTGGTCATAACAAGTGGGAGGAAAAGGCAGTGGGAGGAGAGGGATGGGCTCCACCCCCCACCCTGCCCTAGACACAGTGGATAACAACCCACTGCCCCTACAGTTTTAACAGCTATGGGTTTATCTTTACCTTACCCTGTCACTTCATAGAATCTATATTTGTATGTAATGCAACAGGGTGGGTACACCAGTTGAACTATAAACTGCAGGGTTTATATCTCACCATCTGCTTAATTCACAGGTGGAAGCTACTCTGTGAAGAGGAAAGAGGAGATTGAGATCAGTAACCTGTCCGAGAAGGTCTCCGCCAAACAGGAGGAGGTTCTGGAGTCTGCTCAGGACATCCTGCACTCAGCCAATCAGGTGAGTCGATTTAAACTTTCAGCCAATCAGGTGAGCCTGTGTAAACTTTCAGCCAATCAGGTGAACCTGTGTAAACTTTTGGCCAATCGGGTGAGCCTGTGTAAACTTTTGGCCAATCAGGTTAGCCTGTGTAGACTTTCAGCCAATCAGGTGAACCTGTGTAAACTTTCAGCCAATCAGGTGAGCCTGTGTAAACTTTCAGCCAATCAGGTAAGCCTGTGTAAAACTTTTGGCCAATCATGCAAGCCAAAACTTTCAATCAATCAGGCATATCTGTGTAAACTTCTGACCAATCAGGTGAATCCAGAAAAATGTTGGCCAATCAGCTGAGCTTTCAATCAGAAACTTTTAGCCAATCAGGTGAGCCCTTTAAAAATTATAGCCAATGATGTGTATGAAGTCTGACCTCACTTTTAGCCAATCAGATGAGTCCAAAGAACCATGCAGGACTGAACAAACTTTCAACCGATCAGTTCTGAACAATCTGTACAGTTATTACACCTTTTATCTAACAGACTGAACAAACCTTAGTTAACTGATCCTTTACTAAGCACACACTACAGATGCCTCATCTCAGCACTAACTCTGCCTTACTTGCCCTTCCCTGTTTCCTTGCCCTTGAAGCTGCACAACTTAAGACACCAGGTGTGTTCCTTGGAGAGGTCCCTGCGCAGGATAGAGAGAATAGCCGTCTCCGACTCGGAAGGGTCGGGGTCAGGTTCAGGGTCGGGATTCTCCTCAGAAGGGGAGGAGTTCTACACAGACCAGGTGGTTCGTCTGTTCTGTGCTCGTGTTCGCTTGTACTGTGGCATGTCATGGTCTTGTGCTTGTGCTTTGTGCATCCATTTGTTGACTGTGGTTTGTACTTTGTTGTGGTAGCATTGAAGCATGGCTACAGTACAGATTAGAAGTTTTGTCAGTGTTTTGTGCACGAGCACGTTTGTTTTGTGGTTGTGCCTTTGTGCAGTTGTTTTGTCAATTGTGCCTTGTGCATGGGTTGTGTTAGCACGGCTTTCCAAGTGTAGGATGGATACTGTTTGTGTCCTTCAGTATGCATGTTACAATGTTATGTTTGTCACTCGTAGAAACTGTTTCCTTTTTTTTTCTTGATGTAGTCAGAGGAAGTAGCTTTGGCATGTCAAAATGGAATGCTACAGTCATTGTGCATTTGTTTGTGAACTGGGAATGGTGTTATGTAGTGGAAAGACAAGGGTTAGGCATTTTGAGGAAAAGTCTAGTTATACCTCAATATACATGTATCAAACCTTGGGAGTGCATTGTGTACTTTGTAGTTTCTCACTGCTTGTTAGCTAAAGAGCATGTTTTACAGCATGTATGAGTATGGCATGCTTTTGTTTCGTTGCCAGTTAGTCTACCTTTTATTGCATTGCATTTGCAAATCTCAGTAATGCATCTCTGTCTCCCTGCTGGCCCAGGAGGTGTTCTTTAACACTGAACAGTTGTCCAGCCTCACCGACTACCTTAAGATACTCAAGGAGAAGGTACAAGTCATTCTACAACTTAGTACAAGCTCTCTCCACATGTAAAAATATGGCAATTTTTCACATTGTCTATCAAAAAAGTTTTTTTTTGTTTCCGTCATCAAACACTGCATGTCTCAGATGTTGTTTGGGCTCAAGAATGCCAATTACATCATAGAATCCATGTATAATCCTGTTGTTTATTTTGTCAAATCTGTTGATCATTGTGCTCAAACAGAGTTTATCAGTATCAAATGCTTAAATTTACTAACCATTGGGCCCCCCCTCCCACATGCAGACCCTTTTGGAAACCACCAGGAACGACCTTGGTCTGCAGACGGAGGTAACTAAGTTAACTCTTGCTGCCTTTTCGTACCCATGTATTATTTATACCTGGCCAACATCGATCTACATCTAGTAAATCATAACTCACTTACAGTAGCCAAGACATGGAAATACTTGTACGTGTAGCTGTAACAACTATCGAGCCTTTTTGCTGAAACAGACAGTATTCAATAGCACCAACAGGCATGAAATTAAAGATATGGAAAAGTTACAAACGTTAGTGAAACACATTTTTGAACATGGCTTTCACAACTGCATTTAGATTTCTTGGAAATTTTATACGCAAGAGCATTTTACTTTTTCTTTTGTCCTTTTGTGTGCTCTGGACTTTTCCGATTTGCTTCTGTTCTCAATGTAGATTTGATGCAGGAATTGGCCTATATCTGGGAGAAAGTTAAACACAACAAGAATGGGCTGATATTTGCTAATTCCTCAGCCCCTGACTCTGGAGTCTGATACCACCTCTTGAGGTCGCTGCCTTTTCTTGTACCGTCAATCAAGTGCCTTGGTTCACAATGCAGGGTCTGCTTGGGGTCTTAAGAGGAATGTGGGTGGATTTGTCCTTATGTGGTAACCATTGGGATGGGCTAAAAGAGTCCTTGAAACCTCCATTAAGACTCCCATCTCCAGCAACCGTAATCACATTGTTTCCCCTGGTCTAGACTTTAGTGAGCCTGGTAGCTCAGAGGACCCCACAGGTACAGTTTCTGTTTCACAGTTGGCCCCTCCACTTCTTAGGGCCAGGTCACATGCATTGTGTGATTAGCTGGCATTCTTGTGACATGCACTTGTCAATTTACAAAAGTCAGTAGTCGATTTAGGAATATTGAAAAGACTGTCTTAGATCCCTGTCAGCGGTTGGTTCTGTCACAGCCTGCCTCGGCATGAAAACCGTACGGCAATCTACGATGAGTGTGACCACGCCATTACTCAAGACTGCGTTTATTTAGTTTTTCCAAAAGTAGTCAACGGATTATCATTTTGCCACCATTTCTGACTTTGCTGGTAAGTACACTGTAAAATTCACTGTTTATTACTAAGTGTTATTCCCACTGAGTGTCTTGCAAAGGTGAGACATGCTTGCGCATAGTGTACATGACATGGCTTAGGCAGACTGCCAGGTGCCTCATTGTTCTTCTGTCTGTACCTTGACGAAGTGCAATAATTATTCTTCCCTTATGTTGTCAATCCATCTTTTCAATCTTTGATGATGAGTTTATGGTATACACATCAGGTAGTACTTTTGCTTTCCTGTCTCAGTTCCAGAGAGAGACAAAGTTAACTCTGTTTGTAACGCTTCATGTTTTGGTTTCGTCACTGCAAAGAGGTGTTTTGTCTAATGTTAAATGGTAGCATTGAAATTGGCTCCTGAAAGTAAAAAAGTAACTTTTATATTGTTGTCAGTCAACAGAAACTTAATAATAATGTACACTGCTATAATTTCATCAAATTGATTTTGCTGAGATTTAAGTTTTATGTTAACAGTTAAAACAATTTGGTAGTGTTGTAACAGTAGAAACTCATATTCACTGTTACAGTAGGTCACTGCAAAAATCAGCAAATGTGCAAGATTTACAGTATTTTGGATGCAATGTTTGATCAGTTCGAAATTTGTATTCACTGTGAGTTCCTGTCTCTTGCTGCTATTAACTGTAACTCCAGTACTGCTCCCAAGTGTTTACCGGAAGTTGGGTCACAATTATCCGCCAGCCTAAGGGGATTAAAGTGTTACGGGCAGGAAATGGGGCATGGAACAAGAAGAAGGCAGGATTTAGAATATTGTTACTGAGTTTAGCCTGGCTTTTGAATAGGGTTGACAGTGTGTGGCAAACAGTGAGGCTGTGAAAGGAGTCAGGTTTAGTTCCTGTGTTCTGATTCAGAATGAAATCAATTTTTCATCAGAGAAATTGACAAACTGTCGCAATACCCAGTATAAGGTCAGACCATTGGTCTGTTCAATAACATCAAGAGTGACAATATAGAGGTGGGGAGTGACTTTTAGTCTGCTAAGGTGTTACCATTTGGCATGCACATTGGTACACAACGTTGGTTATGGGTTAGGCAGCAGTGACAAGGTTAACTTTTAGACTATTTCAACCATCCCTGTGATCAACATTAACTCTCAGTCAGTGCTTGAAAATCCTATATGTGGCATCAAAATTGTATGTAGTCATGTATGACGATCACGCAACCTATGTGACCGTGCCCTTAGACACTTAGGGTAGACACTCGTCACTTTGAAATTTGGCAGCCGTTTTCTGAACTTCAAGGAACTGATGTTCTGCATGACACTTAGCAAGCATGTTTTTAACTCATAGTATCATTCTTTAACTATAATAACCTCTCTAACTCAACATTGAATGTTGTCATCAAATTATTCACGATATTTCCTGTGTCTATCTTGAAGAGGTATCAGTTGGAATTTCCCTATGACTTTTCAATCATTGATGAACTTTACAGTGTACCAGTAGTACCTTAATTTTGCTTTCCAGAGTTCCAGAGAGATAGACAACGTTAACTTTGTGACCCCATGGCATTCTGAGTCTAGAGGATTGTTTGGTTTTGTGTCTTAGTTTCTTCGATACAAAGGGTCTAGTAGCAGTAGTAGACCACTGTGTTCTGCTGATGCAGTGGTCTGGACACTCTGCATCAACAATCAGTATTTCTTCATCTCTCTCCACAAATTTAAAGGGTCTAAAGCCTTTAAATTGGCCCCTGGTATGGGATTTGTTATAATGATACCAGTAATGTGTATTATGTTTTATTCAAACATGTAGCATCGTAAATGTTAGTGCTATAATTTCATGGCATCATTGTTGCTGCTGACAGTTCCCAGGCTATAACATGAGCCCTGACAGTTCCTAGGCTGCAACGTGAGCCCTGACAGTCCCTAGGCTGAAATATGAACCCTGACAGTTGCTATGCTATAACATGAGCCCTGACAGTTCCTAGGCTATAACATGAGCCCTGACAGTTCCTAGGCTGCAACATGAGCCCCGACAGTCCCTAGGCTGAAATATGAACCCTGACAGTTCCTAGGCTGTAACATGAGACCTGACAGCTCCTAGGCTATAATATGAGCCCTGACAGTTCCTAGGGTATAACATGAGCCCTGACAGTTCCTAGACTATAACATGAGCCCTGACAGTTCCTAGGCTGCAACAGAGCCCTGACAGTTCCTACTGAAACATGAGCTCTGACTGTTCCTACTGAAACATGAGCCCTGACAGTTCCTACTGAAACATGAGCTCTGACTGTTCCTAGGCTGCAACACGAGGACTTTATTTTGGGAAAAGTATCTTGGATTCAATGTTTCATTAGTTGCAAATTTGTGTCCACGGTTTCTGTTGCTTTCTACCTTTAACTCAGTAGCATCCACTCCTCTCTTTGCCAATATTTGTGTTACCGGAAGTTGGGGCACAATTATCCACCAGCCTAAGTGATTAAAGTGTTATGGTCAGGAAATGGGGTATGGAACAAGAAGAAGGCAGGATTTATAACATTGTTACTGAGTTTAGTCAGGCTTTTAAATAGGGTTGCCAGTGTGCGTGTGGCAAACAGGGGTTTTCGGAAAAACCTGTCCAGTCCAGACAGGGAAATGGGGCGGAAAACCCAGTCCAGTCTGAAAAGAGGGTCTGCATAGGGGTTCCTGGCAATGCTTAAAACTATTACTTCAGACAGCACTTACACTAAACTGATACACATAACTATAGAATCGGCAGCATAATGAGTGACCCAAAGGTGCAATA
This sequence comes from Branchiostoma floridae x Branchiostoma belcheri, assembly GCA_019207045.1. Lineage (NCBI taxonomy): Eukaryota > Metazoa > Chordata > Leptocardii > Amphioxiformes > Branchiostomatidae > Branchiostoma > Branchiostoma floridae x Branchiostoma belcheri. The sequence goes on along the minus strand of CM033041.1, from coordinate 277,060 downwards.
TGCATGCACACAAAGTCTGTCAGTTCTGTCAAATGCAAAGTACCCAATTAACACTTATCTGGTAGGACATGAGGGGGAGAGAATTACACCCATTGTCCATCAAACAATGGATAGTGAGTGTCCGTCAATTTCGGGTTGTTAAATAGTGGCAATACATTACAAAGACAGGCTTTGAAAAGTTTTCTTTAAATGATAAGTGTGCAGCACTCATTTTGAGACCTGGTCTGTTTAAATCCTGGTTTAATAGAATGACTGCGAAAGGTTTCAATATCAACATGACTTTAGTACACGATGTTATAACATTACATATATTTTACAATGCACTACAATAAAGCCGAGATGGCATTTTTCAAACCCTGGTGCAAGTTGTGAGCTATATAGAACTATGTATCCTTTTGAAAATAATGTGTTTTATTTGCAAAATTATGCCGTAAGGCTAATAGCATGTTCAGTCTCAAAGACTTAAAGAGTAGAAGTTATTTATATGATGCACAGTAAGAATGATGGATGATTTTTGTTAAGCTATGATTTTGTATGACATTGTGTCACACTTCAAGTTGATGTTATTTCTGTGCTTAGCCATATTAAAGATAAAAAATGTTGTTGTATACTAGTACTTAGTAGCTTACAACATATACCCCCATGCAGACCCTCTTTTCGGACTGGACAGGGTTTTCCGCATTCCAGACTGGACAGGTTTTTCCGAAAACCCGGCAAACAGTGAGGTTGTGAAAGGAGAGGTCTTAGTTCCTGTGTCCTGAGTCAGAACCAATTAATTTTTCATTAGAGAAATGTTCTGTCTGACAAACCATATTGATACCCAGTATAAGGTCAGAGCATTGGTCTATTCAATAACATAAAGAGTGACAATATAGAGGGGGGAAGGACTTTCAGTCTGCTAAGGTGTTACCATTTGGCATCAAATTGGTACACAACGTTGGTTATGGGTTAGGTAGCAGCGAGAAGGCTAACTTTTAGGCTATTTCAGCCATCCCTGTGATCAACATTACTCTGAGTCAGTCCTTTAGATTTTACTTCCAGATTGATTTCTTTGATCAAATCTTCCTAGAAGCTTTCTGTGTGTACTACAAGTCGAACCTCTAACATCTTTGAAATTTTCTTGATCAGTAACTCATCCTAAAGGCTTTGCAATAAATTTTCAAATTCTGTTTGCAGCATGATTTTTGTCGATTTTTAGATTTTTAATAGTTTGTTTTAGATATGATTTGCTGTAACCTTTCAGGCTTTAGGTTCCAGACACTAGATATCAGTCTCCGAATTGAAGGTCTTAGTTGCCATGACGATAGCATTGTTTATTTTCCCCACAGCAAACGGCAGCCCGAGCAGCCCGTCAGGTGACCAGCACGGTTCTCACGACCTTGAAGTCTGCGGAACAGGTGAGCCAAGGTCAGCCAGACGAGGTGCAGACCATCAGTGTGAAGAGGAGGCAGGGCAGCATGGATGAGGCCGAGAGGCTGGAGGAGGAGGTGGGACACCCCTTTATAGCAAGTAGACTGGTCCAGGATTAGGTTGTGAATGTACAGAAATGGGCAGTACCACATAGTAATTAGGGGTCACAAAGTTTCTTAAGACAGGGCGAGGCCAAGAGGCTGGGGGAGGAGGTGGGACACCCCTTTATAGCAAGTAGACTGGTCTGGGATTAGGTTGTGAATGTACAGAAATGGACAGTACTATTTGGTAATTAGGGGTTACAAAGATGTAAATAAAAACTCCAAACAGTTAAGCTAAATAAAGGACAAATCTTCCACTGGTCGTGACAGAGAAGAACTATGTAAAACTATGTTTTTGACAGGCTCATTGCACTGGGGAATTTCCCATAGCTCTTTTCAACGACAAATGGTAAACCATGGCTTAAAGTCCCTGAGGACTGTAACCCTTTCCAGCCAATTAAAAGCGTGCACATTGGGGTAAAAACCGGTGCAATGGCCTAGTGGTTAGAGTGTTTGCCTTGCATTCGGTAGGTCGTGAGTTCGATCCCCGGCAGAGTCATACCAAAGACTTTAAAAATGGTACATGCTGCTTTCTCTGCTTAGCACTCAGCACTAATGAGGAAGAGTATGGAAGTTAAACACACATCACTACCAGCGGACCAGCCCCCTGCTGTAGTGACTTGCACATGTGTGGCCCAAGGGCTACAGAAATGGAGATGGGCGCCACCCCTACGCATCTGTTACTGATGTACGGGCAACTTTAACTTTTAACATTGGGGTAAGCAACACAGTCTGGATTCAAACTCCCAATCTTATGGTCCAGTGGCAGGCATGGCCACTAGCCTCTGGTCTACACGTATGCATGCTACATGTTAATACCTGTCTGTCTTCTCACCTGTCCAGGTGTACCTGAATGCTGGGAAGGTGTTTGCCCTTCAGGAGGACCTGCGACACCTGCAGAACCAGGTGGAGAACATCCAGGAGGACACACCTGAGCCGCAGGTGCGTGCCCTGGAGGAGCGGGTCACGCGCACCATCGCACAGGTGCAGCAGAGCGCTGAGCACGTGAGTACGAGTTGTGTTACCTGCATAACATATGGAGGTATTGTTTATGGTGTTTCTGTGTGTGTGTGTGTGTGTGTGCATATGTATGTGCGTGTGTGTTGACTATCACAAAAATTAAATGCATATTGGCATAAGATGACCAAGTTTAGAATTTAACAGTTGTGTGAAAACTCAATTTCTTTTCCACTGCAGGTGCGTAAGAGTCAGGAGAGGCTCGAGCAGATCGGTGTTGGACCGGTAAGATTTTTTTTCTTAAAGTTTTCTTTCCTCTCACCAGTTTGTCCCTGTAACCACTTGCCAGTTTTTGAATATGTGAAACAGGTGCAGAATTTTAAGTACCTTTTATGATATTCAAAGTCTTGATGTTTTTCTACTATGGATGATTGATGTGTTTCAAAACTGAAGCGAGTTTTATAGTTTTGCACTTTTTATTGGATTCTTGCTCTAGATGTAAAACATGCTTCAAAATGAATATGATCTGGTAGAGCTTCTAGTGTGTGTTAAATGATGTAGAAAAAAAACTAATTTGTGTGCTGTTTTTTTTGTTATTTACTCTTTCAGGGCATGCTCTAATGTGAGCTATGAAGGACAGGTCATACTGGAAAAACTTTTATTTTCTTATGTAACAGTTACCTCACCGCTGAATTCTGGATGTCATGATGATGATGATGAAGTTTTGGTGTTGTAATTTCCCAGGTGAAGATAATCGAGGACCGGATGAGGAATGTGAACCTGGGCAGCCCCCCCACCAGCACCGCCCCAGCCCGACCTGTTCCTGCTCCCAGGAAAAGTCTGCAGCAAAAGGTGGGGCTGGCAATATATCTATAAGTCAATCAATCAATCAATCAATCAATCAATCATTTACCCAACGCGACTCATTCCACAACCAGAAAAGTCTATAGCAGAAGGTGTGACTGTCAATCTAATTATATATCTATCTATAAATCAATTAATCAATAACCTCACCCAGCCTGTACCTGCACCCAGGAAAAGTCTGCAGCATAGCAGAAGATGGAACTGTGAATCTGTCAATTTATCAATCTAACTATCAATCAATCACCCCAAACCACTTCACACCACCCCACCCCACCCATACACCATGTTGCATTTTGATGTAATATGGTCTTTTAAGTTGCTCTGAAATTATGGCAAACCCCATTCAGCATAGCAGGATCCCAGGACATATGTCGAGATCTTTTTTTAGTAGAAGGCTCACTTTTATCTATAGATGAAGAAGCAGTGACTCATATCTAGTTACATACCCTTCCATCCCTACTAGGTTGCAGAAGAGCACAACCGCAGGAAAAGCCCGGGGAACAGCCGCCGCCAGTCCAGAACCAACTCCAGAACTAACCTGACATCTCCGGAGAGAGAGGAGGAGGTCTTCGACAGGTAGGAGTGGGCTTCAAACTACTGGATATGTGAGGGTTCATGATGTAGTCCTCTTTTCAGGAAAGTGGGTTTTAACTCTATATAGTGTGATCTGTAGTGTGGCATCACTGTTTAAGGTGAAAAATAGATATAAACATACTCTAACTTTTATAGGAACAGTACCCTACCCATCAAATTTACTAATAGATGATAGGGGGGTTCTATTTTTCAATATAGAGTCTCAGTTCAGCTTTTAGACTTGTTGTTAGGTATACATTTTGTATATAATTATTCTTGCAATGCACAATGTATCTTAGTACCAAACCTCTTGCCATACGTAATATGAAATGGAAGTGATATACACTACAGGTACAAGGTTTGGTTTGATGGATTGATCAATTTATTGATTAATAATCAATCTACTGATTAATTGATACAAATGTAGTTCAATCAATATGTTTATTGATCAATAGTTTGATTGGTTATCAAGCACCTATCAGTTAATTGATTGGCCTATCTGCAGATGGATTGATGGATTGATTGATTGGTTTATTAATGGACCGATCCAGTCGAACGTCATATCGAACAAATAGAACCCCCTATTCCATTTCAAACACCTCCGTCAAAAACTGCCCAAGTGGGACAGAAATGGCTATTTTTGACGGAGGTGTTCGAAATAGAACCATGATCGAACAGGAGGCAGGGTTTGGGGATCGGTCCATGGGTTGGTTGGTTGTTTGATGAGACTAAGAGAACACAATCTCAATCCCTCCCCAGAAACCTTGCGTACCGAAGCTCCATCACGAAGCGGGGTGGTGAGTCCGGTCTGAAGTGGGAGCCGGCGCAGGAGCCGCCCCCGGAGCCGGCGGAGCGCCCCACCAGGCTGGCGGACGTGCGCAGGTGGAGGGCCAAGAACCAGAGGGCAGACTCGGTAAGGCTGGGGGAGGAGACAGCATTGGGAGAACAGCAGGGCTAGAAATGAGCTTAGATATATTTGAAGACATTACAGCATCTACATGTACAAGTGAGCTTATTTTGATAATCATGATTGTCATTAATTGTGACTCAAAGTAAAGACATTTTTTGCCATATATTATTTTGCAGTACATACATGTACATGTACACTGATAAATTATATAACTTCCTGCTCTAACAATCCGAAGTTTATATCAACTTCAATCTACATTTTAATGATGAGTTAGTTCAGGACTGTACATTATGTAGTTTTGACATGGTAACAAGGTTTTTATATAACTATTGTTGTTTGGCAATTGTAAGTTGATATTAAGTTGTGCTAGTTAATGCTAACTAACCAGGTTGGATTGTATGTGATTCAGAGTTTTAACAATGATTAGTTGATATTAACTACTGTTAGTTAATGCTAACTAACCATCCTGGGTTGTTGGTTCCAGTCCCCGGTGAACAGGCGTAAGGTGGAGGGTGAGGAGGTGGATAACGGCAACCTGGATGTAAATATTCATCTTCTCCCTCAGATAGCTGTCTTTAAGACGCTCTTCATCGTTTGCATGTCTTAGACATTGTCAATCTGCCTTCCCCTTAGATAGGACATCTTCAAGATTCTCTGTTTCCCCTTCATTACATCTTAGATGTCATGAATATCCATCTTTCTCCATCAGATACTCTTCCTTCCCATACATGATCTTGACGTCTTAGACGCTAGGGTAGACACTGGTCACTTGAAAATTGGGCAGCCATTGTGAGTTTCAAGGAACTGAGGTTCTGCATGACATTTTATGTGAGGCGCGGCAAGCTTTTTTGATTTATGATTCATAATATTTCACTGAGTTGCCAACTATTATTTGCAATTCCAAACATCGGCTGCTTCTCCAAATTTGAATTGACCAGTGTTGTTTCGTCAATCAGCATGAGTGTCTTGAGAAAGAATGGTTCTACCCACCCCCTTCAAGTCACTTCCATATGGTGTCTTTGAGAATGTCTTCTTCCTGTGCATGATCAAAAATGTCCTCAGAACAAGCCTGTACCAGGAGCTTCCAGGAATCTCATGCAAACCTTCTTCCTCATTTTCTCAACACCTTTCATTCTATTTCTCCATTCATGTTTGTGTCTTCATGTGATTTTACCTAATACTTCAATTTTCAGTGATATAACATCATTCCAATCATACCAGGTTATACCTACATTTAGTAATATATGGTTACCCATAGATGCTTTCAATCATCTAACAAATCAACATCTTGCTTTTCTCACCAGCACTTTCCCATGTAGAAAATTGATTAACCTAATTTCCTTTCAGAAAATTTTTTCTTGATTTGAAGTCAACTTTCCCTCCCTAGATCAATGAAATCACAAGGTCATATTACCATCATCTGTCTACATTAAACAATCATGACATCATGATTTAATCCCACAGACATTTAGCTTCTAGATTTTCCTGCCATCTGGCAAATCATGACATCATGATTAATTAACACATTCCATATCCCCTGCAAATCATGACATCATGATTAATTAACACATTCCATTTCCCTGCAAGATCATGACATCATGATTTCATTCCAACAGACATCAGCTACCACATTATCCTGCAATCTGAGCAAATCATGACATCATGATTAACACCTTCCATCTCCCCTACTGACCAATGTGCATGTCAATGATAGAACAACCCTTTACCACTGTACTGCATGATCATTATGGTTGCATGATTATATTGCATGAATCAAATGTTTAATAGTTCCTTTCCCTGTTGGCTATTCCCATAAATGTCCTGACCATTTCCCCATGATCCTAACCGGGTGATTCCACTCTGATGTTCCCCTCCAGTACCCAGATGAGGATGATTTGGTGGAGGATGAATCTGACAATGGCAATGTAAATATAACACTTAACCCCTACTCTGCTTCTGTGCCTGCTTTTAACCCTATATCTGCATTCAGATTCCATGTGACTGTTGTCCCTACCATTGTCGTTGGCCAGTTTGAGTCAGCCTCGGCAGTGGTAGGGTTATATGTTTGCACTTGGTGTTGCACAGTAGTTTGGAGAGCACAGAAGTAAGCCATGTAGGTGCTTGTACTTTTAAGATCTGTTGAGTGGGTTTTTGTGTACTTGTGCTAGATCTCAGTACATTAACATTTTAGTAGTACATGTAGATGAACTGTTGTTTTTTGTAGTGCACTTTAGAAGCTTTTATGTGTAGTACAAAAGTGTGAAAGTAGCCCGGCATCCAAACCTGTTGTAGCTGGTGAGTTTCTATTTTCTAAAGTCAGATACCCATTTTTATACCTAGTTGAGGAAAATCATGTTAAGTGCCTTTCCCATGGACACAAATATGTAGAATGACATGATGTGAACCCAGGACCTGTTGGTTCAAATCCTGCATCAAATTCTGGTTCTAGGCCAAATGATCTGCAGTTACATGTAAGCAACCCCACTCTATTCGTCCTGTTAGCAAATAAGAGAGTAGGCAAAATAAACAACACAGCTATAATAGGTTTGGATACCCCGTTTAAAGATGAACATTCTTGCTAATACATTCCTGCCACTATCCCCCCCAGGACCCCTCAGACCCGCTGAACAGGCTGCAGTCTGACGGCGTGACGAGCCCGTCTGTCCGGGAGCGCGCCGCGGTGTGGGACCAGCACTGGAGACAGGAGTCCGACAAACAGAGGTTGAAAAAGTGTGTAACTCTGCACTAACACACTAATGTGGGACGGTGTACACTTGTGTTTGTAGTAGTAGTACTGTAGTAGTCCACTGTGTTCTGCCGATGCAGTGGTCTGGACACTTGTATTTGTGTCTATGTGTAAAGTAGTATATGTCATGTAATTATAAGGCCATGTTGAGTTGATCATATGGATGACATCCTCTCAGAACCCCAAAGCTGATGCAAGCATGCTAATAAAAAAAAAGTTTGAGTTTCCTTCAGTATGGACTCTAAGTGGTCAGGAAGGTTGTACAAATGACCAAGCACAGAGTATTGAATACCAAACAATAGATTCTTCTTTTTTGTTTTCACATCTTCTCCTTTGGCCTTGGAAGTCAGGCATTAGTATATACTTTCCGATATATTTTTTAAATCATTTTATATTTGCATATTTATTATTTTCTTCTGCAGCTGCTTTGTACAATATCAAGTATTGTTGAAAACTTCTTTTTTTTCATTTGGAAACAGATGAAAATCGATACACATATGGATGTCATCCATTAATCAAATCAAATGGCCTAATACAGCATAAATGGATTGCTGTACCATGATATGTATAACGTTATGTTGTTACTTTGATCAAGTCGCTTGAATTGTTTTCATTTTGTGTACCTTTATTGCTTTATGCTTTGATTTATTTCAGGTTCACTTCAGTTGCACTATGTTATCTGTTGTTAACTGAAGCAATAAACTAAAACAATAACTGGGATGATATGGTGAATAATCTCAACTGTTCTCACTTTAAAAAAGGATATATGATAGCTATCTTTGCATTGATAAACATCGTCAAAAGTCTTTGAAAGTTGCACACAAATTTATCTGGCTTTCAGCAAGGTAAAAATCTTATTTCAACCTCCTTTAATTTAGCATGGCTTAAAGTAAGAGTGCTAAGAAAGTAAAGACTTGTTCTGTTTGGAATGTTGTAAAACTATCACAATGTTCAACATTTCATCAAACGTGAACTGCTTGCATCACAGTGACTCCATGCGGGTTTTAAGCCAGTGGGAGGTTGAGCGAGAGAAAAAACGCCAAGAATGGAGCCCGGTCCGCCACAGTAGCCCCTCTCCCTCTGGTTGGTCCAGAGAGAGTTCCGTTTCTCCTGGGAGGAGACGCGATTGGTCAAGAGAAAGTCCCACTTCTCCTGGGAATAGATTTGATTGGTCCAGAGGAAATCCCACTTCCCCTGGGAGTAGACGTGATTGGTCCAGAGAAAGTTCCACCTCTCCTGGGAACAGACCTGGTTGGTCAAGACAAAATTCAAAATGGGTGATGGTGATCAGGTTACAGCGGAATGCTTCTGATTGGCTGCTTGGTTGGTGATGGTTATCGGGTTACAAGGGAAGGCCTCTGATTGGCTATATGGTTGCTTAAGGTTCAAGTTTTCATTGGTGATGGGACTTTGGAGCTAGTTTGCACTGTTTTGTTGTAATATCAACTTTCATGGTTTCACATTATTTTGTGACTTCTGCATTTTGTTTCAGAGGACTTTTATCCTGGCTATAGCTTGATATGCAATTCATTTCACAGGTTTGATTTTGGCACTAATCCAAGGTGACTGGTTACTGAGTTAGTTGTTTATTTGGTGGTTAAGTTAGTTGCATGTTTATGTGTTTGTTTGTGTATGTTTGAAAGCTTTCATGTGAGCGCACGAGCGAGTACATAAGGGAGTGAACGTATGAATGATTGAGAGTGAGTGAATGTTGATTACTACTTTGTTTATTTGTTTATTTTGTCCTAACGATGCCCCTTCTCCGCAGGTCCGACTGCTAATGACGGCCGCCCGGTGTACTACAGCAGAAGAGTCCCGGGAAGGAGAGGCATGGTCACCAGCTTGTAACCCTGGGAACAAGAATAGTCAGGACAATATTGTACAGAAAGTCTAAAATGTTCAGTCTGTTGACCGCAGTGTGAAAGCATATTCAAGTGACCGCTAGTAAGGAATTGTACTTAAAGAGATAATATTGTATTGCCAGGGAATGTATTGCATAATTGTTGCCTCATGAAAGTTGTATGATCCTTCGTGTCAAGCAGTATTAGATAGATGGTTTAGACCTTTGCCCTCTAACCTCTATGACCTCTAGTAGCCTTGGCCTTGTTGAACTCTGACCTCCCAGTCCCACAACCATTACCGTTAAGGTAACCAGTAGGCTCTAACAGGTTCAAAGGGATAAAAGAGTCTCAGAATGATATGTGTCAGCAGAAAATGGTGCAATGTTGCAAAGATGTGTAGAAGAGCTAGCTGTATACTTCAATATGCAGTGCTGAATCAATGTGCAGCCAACATTGTACATCTACATCTACATAATGCAATATTGTTACGCCATGTAGTATCATGCTGAAGGACATGTTACCCAGCAGCTGTAAATGGCTACAGAAAATGTGTAGCAAATAATGTGTGGCAAACTAGCAAAGCATTCCAGGAGAAAAAAATGTAGCAAATTAGGAGGATTCACATCACTTCATCAACTAGAAATTGTATATTGGAAATGTCACACCAATTTGTTTGTTTCCTTTATGCTTAGATACTTTAAAATAACAAAAATAGGCAAGAACACAGGACAAAAACAGATCTGGAGGGCTGGGAAGAGACTTTGTATCTGACCGGTTTCACTGTCAGAAATTGCGTGTACCAATTGGAAAGTAAGAAAATGTAGAATTGGAAACTCAACTCAAAAACAGTCAGAGAAGTTGATACCATAATGCACAAATTTTCAGGGAATAGATACGTATCTATAGCCTGATTTAAGTTTTCCTCCCAACCCTCTGTTTTCATGTTAACTGCTAGATTTTTCCCAGAAATGGAACAAACTGTTACAATCCGGAGTTCAGCACCAAGGACAGAGGAAAGGAGATTTATCTAGTACTACAGTCAAACCTGTACAAGTGACCACCTCTACAGAATGACCACCTGGACATTTTGTGACCACTTTGTGGTGGTTCCTTAGATTATTTTCTCCATTGGGAAGCATTAAGAATCCTTTCTATAATGACCACCTGTCTACATAGACCAGATTCTGCCACTGAGTGGTCATCTTGTACAGGTTTGACAGTAACGCTAGTTCACCTTTATTCCTAGGGTAACCTTTATCCGTTGTACCTAAAAACAGGATACTTAGGGATATCACGTTGATGGACCGTAGTTTCAAATTGCATTATTTTCAATATAATGCAGTTGAGACCACCGTCCATCGACTAGATATCCTGAAATCTTGGCTGGGCTTCGCAAGTGAAGATCATCATGAAATACCCTCATACAACAGATAACGGTTACCCCGTGAATAAAGGTGAACTAGCGTTACATCTGTTCATCTGATTTTGTGTTATAAAGTGTCCAGGCCAATATGTATATATGTATCCTGTAGTGACTATAATGTAATGTAGGGATGTACAGACAAGTCAGACACTTGTATGGATATGTGCATATTTACAAGGTAAACGGGTACGACTGCAATAGAGACAGAGGTGGCGGTAGATGCATTCTATATCAGAAGAAGTTTAATATATCTAGCCGGGAGCTTGAGACGCTGGTGTTGTGTTAAGAAGTTGTTGTAAGAATGCTTAAGAGACTCAGATACAGTAGTCAAGATGTTGTATAGAGCGATGAGATATACTGTAAATTCATTTATTTTAACATAATTTCACAGTATTTTGAGTTTGTAGTTAAATCGATTCTGTAATACAGTATGAATCAAATGGAAAGATTTATTTACAGTCAGTTCATGTCGGGATTTTATAGTAGAAGGTCACCACACAAATAGAACAAACTTTTCAAGAATTATAGTGTTCTGAACTCGGCAAATAATGTGCAAAAGTGCGATGTCTCTATGTTCTTGGCTGCTCCATTCCCAGGGCGGGGGTGCATTGGGCTATTCTATTCTGTACATTACATTATTTTAAGCAATACCTCTGGTATTTGGGACAGGTAAATGCAATGGCTGTTAAGTAAGCATTATTTGTACATGTGGTTTTAATTGAGATTTTAATAACCCATTAAAGTTAGATGTGTTATTGTAAGTTATGGTTAGACTGTACAACAATTATTTTTTACCATTTTGATAACAGATGAATGTTTAAGTCTTTTAGAGAATCATGAGATACAACTGTTGTTGTAATTTTTACTTGCTATATTAAGTTAATGTCATAAGTAATGCACTTGCTTCACTGATGGTAGTAAACTTCAGCATGAGACCCATACCTGGCCAGCCAATCAGCGCTGTGGGATCAAAAGTGAAGCAGAAGGTATCCCACAGGAGTTTCACTGGATACAGCATCTCACAGAATGTAATGCATGTATTTATTGTTGTTAAATGTGTTTGGTTCAGTTTGACAAAAATCTTTGGTTCACTGTACTGATATGATCATGATACCTTGCAATTGATGACTTCCTAGGACATTGTATTTGTGTCCCTTTTTTACCAATTCCTTAACTTTGTTAAATGTTTGATTAAAATGCAGATAACAATTTTTAAAACTTTTATAAAACTTATCCAGGAAGTGGTACGCATAACTGTTCGGAATCTTACAGTGTAGTAAATTTTCTGTTCAGTTTCCGCATTAAGAGGAAGCTCATTATCAAATTCTGTGGGCATAAATGTGTGAAGGCTCATTCAAAGCAGGCAAGTGGTGGGGGCAAAACGACGAATAGTTTAGTGTAAACCAGGGCTCTAGCCAGCTCGAAGTTTTTGCCGTCAGCCAATTCCCATTGTCGCGAAAACCGCGAAAACACTATTCCAGGAGTTAGAGAGACTGAACTGAGATCTTGAAAAACGGGTTTTTAATGAGATTATCGTATGCGAAAGGGCACCGACACACATTATCAACAATCATAACAATAGCAAAACAAACAGTGTGTGGCTTTTACGGCCGTGGACGGCGTCCCCAAGCGGCCTGTTGCTTCCACCAAGGAGTTTTGTCCGTCAAGGTTGACGGATTGGTTTTAAAATTTTTCCGTCACACGCAGCACATTTCCGCCAACTGACGGAAAAACGGACGCTGGCTAGAGCCCTGGTGTAAACCATGAAGTTTCCCAAGACACAGACGAAAGGTTGTCATTTGTGAAAAGTTGTGTAACTTGCAGGAACGATTTGCTTGTTTTTGATTGGCCTTCACAGAGGATGTTGGTGACTGGCGGATCTATTGAGATGATACATTCTGTTCTAATAAAACATGGAAAATGAACTGAATTTGTTTGTTTGTTTGTTTGTTTGTTTGTTTATTCATCATTAGAAGTCAGATTGGTCTGTAGGCCAATTGAGGTTTGAGGGAGGATGTGAGGACCAGAAAAATATCTTTTAATTGAATTGCATTCTTTTTTTATAGATTTCAATAACACTGAACAACATCATTTAGTGATAGAGGAAGAATACGGAAAAATGAATTTTCTGCCTTGTGCCCAGGCTATCTGTATCTTAACTTCTTTAGGATGTACGTCATACTGTTTATTTATTTATTTACTACTACTACTGTTTATGTTAAACTTTGTAAACATGGACAATGAAGCAGTAGTATTGAATTGTTTTTATTTCTAGACTCTGAAGTTCCAGAGTATCAGTGATACAGAGAAAGAAAACAGAGACAGAAAGAAGGGAAAGGCAAGCGATATCTAACCTTTAAAAATCTTAAAATTCGTTTTGTTTCGTTCAGTTCTGGTTGTCACAATTCAAAATCCACAGTTCAAAATAGAACATTTTTGTCCTCGCCACTGTCAAGCATTATGTGTTGTTTGTATCATATTTACCTGGTTGCTTATGTAGGCATATTCCTGTAAAGGTAAGGCCACACCCTTTTAATTTCTTGGTTCTCGGGTTTTTTTCAGAAAAATTTTGGGGCGGGCGGTTGAAAAAAAAATAAAATAAAAATTTGCAAAAAGTCTGGTGTATCATATAAGGTTTATATAACACAAAAAAAACAAGGTTAGTAGTCAAGTTTTCAGCTTTTCATGTCATGATTTGATACCAATGTTCTGAATAAAAAGAATTGTTTTTATACTGAAATTATGTGTGTTACATTTATTTATTTTTAATTACTATTCTTACCATAATGTATACCTATATCTGTTCATTTTTTTTCCAAATCAGAAAAAAATTAGGTCGGGAAATCCGAGAACCAAGAAATCAAATTGGTGTGGCTTAATGAAAAGTGAAAGTAATGCCAGTTAAGATGATAAAAGCTTTCTCACTGACACCAAAACTTTCCATTTAATCTGTTGTTAATCAATTCAGTAAAGAATATTTGATTAAATCAGCATATATATCACAAGACAATGAAATGCTTCAGCTGAAATTCCCATATGTCGAAATTCGTAACAAAAATTGAAATTAAGAAAATGTAGATTTTATAGCAACTTGTTTTAGACTTTATTGAAATACCTGTACCAGTAATACAAACATGTAACGTTAACATGAAGACTATATAGCCCAATGATTATTATTATTATTATATTGTCATTCTAAACTAGAATAGAAATATAAATGTTATACTGAATACGGTTCCTGTAGAAAATCCGATGAGAAGCTTCGTTATGTAGTAATACAGTTCAAAAGTCCAAATTCCCAACATCGATATAGCCTCCCCAAACATCTGCTTGGAGATTAGCAGACATTACTGGTATATTTAACACAGGTGGGTCCTTCATGGTTGGGTAAGCACCAATATTCTGGGGGGGGGGGGGGGTGTTAAAAGTAATTTTAGTCTATGTGTGCATAATAAAACGCATTGTTTACTTAAGGTGGGTTCACACATGCGTATATATTCAAGTCCGTTTGAGGTGCGTATGAAGCTCTTAGTCTCTACCAGGCTCCACAGGTCGCGGGAAAAAAGTACAAAGTAGACAAATATAGATACATAACATGCCAGATAAGTTAGCTGACCGAGAAGTATGGTTAGCGACCCAGCTAACTCTTCTGACATGTTACCTGTTTACGTTTGTCCAATTTCTATTATTTTTCCAACGACCTGTGGGGCCTGGTGGAGGTAAATACTCCCATCGCGCCTCATACGGACTTAAATATATACGCACGTGTGACCCAACCTTTAACAACCTAGAAGTGCTGGGCCTTTTTAGTAGTGATTGAAATGTCACAACCAAAGGGACAGCAACATATAGACACAGAAGCATAGGAGCTGATATAAGTTCTTTAATGGTGTTGTGGTGTGTAATTCATTACTATCACTAAGACAACTCAGTTATAAATGCAGAAATGTACCTGTTAAGTACATATGCAAATTAGGACGTTATATGTACAGCCAAATGCATGTTTTGGTATCATAAGGGATAAAAAAGTTTCTCATAAAATTCAGATGAATTTGTCATAAAATTCTGGTCTCTGGACTGAACATTCGCAAATTATAATTTCCACGAGAAACAAACTCGTCCAGCTAAATTACGTTGTTGTTTGGTAATCTTTATTAATCTGATTAATTAATTAATTATATCCGTTTCACCTCTGACGCTCCTCCCATAATGCATGTCTTGAAAATTTTTCTTTTGTCTTGAAAGATATGTCCTAGAAAAAATCGTAAAAACGTTCAACGTGTCGAGACAAGTTTAAATGAATAACTTTGTAGAGATCCAATATATATGTACCTTGGGTAAGAATCTTATAGATAACTTATTTTTAAGTTTATAAGAAAGAAAAGTGTGAACGCTCGCAAACCACAAACGTCGTCAGCACGGAAAGCCTGGTATATATATAGGTTTGTTTTGCAATCCATTATTATCCGACGTGTTCGCAAACCCCACAGAAACAACCGATATACATGGAAACTAAAAGATGGCAATTCACGCCCAACGTTTCGGACAATGCTGATTCCCATTGAACACCAGTACACTTGCCGTGTGAAACGCTATTGCATATAATCGCTGGGTTTCCCGCGGAAAACAAGTCCGAAACTCGTGGGGCGAACGTTGTTATTTTTGAGGGGGGCCTTTTCCCCTGATAAGATGATGGCGGTCCGGGCATGTTGAAGTTTGTTTGGAAAAAAAGAACCCAAACAAAACAAATTTGGCACATTTGGCAAACAAACAAAAAAAAACACGAAAAAATAAACAAACAACCAACCAAATCTAGGCCCTTTTGCACCCCTATTTGAAAATAGGTACGGTCCGGTTGGTACGGTCCGGTTCAGTTCCTGCAGTGGTGTTGTCGTGCGTGGATGTGCCGGGTATACTTTTGGCAGTTTCGACAACTTTTCGGTGAAATTTCAAGCTTTTTTTTCCACAAGTTACTTCATGGAATACCTGCAGCGACCGTCGGGATATTCCAGCGGTGGATTTATTCTGTTTTGTGACGTTTCGAGGAGGATTAGCGAGGATTTCTGGACCTATATTTTTGGAGTGAGGCTGACAACAAAATGGCGAGACTGCATGCTGGACAGACTGCGTGGTGCGCAGACAAGAGCCATACAAGGTAAAACTACGGACTCTAGCTTTCAAAATGATGTTCCAGCGACTTGGTAGAACATGGCAAGTTATTTGCTGTTTAAATTTCGTGAGGACTGAGCGGCAATTTCATGTTTACTAGTGGGCTCTAAAAACGTCCAATTCTTCCCTGTTTTGTTGAGTATTTTGCTCTTTATCTGTGCTAAGACAAGGTCACATGTATTTAACATGTCGTGTGAGAATCAAATGAAGCATGAGTCGATATTTCTGACAGAAAAACTGAAACAAAAAGGCATTTTTTTTATCTCCACGTGCGTTGCCGGACTCCACGACCACCTGTTAGAGCGCGCACGTGGGCGCCATAATTACGTTAACTCGTTCAGTTCTTCCCGCCAAAATGTGGCGTGAGCGGAGCTCTTCACAAAGGTTGGGAGGAAACTTGTGGCGCGTCTTGTGGATTTTAACAGCGGTTCTTGTTGCTGTAGACCAAGAAAAGTATCTTTATTTTTGTACAAGTGTTGAGCGTTGGGGGAAGTTTAGAAATGACATGCGGCCTGACGGTGGAAAGTTGTCATTACAAGGTAAAACAACAAACTATTTCGTCATGATGTTTCACGACTGGTTAGAGCTTTTGGAAATAAATTTGGAATTATTTTGAGTCATTTTTTTTTTTACACAGAAAAGAAGCTCGGAACTCCTTTGAAGGCCGAAAAAGAAGCCTTTTGACGTGGCAGTTCTAAATACTAAGCGACAGAATCTAAGTGAAGAAAAATGTTACAAATGTCGTTTTCTTCCCAGTTGAATATTGTGTGATTTTATTGTGTTTGTAGACGTTGTATTTAACGTGTTGTGTGGGAATGACATGATGTATGAATTGACATTTGAAACAAAAAATTGAAACGAAAAGTATTCTTGTTCATCTGCACGTGGGTCGGCTACACAACCACCTGAACGAACGCACACGTGGGCCTCTTCCTGCCTAAATGTTCCACGAAGAATGGAAGTTTGAAGGGATACCGACAATGTGTGCAAAAGCCGACCAATTGGAAAAAGCAGCAAGAGTGTAACACATGTGTTTGGATGCACATAGAGAGAAAGGAATGAAGGAAAGCACATGAGACCATGTACCGACAACTGAAGCGGTTAGAGAGACAACAGCAACAACATTCCACGAATGGTGTGCGGAAAAATGCGTATGTAAGGAGCATTTTTCATACACGTCAGGCTATATTTTGAGTTGAGGTGTGTTTACATTTGTAGCGTCAGGATGAAAAGTATTGGGCACACAATGTACTTTTGTTGTGAAATGTGAATACCCCCGGATAGCTCTACATGGTGTTGGACCAGGCAAGGATAAATGGACAAATGTTTTACGGATTATCATTGATAAGTCAGAAATTAACCGACGTGTATGCGCACTACGAAAAAGCCAAAATATTCTACATGAAGAATGTTGGCTTTACACAGCAGAAGAAGAAGTGTTGTAATGTAGTTTTAATGTAGCTTTGTTACCTGATGATACCTGATTACTCCTAGGTGCATTGAGGTTTTGCTGGTTGTGATGACACCCTCCTGTCACTCATAGTACTTCTTCCCTGGGGCACAGCTCAAATCCAACCATGTTTTAAAGCTGTTCATTAACTCGGACAGTTATAATGTACATGTAGTTCTAATGTGTGTGTGGGGGGGGGGCACTTATTTTGTGTATGATTCCAGAAATAGCTGTGTAGATCCCAGGCCGATATGATATTACAACACAAAGCAACTTTGGAAATGAATGGAAAGTCATTGATATTTAACTGTAACTTATAATTGGTTGTACATGTTACTGATTGCCATTTTTCTACTGTTACAGTCAGACTAGCAGTGGAAGGACAGTCCTAAAAGGTGAGTGTTTCAAAGTATTAGTTTTACCTGAATTTACCTGAACCGCAGAGACTGTAGTACCCCTGCGGCCAGGAGCTGGAAGGCGGGTAGCCCACCAGGGCTCTAAACACCACCTGCATATGCAGGTTAGTGCAGGTAAAATTGGAGCTGTGCAGGTATTTCTGGTGTTTACCTGCACCTAACCTGCACTGGTCCATGTACTGGGTTTTATACATAAATGTCCTATGATGTAGGTGTATATGGATTGTTATCAGTTGCATTGACTGTTACCACTTATAAAGTATAAGTTAAAGAAAAAATAGCAATAGTTTTTCAAAGTTTTAGTATGATTCATACTTCCTAAATTCAGAGTGGTGCAGGTAAAATTTGTCTTGTGCAAGTAATTTTCAATGTTACATGCTCCAGTGCAGGTATGCTGAAAAAAGTATTTCAAGCCCTGCCACTGTCGCTCCTCCATCAAGCACAGCTCCGATGTGTCAGTGTATCTAGTTTTTTAAGCAGTTCACAGTGTTCTGGATTACAACATCCTCCAAGGAGGTTGAAATAGAACCTTGCATCCACAGGGAGTTCATTCTAGGCTTTTAAAACCCTTACTTCAAAGGACCTCTTCCAAATTTCCAGTTTAGTGTGAGGTATAGAGAGTTTGGGGTTGTTTGAGGCCAGTTGAAGTCATTTAAGGTTTTTAGGCAGACCCTTTTTGGGGGAAAGGGGCAACAAAAACCATGGCCTTGGTTACTTTTCGAATGTAAAAATCAAAGTGATAAAAATTTTGATAAAGTCTAAAATCTTCTTTTTCCTTGTCTCTGAAGTTAGGTGACTGCTGACTCGTGCACTTAGTGAGCATTCCTATCCAGACCAGGTGATCTAAGGTGATGGAAAGTGAATATTTCACGCAGGTAAGACATCTTACAAACATCTTGACTATGTACAATTGATTTAGAGGGGTCTCGTTGTTGCACCAAATATTAGTTAGCTGTACATTCCTGATGTGGTTCTTTCACATCGTACGTTCATCCGATACGTACCTTTCTGTTCCATGTATTATTGTTTATTTCTTTAGTTAAGCGACTCCTGATTGATGTAGTAAACTTTAAAACTTTATTGCTTAATCAATATTGCAGTCGATCTCTGTCTGGACTGAATTTTAGTGATTTTTCTTTGATCAAATTCTTCCATGTGAATCGGAATACGATCAGCAAAAAACCCCTATAAAATCAGACATTGAACGCCATTACAGTTAAGTGAACAAAGAGTGTTATGGGCTTTACATGGACAGAGTTCTTGGGCTAAAAGAGTTCGAATTTGTGTTTATTTGTTTTGCTTATTGATGGTGGAAGTCCCACATGACGATGGATGTTGTAACTGATGTCTTGACAGCCGGAGGCAGGTACTGTCTGCAGGGATGCTTGGTGTCATTCAGGATTTGTTGCAGCTCACGGAGAGAGGCTTCCTGTGGGGAGGATGTCTCTCCTGACCAGGGGACTGGATGGAACAGAAACCCACGGGTTGAATCAGTTAAGTCATTGTTTACACTTTTCACAACTACTTGTAGATACAACATTACTGCTGTTGAAAACTTACATCAGTAGCATGGGTGTATGAATCTAAGTCTGTGACTGACTCATTGTGGCCAGTTGATATTTTCTGGAAGTATTTGTGTCATGCATTAACATATGAAATGTAGTCCCCTACATTTCCATATTGGGTCTTGACAATACATCTGTTGTCACCTTTGTTGTTTATCTATTGTTTTGACAAGTTTTTAAAAACATGCCTGTGGTATATTTGTATTGTTTTCAGTATGACAGATGAGTGTGCAAGACCGATGCCTGTACTTAGGTTACTGCTGTACAGAAATTCAGTCATTGTCTACATTTCTCACTCTGTAGAAACATTACATCAGTATCATGAACAGACTTGAGTATATGAATTTAAAGGTCTGTGACTGGCTGTACAAGCAGTTGATTTTTTAGGAGCCGTTTGCTGTGAAACACTTTAACTTAAAGGATACTGCTCAATTTTCCTATATTGGGTCTGACAACACCTCTGTATGGGAATGACACCTTTTTTGTTTGCTATATTGTCATAGTTTTGACTGTTCTCAAGGTTTCAATGTGTGTAGGTCAGTGAATTTATTTGTGTGTAAGAATTTTATTACTTCTGCTAGTCTTGCTTGAGTGTTTAGCATTCCATTTATGCCCATTGTCGGTCAGTATTGACCAATACCAGGAAGTTATTTGTATGATGCTGGCTTCCTTTTCAATGTCACTTTGGCCATATTGTTTTGATTAATGGATGACATTCTTTGAGAACACCAAAACTTATGCAAGCATGCAAATAGTTTAACCAAAAGTTTTACTTAAAGAAGTTACTTTGAAATCTATGTGGTCAGGAAGGTGAACAAAGGACAGAACAGACAGATGATCGATTATTTCACATTTTTTTCAACTTTGTCTACATTATTTAAAAAAAGTAACGGCATATATGTGCTCATTTTGCAGCTGTGTACGATCCAAAACTTCTATTTGAAAGTTGATGAAAATGGATACAATTGTGCCATGCTAACCCTTGTTTGTGATGTGTGACTAATATCCTGTTCATTTGCTCATAACGTAAGGAAGTTCATCTTTGTGCATTTCTGGAGCTGAGAGTTAGTCAGTAATCATTCCTTCCCTCTCCTGCACACAGCCACCACCTGCATGGTCTAAGTTCAATCTGCAGCTGGGGCTTTTGTACGAGGTGTGGACTTCATCACCATCATCTGCAAAGATGGAAGGATGCCTACGGACTTCTGAACCGCTCGCGTACACGTCAGCCACTGCCTTAGCCTGGGTATCAGACCCCAACCTCAAATCTTTTGTGTTGGGGTCTGGCAGGATGGCTGCAGAAAGGTTCTCGAAGGCCCTTGATCATAGGGAGGAGAACCTAGGATTGATGACCACTCTCACCACAGGTAGCCAGCTACAATACACCACAGTTGGTCAGCAGGCTATCACAGTAGCGAATCAGGTACTTAGTGGTCACTGTTATGGATTCAAAAAGTACAGTTGGGGTGTTTAACCAATCATGGTGGGGTGTAATTACCTTCTGTTGATCCTGTGCTGTTCTATTGGTGGAGTTTTTTGCCCACTATAAGGGGCAAAATTGAGAAGAGTTCCTATCCCATCCGGCCAGACCCCTGCACAATAGATACTTGAGATTGGGCTGGGGTTTGGTAACCAGGCTACCACTACCTGGACTCAGAAGGCCAACTGCAGAAGTCAAGGTTGTCATCCACTACGATGGAGAAACATCGTCGTCTCGTATGAATGCAGACAGCAGCTTCAGCAATTGTACCTGGATTTGTGGAACAAAGTAACTGACTATTCTTTGGTTTGGATTGACTGTTGACTTTGTTTAATTGCTGTAATTTTGGATGATAGATGAAACAGTTTATTCTCTATTCTCTTCTGACTAAGATCGGATCCTTAATATTTTGTAGCATTCGACTGGCACTGAAATGATTGATAGAGATTGCAATATTTGAAGAATTTTTTTGTGAAAGTGTTAAGCATTTCTGTGACTTTTGTTGCACTTTTGGACATGATGATAGATGTAAAGGTTTTGTTCTGTTTTGGGTAAGATGGAGATCACTGATCACTGTCCAAAGATCATATGGAAGTTGCTGTATTATTTCTGTGAATTTTGGATAACTGTTTTGTTGTTCGCTGGCTGGGATCAATGTTGTCGTAAGCTGGCGCAATGTCTGAACACTTCTGTGGGAAGTTAATGAAAACTTGTTTTGTGAAACTGTTGTGAAATGATTTTCTGTGAAATTTCCATGCGATTTTGGATCATAGTTTAATTCTCTTGTAGCTGAGATTGAGGTCACTTTTGTCACTGACAACATACATGTATCTGATGATTATATTGAAGTTGAAGTCATTTTGTCAAACTGAAATTATGGATCATGATCGTAACTATTTGTTCTCCATTGGGCCTCATCAAGATTGCCTAATGTTATTCCTTTCTATTGATTCCTAAATGATGGCTAAAGCTTGTAATGTTTGAAAACCATATTACACGCCAAAAAGTAGTTACTCAAGCAACTGGATATGATTTTGGAAACGGTCAGATGTTTCGGATAGAATCCACTATCCTTCATCAGTGACACTGAAGTGATCTGGAAGAAACTGATCTTTTACCCTAACTATGAATGAAGACAATTTTAGATGTCCAATTGGAGACATTTTGTAGGAGAAGTCAAGCTGAAGACAACTTGAGTAACTACTTTTTGGCGTATCTTATTACCTGGATGTCTAACCTACATTGACGTAAAGACCATATTGTCCTAACTTTCTGTTGTAAGGTGATGAGGAATCATTTTGTGAAACTTTTGTATTGCTTCAGCTTTAAATTTTGATGACAGATGTATGGTAACTTTCTCATACTTCGGCTGAGATGGAATTTGCTTACTATGTTTACCATTTTAAATTGATAGGTTTAGAGATTCAAATGGTCATATTGAAGTTTGTGGAATTTTCCTGTAATTTTGGACGATTGATGGTAAATGTTGCTGTACGTTCTGCTTAAGATCCAGCTGAAGATGCAACTACGTCCATGTAGGTTAGACATTGGGGCAATAAGAAGATGCAACTGTTTTCAAATGGCTTCTGATGGCTTCTGATGAAAAATGCACCTATTGAAGTTGTGAATTGTTTCTCTGAAATATTGCTGTTATTTTCTATGATTGACAGTAAGTATTCAGTTCTTTCGAAGATAGTCATTGTTTTTGAATGATTTTTAAATGATGAGATATGACATAAGTAATTGTCTCTTTGAACCTGATCCTTTTTTTGTTGTAAAATGTTAGTCACTGATATTGAAATTTTGTTATTGTATCGTTGGTACATTGATAGTATTCTATTGTATAACCGTACATGTAAATAAAGTAGTGTAAGGTGATTTTCTGTACAGAACCTGTGGAATGTGTGCAACAGTAGGAGCTATTTTGCTGTGATCTTTGTTCACATCATAGCATTGTATAATCTTACATCAGAAATGAAGTTTATATAAAGTTGCAATGACAATGTATGTATTATTTGTAGCCATTCTAAACTATTAAGTAATTTTGTGTAGCAGTACGAGACTCATATGTTTTGCTGCAATGTTCCGTCATGAAAGGACTGTATAATTGTACTCGAGAAATTAAGCAGCATTGTATTATTGCCTGCCATTCTTGACCATTAGCTGATTTTGTGTCCCAAAATTTTAACACTGTGTAATTGTACGAGACTCTGATATTTTGTTGCAACTTTTGTTCTTACGAAAGCATTGTATAATATTAATGGTACACGAGAAATTGAGTAGCCAAGAACATATTATTATTTGCCATTTTCAGTACCTTATGTTTTAGCTGATTTTGTGCACCGAAACTGTTCCTTGTGTGACACTGATGTACATGTAGGCCGTACAGTTTGTGTAACTTTTTGGGACTGACTTAGCTGTATGATGTTGTATTGCTACATGAAGAAAAAAAAAAAGAACTTAGTTAAAAAGATCATAAATGAACTACGCTGGTAATAAGCATCTTCACAGGAGTGAGTTGAATCCCACAGTTGTTCCAAGTTGTGTCCTTCTGCTATGATATGAGAGTACGTGAAACAGTGTGAAGACTACACAAGACTTTTGTCAAATCATCGACCTGCCCTGAACAATGTCTACAGTGCTGGATAGTTTGTACAAGGATACTAGTTACTTGTTTACAAACTATACAACACTGCAGATTGTGCAAGGTTGTTGACTTTGCGGAATTCGTATATAATCTTTAGACTGGATTGCGTTACTCATATTCTAGTGGAAGGGCATAATCTAGAAAAATGAGTGTTTGGCCACAATTCCATCAATGTTAAATCTTCCATTCACTACTTAATTGCATTTTACACACATTTGAAAGCTAAAACATAATTACTCTATCTATACGAGACAGTAACCGTACGTTTTCCCATACATATTTTTTACTATAGGCCAGAAAAGTCACAAAGCAATGGCTGATCGACCAGAGGCCGTCCATGCATTCTAAAAGAAATAGTAAAGGAGGACCGTTTAGCCATACCCAGGACAATCAACACACTTCCTCCCAACTAAGAATAAAATTTACTCTGATGCACAGTAAACAATAGTGCACAAACATTGAAATACACTGTAGAACTGCTCAATCTTTCTTTCAACTCCTACCTTCAACTTGTCAACATTTTAAAATGGTTCAACACATACATATAGAAAGGGGGTTACCATATTTTACTGTACATCATCATTTACATTTTCTATGAGGAGCAACGGAGGATACTGTTAACGGTCAAAACTCTTCTATTATTTTGCAATTTATTGACGTACTGTACATGATATGATCACCCCATCTCCATAATACATAAACCTGAATGGAAGCTTTCCATCTATCAATTAGTTTCAGGAGAAACTACATCAAATAAAGCATTTACTAGTTTTCTCCCATTGCTGCAATACATAGCAACACACGAATTAAGGACTTCACAAAGATAATTGTTACAAGTAACAATCACATCTGAATCATCAAATGTCATCTGAACATCTCTTCTCCACATCCCCTGCACTGAAGGCTGGCCCCAGTGTATCTGACTGGAAGGAAAGAACAAAAAGTGTCAAACCTACTGGCTTAAGACATTGATAAATGGATAAAATCTATAAGTATATGTTGTTACTTCAAAATGGTCGACGCAAAGCCAAACATTGTAACAGAATGGCATCAGAAAGCAATGTTTGAATTACAAAAGTATTCTGTTAAATGGTGAAAGATTATGCCACGTCCATTTGATTATACGGATGACATACACGCATCAATTTTAACAGTTCACAATAAACTGTACAATGAGCAAATCCATTGCCATAAATTGAAAAAAAAAATATCGAAAACCAAATACTAATAACAGTTGTATGGCCACTATATGAATGGCCTACTGTTCACAAACTTTAAACCTTGAGGATTTACACTTAATTACATTTCGTTCTATAACAAGGGATTTATTTTAAACTAGAGTTCGGCGACCTCATACCTCCATGAAGTATTTAGAGCTTTTGTAAATTTCATGCAATTGACTTAGACATCCTCTGTGAAAATTCAAGCGTCCGAAACTGCTCAGACGGCGTCTACAAGCGTCCAAAGGCGTCTGAGCGCGTTTCAAATATAGCAAGTGCTTTCTTCCATAGGAAAATGCACTGTGTTCTTCACCATATCTGCAATGAAATATTAGTCACAACCTTAAACTAGATATTAGTACAAGAAATGGAAATTCTTTCAAAAATGACAATAAACAGCATGAAGGGCCAGTTATAATCAAATTAAAAGTTATTTTTAACAACCAACAATGTTACCAAAAATTCAGAGGATTGTACTTTTTGTAGACATGCCCTGTCCCAACATTTTTCGATGTCATGTCCAGGGATCTGCATGGGAGTTCCTGATCGCACTTTGCACTACATTTCCGAACGCAGCGGCCACAAAATATGCTTCATTTGTGCAGACTCGTCACCTTGCGGTGTGCAGACCCCATTTCTGAAAGAATTCCAGAAGTAAAAGCCAACTCACTGTCAAGTCTGATGTTATCTTCTCTGTAAACAGCTGACAGATCCTCCTGGAATACAGACAGGTACCCAGGATAGCTGACAGGTCCCACAGCACACAGGAACATGGTCAGGTCCTCCTGGAATATGGACAGGCACACAGGATAGCTGACAGGTCCCACATGGTCAGGTATACAGTATCAGCTTCCCATAACCTAAAAAAAACTTTTCAGAAAAATAACATGCCAAATTTACATACATCAGTAATATTCACAGTGCATGCATGTCATAGAACAAGATAAATTTAAGGCATCATAACATCTGGTTATCTACATTTATAACTTCTAAAACCTGCTTCAGGTTGAGAAAGAGAACATGATCCTTTGTTAAGCCAAAAGTGAACATTTATACCATGACCAAACAGCAATTACATGAAAATACATCTCACATAAGATACCACATCAAAACAATCCAAATATGACATATTAGCATGCTCTGATGTAGAAAAAAAATTCATTAAGGAATTTGAGTTACCTACAAAAACATTATAGCCACGATGCTAATGCTGTCTCTAAAACGGGGATGAAAAGGTTTTGCATCAAAGAGAGACATAGCGTAAACATGAATATTGTGATTCTAAAACAATTTCTACAGCATAGAAGAAAGCATATCATATCACAAGTCATGACAATAAATCTTTAATATAAATCTAGAATGTTAAGAATATAATATACAGGACAAATTCAGCAAAATGTCAATGACAAGAAAAGTTAACTATATTGTACAAAATATTGCTAGACATTCTAAAAACCATTGTTGTTAATATGAACATTCAGCACCAAGGACAGGGAAACAGTTATCAGTAGTAAACATTTAAATCCTAAATGATTCAGTCAGTTGAATAAGTCAATTTTCTATGTACTTGCCCAATAGGACAAGTGAATTTTAGAAAACTTGTTCCGCCTCTAAAAGGTTATGGGAATACCTTCACCTTTCTAGACATTGCAGAGACAAACATCTCACAACCTTGCAAGCTGAAAGACCTTAGATTCTGTATACATTATGCATCACAATTCCTAGAAAGGGACCTTAAGTAAAGCAGTTTGAACCTTGAATTCTCAGTAATCATATCTGGCTGGGTAAACATTTTTTCCAAGAATTTATTTCTTCGCAACTTTAAAAACATTTCGATCAATGACAAATTGCACAAGAACAAGGTAGACCGTGTGGTGTCCTGAAGTTTTGTTTGATCTCTATTTTACTATTCATTCCCAAAATGTTTCTGTTCCTTAAAAGAAACTCTGGGACTCTGTAGAAAACATTATAGATCAGGTATTCAGTTTTTATGTCCTTAAGGTAATGTCAACGTTTGTTCTTCTGTCCATGGCAAATTCTGTTTGTATTGTCCTTGTCACCAGGGCTAGCCATTTTTAATAGCCACAGGAAAAATTGGGCAACCCTGGCTGTGTGTGCCGAACAGACAATAAATATAAAATCTATGCTTCACAAGAATTTGGATATTATGTAAGTTCTTTCACCTATGATATCAGAAGACTGGAACATGCACAGAAGTCAACCACTGGCACATGCTACGCTCCTGTTGCCATGGCAATACAGCCCAACTCAGCTCATTCTTTAGGCCGTACAAATTAAAGTTGTTGGTTCTCAGATTTTCCATTGATCTGAAGCGCACTGACGTGGCCGTTTGGCTGCCAATTTGCTATTGGATACAGGGTAAGGCAGCAGGGGGAGGTTTAAGAATAGGGCAGCACTCAGAGACTATTATCACGAAAAGACAGCGGATTAAGGTTTAAGCCAAATGTTATTATTATGGATAAACTAAACTTTAACCGAGACTATTGCCACGAAAACAGAGTCAGAGGATTAAGGTCTAGGCCTAATACTACACAGATGGGAGTAGTAAGTAGTAGTAATCTGTTCTCGACTGGCAGTTTTGACTTCTCCACCCAGCATAATGTTAAACACATTTAAGCTTTTCTACCAGCATCATGTTCACACTTAAGCACACTATGTTCTACATGTAAGCATTGCTAAAAATGTGTAAGAACTCATAAATGCAAAAGGTGGCCTCATACATTTTGTATTGTATCATATATGTACATATGGACCTTAGGTTTTCTAACTGAAAGGTCACAACATAATCCAAACACGCATGCCGTCAACAACCAAAAGGGCGACTAAATATAAGATATGCCGTCGTCTTCACAAGAATTACTAGATATTAATAATCATATAAGTTTTTAAACCCATGAATTTCAAACGCGTTGAGCATGCGCAGTATTGGCACTGGCACATGTCGCCCTCTGTTGCCATAGCAATACAGTCCAAACGAGTTGAACTTCATTCTTTAGGCCGTACAAATAAAATTATGTGATTCTCTGTTTACAGTTTTCAGCACATGTGGACCCTGGCCTTTCTAAGGTCACATTATGTGGGAGGCTTGTTATGTGACTACATGTATAATTATATCGCACCATCAGTGACTTAACGAAGACGTAATTAGTCTACTACAGCCCCACACCTCCCACAGAGCAGACAGGAGTGGATTGTTTTTCCTGATGGTAGAATCTATCAGCTGCTGAGTTACACGCAGTGGTACATTTGCACTTCTGAATATCAGTGAATGGTGGGATACAGGGCACTTTCTGGAGAGATCTGTCTACAGCAGTGCTGACGCTCGCGGACGATTGACTGGTCCGATACGGCTGAGGTAAAACTCCACAAAAGATTGTCACTAAACAATGTCTGAGGGGAGAGCCTGTGTCTGGCCGAGGTTTAGCAAGGTAAGTGGCTTTTGTTTTTTCTTTCTTTCCTCTCTATTTCAGGTATAAAAAGCCCCATTGGTATACAAAAGATCACACATACATATATATACATTAAAAACATCTATCTGTACAATAGGCCATAGCAGTTGCAGAAAAATGTGTTCGTATAGTTACATGTCTGAAGTCAACAAGTGCTTGACAATAGAATTTTGGGAGGATATTAATCTTTGTAAGAAAGAATAACTTTTAAGGCTTCTTTAACAGTCAGTGTCTTTTCATACAATGTACATGTAAGTATCATATCTATATTAAGAATATCAGGCCTTAAAACTACAACTTTCTGCCACTTATTATACTGCTAGTTATCAGAATAAATAGAGAGAGAGAGGGAGAAAGAGACAGGTAGATATGCCTACATCCATATCTATATAATCTATATCTACACACACACTGACACATGCACAACACACAAAGACACACACAAGTCACACACACACACAGAGAACTGTATGAATAATAATTTCTTGAGTAGAGCCAGGCCTAAGCAGTCATTACATGTCATACCCTGGTCTCCTCCCGTGAACAGTTGAAAGACCGCAAAGGGCAACGATTATGTAACTTCAAGTTTGAAATAAACTCTATGATCTGGTTAAAAGAAAAACAACAATCCATCCAAGGCCTTATGCAGCTAAATCACAACACAGTGTCAAATGCTACAAGTCCAAGTCCAAGAGGAAATTGGTCTACTATCAATAACATATTGTTTCACTTCACAAAGCCTGCCTACGTTACTAGCTATGGGAGCAAGTGAGCGAATGGGTGTGTGAGTGAGTGAGTGAGTGAGTGAGTGAGTGAGTGAGTGAGTGAGTGAGTGAGTGAGTGAGTGAGAGAGTGGGTGGGTGATTGATTGATTGAGTGAGTGAGTGTTAGAGTGAATGGGTGATTGAGTGTTTGTGAGAGAGTGAGTGATTGTAATGATTGCACAGCTGTGTGGCCCAAGGGCTTTTGAAACAGAGATGGACACTGCCCTATACACCATCTGGAGGACTCCAACTTATCTTTTAACTTCAATATGTTGCTACAGGATGGTGGTTAGTTCCAGCCCTATTCCTGGTGACGAATCTGACAACGACACGGAAAATAGACTTCTTGTAGATCTGCGCCTGGTGAAATCGACTGCCATATTCACCAACGACTCTGCACAGTGCAACTTATTCAAAGCCTGCTAACTCAGGTGTTAAACAACATTAGAATCTGTATCTACATGTATAAAGCCAGTATAACTGCCCTCCAGCATCAGCTATCTTGTCATCAGCAAAGAGCTACTCAATGAAGCTCATTGACTGAGATTTAAAGAGTGTATTGAAAATCCCTTGTACACATGCATAATCTGAATTCTGTGTTGTATACTGTTAGACAGTCTAAAATAATGTATAGCCAGTGTAACTGTACTGTATAGGCGCAGTGTAACTATTTTACATACTTTAGCCTTTTAGCATAATACTTATGATGCAGTCAAACATCTACATTGAGTGACCATCTCTAGATCTATGTAACGTATAAGGACCATCCATCCCATGTGACCATTGTTTGGTGGTCCCTTGTATCATATTGTTTAACATTAATTTGACAGAATTTGTAATTATTAAGAATCCTGTCTGTAGTGATCACCTGTCCATATAGACCAGATTTTATCAGTTGGTCTTCTTTGGCAGTGTTGGCTAAATATTTTAGCTTTGCATACAAGTGACTGGCCAAATCACCCCAATCTCTTTTGACAAAAATTTAAACAGCATACACACAACTAAAGTTCAATTAGCTTTGGGAAGTTTTTGAGAGGAACTCTGTCTCTTTGTCAACCCGGGGATCTCATCTTGGAGTTTCTCTGTCACGTGAGGGTTGATGGACATTGTCACGTCACAGGACACAGTCATACACAGGTCTCAGGTAGTGCCGCCACCAACCCCAAACAAGATGGGTTGCACAAACGTTGCTTTGATCCTCTTGTGTCTGACCCTTGGTCTGACCACCAGTAAGCCTTGTGCATCCTGTTGTGACTTGTGCGAGGTAAAACGGGAGGGGCGATGTGAGGTACCCAAGACAATGGGAACTGATTTTCGGGTGTCGCTCTTTGACCGCCAGGTGCCCTGTGCCACCTGCAACCTGACCGAACAGGTGAGGGAGACCCCGCTCAGGTGTGTGCCAGGTGACCTTGTGATGCTGCAGGTGGCAGGGCACTGGGAAAACGGCACAGTAGAAACACTGCCCGGTCTCAGCAGCCTGCACACCCTGGTCCTGGGGCCTGGCAACATCCAGACTGCCACAGCCAGAGCGTTTTCAGGACTACCAATTCTTACCACGTTGACAATGAACAGGAATTCCATCCGGGCCGTCGGGACCTGGTTTGGTCTGATTTCGAAGCTAGTGAAGCTGTATCTGTCCTGGAATGACATCGAAGACATCGAGGACGGTGCCTTACAGCCACTGATAGATCTCAGACGCCTTGAGCTCACGCACAACCGTCTTCATGCGGTCAAACAGTGGCACTTCAAAGGGCTTCGCAGGCTAGAGTGTCTGAAACTGAGCTACAACAACATTTCTCACATCGATGAGAAGTCTTTTAGCCCTCTTATCAGCCTTAGAAAAGTCTTTCTAGATCATAACAAACTAGCACTTTTGGAAGTGTCATGGATGAAAGAGCTACGGTCAAATACTTTTGTTCATCTTGAACACAATCTGATGCAGACCATCAACATAAGTCATCAGACACTCGATGTCATGAGTGGAAGGTATGTCTATGTCGAGGGGAATCCTTTCCGGTGCACGTGTGCGTTGGACAGTTGGACAAAATCCAAAGGAGCTAGAGTGTTACGAGATTACAAGACCCTGCAGTGTAGCTATCCACCTCGCCTGTTTGGTAGGAAGATTGCCGAGGTTCAGAGAAAGGAGATGCCGTGTTTGTCACCCACAGCTGAGGTGTTCCACCAAGACTGCGGCGCCACTCTCGTGTGTGACGTTTTCTGGGAGAAGGAGCCAGAAGTCCTGTGGTTTGATCCGAGAGGGAACGACGTCGGACGCAAAGAAGCAAGCGGCAACATAACAACACACTGGAAGACTGAGATTCCCACCAGAAAGTCTCCTGAACACGGAGCAGCGCTCTCCGCCAATGCCTCTGGCCTGCCCTACTTCGGCAGGACCACCTACAGCCTGACGTTGAGTCCGCTGGCCCATCGCTGCTGGACAGAGGGCAGTTTCCAATGCATCGTGCAGAGTGCAGTAGGGAGCGTCTCTGCAAATCTCACCCTCAACAAGTCAACCAGTGGAGATCAGACTGGTGGGGAGGGAACCTCAAGGGACTGTTCAACCATCACCGGTGGGGAGGGCACCTTAAGGGACTGTTCAACCATCACCAGTGGGGAGGGCACCTCCAGGGACTGTTCAACCATTAAAGGTGGGGAGGGCACCTCAAGGGACTGTTCAACCATCACCAGTGGGGAGGGCACCTCAAGGAACTGTTCAACCATCACCAGTGGGGAGGGAAACTCATGGGACTGTTCAACCATCACCAGTGGGGAGGGCACCTCAAAGGACTGTTCAATCATCAAAGGTGGGGAGGTAACCTCAAGGGACTGTTCAACCATCAACAGAAGGGAGGGAACCTCCAGGGACTGTTTAACTGAGCATCCAGCTGTCAGGTTTGCTTTCTCAGAGAAACGTAACAGCAGCAAACGTCTAGGACCTTTAGAACATTCTACAAAACTCGCAGCGGGGAACACAACAATCGTCAAAGGGACAAACAAGACCACAGACAATAACTCCTCCATTCCAGATCTATTCAACCACACTGTGAAGGCAGCCTCCAACACCTCGGCACCTTCCAGGCAGCACAACATGACAACAGAGAGGATCATCATCCTCCTGAACACCATGGACCAATCATTGCAGAAGGATGACTCATCCACATCATCTATACTCATGTACATCACCAGCATCTCTCTGGCACTGTTCATCCTGGGAGGCGTGACGTCTGCTTGCCACAAGTGCTTCAAGAGAAGAAGACAACAACGTCACCACGTAGAAGGCAATGCCGGAAACGCTGGAAGGGACACACCACAACAACCGTCTCCCGGCACCCCTGCGCCCCCACAGCGCTCGTATGAGGAGATTCCGGATGACATCAGCACAGACATCACTCCCTATGCCACCACAGTGGACATGGTGAATCCTATGTATGATGTAACCTCAACTGAGCCAAAAGGGCTGGTAACGTCACACCCAGGCCCTCCTCCCCAAGACCCTCCTCTGCTACCCAAAAGGCACACCACCCAAAAACCCTCACCACAACCACACGG
Organism: Branchiostoma floridae x Branchiostoma belcheri; assembly: GCA_019207045.1. Classification (NCBI taxonomy): domain Eukaryota; kingdom Metazoa; phylum Chordata; class Leptocardii; order Amphioxiformes; family Branchiostomatidae; genus Branchiostoma; species Branchiostoma floridae x Branchiostoma belcheri. The sequence continues at coordinate 244,505 of CM033041.1, read as the reverse complement.
CATGGCAACATCAAACCTGGTTCCTCCTCTGCAAGACCCTCCTCCACAATCCAACAGGCACACCACCTACACACCCTCATCAGCACCACAGGGCATGGAGAGCTCCCAGTCAGGAACGATGCCGCGTTCACCTCCGCGACCTGACAGGCGTATCAAATACCACGCCTCGACACGCCCGCTGAGCTCCGACACAGCTGAGATGGGACGGATGCGAGATCAGCCTCCCCTGTCCAACGGGAACATCCCCTACGGTGCCTCATCGGACCAGACTGAGATGGGACGGATGCAGGATCAGCCTCCCCTGTCCAACAGGAACATCCCCTACGGTGCCTCATCGGAACAGACTGAGATGGGACGGATACAGGATCAGCCTCCCCTGTCCAACAGACCTGTCCCCTACGGTGCCTCATCGGAACAGAGCTCAGAAATCCCGTCAGTTCAGGAGATTCTGGATCCAACACCACGGCCCAAGAGACACATCAACTCCACCAAATCTCCTGGTGCCTCCTCACAGCTGCAAGGCCTGCAGGTAACTTCAGCTGAGGAGGTACCTGATCTACCCCCGCGGTCCAACAAGTATGTCAACTCCAACGTCCCTTCCCAACAATAATCCTAAGGATGAGGGTATGTCAACTCCAACGTCCCTTCCCAACAATAATCTTCAGGATGAAGGTGCATCAAATGTCGAGGGACAAAAAGCAGTTCCACCTTAATAAGACAAGATAATTGCAGACGGCAGACTTCAACCCCTTTACCCATACTGCTTTATGATCAAGGTCAGGCACAGAGAGACACAAGTACGTCAACTTCAACAATAATCTCGAGGATGAAGGTGCATCAAGCATGGAGGGACAAGAAGCAGTTCCTTGATCAAACAAGGCAACTACAGATGGCAGATTTACCCTTACTGCTTTATGATTACAGTAGGTCAGACACTGAGAGACACAGCTGCCAATATGAACAGTTCAACAAGTAAACCTGATCCACCTCTCCTGTGCCAAAATGCTAGATGAAAGTACTCAGTACAATGGACCAAACACACTTGAAGAAACCAGCTTGGCACTCCAGACAAATCTCCTCAGTAGTGAACAAAGTCCCTTAATTTTGTAACATGTCATCAAAATTGTATGACAGGTTTCATCAATTGGGAATGCACTAAAAAGCAATTTTGCATTTCCTCCAATAGCCTTACATACATTTTTGTATGATACCTTCAAGTTGACAATCGTGCCTCAATGGGCACAAAGCTGAGCATATATCACCATGATGATCATTGATAGAGGAAAGTGGGACAAAAGAGTCACTAAAGAATTGTGAGTCCTGTGTGTCTCCTTTGTACTGTATCAAAAGGTCAAGAAGTGCACCTAAAGAAACTGTAAGTAGCAATAAGTATGTGCTATAAATTATATATTTTTTTAAATATTTTCAATATTGTTTCTTGGAAGCTTTATGATTGTACAGTACATGTAGGCCTTAATCAGAAATAATCAATCAGAACGCTATGGGGGACAGAGACGTCTGGAAGGAGAGGGTGGACTAATGTCTTGGTCCGGCAAATAGCCCGTGATGATGATGATGATGAAATTTGGATTTTGAAAAAAATACAACTTGTCAGATGAGAGCTTACAATGCTTTCTGAGCATCACAAGATCATAGACTCTAGTACTGGTAAAATAACTTCATTATCAAGGGATACAGTACAGGGGACCTTCCCAAGTTATCTATCAATATACAGCTGAAGGTGTTTGTAGAAAACTTCTTTCCAGTGGTTATGTTTAAAGGCAATTCAATCCCTACAACAAAATGGACAAAAATCTGATATCTACTTCTATTATTGCTTACCTGGATGATTAACCTAATCATAATCTATTCCAACCATTATGTTAAATTTTGTTTTTTTGCAATAGCAGCAGTGATCTTTTGGATACATATAATACACACGTGACAAAGAGAGAAAGAAGCATGCAGTATATTGTTGGTCCTGCAGATTTCGATGTTCTAGACTGAAGATTGCACTTAAGTTAATCTGAGACATGGAGATGTTGACTTTGATACAGCTTTGAGGTAATTTGAGTACTGAAGTGTTTTAAGTCAAAATCCAACTTTGTCGAGAATTGTGTCCAATAAAATTGTTTCTAGGAATGATCTGAAAATGTGTCCTTGAATTATTTGGTTGAAGGTCTTTCAGATGTAGAAAAGAACATAACAAGATTGGCAATGAAAAAAATTAGACAAATGTGAAACAAAACAGGCTGATCAGGGTTCTAGCCAGGATTTTATTCTAACGTAATGGGAATGGCATGGTAGCGAAGTGACCAATCAGGAGATTGGTGTGGAAGGGGTCATTTTGAAAATGTAGAGTTGAAAGTTGGCACTCTGTTAACATCACATGTAATTTGAAGGATTTTTTTAATCAGTTTTGAGTGGCATATCATTATTTTTCATGTTCAGACATTGATTAGACATTGTGAAACAAGCAAATGATAGCAAAGCACCACTACACTAGTTAGAAATGAGCGTAGTGTCCCTTATTTTAGCGTAGTGGTCACAAATTTTAGCGTAGTGGCCCACTACGCTAAAATGCACTAGCTACATGTAGAACCCTGCTGATAAGTTAACCTGGTCACAAACTAACAAACTAACAAACAAACACAATAAATCCGCTGCAGAGCCCACCAGAAAACCCATTCTTCAACTTGACCTTCCTCTCCCCAACAGTAACTTACATACCAAAAATCATGAATATCCATCCATGATTTTAAGACTTTGATCAATCAATCAATCAATCAAAAAATTGCTCTAACAATAAACCAATCAATTGCTCTATAAATCAATCCGATGCTCTATCAATAAATCAATGGATCAATCAATCAATCAGATGCTCTACCAATCAATCAATCAATTGATCAATCAATCAATCAGGCGTTCTATCAACCAAGCAATCAATCAATCGATCAATCAATTGGTCAATCAATCAATCAGTTGCTCTATCAACCAATTAACCAACTAATCAACCAATCAATCAATCAGGTGTTCTATCAACCAAGCAATCAATCAATCAATCGATCAATTGCTCTATCAACCAATTAACCAACTAATCAATCAATCAGGTGTTATATCAACCAATCAATCAATCAATCAATCAATCGATCAATTGCTCTATAAATCAATCCGATGCTCTATCAATAAATCAATGGATCAATCAATCAATCAGATGCTCTACCAATCAATCAATCAATTGATCAATCAATCAATCAGATGCTCTATCAACCAATTAACCAACTAACCAACTAATCAATCAATCAATCAATCAGGTGTTCTATCAACCAAGCAATCAATCAATCGATCAAATTGCTCTATCAATCAATCAATTGCTCTATCAATCAATAAGTCAATCAATCAAATCATGGTTTATTCCTTAAAAAAGGCGGTGCAGCCAAGGGCTGAATTATGCCCACTTTACACATGTGTATTGCAGTGTAGTCCCTCCCCCAGAGACAAACAGAAAATATCAACTTCTGACGAAGTTCAAATAATGCATCATTCATCATTCCATAAGCAGTTATTTATGTCACTTATTAGTCTGCCAGTTTGGAGCATGACAACTCACCCACAGACAAGGAGAGAGAAGTTGTTCCTTCGTTCTGACCAGAAAATTTTAAGTACCAGTAACAGTCTCTGAAACAGCCGGACTCAGTAAACTGGGCAGTCTTCACTTTAATACAAGGCTTCCCTCAACAGTAAGTGTAACAAGTCACAAATTACATCTTCCTAGCTAGTAGTGAGAAATAACCATGCAAAAGGATGAATGTATACAAACTGTAATACTGTGGATTAGACACCGAACAGAACAATGTAAGACACATCATGTATTGCTTATGATCCTACAATATGGCATACGTATGGTTTTATCCAGTTCTGTGGTTTCTTTTTTTATAAGGACGCATCGATTTGAATTTTTGATTGGTTGATTTTGGGATTTATCATCAGGGCTCGAAATTCATTTTTGGGATTAGGTGCACTGGTGCACCTAGCTTAAAAAATTGGGTGCACCAAAAAATTTGGGTGCACCACTTAAATCTAAGTAGAATGTCTGAAAAACCTAATAACAAAACTTTGTTACAAGCTATCAAATTCTTAAACAAGTAACATGACAGACATTTTTATCATCTTTCTAACACCTAGCCTGATTAAATCTCGCTTGTAGCAGGCCACCAAACATCTGCCGGCCCCTCTGCGGGGAGGGGCCAGTTACAGCGGAGTTTGTGTTACACAGACTATCTAACACTTAGATGTCAAGAATATGATGTACACAGGTACTAAGTATACTTGATATCTTTCCAGACATAAACCTAAGAAAATATTTGGGTGCACCCACTGAAAATAATTGGGTGCACAGCTCCAAGTTTGGGTGCAGCTGGGTACACATGCACCCAGTATTTCGAGCCCTGATTATCAAATAATTTTATCACTTTACTTGAAGATCAACCTAAAGAAGAATATAACTTAGGTTAAATGCAGAACCTGCAGTCAAATTATTAAACCTTGTTGGGCAACCTCCAGTCACAAGCCACATGAAAACAGACCCATCTATTTTCACATAGTTAAGCTCACCCTGTCCTCAATAATCACCTGTACTCAGCAACCCTTTTCCTCAGTCTTTTAAGTGTTTACCAGGTTTGACTGTTACGACTTAATTAGTATCACAGGGTTGAACAAGTTTTCTAAAATCCACTTGTCCTATCGGGCAAGCACATAAAAAATGTACTTGCCCGAACCAATTTTTCACTTGCCCAAAATTCAAATGTCACTGTTACTAGTATATGCATTTTCACTTCCAGCAATGGAATTCTCTGTAGACAATTGCTTGATGTCATGACTGTAAAAAGTAATAAGTATATCAAAATTGCACTAAAACCAATGGAAAAATCTTATTTGCCCGATCGGACAAGTGGGGTAGGACATGCACTTGCCCGAACAGCACTTTCACTTGCCCTGGACAATAGGGCTAGTGGACTTGTTTATCCCTGGTATCATGAGCAGCTCGATCCACTACTCACTGGTCAACTCAGCCCACTGCACCCTGGTCAACTTATAGGCCCAACAGCCTAATGCTTTCTGTTTGAGTTGATCAATGGTGTTGGGCCGAGTTGATTTGGCCTGGTATAAATGGATGCGCACATGTACATCAAACATGTACAACAAAAACACTTTTCAATTTGATAATTAGTCTGCCTCACACAGAGTTACATCAGACCTTTTCATCTCCAAATAAACACTCTAATATCATTTGTTTATTTATCATTATGATAAGCTTAGTAACAAGTGATGCGAGGGTCATAAACATCTAGCCTGTGTACATTGCACAAGTCTGAATTCACTATTTTGTAATTTTGTTTGTTTGCACTATACTTTTCCTGATTATTGAATGAACGAAATAGACCAAAAGAATATTTGTCAATGATAATCTAAACTTCAGGTATCTTATGCAGAGAACCCATACTCTTGAGAGGATCTTTCTTGAATAAAAAAAATGGTGCTTGTTTGAAAGAAAATACGATTTTTCATCTTTTCAGGTGCAAAATTGTCTCATTTTGGTTGGAATAAAAAGCAAAATTAGTAATGAAAAGTTTTAGACATGAAATTCAGATGCAGGATGCACAGATACAATCAACGATGCTTGGGTATTTTGGAGCTGTCTATATAAGGAGCTGTCTATATAAGGAGCTGTCTATATAAGGAGCTGTCTATATAAGTACTAAAATGTATTAGGAACTGATTTTTACAGTTTTATTTATTTATTTATTCATCTCAAAACATGTGGGTAGCCCCTTCAACTTGTTTGAAGTTCAGTAAGTAAGACAACCAGAGGACAACAAACAATATATACAAATAAACCGAAGCGTCTTTACCAAGAACAGTTGTCGATGTCAACCAAAAACGTCAACGGTGGAGGTCAGAGGTCCATGTGCGGAGGAGTGTGTCTTAGTACTATGTTGTACACAGGTACCCGGCGGGTACACATCATATGAATGAAGTTAACCTTACTAAAACAATTACTGATGATTATTTCTTAGGAGCAGAAAGATCAAATTACTAGAAGTACTAAAATCATAATGACAAGTTGCAAGTTGTTATATATTTATCATATATTTCTGTCTTCAATTTCTTTCTGCAAAATACAGGATTAGTTGATATTTGGGGTCTTTTTATTCACCCAAAATACATGTATCATCTACATTGACCATAATTTATAGATGTTATCTGACCGTTTCCTAAATCATATCCAGTTGCTTGAGTAAAAAATCATATCCAGTTGCTCAAGTAACTGCTTTTCAGCATGACCATAGTAGACTTTTGCCATTTTGAACAGACACAATGAGCCAGTCAGCCAGTGGAGAACACAATCCGATACAAGCTACAAATCACAGCCGGACAACAGGACTGACAAACCCATTACAGAATAAACTTCAAGATAATCCAGAACCTGACGATAAACGCGTGCTGCATACAGAAAACACTGCAGAGCCAACAAGAATGTCAGCATGCGGAAAAGAATCTCTCAGAAGGCAAAGACACAACATTTCTTCAGAAGGGGCCACGTACGTCACTGGCAATGAACCCGAAAGTACAACTAGTTGTATAAGAGAGCATTCTTATATAGTTGCAGAAAATAATGCTCCCCCCTCCCCGGCCACCGATGTGTATAACTTATCTGACAAGAGCAGTGTTGAAAACTCTGCCATGTATGCTGCCTCTGCCAAAGATGACAAACTCAATTCCAACGCTCGTGGAAACAGTGCTGAAAACTGTGACATGTACATTGCCTCTGCCAAAGATGACAAACTTAATTCCAACGCTCGTGGAAACAGTGATAAAAACTCTGCCATGTACATTGCCTCTGTCGAAGACGACAAACTCAATTCCAACGCTCGTGGAAACAGTGCTGAAAACTCTGCCATGTACATTGCCTCTGCCGAAGATGACAAACTCAATTCCAACTCTCGTGGAAACAGTGCTGAAAACTCTGCCATGTACATTGCCTCTGCCGAAGATGACAAACTCAATTCCAACTCTCGTGGAAACAGTTCTGAAAACTCTGCCATGTACATTGCCTCTGCCGAAGATGACAAACTCAATTCCAACTCTCGTGGAAACAGTGCTGAAAACTCTGCCATGTACATTGCCTCTGCCGAAGATGACAAACTCAATTCCAACGCTCGTGGAAACAGTGCTGAAAACTCTGCCATGTACATTGCCTCTGCCGAAGATAACAAACTCAATTCCAACTCTCGTGGAAACAGTGATAAAAACTCTGCCATGTACGATGCCTCTGCCGAAGATGACAAACTCAATTCCAACTCTCGTGGAAACAGTGCTGAAAACTCTGCCATGTATGCTGCCTCTGCCGAAGATGACAAACTCAATTCCATTTACACTCGTGGAAAAAGTCATCATCGAAACAGTGCTGAAAACTCTGCCATGTACATTGCCTCTGCCGAAGATGACAAACTCAATTCCAACTCTCGTGGAAACAGTGCTGAAAACTCTGCCATGTATGCTGCCTCTGCCGAAGATGACAAACTCAATTCCATTTACACTCGTGGAAAAAGTCATCATCGAAACAGTGCTGAAAACTCTGCCATGTACATTGCCTCTGCCGAAGATGACAAACTCAATTCCAACTCTCGTGGAAACAGTGCTGAAAACTCTGCCATGTATGCTGCCTCTGCCAAAGATGACGAACTCAATTCCAACGCTCGTGGAAACAGTGCTGAAAACTCTGCCATGTATGCTGCCTCTGCCAAAGATGACGAACTCAATTCCAACGCTCGTGGAAACAGTGCTGAAAACTCTGCCATGTACGATGCCTCTGCCGAAGATGACAAATTCGCTCCTAACACTTGTGGAAACAGAGATGAAGAACTGGAAGTGGAGCAGGTAAGCAGTGAAGTTACCACAAAGTCCAGCACCAACAAAAACAATACCAGATCTCAGCCGGACACTGCAGAAGTTGGTGCTGCTGATGAAACCTCGCGTGACGACCTCTCTGAAGATGGCGACTTCCAACCGTACGCTGTTGCACACATGCGTGATCACGAAACATATCTCCATACAGCAGCTTCAAGAGCACGGCAGACAGAGGGGCGTGGTGACAACGACAAAACAGGCAGCGACCCTGATGCACGAGAGGTTAAGAATCCCCGCAGCAAAGGATTTCCAAACCCGATGTATGGAGCAAACGTTCGTCAACAGGCCTCGGCAGACACAGGTGTAAATGAGCAGCAGGATCCTTCAAATGCAAGTGAACTTGAACCAAACCCGATGTACGGAGCAAACGTTCGCCAACAGGTCTCGGAAGACAGGGGAGGACATGATCTTCTGGCTCCTACAAACACAAATGAACTTCAACCAAACCCGATGTACGGAGCAAATGCTAGGCAGCAGGCCTCAGATGACTCCAATGGTAAGATAACTGACACAAACTTGTTTCTACATGTCGTAGTTGGAACCCAAGGTTTTGGGGGACTGTGTTTTAACCAGTGTATGGGGCTTAGATTTCTAATTTGCTTTGTATCAAAATGTAAGCTTTTACTTCATTGAATTTGGCACTCAAAATGCAGGAAAAAGTGAGGGCTATAAATTGAAACATTTCAAACCCCCAGACCCCCCTACAATGCTCATTGCCTGCACCATTGGCTTTGCTAATTGCTAAGAACACCCCCCCCCGCCCCATGCTGTGAAAAAAATCCTGTTAAGAATCATGGAGCTTGTATACAAAGGAAAACATTGCTTTTGCTGCCTAGGCCACACCAAATTCATTTGTTGCTTCTCGGATTTTTTCAGACAAAAATTGGACCAACAGGTAAAAAAAAATAAAAAAAATTTTTTTTCTAAAAGTAAAGGTCTGGGGTGAAGATATACGGCTTATTAAATAACAGCAGCCTGAGGTCAGCTAATGGCACCTTTTATACAATGAATCCCATCCTTTGATTTGTTTCTTATGTTATGAATAAAAGGCATTGTTTTTAGACTGAAATTAAGTGTATCTGGCTCTGAATAGTAATATTTACAGGTTTGTGAGCAAAACATGACCGTTCATGCTAACATCCTTAAGGTTGTGACTTCTCTCCCAAACTCATTGGTTGAACTGGGATCACCAACAGGCTGTTTTGCAGTCCGCAGACGCTGTGCAGGGTTTGTTGGTTTGGCTGTTGCCCTGCTCCTGGTCGGAGCAGTCACCACAGCAATTCTCATGGTGAGGAAACAAATAAACAAACTGGGCTCAAAATGCTTTTTCCAAGTACCTACACTTAAAATGCTGGTAACATTGACAATTACCTGCACCAAAAAAATTTTCACTGCACCAGACAAATTTTACCTGCACCAGACAGATTCTACCTTCACCAGTCTGTATGGATCATACTAAAATTGTTCAGGAATCATTGCTATTTTTTCTTTTATACTCAATGCAGCTTATAACAATCCACACACACACCTACACTATAGGACATTTATGTATAAAACCCAGTAGATGGACCAGTGCAGGTAGATACCAGAAATACCTGCACAGCTCCAATTTACCTGCACTAGTGTTTTTTATCACAACAACCACAGCGTTCAGCCATTTAGGGCCATGCTTTGGCCGGGAGGAATTAGGGATATCAAGTTCAGCTAACAGAAAGTTTTTCTGTTGCTTTTTTTTGTCCAGGTAAGCCATATGCACAACGTCAACAGCCCGAGTGCATTAAATGTGATGGAAACAACAGTTACCAGTACCAGTACTACCGGTAGCATAGCTATCATCAGGGGTACTGAGGGTAGTACTACCAACCCACCCATCCTTGCAAGCGTCGAAGGTACCCTTGGAAGCATCAAAGGTACCAACCCACCTACCCTTGCCAGTGCCCATGGTACTAACTCACCCATCCTTGGAAGCATCAAAGGTACCAACTCACCCACCCTTGTTAGTGCCCATGGTACCAACTCACCCACCCTTGGAAGCATCAAAGGTACCAACCCACCCACCCATGGAAGTATCAAAGATACCAGCCCACCCACCCTTGAGAGTATCAAAGGTACCAACCCACCCACCCTTGCCAGTGCCCATGGTACAAACCCACCCACCCTCGAGAGTATCAAAAGTACCAACCCACCCACTCTTGCCAGTGCCCATGGTACCAACTCACCCACCCTCGGAAGCATCCAAGGTACCAACCCACCCATCCTTTGCAACACTGGTGGTACCGGCCCAACCATCCAAGGTAAGACTGGCATTATCTAAATTTGCCTAATAGTATGTACAACTGCACAAACTAAGTTATAAGTGTGAAATTAAATAATATGTGTATAGAACTGTAGAACCACCTTGCTCTATTTGAGGTACTTTTCCCATTTATCCGAAGTGCACTATCCTCAAATAAACTTTATAAAGTCCCTGTGTTTTGCAACAAATTGCAGCACCTTTCTAATGTCGAAAAGTGTGTGCTTTCATCACCATCATCATTATTCATCCTCTATTTTGAGGTGCAGAAAGTAAAGTCTGTCTTCCAGAACAGTCTGTCTCTCATCGCAGTGAGAAGTCCTGGGCCCTTTAGGCCAGTTTCTGACTCAATAAAATATGTCACATAAGGCCACACCAATTTAATTTCTTGGTTCACGGATTCGCTCGCTCCTATTTTTTGAAAAAAAATAAATAAATAAAAATTACCACTAAGCAAATTTTCACCATTAATGAAACCATTCACAAGCTTTCTGGTGTAGCAAATTGGCCTTTATATCATAAGCTCCATAAAGTGTGGGTACAGGTGCTGTTACTGTACAATAATAGTGTTTTTGTATTTTTTTCAAGCTGAAAACTTTTTTTCTTTATGTTTTGGATTAGCCGTTACCTTTACCCCAACCATTTTACAATTTTTATTTTTATTTCGCCCTTTCGCTCCATATTTTTTATGAAAAAATCCGTGAACCAAGAAATTAAATTGGTGTGGCCTAACTTGAGAAAATCTAAATCACTGCTACAGAAACAGCCTGCGAAGAGGAGACCTTGCAGCTGGCCTGTACAGCTGACAAGCTGATTGTGATCGACGAGGTCTTCTACGGACGGAGGGCCAAAAAGAGCCTCGGCAGCTGTAGCTGTGGTTGGCTCAAGCGTTGTAATACCAAGTGTGGAAAAAAGGATGCAAGGTATGTACTATAATGTAGAAGCACCATAGACTGACCTACTGTGCAGTCATGTTATTGCACCCCTTAGCGCTCCTGTCTTTAAAAAATGCCCTACAGCGAACTTAGGTAGTACTTCAAAAATTTCCTACTTGCCACAACCTCAACTTTTCAATGGCCCACAATTTGTATTATCAATACCCATTTTTACTTACAGTTACTGTACCTGATCATACGTGTACCTGAATTTCCGGTACCTGTATCCAACCCTAGTGTACACAATTTGTTGTGTACTTAATGATTATGTACTGTTTGCTTCTGCAAGAACAATTTTGGTGCATTGCTGACACGGTTCAGAACCAGCTGCTGTATTAAGTATGACATCACAGCAGGAATCAAGAACTAGAAATACGATATGTAAGATTCAATGTTCAATGATATCAGAAGGGTACGTCGATGTAGGTTAGACGTCCAGGCAATAAGATATGCCAAAAAAGTGACACTGGCAAAAGAAGTAAGTGGATGTATCCGAAACGTCTGACCGTTTCCAACACCATATCCAGTTGCTTGAGTAACTACTTTTTTGGCGTATATCATGATCAGCAGGGTGTTAATTTTGGAAAATTGTGTATTGGTTGCTGAGTATGTTTGTGACATTTGAAGTCAATTTGTCCATCTTGTACCCAGCATCAGCCCAGACTCGGTCAGCCCTGAATCCTTGGTGAGGCGGCAATGCCAGGCCTCGCAGCGATGCAAACTGGAAGTAACGACCGCCAGATTTGGTGACCCCTGTCCAAAAACCAAGAAGTACATGGAGGTGACGTACCACTGTGAAGGTGGGCACCTGTTGGGCACCTGTAGTGTCTACTAGACTCTTCTGACTGTATCTATGTGAAGGTCAGGGCACCTTGTCTACTTGACTCTTCCGACTGTATCTACGCCAGTTTAGTAGAAGGACCGCTAATTTCATAAAGGAACGTCTCTCGTGTGACGAGGGATGCATATATTACCTAAACCCACGTTTAGGTTAAGGTCCAGATTCGAATCCAGAGGTTTCAGTTCAGGTCCGGACCTAATAAGTCCGGGCCTGAACCCATGGCATATTTTGATAAAGTTGCTGATTATTATAACCAAGAAAATCATGCTAACATATAAATATAATCATAGTAACAGAAAGAATTTTACAATAATAACTGAATTATACACAAAGAGCTTGAAGGAGGTCATTCTTTACAATTTGAAATTCACTCACTCACTATCCGGTTTATCGTCTGTTGTTCCCCATCCCTTTGGGGTTAGACGTACTTGCACATAGATGTGGGGGCTTGATGATTTTTATACCGTGAATTAAAACAAAAAACTCTTAAACCAATTACTTATGCCTTACTAATTGTTTGCTTTGTCTCACCAGCAGAAAAGACAGAGAGAGTCAGTACCCGACTTCAAGCTAGCTACTACCCGGCCGCAGGAGGGCTGGCTGTGTCCTCAGATAACGAGATATTTGTGACTGAACCGAACCACAGAAGAATCCAAGTCTTCAGCATGAAGGGTGTTAACCTTCGCGAGTTCCCTACAGGAGACATGAAGCCATTTAGTATCGCCACAGGACACAACAACTCCCTGTGGGTTATTCTGCGTAAACTCGGCCAAAGCACTGTAGCACAGTACAGCAAAGAGGGCCACGTCCTTGCCAAGTACAGGTGTAACGGCCGATTCAAAATCTATGGTATTGCAGTGGACAAGATTTCCGACAAGATCATACTGACAATAGAACGACTTTCCGGTGGAAGCAGGCAATCGGAGGCCGTGTGGTTCCGTCCTGCTTACACACGTGGGGCGCCTACATGTAACATGAGCAAGTTTGGGTCCATAGAAGGACGGGAGCTGCAAGCTGTCACAGTGGACAGGAAAGGGAACATCTTCATCGCAGTCGAGGATAACCATCGTGTTCTCAAGTACGACAAGAACGGAGTCCTCTCCAGTTTTGGCAGTGCAGGTACCGGGGCGGGGAATCTTCTAAAGCCGTCGGGAATCTGTGTGGATGGTTGGGGCCGTATTCTTGTGGCTGATAGTCGTAACCAGCGAGTGGAGATGTTCACAGCTGACGGGGAACATGTCTGCACTGTTGCCTACATTTGGTGGCCAAAGCGTGTTGCTGTGGGTGGAGAGGGGCAGCTCATCGTGTCCAATTCTGAATCTGTAACAATCTTGCCCCAAAATTAAGGCCACACCCATTCACCTTCTTGGTTCTCAATCAGATTCTTTGTTTTTTTGTTTGTCTTGCACACCTGGTAAACTGCTTTACGGCATTATTTCGAATAAAGCAAGTACCACAATTAAAATACTTGCAACAACCTCAAAGTACGCACCCAACTTTGTCAACAGCTTGTACAAGTTGTAGCCCCTTTTCAATTTTCAAAAGTTTAAAAAGTGTGTACTTAAGTCTTTTATTTGAGAAAATATGGTATAATGCAACACACCAAGTTTGTACTGGAGTGTAAGCTACACGTACACATCCAGACAATTCATTTGATCCCACCGGGAATGACTCAACTCTTTTCAATAAGTTTGATGGGTTCTTGAGGTGTGGGTTTTCTCAAACACGGGACCTCCATTTAATGCCCTATCCAAGGAACTGCAGTCATGTTTTGCTCTCAAACTCATTCAAGCTGCTACCAAGGATCAAGCTCATAACAACAATTTGGATACACTGTATATAAGCACTGTCCTAAAGAATGGAGTTAATGTTGCAAAATGTGACTACACAAGTACCAGGCTACAGGTATAACACAACAGTACACAATCATAGCAATAAGATGATTACAATATAACAGTGTAAAAAGAATGTGCTGTGCAGCTCAAATAATGCTGTCAGACCTTAAATAATGCAAAACAAACCCCAGCACACAATAGAGTTGGGCAGACATTATTTTTGCTTGGTGGATAACATGAGACATAACAAAGCAGCACTGCACTATCTGCTGTCAAAAAGTGTTATGCTTCGTCTCAAGCAATATGCGTCTAGTTTGACTGATGAAGACTAGCAGCCCGATCGGCTGAGAACGCAACCTGTAGTGAAGCCACACTGCGCTACTATCACAAATAGCTACATGTACCTACCTACCTACATGTACATGTTCTTTAAAATGCATCATTCAACAATGTACTTGACCACAGTTGAGGTCGGCTCGTTTGCGATCATCAGCAGATTCAGCATGCCGTACTGCCATATCTGAGACATATCTCTGGTTCTGCCAAGATACAAACTAATAATTAAATCTTACAAATCATTCCAGGGTGAAAAACACATACCCACTGGCAGCATGCAATTTTGAACTTTGCAATTTTTGCGGGCCAAAAAGATAAAGACTGAGTTTTTGGAAACAAATTTCAGAATTAACAAAAATGCTTGCGTTTTAGGGAACAAAATACAGAAAAAAATAGTCAAGTTTTTGGAAACAAGTTGCAGGATTAAGAAAAGATTTTGAGCCTTGCATTCACAAAAAATCTTGCCAGATTACCGTAACAGTAAAGAAATGCAGAGAACAAGAAGAAGTACCACTCACCACCCTAAGAAGATGGAGTGCGTCTTCCAAGGAGGAAGTTTGCCCACTGGTCATCATCTTGGAATGGGACCTCCCACCAGACTGGGCACTGCATGCTGGGTACTGCCTGCTGCTGCCACCTGATGCCAGAGAAGGGTTTCACTATCATCATCATCATCACCAACATCAATATCTTCATCTTCATAGTCATCACCACTACTATCACTATCAGGTTGGGAACAACATGTAGCTTGCATAGTCCAGAGGTAGAGTTAAGAGTTTAGAGGAAAGTCCATGTTTTGCTCACCCGGCATGCATGCTACTGGGAAGGGTTACAGCGTTTAGGACTGTCAGGACGTTTAGCTGTGGTCCAATGTTCACTGTACTGGTCAAAATAAGCTGCGGAATTTCCCAGGGACAAGGAACCTGTACCATGTACTGTCATTGCTGTCATTACCATGGTTGCCTAACTCTTCAGTGAGCTCCTCTGGATGGAAATCACTTCAGTGCCAGGTGATGCCCTTGGTGCTGAAAGCTTGGTTACAATGAACCTGTAAATAATTACTGTACATATCGCTTGTCTTCACTTCAGTGAGCTAAGCTGTTAGGAGATCACGTCATCACCATGCTGGCCATGGCCTTGGTGCTGAAAGCTAGGCTACAATGAACCTGTAAATACAGTAATATATCGCCTGTCTTTACTTCAGTCAGCTACACTGGATGGAGATTAGAAAGTTCACCTGTGTTGGTAGAAGTCATTCTTGAAATAGTTGAACTGTAATTTCCAACACCAAAATTGGACTCACCCAAATTTTTGACCGCACAGCATCAGTCTTTGTCAAGGAATGAACAATTTTGGTGTTGGAAATTACAGTTCAACTATTTCAAGAGATTACTCCTTGTTTTGTGCACAATCAAGTCATGAACAAGCATGAAAAATATCACTCCTGTCACTAACTTCTTAATACTACATAATAAGTTGCAATAAACACCGAAACACACTAAACACCAGTACGTTGTAGGCACTCCGGCCATTGTTTGTTTATTTGTTTGTGTGTTGGCTAACAAATTGGAGCACTACTATATTTGTCTCTATATTGGTGTTCTGCATGCATATAAACACAAGAAAATCCATATTTGAGAAAAATTTCACCATGTAATTTTTATTAATTGATCACAAACTTTAATTGTAATTGTTTGGCCCGGTTACACTTTGACCCTGACCACGTGATGTGGTGTCCCTTGAGATCTTGTTGGTAAGCGGACTGCACGGTTTTTCTCGCTCTCGTTTTTCATCCACCAGCAACCCCTTTCTCTGGACCAAATAGTCTTTAAAATTTATGAAGTTTATTATAGTTGTTTAAGTTGCTGTGTTTTCTTTGGAAAAGTTTTGCGTGATTAAACCTTTCCCTTTTTTCGGCCAAACCGTGTCTTTGTTTGAGTTTGTTTGATAATTGCATACCACACACAAGTTCTCAAGTATTATCATTTACAGAGGTGTATTTGCATATGTTGTATTTTTGGGGTGTGAGGTAAGGTTATCATTTTGTTGTTATAATTATTAATTATTATTTATTTTGGGGTTTTAATACTTTTATCACTTTAGGCTGCATTGATTTGATTAATCTATGGATGACGGCCCTGAGCACATTGAAACTGATGCAAGCATGCAAAGAAAAAAAGACGGGCAAAAAAACATGCCTTCCCACTCTACAACATTAGTATCTATATATTACAATATCTTTTTTTAATTTTACATATTGGCTCATTTGGCAGCTTCTTTGAACAATTTACTGTATGGTCTCAACTCAAAAATTTATTTTTTAGAAACAGACAAAAAATAATGCTTGGCAGATGCCATCCATATAATGCCAGTACATGTGGTCTTTGTTATAATTTTGTGGTATACCAAGAAACATGGGGAAGGACTCAAATAGCCATGCTGGTCTCCCCTTAATGCAAAGGTCTGGATGGTATTTTCCTAAAATGTCTGGTATTTTTTAGTTGTGCAAAATAAAGAATGCAAACTAAAAAAAACATGTACTGTATAGAAATACAAATATTGCAAACAAGCTCTTTCACATTTCCGGAATAAATTTTCACAATTTCAGTTGAACTTGTTTGAATAGAGTTTCTAGATGACTTTTTTAAGGAGTACGACTGCTTGAATGTAACATAAGTCAGCACACAGTGGTCAAATAAATGCTCAAAATACTTTTTCATTTACATGCAAAATTTCATGTTGGCACAAATTTTGTAAGCAGTTTGAAACATTTATGTGCACCATGCTATAGTCAGTAAGATTTTCTACATGGAAAATTGAACAATCATCCCAAATATTTTTTTCACAAGAATCTCAAAAACTGCATACAAATTGCATGTTTATATTTCGAGCCCCTGTCACTACTGTTGGCTCGGGCTAAAATTAGGATTTGAATATTAAATCAGATCGTTTTTTCTTGCGAGAAGCTTTTTCTTCAAATTCTTACATCAACTTCAGTTTTCAATCATGGGACAATGTTTACAAATTGTCAAATGTAACGTTATATCATCAAATTTTAAAACAGTATACTGAGACGAAGAGCCTACCGAAAGGAGTATATCAAACTTGGAAAGCTTGTCTGGTTACAAACTAATTTTTAGGTGACAAAAGACGCACGAAAAACATAAATAATCCACCCAACATCTGCTAGGAGGTTACTCAATAAGCCTATTTGCATTTACCAGTACGCATGCGCGGAATTTCCTTAGCAACGAAAAAAGTGAGATAAACAAGTCGCGTTCGACAGGGCAGCGTGTGTCCAGGTTCAATGTTCAAGTGTCGAGATTTTTAGCCTCTACACGGCGTTAACGGCAGCTACCCGCCTGGATCTGATGTTCCAACGATGTCCTAAACCTTGTGTACCGTGTTCAGTTTCGCTTAAGAGGAATTTACGGTACGTTTTTTGACGGTATCCAAGCAAGTGTTACCACAGTTAGTGATAACGCATGCATCCCTCCCCCATGCACGATGCCATCTATCTTTGCCGCTTACTTCTAGAATTTTTGTCCATTCTCACTACAGCCAGGTTTTTGTCTGTAAAGGTTACCAGTGTGACATAATTAGGAAATTTTAACCTACGTATGTTATAAACCGTAAAAATGTTAGCTAAAATGTACGACCTTGTGTCTTCACAATAATGAAAGCCGATATGGTCACTGTCTCGTGATCCTTCGTGTCCGGACATGACCCCGCTTGCACTGACTGAGGAGCTTTTCGTACTGTGACCAACACTTCGATTAGAAAGATAAAAAAAATGTTAAGAACCAACAGCGAGTACACTAATAATCGCAGTAAATGGCTTGGATGTCCGTATTAGTATTAAACTGGTGCTTTAGGTTGAAAAATTGTACTAATAAATGTGCAAGCAAGGTCGCTGCAAGTTATGCAAACGTGACGGTGGGGAGGGGTGCATGTAGAATGTGCATTGAAGTGTATTGCGCTTTAAAGCTGTATTTTTTGTTTAAGTGTTGATATTTGCTATAATGTTTCTTCCTTTTTTTTAAGGTGCCGGAGTTCAACATGCCTGAGGCTGTGTGCAGTGGTCGGCTGCGGTAATGGAACATATCAACCAAGGCGGTTTCAACCTTCTTGTATCAACTTTAAAAAAAGGAAGTCAGGGACATGTCCAAATAAAAACATGGAACAAAAAAAGGATTTTGATGATGCAACTGTCCCCAACCTTTCCAGCTATGCACTTCCCACTGACAAGAAAGACCCATGGTCGGACAAAACTGTTCTTGCTCACAGATTGCCAACACTTGGGTTCGCTTCCTGTCTGTTACACTACAACCACTGATAGTATGGCCAAGTAGAGCTGCAATTTCCAAGACCTTGCCACCACAGTTCAAGAAACAATGTAGTAGAATAAGATGCATAATTGATTGTACAGAAATATTTATTGAGAGACCTAGATCTTTAGACTTACAAGCCTCCACATGGTATGACTATAAAAACACAATACTTTAAAGCCGTTTGTAGGGATCACACCAAATGGGCACATCTCCTTTCTTTCAAAGACCTATGGCGGAAGAGCCTCTGATGTGTTCATTACCTGGGAGGCTGGGACTGTGGCTTTTTAGATTTGGTTGATCCAAATGACGTTATAAAAATAATGGCAGATAGGGGATTTCCAATCCAGGAGGACCTGATGCTGCTGAATGCAACACTAGAAATACCACCAGCAGCATAGGGGAGGCGACACATGACAAGAGACAAAGTAAAGAAAACAAAAACTGTTGCAAACTTGAGGATCCGCGTAGAGCGTGCTAACAATCGACTGAAGGACATCAAAATCCTGGAGGGTACATTTCCCATAACACTCATGTCAGCAGTAGATGACATTATCAAGGTCTGTGCTGCATTGGTTCGGAACCTGCAGCCAGACTTGGTCAAATAAACAGTTGGCATACAAGCCATTCAAGTTGGCAGAGATAAACTGTATTGAATTGCTGGCAGCTGAGTGCCAGTGACTTTTTTAATGATCCTTTACTGATTATGTTGTGATAGCAGGAAACTGTGACCGATGATAATAATGACAATGTAATGAAGATGTAATAGATAAAAGTGGATCCTTTCTGTAACATGTCCTCAAATGTATTCTCAAACATTTTTTCATACATTAAGTTGTGAGTTCTGTACATTTATGCTGCCATACTGGTGGTGATGTAGGAACATATTTTTTGGAATAAAATCAACGGGATCTTTCTTTTGCCTTTGTTCATGAAGTGGCTTGTGTAATGGGAAATGATTTATCGAACAGCCAAACTAACAAACTAGCAGTAGGAGCTCACAATAATTATGTTTTCCCGATATGGATAAAATTGCTCTTGCTGGTGTGTTCTTTTCATTTCTTTTTCTACTGTCAGGAACAAATCAGAGCTTATAACTGCCATGAACCAATCAATTTTAGAACTGCATTAGCAAATTAGCAGTATAACTATGAAGAACCAAGGAGGTTGAAAAGGGGAAAAACCTTTTCAACCTCCTTGGAAGAACCGTCCTGTGTCTTAGCTCTTCATGCGTATAAACTTCCGCCTCCTCATCCATTACGGCCGGAACGAAAATGAAAAAAAAACAAACTCCACTTACTTCATATACTGTCAGTAAAACACAAACGTCTTACACCAGACTTCAAAAACTTAAAATTATATTTATTCTTAACTGACAGTTCTAGAATCTTCTTTAGAACAGGTGTACGTTCGTACCTGTCAGGTGGGAACACCTGCGGCGCCGCACGGCGCGGCGCGCCATCTCCTTAAACAAACGCTGACACTACACACGCGTGACGCAACACTGGGTTGGTAAGTTATCTCCCAAAATGGCGGATTTTACCCGTCATGCATTTCGCGCCGGTAATTGCGAATAGGCTTATTACAAACACACGGCTGCGAATGACGTCACGGCCATGCTGTAGAAAAGTCCCGAATTTTGCCGTGACGTCGCTTCAATTTTCCGCCAACTACGGCTCGAAGTAGTCACAAGAATATAGCACGTACATTCTGAGCCGACTTACCTCCCAAAACGGCTGTAAAACTGCCCCCAAGGCCGAATTCTGTCCGAAGTGTCCCTTCCGTTCCGAGTCCGGACGCCATCTTGCCTTACGGAATTCACATCTGGCGCGTTCTGTGGCGCGCTGCACCATGGGTGTCACCTGTTCATGATTAATTAACGCTACGTACGTAATTATTGGCCAATCAAGGGCTGGAACCAGGCACTATTGAGTCGTTACTGAGTCGTGTTGCGTAGTAAAAAGTTACAACAATTTCCTGCATTCAACCTGAAAAATTTCGCGGTCCCTAACATACTAGTATCTCTAAATCTAGTTATTTTTATTATTTTTACATGTCAACAACGTTACAGAATTAATCATTAAATTATATCTTCCCCGGCTAACGTTAATGTTTTGTGATGTAATAACTTCTTCTAATACAGATTACTCAACAGGCATTGAGAGAGTTGTGTCCATAGAATTTCCTTTAATGAAAAAAAGGCATTCTGATTTTTGTCCAATATCTTTAGATTTCGTTTACATTGCATAACGTTACCAGACACCATGACGTCATCCTACTTTTCAAACAGAGATTTGATGACCTATTGTAGATCGCGTTACACTATATCACTACGTATACCTTTGTCGGAAGAGGGTCTACATATGCGCTCTGGCAATGCTTAACGGTACATTTGGAAGAGCCGGTAACGCAAATTCAGAAACTCAAAACTAGGCTGTGAACGGACGCAGTCGGACGCTTTGATGTGACTGTTGTATACTCTCCAAGCAGAGGTTCGGCTCCGGGTGTTTTTTGACGTGTTTCTAGGCCTTCTTGTCGGGCTTTTCTTCGTGTAATTTTTTTTGGGGGGGGGGGGGCAAACGAAGAAAACGGGACAAAATGGAAAGCCAGACAAAAACGTGCCAACATGTCTGAAAAACAGCCCGAGTCGAACCTCTACTTGGACTTAGAGAGAGAATTTTGGGTTACTAGTCTGGTTTAGTGTCTCGACTTTGCGCTGCTTAAAGTGTGAAGAAAGGATCATCAGATGACAGAAGGCAATTGGTTGTGTTATGAGATTAACATTTTACGTTTCTATACGTGTGTGAGTGAGTCTTCTCTCCAAGCAGAGGTTGATGGGGAAAATCGTGACCCTTTCCTTAATTGCGTCTTTTTCTGTCAGCTATTGTTGGGGATAGCTGACAGAAAAAGACGACATATAAGGAAAAGGTCACAATTTTCCACATAAACTTCTGCTTGGGGATTAAACTGAGCCCACAAATTTGCCATTTGACGACTGTCATATATCATCACCTAGAGAATTTCTTCATGGCTCTAAAAATCCCGAAGGTTTCATGATTCTTCCATTGTTTTCCGCATGGTTTAGCCGATATAACACTAGCGCGGAGTCGCACAGAGTTGGAACGGATACGGGGTCAGTGTTATGCCAAGGACGCCGTCGGTGTTTGGAGCAGGAGCGCCCTCTGGCGTTTTGAAGGTCAATGACTGCAGCAGGGTGGAGAAGAGCAGGAAAAGCTCCATCCGGGCCAGCTGCTCACCCAGACACACGCGGCGGCCTGGAAGTAAAGAATACTCAGCAGTAAGACCAGGCAAATATGAAAAGAAGATGAAGTATGTGGTGAAATGTGTGCAGCTATAACACATCTAAGCATTATAATTACCTCCTGAAAAGGGCATAAACGACTCAGGCTTGTTGATGACGTTCCCTTCCGCGTCCAGAAACCTTCCGGGGTCAAACCGGTCCGGGTCAGGCCAGTAGGCGGGGTCCGCGTGGAGGGAGTGCAGGTTAGGAAGTACCTGGGGGAAAAAAGAGACAATAAGGTTAAAAACACAATTTGTTGGGGAAACCATTTGTATGAATAAACTTCAAGCAGATCCTCACTCTGATTTGAATAGAGGTCACTGGAGCACATAATTAACTCTTAGCCATATGGCTGTCTGTTAATGAAGGGAGCATTTCTGTAAATTCGCAGACATGTTAGTAAGCTTGTATTGTGTAGCAGCTATTTAGATAATAAATCATCATACCACAGCTCCTTTAGGAATATCATATCCCTGCACTTTGACCTCTTGTGTGGTGGCGTGCCGTAAGACAGGAACCATAGTGCGGATCCTCATGGTCTCCATCAGGCAGGCGTTCACGTAGGGCAGCTGGGAACGGTCGGACAGGGCGGGCGGACTCTTACCAACAACGGCATCAAGCTCCTCATGGACCTGTGTGGACAAGCATCACCGATTACAATTGAAGAAGAGTGCGGGTCCTCGTGGTCTCCAGCAGGCAGGCATTCACGTAGGGCAGCTGGGAGCGGTGGGACAGGGTGGGCGGACTCGCACCAATAACGGCATCAAGCTCCTCATGGACCTGTGTGGACAAGCATCACCGGTTACAATTGAAGAAGAGTGCGGATCCTCATGGTCTCCTGCAAGCAGGCGTTCACGTAGGGCAGCCGGGAACGGTGGGACAGGGCGGGCAGACTCGCACCAATAACGGCATCAAGCTCCTCATGGACCTGTGTGGACAAGCATCACCGATTACAATTGAAGAAGGGTGCGGATCCTCATGGTCTCCATCAGGCAGGCACTCACGTAGGGCAGCCGGGAACGGTGGGACAGGGCGGGCAGACTCGCACCAATAACGGCATCAAGCTCCTCATGGACCTGTTAGGATGAAATTGCACCGATGGTGCAGACATGTTGGGGCTTCTAAATAGACGCACAACACAAAAAAAACACAGCAGAGCAAATAAAAAGATAAATAAATACCTGTAAATAAAAACATAAAATGTCTTGCAATCTTTACCTTCCAGGGTCTGACAGATCCAAATAAGGAAAGGTTTTCAAGTAACGGAATTGCTGACAAGTACCTTATTTTGGATGTCTGGGTTCAAAGTCATGTAGAGCAGACTCCACAGTAGTGTGTTGGCCGTTGTCTCTGTTCCTGCGATGAACAGATCCGCCGCCATGTACATGACATTCTCCTCCGTCAGACCCTCCACCTTCTCCTGCTGTTCCAGCTCCAGCAGGCAGAAGTCGAGGAAGTCTCGCGGGTTCTCGCGATCCAGGTGTTCCCGATGGCGCGAGATCTCATCCCTTATCACACTTACGACCTTTGAGTACTCTTCCCGAGCATTCATGGTGGGGCACTGGGAGATATGCGTGGGAATAAATACTCATCAGTACAAAGTTTTGTTGTGATAAAATAGACGGAACTGTACAAAATGCTGTGCAAAGAGCAATTCTACCTACCAACAGGAATAACCTGTAGCAGTGGGAAAGCATAGATGATCCGCGCAGTTCCGAGTTCAAATACTACAGTGGAAATCGCCTGAGACAGCTCCCGGAACGTTTCATCCCCGCAGTCGTAGCGCCTCCCGAACGCCATAGAGCAGATGACGTTTGCAACCGCCACTGTGACGTCATGGGCAAAGTCAAAGGGTCGTCCGTTGTTTTCTGCAATCTGAACAGAACTTGATTTTGGAAAAATGTCGAGTTTGTCCAGTTGAAAAACGGTTCTTATTGGTCTGACGTACTATGTCTGCAGAGTTTGTAGACCGCATACCGCCGCCATGTTTGTTTTTCAAAAGAATTATGAAAACAAGTCGTCATCATGAGCTGCATAATTTAAATCGAACAGGACATCAGGAAACAACAGTCAGAAGAGACGAACATAACATTGATGATAAAACCACTCTCAAAGCAGAGGTTCGGCTCCGGCTGTTTTTGACGAGTTTTTAGGCGTTATTGTCGGGCGTTCTATTTTATATCTGACAAAAAAAGAAAACGGTACAAAATATAATGTCTCAAAACAAGTAAAAAACAGCTTGACGAGTATCACAATGCTACCACACAAATGATTTCAACAGATCTTAAGCTCCTACAAAGTTTTCATCTTACCCTGCTGCGGAGACAGTTGGCTTCCTCTCGGATCTTGTCTTCGATGCTGCCCCGTCCCACCTTCATGCCCAGGTTCTTCAGGACGGTGGTGGCGAACCTCTTCCTCTGTCTGAACCCAGAACCCCAACGGGCAGTTATTATGTCTACAGGAGCAAAGGACACATTCTTACCATGCTATTCAATAACATATACATATGACATGTTGTAGGGATTGCATTCGTCTTTCGGAAGGGACGTAAAACGGGACGGCCTAAAATGGAACCAGCCGTTCCTACCTATCTGGCCTGACAAACTCTATAGAATGAGGACTCAGCGTATCTGTTTGGCGTTTTGTACCTATTTCCATGCGGGCTGCTGAGAGAACAACATGTTGACACAATTCAGTAGGACAGTATAGATCTCGAGGTAGTCACATGTGTCGTTTAGTTGTCAGCTAGGTTATGATAGAACTGACCGACCAGAGGACCTTTTCCGTCAAGACAGCTGACAAGAGTCCACAGTTGTCCTCGGGATGTCCCAAGTTTCTGTCGTACATCGCTAGTACGACTTTGTCAAGAAAAGCAAATAGTGAACAGAAGATTACCTTGTCCGAAACCAGTCATCCTATCAAACAGGTAGGGTGGCAGCTTGGAGGCGAACAGCTCGGACCTGTCCACTAGCGCGTCCTTGACGGTAGTGTAGCCGCTCAGAACCACCACATCTTCCATCCCCATCCTGACGGTGAAGACGTCCCCGTACTGCCGCCTCCACGACGTCAGCTTCAGGTGAGGCGCTCGGGCCAAGGCGAGGAGGTGCCCGAGAACAGGCACGCGTCCTGCCGGGTAAGGGGGCAGGTTCCGGGAACGCTTGAAGACGACACATGCCAGGAGGAAAGTCGCAGAGAGGACAAGAAAAGTCTGCAGAGTCAGCCCAGAAATCTGGAAAATCTCCTGGACGGACTCAGCTATCCACTGGACAGCACCGGCCATTTTCTCACGGATGCAGTGACTGGCCCAGTTAGATGAGAACCAGGCGACCTATGACCTCCACTGTTTACAGTGTTCAGAAGTGGTCAGGTAAAATTCGCAGGTGTATCAGAGGCCAGACGAGGCGCGACGTTAGGTAGAAAAGATGTCATCATCAGCTCTAACATGGTTGAATGGATTAAAATGGATGTCGTTAAAAAGACGATTTTAGCGAATTTAGATATCTCTGATGACATCTGCATCTATCGATTGTTTACCAAGAAGTTTGTTCACCTAATTAGAAGTACTGAAACCAATCCCATGATGAGATGTCCGAGCTCTCTGCCCGGGGAGCGATTGAAGGCACGCCGTGAGAATGTTGTTTGACCTCCTTGTAAGAAGAGCTCGCGGCTGCCTCTCCTGAGCTCGTACCGGCCACAATAGGCCAAGCCTCGAGCCCAGCGGCAGGCCCTCGGCTACAGCTACTGTGGCCTGGAGCCCTACAACAGGCCCTCAGCTACAGCTACTGTGGCCTGGAGCCCTACAACAGGCCCTCAGCTACAGCTACTGTGGCCTGGAGCCCTACAACAGGCCCTCAGCTACAGCTACTGTGGCCTCGAGCCCAGCAGCAGGCCCTCAGCTACAGCTACTGTGTTCTTATGGCTCTTGCACAGAAATGGATTGTCAAACGAGGAAATAATGCTATACTCTGCTGTGTTCATTATCCTATTTATTGTTTGTCAGTCTGGAGAAAAGTAACCTTAGATCCTCCCGCAACGTACGTAAAGGCTCAGGACGAAAAGTAAATGCAAACAGCCTACTTCACAGATATGGTCTATTTAAATTTAGATGCTATTAAAATGAGTTGACATGAGTAAATAATCGCAAGACACATAGAATAGAAACAGGAAAATTTCTGTTGATCAATCTAAACTGTTTGTTTAGTGTCTGAACTTTGAGCTGGTTTTAAAAGCGTGAAAAGGGGTCATCAGATAATAGAGCGCTATGACACTTTGCTATGAGATAAACATTTGACGTTTTTTTTAGTGTGACCCCACAAATTTGCCTTTTGACGATAGCTAAAAAATTCCAAAGGTTACATCTTTTTTTCGCACTTAGTGGGTACAAGTGCGGACATCCCTTCACCTGCTCTAAAGACTAGCCATAGCGAGAGACGAGCACAGAGACAGCTTTCTATCTTCATGGCTACCTTGTCCCCCCAACGACCTGGAGGTCAAAGGACTAGGCAGGTGTGCCGATATAGCACTAACGCGGTGTCGCACAGAGCTGGAACGGATGCGGGACCAATGTCAGACCCAAGACGCCGTCGGTGTTTGGAGCAGGAGCGCCCCCTGGCGTCTTGAAGGTGAATGACTGCAGCAGGGTGGAGAAGAACAGGAAAAGCTCCATCCTGGCCAGCTGCTCACCCAGACACACACGGCGGCCTGGAAATACAGAATCAGACACGTGTAGAATAGAGGGTGTTCTATCATAGGCCATGTTGATTTGGTTCTATGGATGACATCCACAGAGACCCCAAAACTGATGCGAGTTTGGGGGAAAATTGTCTTCAGTATGAATTCTAAGTCGTCAGGAAGGTTGAACAAATGACTAATCAAACACGCTGAGTATGGCATGTTCAACAGATTTTCCATTTTTATTCCTTAACCCTTAAACTGCCAGAGTTTCAGCCCTATAAAATTCTATCAGTGCCAGGGTTGGCCGCTGACCTCCAAAAAGAACCCCCGAACAAGGCCAAAGTCCCTAACTTCTGGGGTTCGTGCGCTACACGCGCGCAGAGCTGCTACTTCGGGGGAATACGCTATCCCGGGCATATCCGGGCGCGGCACACAGGGCATGTACATCTACTTTGGCGTCGGAATTTAACGTTATTTTGGCATTCACTGGCACTAAGTATCCGTCTTCCAACTATTTTTGTTCAATTAAGGGCATACCGTTATATGTAATCGTTTTACAGCTGCTTTGCACCATTTAAATATGGGAAAAAACTTTGTTATTATTTTGGAAAGGGACAAAATTGATGCGCGCAAATAAACCAACATGGCCTAATTGTAGTACGATAACGACATCTCTATAGGCCTTACCTCCTCCAAAAGGCATGAAAGACTCGGGCTTGTTGATGACGTTCCCTTCCGCGTCCAGAAACCTTCCGGGGTCAAACCGGTCCGGGTCAGGCCAGTAGGCGGGGTCCGTGTGGAGGGAGTGTAGGTTAGGTAGGACCTGGATAAAAAACAAAACGCAAGTTCAAGAATCAGACAACTCGCATTTATGCAGTGAACCTCTCAGCAAATTTGTACTTCGAACAGACTAGAAGTCACTGGGTTAAAGTACTGGGAACAAGCTTTTCATTAACCCTTTTTATTAACCCTTTGTCATTTCACGCCTGAGAGTAAACTTGGTGTTTGTGTGCGTTTTTGTGTGTTATTTTAGTTTGTGTGCGTGTATGCGTGCGTTCACTATGAAAGACTCCTAACATTAGTGAAGAGAAGGAAACTTAAGTGGTATGGACACGTAATGAGGTCAAACGGACTGTTCAAAGTCATCCTTCAAGGAACTGTGAAGGGAGCAAGGAGAAGGGGAAGGCAGAAGAAAAAATGGGCAGACAACATTAAGGAATGGACGGGAAAGAGCTTTGCAGCGTCCCTCCCGCTGACGCAGGACCGAATGGGATGGAGGAACCTGATTCACAGTGCCACCATGCAGCGCCCCCACGACCCGGGAATACTGGGTTTAGGTACAACGTATGCGCGCGTTCGTGCGCGTGTGTGTGCGTATGTTTGTACGTGTGCACGTATCTTCGTCAATCAGCAACGGTACAAAATGAATGTGTATAAACTAAGCATACCTGGGTTCCCCTAGGAATGTCAAACCCCTGTGCCCTGACAGCCGCAGTCGTGGCGTGCGGAACTGCGAAGGGCAGAATCGGGCGGATCCGCATGGTCTCCATCAGGCAGGCATTCACGTAGGGCAGCTGGGAGCGGTGGGACAGGGCGGGCAAGCTCTCACCAACAACGGCATCAAGCTCCTCATGGACCTAGTAGGAGAAAAAAAAGGCCAGGTCATATTCGTGGGAAGAGCGTCAAACGACGATCGAAACATCACGGGAGTATAAATTCTTGTGCATGTTTTGCAAAAATTCAATCTTCTTTCGAAAAAAGCTGTCTTAGGTCCTTATCAGCGGTGATCATGAGTACCTTATTTTGGATGTCTGGGTTCAAAGTCATGAAGAGCAGACTCCACAGCAGTGTGTTGGCGGTTGTGTCCGTTCCCGCTAAGAACAAGTTCTGCGCCATGTACAGGACATTCTCCTCCGTCAGACCCTCCACCTTCTCCCGCTGTTCCAGCTCCAGCAGGCAGAAGTCGAGGAAGTCTCGCGGGTTCTCGCGATCGAAGTTCTCGCGATGGCGGGCTATCTCGTCCCAAAGAACTTCGTGAATCTTGAAAAGCTGTTTCAGAACTTCTTTACAGGCTCTGTTTACTGGAAAGAAGAGCACAGGACATGGAATCCTGACTACCGCCAGACACACCAACGGCTCCGATCTGACCCCCTTTAAGACGAAGTAAAAGAAGTGACCAAAACGAACAGACACGGACTTTCGCTCTATTATATGATTTTGTACCATGTTTATGTATTGATATATGATGATAAATTTATTAGTACTCCATGTAATCTGCATCTCTGTTATATTTTATCTGACCCTTACCAAAGACAGACGTTTGCGTTCAGGAACTGGTGAGAAGGAGACGTAAGATTAAAGGTGCGACCACATCAATCGTGCGACAGCTTTACGGCCGTAATACACATGTACAGCAACATGAACTCTTGTAAAACTCGGACACACGAACAGCCTGTCGCGTTTCTTGTCGAAGGTCGAGTTTTTAGCCTAGCTGAAATTAAACTTACATGGCAAACTCGTGCAACGAGTGTGGCCGTCATTTGTTCACCAATACCAAGAAGCGAGAAGAAGTCGGACTTAGACTAGATCTGTCATACATTTATAACATATATATGTTTTGTCTTAGTTGTGACCTGTACATAGCTCAGTTGGGCAAAAAATTTACAATACGGGTCTTCATCGATTCAATGTTTTTTTTTTCAAGCTTTATTCTTAAAAACAAATAGTACATTTGTCAACAAGTACTCAAGCTACTGCAGGTAAAACAAAGTACTAGTGCCCACTATCGCATGAGGAAGTTAGAGTACATGCACAATAGGACCAGTATTTCTACAATCTACAACTATTGCACAGGTCGTGATAAAAAGTACATGTGTCTCCTATCGCATGACTAACATAAAATAAACGAAAATAACATAAGTGGCTAATCCTAAGTATACATATGTAATAATGTAGATAACCGTACCCATGGTAACAACACATATTGATACACAGCAATTATGCAGAGAGTACAGGGTAGTCCACCACAGTACTGTTACATTTACATTTGCTGTTACACAATTGAGTGAAGCACAGCATCGATCAGTAAACTGATTCAATGTTACTCACCTCCAGGAACGAACCGCAGCAAAGGAAAGACGCTGATGAACTGCCCTGATCCGATTTCAGCCAGCAGGTTCCTGATCGCCTCCGAGAGCTCCCGGAACGTTTCATCCTCGTAGCCGTAGCGCCTCCCGAACGCCATGGAGCAGATGACGTTTGCCACAGCTACCTTCATGTCGTTAGAGATGCCGAAGGGATGTCCGTGGTATTCTGCAATCTGAAGGTTATAGGTTGGCCTGGCGCCGTAACATCGATCAACAATTAGAGAGACAGAGGGGCAGAGATAGAGGCAGAGAGAAGGAGGGAGGGAAGGATGGATGGAGGGAGTTCCGTACATCTGTGCAGATGCTTCGGGGTGGCACCCATCTCCATTTCTGTAGCCCTTGGGCCACACATGTGCAAGCCGCTACAGCAAGGGGCTGGTCCGCTGGTAGTGATGTGTGTTTAACTTCCATACTCTTTCTCATTAGTGCTGAGTGCTAAGCAGAGAAAGCAGCATGTACCATTTTTTAAAGCCTTTGGTATGACTCGGCCGGGGATCGAACTCACGACCTACTGAATGCAAGGCGAACACTCTACCCACTCGGCCATTGCACCGGTGGCTAAAGGGAGGGAGAGAGCCAACATTATTTTTCTACTTTAATCTAATCCTACCCTGTTTCGGAGACAGCTTGCCTCCTGTCGGATGTTGTCCTCAACGCTTCCGGTCCCGACCTTCATGCCCAGGTGCTTCAAGGCGGCGGTGGCGAACCTCCTTCTCTGCTTCAACTCGGTCCCCCAACGGGCAGCGCCAATGTCTAGGAAACACATTAGATGCCACTGATGTTATAATTATGTCATATGTTATGATATAATATATACTTGAATATAAGTTCATCTGTGACGGTAGTTAACATAATGATACAATTTTTATGACTTATATCCGTACACAAAATAAAGCGCTTGCCAACAAGCTTTCGATCAACCTTCCCTCAACCGAGACGGGGGCCGATACCGACTGTCAAGCACCTTTGACCCTTTACTGACATCACACTTCCGTAGGTTTTGGGTCATTACAACTTGAGAAGGATGAGAGGACTGATCGAAAGCTTGTTGGTAAGCGCTTTATTTTGTGTACGGATATAAAGTCTTAAAAATTGTATCATTATATAATATATACGTTTAGTACCAGCGCTATACATGTACGTGTCTTCTTGACAAAATCGATTAGCACCTAGCCTGTGTCTACACGATCTTTGACTGGCTGGGGCTCATGACCCCCCCGAGGGACGGCCGCTTGGAGCGCGATTTTAGTCATGCTGCGGTAGTGAGAAAATGTTTGTTTGTTTTTGCCTGCTTCTTCGTGTATGATACAAAAACTGATCGTGGATTCCTAAAACGAAAAGCAAGTTTCTAGCTTGACAATATAAAAAGGACGAAAGGATTGGAAAATTTGAATGTTTCACCTTTTCCGAACCCAACTGAGGAATCAAACAGGTAGTTTGGCGGCCTGGACGCGAACAACTCGGACCTGTCCACGAGCGCGTCCTTGACGGCAGTGTAGCCGTTCAGAACCACCACATCTTCCATCCCCATCCTGACGGTGAAGACGTCCCCGTACTGCCGCCTCCACGCCGTCAGCTGCAGGTGAGGCGCTCGGCCCAAGGCGAGGAGGTGCCCGAGAACAGGCACGCGTCCTGCCGGGTAAGGAGGCAGGTTCCGGGGACGCCTCAAAAGTGCCCACGTCAGGAGAAAGGCCACACAGAAGACAAGACAGGTCTGCAGAGTCAGCCCGGAGATCTGCAGCATCTCCTGGACGGACTCAGCTATCCAGCTGACGACAGCCGCCATGTTTGCAAGAAAAGACGCCGCCGACAAGTCTTAACGCGCAACCGTTCCGCGCAGCGCCAACTTACCAAGGGCGACCAAGGTCCACAAGGTCAAACATTGGTCAATAATGATGAAAGCGTATTGGAAATACCACTGTGCACCTGTTTTCTGGGCTACCTGCCTTATCAGTACAGGTGACCTCGCTTCTGTTAGCAGAGTTACCCGGGGTCTGACATGTTATCAGTACGACCAAAACTTTGAACCCCTTACCGGACTTTGGATCGCTTACCGGACTTTGGATCCTTCCTCCGTTATTTAAGGATTATATCGTACATGATGTATTGAATGTTGGCTCAAGTGTCTAATAATAACCTTCTTTAATACAGATTACCCAACAAGCATTGAGAGGCTTTTGTCCGTAGAATTTCCTTTTAATGCAATTAATCTAAATTTATTTTCTTATCCAATACATGTATCTTTTGTTTGCATCTATTTTATTCTATTAATTGGTCCAGCGCACACAGCCAGGGCTGCCCAACCAGCCTGTGGCTATTTCAAAGCGCAAGCCCTTTGTTTACATTGCCTACTAGCCATTATAATGGCTAGTAGGCAAGTAGTCCTAATTATCCGCCACAGGCCTAGCCTCGAGCCCAGGCTGCCTCTTCCGGCCCTTCTGCCACGGGCCTAGCCTCGAGCCCAGGCTGCCTCTTCCGGCCCTTCTGCCACGGGCCTAGCCTCGAACCTAGGCTGCCTCTCCCGGTCAGGCCGCCATGGGCCTAGCCTCGAGCCCAGGCTATGGAAGGGTCAGCTGCAGTCAGCATTTCTATACTGTTGCCGATTTTTTAATGATGACGTCGACGAACTATCTTTTTACTGTTCCAATGACAGAGATTTTCATTACGCGCCCAGAAGACGACAGCGATTAGTTAAGAGTTTGCAACCAGCAAAAAAGAAGACAAACATACGACAAAACCGCCCGGCGTGTTGCAGGTCTGCTGTTTCAGACTACTGTTTCCAGCGGATCGGTGTCCCGCAAAACCCGCGGGTCGGCACGGACCGGCATCACCGGGAGACGGGCCGGCATTCCCGCCCCTCCCGCCGCATCACTGCTGACAGCCTGCTGGCAAAAGTCGCCTGGCAGAGGCAGAGGTGCCGCAACACGTACACATACTGCATACACGTATACACGTACACATACTGTAGCGACCTGATTGTCGTAGTTCATCACAGCGGTGTTCTTTGTGGTGTTGATGTCAAGTTCAAGGTGTACCAAAGGCGCCACCCTGCGGATCTGTGAGGTATGTGCACTCCTCAGGGTTATGAACAAGGCTACAGTTGAGTATGAGACCGCTACTCTGGGACCGTCTACCGTGTTCTGCTGCTGCAGTGGTCTGGACACCCTGCAGCTGCTATCAGTATTTTTCAATGCAGGACCAACTACCAAGACGTTAAGAGGCGAAAGCGATGATGATATTGCTAATTTGCATGCCCCATCGATAACTACTAGTATACATTCCCGGTATCTTTGTTGTAGAAAGACACTAGCAAGTTGCATGTGTAGGTTTAGGGTGTGGGTCTAGTAAAGTTGGGTTCGAACACGTTGATGATCGCTGTGGTACCGCTACACTTGTTGTCTTATACCTGTACAGTGACATTCAAAAGGAATATCAGGACTTTCAACATGATTGTGTCTTAAAAGGTGCGAACTTGCCAAGCGATTCCCAATATATTCCTAGAAACAGCAATGGTTTCTATTTGCAAAATGTGCATCCATGTGATCTTTAAATAGATAACCTCAGCCTGTTTTGCGAATGATTACCTTGAAATAGTAACACTTGTTTTATGAATGCCCAGTTCACCTTATACGCTAGCCACTCAAGTATTAGCGAGCCAGTTTTGCAGACTGGTATTAAAACTCCATACGCTACACCCACTCAAATACTAGCGAGCCAGTTTTGCAGACGTATGCTGCAGCCACTCAAGTATTAGCGTAAACTGGTTAAACTCGTACACTACACCCCGAGCCAGTGGTGCTAATACCCCGAGTGTCCGTCCGAGCAGCAGTAACCTAACGCCCCGGTATTCCCGACCCAAGTGGCCACTCAAGGCCGGGGGTCCGGACCACCTGCCCTGTCGATCGCCACGGGGCTCGCATGGGGGCAGGGGAGTGTTCCGGCACCACGGGGAGTATAGCCCATAGGAGCTCAGGTGGTAAATCAGATGGCATACAGGCTGCATTAAAACCGGCCCGAGATGTAGATCTGTGTCATGCAGATACTGTTATGTTTCAGGGTTCTTATATTACAATGCAGTTCTTATTTCAATCGTCAACTTTGAAAAATCTCAAACTGGTAGATAGCTATATAATAGAAAAGGTAATATGGAGAGCATGAATATATCTCAAAGTAAACTAAACTCCATGCGCATTGACTAAAATGATTCTACACGTTTATGTCACAAAGATCCGTGCGTATCTCATTAAGGGGACATATGCGGTGTTCTTGACCACGTGATTCATGTTGTTGATCAACTTTGTCTCTGGATTCAAAATGCATCTAACTTCTAACATGTGATCATGAGATGATGGATTTTAACTACAGCCATACGTAACGCCACCGGCCGTTTTAGGTCTGATTCGTCACAAGTTGTACGCCAGCAACAGTTCCCGTTTTAAGTGCTTTATTCTCCTCCTAGCCATCTATCATCGAAAACACAACTACCTAAGCTTACAACCCCTTTACTAGCCTCTCCAGCCATGATGATTAATTACCTCCCCCATGTCCACCCCTGCTGTTTACCGCAGTATGTGGGAATGACCGGTCGTACGGACAACACTTCCGACTTCCCACAGCAAAACTGTGAACAACTGCGTCTTCATCTGATGTTTGTTCAGACGCTGTGGAGAAATATTCTCACGTACATTTGGAGGGCGGCCAGGATTGACAGACTTGCGTCCATAGATGCAAGATCTCTCAGGTTCGGGTAGAAAAACGACGATGATCACCGAGAATGATCTGAATGTTCCGTACGTATAAAGCTGCTACAGGGACAAAGTCAGAAGCAGGTAGGTTGAGATCTGTTAGTGAATCCACCTGTTTGATATCATCACTTGGACATGTAACTGAACTGTGTACGGTGATAGAGCTGTTATGACCGAATTGGATTAACTTACACTTGTACGTGACAATTGCGATGTTGTCTACTGTATCGCTATTTCAGACTGCAGGACGCACTAGCGCTTCGTGTTACAATCATGGAGAGTGCCGTGCATTCTTATGGGAGTAATAGCTATAGCTATCCTTGGTTTCAAGATCTGAACAAGCACACAAACAAACAAACAGACAGATAAACAAATGAATGGTTATTTACAGAAGACGCAGCTTTCAGATGATGCCCCGGATAGAAGAGGCAGATTCCCCGACCCAAAACCATTCAGAAGTCTTTACCCACGCATGTACTAGTCTGCGCGTACATGTACAGGCTATATCTAAACTCTTGATATGCGGATACTGGATATGTTTCTGCCCATTTTCAATATACCTGCTCACGAGAGTAACCAGGTTGTAGGGCTAATAAGTTTCACTCCAGGTAAACCTCTTGTAGCAAAAATAGCCGGAAGATGCTGAAGTGTGATTTTGCCAAGTTGCAGCAGATAAACCAGGTTTAACTGTGACCATTATAATAACTAAGCCCCAGTCTCCATGTTAGCGTGCTGTATATGGCAGACCCTCCGGTCTCGGCTCGGTTTACACACTCAGTGCCAGGTCCAGTATAGCCTGACCTATATGGGCTGTCCTGTCTGTTATCCACACTGGTTGGATGACATCCGATAATGCACACTTTGTGTGTCTTGATATATCTTTAGTACGTTATTAATTTTCCCCTGGTATCATCTGTAAGATATCTATATCATATATGCCTTGTGTTCTTACTCGAGATCAAGTTACTATCTTACCAAACAAACTGAGACTGGAGATTTCACAAGGCAAAAACAAGGTGAGCAGAACTACTTAAAAGTTGTATTTTTCTTCCCTCGCTGGTACCGGACGAATGTTTTCCGCATTGGCCATTTATAAGTCGAAGTTTGTGTGAGCTTATTTCAGGGAAAAGCTGCTTTATCCATAGACCAATAGCGACATTGCTGCAGTCGGCTGTGCGGAGCTGTTGGACACAACCCAGTTGCCACACATGCCGCTGGTCAGGCTTGTAACCCGACACCGCACACCTGCTACATCTGCAGTACCACTCGGTACACTCGGTACAATTAGCCTCCATAGCAGGCTCTCTGATGCCTTCTTGGCTCATAATACACTTTTGCTGGCCATTTCTTTTTGTACTGGGTCGCTGATTGCTGGCCGAGGCCGGCAGTCAAATAAGGCCAGCAATCAGCGACCCAGTACAAAAAGAAATGGCCAGCAAAAGTGTATTATGAGCCAAAAAAAGGCAACAGAGAGCCTGCTATGGAGGCTACAGTAAAATAGTTACACAAACACAGGTCCGCTGGGCAGGATCTAAAACAGCGTTTGTCTCACATCTATCTAGATACAAAACATTCTGTAGTTCTGTAAAACACTAGAACAGTTCTTTTATTTATTTGCCACCAGAGCACAGAATTAGACATCAGGATGTGTTCTTTGTAACATTACACCGAATATTGTAACACTGCAGATAGCGGTGTACAGCTTTGGATGTGGGTCACTGAACTTTTACAGACGGAGCCATAAACGTTTGATGCCTGCGTGCACGTATGCGAGCGATAGGGAACATTGCATGCTGTGTTCAATGTGTTATATATACAGTATATAGCTTACACGTTATAATCTCCCAGTGTGCATTGACCCCACCTTGCGGAATACGCCATCAACGCAGTTAGTAGGTACCTACTTGGGCACAATCGGACAAGGCGAAAAGAAAATCACAGAAATGTTACTTATGTCACCATCTTTGTATACATGGGGATATGCATGAATTTTATTTCCCACCACATGTACAGACCTCATCAGCCTGCCACGCCCTCCGCCCGGACCGCGCCCATGAAACATGACACCACGTCATTTGCAACATTGTTTGTTTTCCCAGCGTGTGGCAAATGGCCCATGAACAATTTATACTGTTATGGCAATTGCTTTATAATGGCGATCATGATTTACATATTGCCACATTACTTCATTCGGTATTTACTTGCGACTTCTTCCGTCCGCAGGTTCTCAGACAGGCCACGCCCCCACTCGCCACAACATCGCTACACTGTTGACACAGTCTTTTCTTTCAATGGCTACATTGTCGCCATCTGTAGGGACGACAACTACAATAACACGGACGGTATGTCGAGAACTGAAACGAGAACTGAAAGACAACAGTCATATTTTTTCCTAAAAGGGATGCCAAGCATATTGCAAGGCTGTTTTTACCATACACAGGGACACGGTTGCAAGATTATATGAATAACTTTATTGCGCAACAGTAACAATGTATGGCAATGTGAACAACTATATACTAATACAAATAACTAACAACTAATGTAATATAATATAACAGTATAAACAATCTAGTGAGTATCATAAAGCATTATCTCGTTTTTGCAATGAGTTGTAAATAAATTGGCCAACGTAGGCAGATATATGAACAGGACATGATAATATCAAATGGAATACCTCTGACCTAGCATGTGGTAGTACAATTTCGGACTTACATACAATATTTTGAAATAACTTTTGACGGTCTTCTTCATAAGTCGGACAATCCATTACAAAATGAAATTCATATTCTATGGTCTTCTATGTCATTATGGCATGTGGGACAAAGTCTCTCATTGGCTGGTATGTTGTAGTGTCGGCCCTTTTCAATTTGTAAGGTGTGTGCACTAATCCTTAGTCTCGTTAGGTTATTTCTGAACAATTTGTTTTGAACAGATGAAAGATATTTTTCGAAACAGAATTCTTTTTTTATTTTACAATAAGTACTGAGTTTGTTAAAACTTCTTAATTCTTGTCTCCAACCAGAGAGAAACGTGTCTTGCAGATTATAGCAATGAAAGGTTCTTGAACGTTGAAGGGGAAATTGAAGACCATGTTCCTGTTCCATGATACCGGTTCATCACTTATTGTCAGTTCGTTCATTCGTTCTTTTTTTTTATAACTTTGTTGGTTTCGAAACTTCAAGTTTAGTCTCAAAACATGTTCACAGCTACATAGAGGTAGCCTGGTTTCCAGTCGTTTTTAATATAGCTCCTGAGTCTCCTATCAAAGAGGGTCAGTATGGGGGGTCCTGACAACGATTTACGCTGAATTCAGGAGAACCCCCTATGTATTACGCTAAATCAAGGAGGGCAATACGCTAAATTTCGTCACCTCGCTACGATTTACGTAGATAAGATGGTTTTCCCTACGAATTACGGGAAATAAAATAGGCTGCCTACACCTTACGTAAAAGAGCATGCAGACCCTCATCAAAGACCATCGAATCCTGGCAGAGAGGACAGAAGGGACACGGGGGCTATGCGGCTGGCTAACATAGAGGGTACTCTCCAAGCAGAGGTTAGGTAGGGGATGGTGAGTAGGAGCAAGGGAGCAAGGAGGTCGGACACTACTGTCACTACTATCCCCCAACCTCTGCTTGGAGAATACATCAAGGACAGCTCTTAGCTCATTAGCTACCAGCCGATGTGGCTGTCACTTGTCTCCGCTCATCCCTGAGGTTCAGTAAAATGACTTTTCCCTGCCAAAACTGCGCTTATATTTGTCCCGTTGATAACGCCAACATAGTCCCTCCCTTTAAAGGCAGTGGCGGCGGTGTGTGTCCCTCTCTTTACGACTTGGTTTTAACCTTCTCGGAAAAGGCGCTTCCCGGCGGACTGAGCGGGAATAGCTGGCATTCATGGCGGGAGGGGACCGGCTTGACCCCGCAGGTCAGCGCGCGTCTCACGTTACCGGCCCGGCAGATGCGCGTACAGGTCTGGTACAGGCCCGCACAGTCTGCGCTCCGCCGCCGAGGGGACCACACGTCCGACTCGCCCTGACAGCCCGAGCGCTCTGCCGCAGAGCGACGTGAACGTTGAAGACTCGGGTGCGAAAGTTACAGTAACGGTAGGACACGTTTCCTTAGTTACGGTCACGTCTCACGGATAAACTATCCCGTGTTTGGAGGGAGTATCGATCACAAACATGGCGTACATGCCGAGAGGGGGTTATTTTTGGTCGCCACTTCGGTCGGTCCTCCGCCCCTTACTGTGGGGCAATGATGGACGTCTCCTCCCCCCCCCCCCGCCGGGTTTTATCTCAACTCGACTCTTCTCTTCTAACGCCTAGGAAGCATTTCACTGAAAGAGACATTCCATCACTATGATCTAAGTCAACCAACCGTCGAAGTGGGTCCTGTAGTGTTAGATATAAGAGGCTTCACGACCAATGATGACTTGATGCCCTGATTTATTGCCCATCCGACCGGGTCTATTACATTTGTTATTGTGGCCCGGATCTGTTCAGCAATTGGGCCACTAAAATTAATTGACTTGGCTTTATTTAGATCCACATTTAGCTAACAATATGGAAAGTTTTTGGAAAACATGCCATCTCGAGCTTTGCTCAATAACTTTTCTTACGTAACTCTAAACATGCTCTTAGTACATCATCTTTGTCCCAATTTGTTTAGTATCCGACATGTACAAATGTATTTGTAAACACAGCATAATATTTTGCAGAAGGTAAGTCTGTTTATCGTCCAACTCTGCGAAATGTAGGTTGAAAAATAAACAGAGGCACATTGATAGTGACAAGATGACCAGAAATATTTGGAACAGCGAAAATATTTTCTTCCTGTTGGCATGTTAAAGTACAGCGATATCTGAACGGCTCTCACACACAACTTTCACCCAAGCAGCCGCAGTAGCTGAAGAAGAAGATGGTAATGAGAAACACTTCAGGTCTATTCAGACACTTGCCCTTTTGATCAGCCCGTTTCACACAAAACGCGCGGACGTGAACTGGCTGCGTCAGGAGCTCCGTCTTGTCTGGCACGCAGCCTACTGACCCCGCACGAGGGACTCTTGACCTTCCCGTAGAATAGAGCATGTTGATGTTTGGCTGATGTTTACATTGCGTAGATCATCGCCCCCCTCCCCACTCCCCACCCGCCGGGGACATGACGTCATCACCAGTCTGTGGACATCGGGACGGTGACGTGGTCGGGTTGGAGAGGGACGGGCCGTTAGTTATCAGGAGAGGGGGGATGTGTACTTGGAAACAGAACTTTGATACTAGCCTGATTAAATCTCGCTTATAGCAGCCCGCCCAACATCCGCCGGGAGGGGCCAGTTACAGCCCTGGACAGCGGAGTTTGTGTTACACAGACTACTTTAATACGATAAGTCTGCTTGAATGTGTTGTACCATGTACGCCTTATTGAAGCTTAAGACGACTTGATGTAAATATGTAGAGGTAGACAATAGATTGTAACGTTAAAGACACAGAAATACCTAAAATGACTTTTCTTGTGTTGTTTGGGGTTTCTTTCACGCAACTTCCTGGAAGCTCTTTGTATTTCTTCCTGAAAGTATCGTTTAGGACGTGCGCACAAGTTGTAACACACACACCGCTATATATCATATAGGAGTCATAACAACACAACTGCGTCTTCAGGATTACTCCATATCGTCCCCTGGTGCGCACAAGCCTTCAGACAACCCATAAGAGGACATCGTGCCGATTCTGTGAGGTTATTTGTCCCTGCATGAGGCTAATGAGGAGGATATCAAAGTCTATATCATATATAACACCCCCTGATGTGAGTCTATCCGGCAGAGCTGCACGCGTGGCAGAGCCGACTCGCTAATTCGCCAGCGGTATTCAGCCCAACTCGCGGGAACCGACCTCTGACCCCTCTGTCCGACAGGGCCGTGTGTGAAGGTCAAGTTTAGAGCTCAGGGTCACGACGGGTCAGGTTACGGGCACACGGCTCATGAGAGCTAATGGACGACAGTTGTGTTTATTTTTGTGTGAATGCGGTATTAAGTATACCAATAGTTGTGAGAAGGATATAGATGATATGTAAGAGCAATAAACGGTCGTTTGTCTCATGCTTTTGAAAGTCAGCCCCAAAAATGTAAAATGAGACTTGAGACTTTATTAGAAAATCCATTAGTGACGTGCCCTAGGGCACGCCACTAATCTTCCTGGACTTCATACACAGATACTTACACTTAAGTTACAGTGGTCAATATGTTCTGTCTATACCAACCCCGGGAGGTGTCCACGAAAACTCCATCTTGAGCATTGTCCCGACGTTTTGTCGCCTTTCTCTCATGAACAAAAGACTATTCAGGCAGCGGAACAGTGAAGACTGTTTCAACTAGTAGTGGATTATCCTAGCCTCTACCAGGCATTATCTGACAAAACATGGCAACATTCCTAGCCTATAGACACCCGTCTCTGATTAATGGCGCCGCCTATACTAGTACAGTGGTACTGCAGCGCAGTGCTAGCTATAGTGGAGTATCGTCATTTGCATATTGTCTCCCGGTGAGTGGCAGGTTCTGTGGATGAGCGCTGAGATTTTCTGCAAGAGAAATTAACAAATTTACTACAGTACATAGAACCACCATCCGTTGCTTTAGATTCTTTGGAATTTTAGCATCAACGATTTCAATACTTACTAAGTGAACACGGTTAAACGTATACAAGAGGCCACCTCAAAATCACCTATTTATCACCTGGTGATACAATGTGACCGCTTTTTGTGGTCCCTTGGATAAATCTTTACCATTTACACAAGCATTGGGACTCCTGTCTATAGCGACCACTTGTCAACTTACTCCATTGAGCGGTCTTGTTGGGTAGGTTTGGCCGTACCAGGAATCATTGTGATAACGCACTACGTTTTAGTCCTGTATGTAATCATGAATGCTCAGTTCTTACCTGTCGCAGGAAGACGGTGATGAGAATGACTGTGGAAACAATACCGACGGCCGCCATGACACCTGCGGCGGTGCGTCCTCCCGGGCCGTGCGGCGGTACAATCCGGCTGTCCAGGTGTGGCGCCGCCGCCGTCATCACCTGCACACAGGTAGCATTCCGTAAGGTGCAGCGTCTGCCCAGGTAGACGCAGATGACGTATGACGTGTTCCGTGCGAGCCCGCCCAGAGTGAACCTGTCCCGCTGACGGCGCAGAACGCGGGTCCGCCGTGGGGCCACGTCAGGTGCTTCATACGTCACGTGGAGCCTCGTGACGTCAGGGGAGCTAGTCTGCCATTGGACAGTTGTGTCGGAGATGGTGATGTTCTTCAGCACGTCAGATTCTCCGCATCCTGCTCCAGCTGATGGTACAGAAGGCGGTACTGAGCCTGATGATGTACCAGCAGACAGTCTTCTGTAGGTACTGATGGTGGTGAGTTCCGTTCCTGTGCGTGTAAGAACCTCGCCGGTCCTGGCCTTTGCGTCAACAGGTGTGGTGGTCAAACAGAGAGTTTGTGGGTCCACCTGAGTCAGCGGCTTGTGACGCAGATGTGACGGAGACGCACAGGTGGGCCCCCACCTGCCCTGCTGGACAGCTGCTGACGCGCGTAACCAGGTGACCAGGTGCGCCAGGTGGCAGTCGCAGCGCCACGGGTTGCCGCTCAGGTACACGCTTCTCACGTTCTGCAGAGCCAGGAGGACCTCCGGGTCCAGGTGCGCCAGCCGGTTGTAGCCCAGGTTGACGGACTTCAGGTTCGTCAGGTTGGTGAAGGTGTCGCCTGCGACGCTGTGGACGCTGTTCCCGTATAGGTTCAGCCTCTGCAGGTGGACTAGGTGGGACAGACTCCGCCCGTCCAGGGAGGTCAGGTTGTTGTGACTCAGGTCCAGCCAGGTGGTCTGGGCAGGTACGCCCGCCGGCACGTGCGTCAGGTGGCTGTGGCAGGTCACGCGAGTACCGACACACCTGCAGGAGGCCGGGCACGTGACCGCAGCTGGGATGACGTCAGCCAGGAGGAGGAAGAGGAGCCTCAGGAGGGATGCTGCCGGGATGGGTGTGATGAAGATGGTCGCCATGATGCACCTCCGCACGGGCGTGTAACAGCGCTGCCTGGGTGCAAAATCAACACAAGGACCAGCCTTTACATAGTCTGTTCTTTCGATACATTTGCTACGGGCAAAATTGTATTGGTAAAAAGGGGATGGCAATTTCTGCTAGAAATGATCTATATTCCTTCATCGCTGATAACAGGTTGCCACAGTACTCTGAAAGTACAAACCCGTTGTGCTACGCCATAAGGCATTGCAAACCTGGTGTGTTACGCCACAGGGGATATGCAATACATGTAAACTAAAAATTTGCTCAACAGGTCATGATGCACTGTGAAGTTAATAATAATGTTAAGACCTGTAGCGGACGGATTTCGCAGTACAGTTTTAGAAAAGGTACTGACTGCGCTGATTGCCAAGCAAATTCCGTTGTCATCCAACATAATTCAAGATAAACTTACCTCGTGTAAGTTTCTCTCGATCGACTTTCCCCTTGTCGTCGTATCGCAAACGTGAGAACTGCTTCAAACCAGCGTGAGAGAGAGAGAGAGCGCCTTGGCAACAACAGTGGCAATATCCGCAGCTCGTACTCGGCAGGAAAACAGCGGGGAAACGGAAATGTAGAGCGCGGAGCTGCTACTGTGGTGGGGCGGTCTGAAGCTCAGGGTGGGTGAGGAGCGGTGATGATGATGTTTATCCTGGGGTGTGATGATTATTAACAAGGCCAAGGGCAGCGCTGTTGATGTTTTTACAAGTGCTACAAACAGTCGACCTGTCAGAAATATGTACCCTTGAGCTCACTGCATGTACGGGCTGCAAACGGTAACGGACTTAGGGCTACATTCTGATTAAATATGCCAAGTTACAAAGTACTCTTTATTATAAAATGATGCAAAAAGAAAGAAACATGACAACTGTTGACGAAATTTCTGTCAGCCAACAAAACACACCTGTGACCTTCCAAACCCTCAGTCGCCAGACTGTACTGCCAACTAGTGCCAAGTAAGAGTTTACAGCTGGGGAAGCAAAAACGCTGCTGCCAAGGCCTTAGTCCAACTAGAACATGAGCGATAATGTAGTTTTATTTAATTATTACATCTGTATAGCATAAAGCGATCTCCTGTTTATCCTTTCATCAGTATATCTACTCACGAGTTGTGAACATGCCATAGCATAGGCACTGTTGAACAAAATTGCAAAGACCAAAACATGCAAAAAGCCAGCAGCCATGACCGCATGTGACCAGCTGTTTTCGTGCAACCACGTGCACCTTGTGACGTCAGAGGTTGTTGACCTCCCAAGCCTTTTCTCTCTCTCGCTGGAACGTTGCCATGGTGACACATCTGGTCAGTGGTCACCATGGTGACCCCTGGGTGACGT
Organism: Branchiostoma floridae x Branchiostoma belcheri; assembly: GCA_019207045.1. Lineage (NCBI taxonomy): Eukaryota > Metazoa > Chordata > Leptocardii > Amphioxiformes > Branchiostomatidae > Branchiostoma > Branchiostoma floridae x Branchiostoma belcheri. Next base: position 200,706 of record CM033041.1, on the reverse strand, counting down.
AACTGTCAAACAACTTTTATTTTGTCCCTTGTCTCCTGATGTAACAATGACTGCTGGCAAAAAGTCGTACCTTTTCATTTCATTTACTGTATGTGAACACCAGTCGCAAATCCGCCCTTTGTTGCGGTTTACTGGTTCTTCACGGTCAGAGTTAATCCGGCATGTTCTATAGAATACCCCGCGGGGAACTGCAGAGGGTTTCTGTATAAACTGCTGCAGTTCGTCACGTCGCGTCTGACTCTGATCTGATCCGATCTCCACAGAGAACCGATACGACATTTGCATTGATTAAAAATACCGGAACGTCTATTGAAAATCTTTCCTAACCGGGTTAGCGGCGAACTGTCTTGACTTCCAGACGTCTTCAGGTTGTCTTAAAGGTAAGTGGAGTTTGTGCGACGGATAAGAAGCCACACCAGATGGTGTTTAATGTGTGCGGTGGCCGTGACTGATTCTGGTTCGGTGCCAGCAGTTCTATCTGATCAGCCCAGCTGGGACGGAAGGCTTCCTGGCCGGGCTGTGGGATCGGCGCGGCGGAGTCGGCACAACACGCGATGGGTGCGGGTTCAGCACAACACGCGATGGGCACGGTTTAGCACAACACGCGATGGGTACGGCGGAGTCAGTACAACACGCGATGGGTACGGGTTCAGCACAACACGCGATGGGTACGGCGGAGTCAGTACAACACGCGATGGGTACGGCGGAGTCAGTACAACACGCGATGGGTACGGCGGAGTCGGCACAACACGCGATGGCTACGGGTTCAGCACAACACGCGATGGGCACGGTTTAGCACAACACGCGATGGGTACGGCGGAGTCGGCACAACACGCGATGGCTACGGGTTCAGCACAACACGCGATGGGCACGGTTTAGCACAACACGCGATGGGTACGGCGGAGTCAGTACAACACGCGATGGGTACGGGTTCAGCACAACACGCGATGGGTACGGCGGAGTCAGTACAACACGCGATGGGTACGGCGGAGTCAGTACAACACGCGATGGGTACGGCGGAGTCGGCACAACACGCGATGGGTACGGCGGAGTCGGCACAACACGCGATGGGTACGGGTTCAGCACAACACGCGATGGGTACGGCGGAGACAACACGCGATGGGTACGGGTTCAGCACAACACGCGATGGGTACGGGTTCAGCACAACACGCGATGGGTACGGGTTCGGCACAACACGCGATGGGCACGGTGGAGTCGGCACAACACGCGATGGGTACGGGTTCAGCACAACACGCGATGGGTACGGCGGAGTCGGCACAACACGCGATGGGTACGGGTTCAGCACAACACGCGATGGGTACGGCGGAGTCGGCTCAACACGCGATGGGTACGGCGGAGTCGGCTCAACACGCGATGGGTACGGCGGAGTCGGCACAACACGCGATGGGTACGGCGGAGTCGGCACAACACGCGATGGGTACGGCGGAGTCGGCTCAACACGCGATGGGTACGGCGGAGTCGGCACAACACGCGATGGGTACGGCGGAGTCGGCACAACACGCGATGGGTACGACGGAGTCGGCACAACACGCGATGGGTACGGGTTCAGTCGGCACAACACGCGATGGGGACGGCGGAGTCGGCACAACACGCGATGGGGACGGCGGAGTCGGCACAACACGCGATGGGTACGGGTTCAGTCGGCACAACACGCGATGGGGACGGCGGAGTCGGCACAACACGCGATGGGGACGGCGGAGTCGGCACAACACGCGATGGGTACGGGTTCAGTCGGCACAACACGCGATGGGTACGGGTTCGGCACAACACGCGATGGGTACGGGTTCAGCACAACACGCGATGGGTACGGGTTCAGTCGGCTCCGTGTTGGGTGGTTGTCGTGTTGTCATCGTCCCTAGTTCATGGGACTTTGAGCTAGGGTCGGGCCCAGCTCGGGCATTTAGTAAGGGATTGCATTCGTCATTTCGGATAGGTACATAAAGCCAGCCGCCCGATGTGTTTGGCTATAAAAGTGCGCCATTGCACTATCAGTTACCGAAAACGCACCTGTCATACGCTTAGAGTCCGACTAAAGAAGGAGAATTTTGTGTGTATGTCTGTTCTACCGCTCCCCGGGCCCGGGGGCGTGTTTCTGTTGTCACCGTGCCGTCCCAGGGTGGGCTATATTTGTAAGAAAACTTGGCCTCGGTAGGCAGGGGACGGGGAGGATTGAAAGCTAGTGTGACTTTTGCTGACAGAAGCGCAGCTTACAACAGTGCAGCTGTCCCTACATGTCCACATCATTGCCAGAACAGTAGCTCCGGACAATCCTGACATCCCGTTAGACTGTCCCTCTGTCCGACGGGAATGTCGGAATGAGATATTTCAGATGTACTGATCAGTACAATTGTGCGGCTGTAATTGCCACAAGTGTTGTCTGCGTATCGCTTCCAGTCGGCATAGTTTCAATAGCCCGTGTGTTGTGCAATCCTCCCACGTGTGTCAGACATGTCATTGTTTCCCTCCGGGCCAGTTGTCACAAGTATAACAGTTAGCTTTGCTGGAGTCCGGCCAAGTCTTCTCACAGTGGCTGCCCTATCGGTACTCCCACGCCACCACACTGTCAGCACTACTGCTACCGTTCCGATGTTTGTTTCCAGCGGTGGCTGTTGTTCGCAATCACAGAGGCCAAATTCTGCGTCTGTCTACTGCGCCACCTAGCGTCCTGTAAGAGAACCTCACTCGCAAATGGTAAATCGACGCGCACCATTTCCTGTTGTTTTGCGTCGTCATTGATGTCATTCCTGCTTTGAGTATCTGTTGAAAAATTGATTGTCTAACGCCGTCTTAAATTGCCATTTGTTAGGCGTCAGATATTCCATCGTCTCTGTTATTAGAATGAAGCCTAAGAATAGTGAAGAGTTTAATATCAAAGCAGGGGAGCACTGCGATAGTAATAGACGTCGTCGCTCAATATCGTATTTTCTCATTTATACAATTTCATAGAGTATATATATATATATATATATATATATATATATATATATATATATATATATATATATATATATATTATGAATACAGAATACCTTGTTATCACACTATAAGTCTGACAGGTCCATAATGCTGTGTTATTTTTTCGGTCCCCCAGGCAAAACTAGGGCATTTCCCGAGTGTGAACAGTGTCAGTCCTACATTCCGCCGTGTCACGGAAGTGATTAAAGCCAGACTGTTGTTGTACTTCATGCTTCTGTGTGGAGCAGGTCGTGTCTGTCCATAAATAGAGCCCCCTCTCCCACTCTCACCTGGGTGTTTACCAAACCATGACAGGCACCGACTACCTCTACCCTGGGGGCTAGCCGGGATCGGGCAGCTAGCTAGCAGTTTATTCGGTGGCCCTAGACAGTCAGGTCCGCCGATCTCCTATTAGCGCCCCGGGGAGTTTAAGCCCGAAGGAGGTCCACCTGCCCTTTTTGGGAAAAGGGAAGCGAGCACGATAACTCATCGGGCTAACTCCCATGAACGCTAATGTGAGATCGGCGGACTGACTGCCTTGCGTCCCCGAACAAAACTCGCTAGACCGCAAAACCCGACCCTGTCTGGCTCCCAGGGTACCAACCTCAGACCCTGTAGTCAGATGGGTTTGCTGAACAGTCAGGTGAGGACAGAAACTCACAACTTCAACAGTTATTGCCCATCTCTTAACAAGTAGTGTACCATATGTACCATATTAACCTTGAAGATGTCCGAATTGACGGGCAGTTCCTGAACAGTGTTAACCTGTTCAAAAGTCTCAAAAGTTTACAGGCGCTCTGTTGGTGAGGAGGGAATATGGAGGCCCAGTAAACTAACTAGTATGACAGTTAGGCTTGACTTGAACAATGCCGCTGCAGCAGTATAAAGAAAGTCTGTTTAAAATCGTTCAGCAGTGATAATTGTGATAATGGTGCTGATGGTGATGCTGGTGATAATTGTGATTCTGGTTCTGTATTAATGCATCGCCCCTTTCACCTTCATGAGTCCGTCTTCCGTTTTCGGGCCGAGCATTTCTGTCTCCCCCATAGCCTCTACTTCAGGCTACAAGAATAGCAGTTCTTGTACATGTGATAACTGATGGGAACCCGCAGTTTGTAGGCCTGGAGTTGGCTGGTACCGAGGCTACTCCATCCATCATCAGCTGAAGTGTGTTTGTAGGAATGAGGTCAGATCTGGTGTCTGCAGTCCTGACATATTGTTTTACTGTTGCTGGCAGGAAGATGCCCTTGTAAAAACCCGTCACTCTATCCACCTGAAGAGTTCTGCGTGGTGCCGTTTGACGTGCCTTAGGGAGAGTACAAACTTATTACCCACCGATGACATACTCCTGTACGCTGTAGCACCTCTGTGTTTACCATAGCGGGCGGCATTCCTCCTCAGATGGTATCGGCGCTATGCGGCAGGCATCCCGCAGAAATATGCAGCAGGCCCGGCCAGGATTGCAAAGTAAACATGTTGTCATGTCGGGCAGTGCCCGCACGTTACGTGTTCCGTCAAGGCGCCGGAACACAGGTCTATATATTACTATTAGTGTTCTACATAAATTTTAGTCTAGCCCGAACACTCTTCTGTTGGAGGCTGGGGGATCCTTTAGACATACCCAGTAGAAGTCGTTTAATTGCACTTCCCATTTGCCAGCACATTTTGTGCAATTATCCGAATAGTGCAACAAAGCGAAGTTTTTTAGCTGGACCGCATCACTGTGGGACTTTGGGATCCCGTGCAATTAACAGAAGTGTGCAGTTATCCGTTGTGCAATTAGCTGGCTTCTACTGTACCTCAGTTTTATAACCTTCGCCCAACGATTAGTAACGCGTCATCAACATTATGTGTCTATACGACCTTACACATCGTGGGGTAGCAAAACATCGGATTACCAAAACTTTCTCCCTACCAAATATACAAGCGTCATCCTGTAAGGGTAAACTATCTCGCCTGTGTGTAGTCATGATGCTGTTATAGGCATTGTTATTTATCATAGTTGGTGATGAATTATCCCCGACAAGGTGACTTAGTAAGTAGGATGTTTTCACATGGGACTGTGGGTTTTATAGTCGATTTGTTAAGATGATTTTTGAGGTTTAAAAATGACTAGAATTGTTGACTACCCTTGATGAATACCAGTATAAAAATAATCAAAAAGTTCCAAGCAACAACTTAAATTTTTTTCAATTTTTTTTTTTGAAGATTGCGAATGCGCATGTAGAGCCCTTATAGACGTTTTTACTCTCCGGGTCTCCAATCGAGTAGCGCTTGATGGTAATAGTGGTGTTGGAAGATTGATTACATAGAGCTCATATAGATATGAGTTATACTTCAGACGTGGATGCACAAGCAGGTATCTCCAATATTACACAGATCACGATGTCGACCGTTATAATGCACACCTACGTCATACCGTACGTAATATCACATCAGATGCACTAACCAATAACACGGTACGTGTAGAACATTTGTGCTTTCGAAGCTAGCACTCAGGAAAAGTCATGAAATCGGATTTTTGCAACCTCTTGAGAACTAGCCTGGACGCCAGACTGTATCCAGGGCCTAAACAGGCCAGCTCCTCGGCTCCAGGGCCAATACATCCCCAAGGAAACTATACTTGCCCCCCCCCCCCCCCCCCAAGTGTTGAACACCGCGGGCGGAGAAACTCAGGGTAGGGTACCCAGGCTACTGGAGAACTTGTGCAGCAGGTGTAGCATTGGTTGAAACGTAACAAGATTTATTTACCAACGTCACATGGTTTCGTGTTTATCCCTTCGCCCAGTCACGTGTGTTTTGAAAGCATGCCCATGTCTGGCTTCAAGGTCACGTGTGCTTCTCTATAAGTAAATTGACATAGCGGTAAGACGTTACCCTGCAGGACGTGACGGCAGGAGAACTGTTCCATGATTTCATCTGTGACTGTCAGGAAAGTCTGGGAGAACACGATGTTTTCAGACAGGAATTTGCACAATAGTCAGTAACGTCGTGGCATTCCTTAGTACCTGTTACTGTATAAAGTCTGTGAACGGGAACTTTAAGTATGACATTATAAATTAAGTATCATTAGTATGGATTTAAGTTGATGAGACATTTACAACGAAACGTTTCTGCATGAAATGAAACTTAACTTTAATTTGGTCGTTCCGTTTCTTAAGTTGTTTGAGGTGTCTACTACTGCAGAGGTTAACAACTATACAAAAAATTACAGAACAGCATTGCAATTAAAAATCATCATCGACCTAATGAGTAATGGTACAAATATATCATTATAAGATTGGCTGCTACAAATACATTATCATAAGTTCGGCTGAGTTGTACATATGGAAGGCTTCAGCCTATTCCCGCATGATTTATGTGCTGTTTATCTGTGTTTATGGAGGCGATAAGGAAGTCTCACGTCCATCCAGGGTTTAACGCGTCACTATCATCATCATCAGCGTTACTGTCGTGTGTACGAAACGGTCCATTTGAAGAGGATCACCAGTTCGGGCTATAACGTAAGATCTAACGTACAGGTAAAGGCCGCGGATTCTGTGATAACGTACTACACGTGGTAAGTATCGCTCGAGCGAGGGGTGATATTTGTTTACATACTTCTGAACATTTCTGTCTCAACTGTGTGTCTGACAGGATAGCGTTGCCTGATTAAACGATGGCGACTTTGCGGCCGGTTGATCTGATCACAACAAAAACAGCCCTCCTCCGGACCGGGCCGCACTTAGACCGGCGACCTACTGAGCCTGGAACTCTGCAAAAGGCGGGAGTCTTCAGAGCCTGTTTGTGTAGGCACACACCCTGTACAGTAACAGCTAGGAAAGCAGGGGATGAGGACGGTTCAAGTATCTTGTGTTCGGTTCACCGCGAGGCGCACTTCGCTTTAATAACCTTGAAAACCAGACTTTTAGCCAGGGCAGGCAGAGAATTCGCTCGGCGGCCGAGGCAGATTTCCCCGAGGACCTTAGATAAGCACCCCGGGGATTCGTCATGCAGGGAGAGTTTGCAGGCCTAGCTAGCCTCCGGCCCTGGCTAAAGTCTGGTTTTCCAGGGTACACATCGCTGCTCAGTCCGTATGGCCTAGCCTGGATACCAGACCCCAACCTCAAAAATATAGATACTTGAGATCGGCCTGGGGTTTGGTAACCAGGCTAGCGTTACCCCAGCCCGAGGGGAGCGGGACTGGTCCTGATCTTACTCCGGAATGTGCGAGCTGTCAGCCTGATACATGTCGGGGTGCGCTCCCCACCCTTTCCTGGTCGGTGGTGGTCGAGATGCCGTTTGGCAGATTTGGGAAGATTTCTGCTGATATTTTGTGTACAAAAAAAGTACAAGTACATCAATGAAATTTTTATTGCAAATTCTTGCCCGTGGGCTAATCGCAGGTAACACGAAAGCACAAACAGTGCAAAATAATGCAGCAAGTGTCTAAAAACTCAGAACTTTAGATTCTAGGTTTTTGGTTTGGGTTATTGGTCTATGTTCTCATCAGACCTGACCCACATAGCCCCTGCCCGCTGACAGCAGTCGTGTAGAGAGAACATCATCGATGAAAGACTCCCTGAAACGGGACCCACTGATGAACGCCTACAGACATCTCCGGGGACTTGCGGAGGCGATCTCAGGGGCATTAAAACCTCCGCTTGTGTAAACGTTTGTCCTGACCATTAAGACCAGTATCACATCGCCGGTCACTCGTGCGGAACCAACAACTGCTACTCACGGGTTTTATTGTGGGCTACATACAGGTCCCGGTAGGGCTGTGTTAATGTGAGGTACTCTCCAAGCAGGGGTTTGGTTCCGGCTGTTTTTGGTTACGTGTTTTAGGCGTTTTTGTCCCATTTTCTTCATGTCTAGATCTACTGTAAATGCATTTAATTTCGCGGGGATTTAATTTCGCGGTAGGGAAAGTCTAATAAATGTGTACCATAATAGAAAAATGTTCGCGGTGGTTTTAAGTTCGCGGTGAAGTGGTCACCGCGAAAACCGCGAACATTAATCCACCGCGAACATTTCTGCATTTACAGTATGTCCTTCGTAAAAACCCTGACAAAAGCTCCTAAAACACGCCAAAAGCCAGCCCGAGCCGAACCTCTGCTTGGAGAGAACCGTGATTCACAGCGCGACTGTTTTCACTCAGCAGCGGTCACGGCCTTCACCCCCAGATACCGGCAGTAATCTTTAGCCGCGGAAGGACCTTGGAAACCGCTCCATAACATAACACAGTGTAACAGTGTAACAGGTAGTACTGGGAAACCGGTCCATAACACAACACAGTGTAACAGGTAGGACTGGGGCAGCAGATGGTTCGTGTCGGAACATTAATTTTGTCCTCAGATTGCACAAATATTACATCATTAGCGACCACGGCCTTGCCATTGACGCCACCGGTACACTGAAACTCTTCAGATGTCGAACATTTATCCACCACATTCCTATCAGGTCGTACGGTACTAAGATATGCGCACAATTGCTTCAGGTGCGTGAGTTAGTGGTCCAAAAACCAATGTAGGCAGCGAACTATTTCTTTGAACATGTTGACTTTCGACTACTCCATGCTAGAGTTATGTTTGTCAGGATTGATTTTGGCTACTTGATGTTTTAAGAACGGAGCTTTATTTCTGTTCCATCTGTGGTTGTCAGGCGCTCCTTGGAGAAAACACGGATGTTTTGTGCTTGGAGAGAAAACACAGGAGTGTTGGGAGGACTTAAGGCCTCATTTAAGGCTTACATTCAGAAACACTCAGTGGCTGTTTGCACATTGGCTGTGGGAGTAGATAGGAAGAAGTGTCAAAGATGGCCGGGATAAGGAATCTTCAGAGATAAGACGTCATACGTCTGGACAGTTTTGTTATGAAGTTCTTGTCTCTAGGCGTGGGAAAGGACAGTTATAAATACAGTAAGTAGTCCAGGTGCTTTCCCCACTGTGCAGTACATGATGCTTCTGCTGTTTATTTTTTATTTTGAATCGCCCTCTTAATCTTCCAAATACCACAAACATGGTAACTTACGACCAATTAAGTTTCCTAAGGTCAGACCTATTAACCATGTCAAACTAACATGACTAATCAGATCTTTCCAGCAATTTGAAGAAACGTGCCACGAGAGCTCACAATAAAGTTAGATCTGTCCACTGCTTTATTGCGATGGACAATTGCGTACGTTGATACTTTGTCTTCTTCCTGTTTTCCAATATTATCTCGACCCAGATCTTTGCGGCTCGGATTTACACGTTCAACAGGGTCAAATCAAACAGCCTGCACTTCAGGTCCTTATTGTCTCCAACTCTGAAACTGTTGTACTTATAAGGTTGGGTTCATGAAAGCCTCATCGGCAAAAATGTTTCAACGGTCCAGCCGAGAGGTAAAACCGCAGGTTGCAGAAGTAGGTTTTCCCGTCCTCACAGCGGACCGTGCCCCGCGGACATGTACCCTGTTTTGGGGATGTAAACTTCGCCTGCTGCAACTTGTCAGTCTGATGAACGGTCCCAGCTGCGGCAGGGTCAGGACGGGACCGACCAGTATATCCCGGATGGGGGTATGCTGCGTGTGTGTGTGTGGGGGTGGGGGGGGGGGTGGGTGGCGGGGGGTCTGGTACATGGTGGGTTTGTTTGTAACAGTCATCTCCATCTGAATCATTTCACGGCGTACTATCAATATGCATGCATCTAGATACCACATACCGCCGCTATGGCCGAAGTTCCGACCAACTTTCAGTCCAGTGGCATCAAGCATTCTGGATGGCCAACGACACTATAAATGTTTTGAACTAAAAGCCATACTCGATTATCTGATAGCAAGGGCAAAACCTGGAAGGTTTGAATCAGACATTTCACATTTCGTTTTTGTCCTTATCGATATCATAGTACCTAAAGATTTTATTCATAAACTCATATTGTAGGACGAAAATGCCACGAATGAGCTGGTGCAGTACTTGGTGTCCCCAACAATGTCAAGCCTGCCATCTTGTTTTAGCGCAGAGAACATGCCCCTTGTCCCGGCCGTAAAGAGTGATGTATCGTAATGTAATGGAGATGTTTGGTTATGGGATGATATTCCACATCTGATAAAGCAAACTGAGGTAACCCAAGCCGGAGAGTCTCAGACCCAGGCATGTCCCGGAGGTATTCTGCCTCAGTACATCATCTCTCCTGCAGAATGTGGATAGCCTGTATGGAAGCCAGGCCGGTGCCGCGAGCAGCACTTCATGTTCTCGGCTCCAGGGCCGACATGCCCCCAAGGAAACTTTGTCTTGTGACCCTGGGCGGCAGGCTTTCCTCGGAGGACCTGGTGAAACCTAGCCTGGATACCATACCCCAACCTCAAAATATATCTTTCGTGATACTTGAGATCGGGCTGGGGTTTGGTAACCAGGCTAGGTGAAACCCTCCATGGCGGCATATTATCCCTGGGGTCCCAAAGTTGGTCTGAGCAAGCCCTGCAATAGTCTGACGTCCAGGCTAGGCTGCCCTGTGGTACTGTGTCTGTGTTTGGGTCGGATGTTTTCCAGTTGACAGGACTGGTGCAAGTATTCTGGGCATCAGCGGTTTGCGTGACCGACATGCGACAGTAGACACCCGAGACCGGCCGGAGTATGGTGGTGGTGGGGTGGAGAAATATTGATTACTAACTTGTGTCTGCTGAAGTTCAAAACAACATAAAGCATGTTGTTCAAAATAATATGGCAGCCATTGGCAATGTCCAGTTTCCATTCCTACGTAGATACACGGAAATGTTAGTTTGGGTGACGATTCCTTTGGTATATTTATTTTATTGCTTTCGTTTGCCTAGCCGCAAAGTGTATTGGCGAATGCTACCGTATAATTTCCTGAACAGAATCTATCCTCCTAGAATCATTGGTATTCACAAGGCAAGGACGTTATATGGTATTCCTCGCCAGGCTGTCCATTCTTATGTCCAGCCACCCTACCACTGCCACGCGACGCGTCCCAGACTGTCCTGGAGCACGACTCTTCTCATGCCGTCCCCAGGGTCAGCGCCCCTTCCCCTCTCTAACACGACCACGCGTCTCTCTCTAACACGGCCATGCGTCCCAGACTGTCCGCGAAGACGACTCCCCACACGCAGCGGGTCAGCGTCCCCGCATAGCTCCCACAGTTCCCGCTCAGGCTCAACTTGTAACGTTCGGACGTTTGTAAACGATACAGCAAAACACGCCGCAGCACTCCGCCTGTACCGCCACGTGAAGGATAATAATAATGATGATAACACCACCCCGCTGCAGACCCCCATCGACCTATTCTGCAAACCACTTACACGTCTTGCAGTCATCGATCCGCACGCCTTCCCGCCGATACTCGCTTCCCGTAAACCCAACATGTTCCGGGAATCTATGGCGATCAATGCCAGGGGACGTCCCGCGGGGCCCGCGTAATGACATTGACTTTGATGGGAAAACGTTTTCCTGAAAGACCCTGACGTCATCCGCGGACGTCGCAGTCTCATAAACTTGAATTTGACGCAGGAAGTTAACTACACTCGTATATATTAGCCATAAATGATAGATATGACTTCCATATTCTATAGCGCATAGCACAAGGCCGATATTTTCAATCTCGAGATGTATTTTACAGTATTCCTAGATGTTAGTGTCAGCTGTGGTCCGGAATAACACCTCAGCTGATAGCAAAGTGGAAAACCGCACTGCTTCCTCGTTTTCTGACGGAAAAAGCCGAAAGTCAGTTATGATTTTGCACCCCAACGTCAGTCTGGAGACTGTCCACGAAGATGTCATGAAGAACACTGATGTACAATAACAAAGTAGACGTTTAGCGTGGCAACAGTCGGCAGAAGGCAGCGAAATGTTTCAAAAATAGCAACGTCGGAAAGTATATATGATAACACCGCCGCTGGTTTATTTGGTCTAAAACGGAGGATGGACTGAAATATTAATGGCAAACTCTGGAAAGTTGTCAAGTGAACAGCTGCACTTAAAAGTCAACTGGCGAACGATGAAACATGGTATAACGGCTCACCCAGGAGAAACATGGTATAGCAGCTCACCAGCATCGCTTCGCTAGACTTTATGTTGGCACGGCAGGAACTGGTGACAGCAGCGCGACTCTGTCGGGTTGGACCAGTTTTGAAGGTAACTCGAAAGCTAGATTAATGCATTTGTGGCCACGGCGTGGTGATGAGCTTCGCTGATGGAGTCGTTTCATCCAAACAGGGAAGATTTTAGTGGCTTTAGTATGATGTAATAGTTATAAACATGTAATGACAAACCCGCTTGTGACTTGACTCAACTTTTCTCAAATGTCATTCTGGTGATATGATGTCAAGAAAACGCAAAATAGCGATTGTAATATCACAACAATGTACTGCAGGGTTGACTCATAATGTTCAGTGATTATTTCGGTGATTTGATGTAAAATGTATGTAAAATGTCGGGGTGCGAGCCTGTACATACCGGCCCGGCTGTCGGTCCCGAACATGCACCACTTGTACATAGTTGACAAAACAGTTGTCTGGAGCGCGTTGGAAACCTGCCCAGTGCATCCCATTTACAGAGAACATTGCTTTTCTTGTCGCGTCCTTATCGGTATGGAGGCGACACGCAGTCCATATCAATACCGCATTGTCCCTAGTGGACTCCAGTCACCCCCTGATCATCTCCTGAACCGTCCCTTATCCGTGTAATCTGTGTGAGTTGGGCGGTATTCCCTGGCACCCCGACAAGGATTCGGGCACCGCCCCTCCCAGATTCCTGGCGGTCCTCACACCGATCACCCCTCGTACGACATGAACTATTCCAACATCGGGACACTTTTCACTGAAAATATTCGTAAGAAAGCGTAATTCTATGTACAAACAGGGGGGATTGTTGGGCTTTCTGGTGTTCCCGACGACAATAATTGTTCTGTAGGTTTTCTATGTTTGTAATGTGGCAATGAACTTGGTGGCACATCTGTCTGTAACGTTGTTTGATGTTGTGACGCGGTGGGAGTTATGTAAAGATGTAAAAATATGTCACCCATCACAAGGCATGGATGAATCAAAGCATTCCTCCAAGTCCCAGTCACGCACTCAACACACCCCGCCACCCCCATTCAGAAAGTTCGACTGACCGGACCTCCAAGTTTACATACAGCAATAGTACAAAATATGGGCGATGCCACTCCACGCTGGGGGTGTGCAGGGTGCAACTGCGCAGTGGGGATGCTGCCTGTCAGAGTTATGACGTCAGGCATGAGGAGTCCTCCCCTGCACATACCGCCCGGTCCCGCCCCTGCCACAAACACCAGTAGCTCAGCCACACACTCCCAGCCCGTCGGGCACTCGGGACTTCCTGGATTTTTCTCTTCGTTAGTCGCTCTAGAAGCCAGCCCAGCACTAACCACCACTCTGTTCCTCACTACAGGAACCCAAGGCAACGCCACATAGGGAGCCACTTCGCAGGGGGAGACTCTGAGGTCGGAACTGGATACCGGACCTCGGCGCAGAGCCAGCCACACGCCTGTCCAACTCGAGTTGTTCCGCAGCGCGCGGATAACGTTTCACCGCTGACGCGTTCCGCGGTGTCGGCTGCGGCCCGGAGGATACATTACCGCTGTACGGACAGGACAGCACGACTGGAAAATACCACTGCGGAGCCTGGCAGTGCGGATACCATAGGGTAGCGAGAGGGGCAGCGGACACAGCCGAGGAACGATACTTTCCGGTCTGCTCCGGACCAGCAGCTGCAGGAGGACACAGTCGTGTGTTTGTGTGACGACTAGTAGGTCTGTTTCTGTCACATAGAGTACTACACGTTAGACTGTCGCAGGCAGGACACAGCCCGACTGTACTAGGCGAAGTAGCGAGCTGTGGAAGTGATTACCGAGCCTTGCCGTGCAACAAGCTAAAGCCACAACCAGGACTGGTAACTGTAGGAAAACTTGAACCATGCCGACGACCACGGTGCCTGAGATCCAGGTCGTGAACGGGGTGGGGGAGGGGGAGCACGGCGGCCCCGCCCCGCCCGAGGGGGAAGGCCCGCCCGGAGAACCCTTCAAGACCACGCCTGTTATCCGGTAAGTGGGGCATGTTCTACTCAAGGCATGTTTCTGTGTTTGTCTCTACGGACAGCCCTTCACATACACCAGACAGCACTTGGTCTGCAGACTGTCAGGTGTGTCGCGTCATTTCGCGACAGTGATGCGTCACATCAGCGACACGTCATGACATGATTTCACTCGTCAACTCCGCCGCAAAAGTTTTGACTGATCTAATTTCTTACCCTCATAGATTCTGATGGCGTCTGGGATGTATGTATGTAGTGAATAGACAAGATATAGAAACGTACCCAGTTGTAGACGGTCTAATATGTGTTTTATGTCGTTTTTATGGCTCACCGTTTGCTGAACGACATGACGTCGATGTATAGTAGGGCGCTACACAACAGTCAGTCCTTAGCTAGCTGTAGAATGTACCGTTGATAAGGAAATTATGCAAGAGGAGCACAGAATACATGAAAACAACCATCTGGTGATCCTGCTTCTGCATGATGAATGGTATGTATGAGTGTCGGGGGGAGGGGGGTCATACATACTTGTAGTATAGAAGATATCAGCCCTGTTGAGGTCCTGAAAACAGTTGACAGACTTGAAACGAGAAAAAAATGCATCAGAGTTTATTTTGATAATACGGCCTTATCTTATATCACAGATAAGCACGACTAACAGAGCCGGGTTATCTAGGCAGCATCGCGGGCCTGCATGTCAAGGGTACCGCGATAGGGCGGGGGCGTGGCAGGGGGTTCTGAACTTATGTTTGTCCGAAATCTCTTGGCAATGACTTTGCTAACAGAGTAGTACCCGCAAACAAACCTCCGATTGTACGCAAGGCAGCTTTAGAATTTCCTTGGGGGCATGTTAGCCCCAGAGCCGAGGAGTTTGCTTGTGCAGGCCCTGGGAACAGTCTGGCATCCCGGCTACTATCGCTTCTGCCAGTGGCCTGAAAAAAAATCCTGTCGATATCAAATAAAAACTGTACGTTATAAAAAGGAAAGCATTTGTCCTGAAACTCGCGTACCGACATTCGGTGATTCCAAGTCTTAAGCCACACTTAGAAACATGTGATTTCTGTTTGTATATATATCGCCACTTCCAATAGAGGGGAACCGTAGGTTAATCGGAACCATGTTGGATGTGCTGTTGCCAAGTGCAGTCGCCTCAGTCCTTCCGATGTTGTTTATCAGGTACTAGTATGTCTTCCGTGTGTACCACGTTACGAGGTGCGCCGTCTACAGAGTGGGACCAACAGATATTAGTTTATGTAGCCTCCACTAGGCCTGCCTACGGGGGTGCAGGGGTCGTAGAATTTCATTCGGCCAACAAAAAATCGGGAAATTGGCCAGGGGAGTCAGTTCGCTATGGTTTATATTTTCTCTCGGACCGACCAACTCCTCTGGTAGCAAAACTCCCGGACAAACTATTCTCCCTATAATAGCCAGCGTCTGGTAGAGACTCGTGTTTATGGCTGTCCGGCTTAACAGTCTGGTAGAGGCTAGTGTTTATGGCTGTCCGGCTGAACTCGGCGTTTGACCGGACAGAAATAGCCGTGACCGGCCCGTCTGCCCCCTGGGAAGTAGGTTAGGGGCGGTGCACGCGTGTTTAGCGGGGCTGGTGGGCATGTCATTAGTATGCCCGCCTGATGTAACCTACTTTTCGATAGGAAAAACAGTCTGACCCGGCGGTGTGCCCCTAATGCCCAGACTGGCCGGTAAAGTCCAGAAACTTGTCTGTTGGTACTCATTTTATGAGGTACACAAAATTGTCGATTATATCCAATACCGGGTATATACATATCCCAGCGGTAGGGTTTCAACGGTGCAAGAAACTGTAGATTATGTGGAAATGGAGTGAAAACACGCTCTGGGCCTGTTCTGACCGGCCCGCGTCTGTGGCGAAATGTTCGTCTGTTTGATAAAATTTCCCATGAATGTCGCCATGAGAGGAGCCTGTCCAGCCGTGTGAGTGATGATGAATGATGATCACCCCGCCGGTTTCTGTTGTTTCCCGCTGCCGCCCATCTGTCCTTATGTCACACCTGTGCTGACGACTCATGTCGTCTCGTGTTGTTCGTTCCTTTATAGTTATACCCCACACCACGAGGCACAGGGAAGATTCTGTAAGCTTCTAACACCAGTTTCCTTAGAGGCTATTGGCCACAACAGTTTGTCATCATATCAAACTCAATAAATGTTTTCATCATCCAGTATTGATATCCATAAACCTCGTCAGCGTAAACTCTTATACTGGCCGTCCATTGTATTGGAGCATCGATCTGTTTGGCAGGTCATTTATCGACGTTTCCTAATTCCGCATGCGGGATAGCGCGCTATGTGTGGGGTTTGTAGATCATAATACCGGCTGTGTAATACATCGGAAGCGTTTAGAATATTAAGATACGTGCGCGTAGTGAGGAAAAGTTGTAGCCTGGTATCCAGCCGTAATATAGCTTCCGAGTCTCTTCTCTCCTCTCTGGCAATACCCGTAATATAGCTTCCGAGTCTCTTCTCTCCTCTCTGGCCAGAGAGGAGAGAAGAGACTCGGAAGCTATATTACGGCTGGATACCAGGCAAGAAAAGTTGAATAACAAAGCATATTTTTCTCTTCTACTTGCATCACCTAATAGTACGAGTGAACAACGCTGCATGCGAGGTTGTAGGCAATAGGAAAACACGTTACTCTCAAGCTATACCTACATGCAGTGCCAAAGCTGTCAGGACCCAAGTGTTAATATCTAAGTAATAACCGTGAAATGTCAATTTTCGCGCCACGCACGGCTCCAACAGACACTTGTGTGGCAAAACTACCAAGCACCGACACTTGTGTGGCAAAACTATCAGTCAAACATTCCCCGGCAGCCCGTAACTCCCAAACATCGGGCCCGTGTAACCAAATCTCCAACACCAGCCCCTAATGATGAGACAGGGGAATAGCAGCGGACAGCTGCGAGTTTTGGGAGGGGGGTGGTATTCACAAGGCCCTGTTAAAGTACTGTATTACATTCCCCTAAAATTACATTTCACAGTTGTTATTCCATTAGAGATGTCTGTTTGTACTACATTGTATTAGACCCAAAGTACACGAGTCAAATGGTCTGACACACGACAGGTGCGTACGATGCGGTCATACGTCCGCTGTTGTACGACGTTTTCTGTGCGTCTAAAAGAACCTTTTGAGAGGCAATTGGCTAGGATACAGCATACAGAAAACATTTACAGTACGATGACTTCGCAGTTGTACTACTGATGACAGTAGCTTACTGAGAGTTTCGCAGCGTCAGCGCCGCCCCCATGCTTAACCATTGTTCCCTAAAGTCAAGTTCAAGTGTTAAAACACAGCACGAGCACCATGACCGCATCTCTCCGGCATGTTCTGCACTTGGGTTTGCACTCTGCAGCTGCCAGAACAAAAACCAGCAGGCGGGAGTGAAATGCTGTATATCATAGCTGTGATAGTCAACATATACATTCCTGCAGCAGTTACGAGAGGCATGTATGGCATATATGGAAGCGCGTTTTATACGAGCCTTTAAAGTTCTTCCGATGTAAGTTCCTTGCACGAATTGACGGCTGCATGTGAAAGACTCCTCGTTAGAAGACCCGCCCCCACAGCCAACCGCGTGTGCGATTGACTCATGTTCAAGTTGAGTCATGTTCAAGGTTGAGTTACACAGTCACGCCAGTGACATTTTTAGCAGATGTCTGTAAAGCCCTGTGCGCTATGGGGTCTGCAGTAATGTGAGAAATGCTGGCACGACTTCGCGTGGAAACTTCCCCTCTATGTGTTCCAGCCATTGCCGTGAATCACGGAAGTCAGGAATTTTAATTATACAGTGCACTGATTGGAATTGTGGACCCCTGTAGTCTGTATGTACTAGTCGTAGCGACTTGTAGAGGGCGTATTTTTTTATATGAGGGTTGCAAACGTTATATATATAATATAGAAGCAAATTACGCCCTGCAAGAGTTTTTATTTGAGGGAGGGGGCAAATCTACCGACGAGTCGGGACATGTCTAAAGCATGGTCGAGACAAGAACTGTTAACCAGTCAGGGGCCGTCACTTCTAAACTTTAACCTTCCCATCCGCACTCACACCCATGGACCTTCTCTGGGCCATACTGTCACTGAAGGAACACCCGCTGTCACGAGAAGACAGTTGCGGAATTTGTATACATGTTGCATGAAAACCCATCAAGGACCGTGAGGGCAAGCAACAACAACAAACATATCTTAGCGAAAGTATTTCATTGAGGTCAATGACCCTCATGTACTAATAATATATATGGCTGTCCGTCTAGTTAAAAATGTTTGCCTATATTTTCCTTAAAATACTTATCCCATAACTGAGTACCATTAGGTTAGCCCATCAATCAAATAACACCAAAAGCTCACCTCAGCCTTTAGATTGGACATAGTGATCCCTATAGGGGCAAATCTACCGACGAGTCGGGACATGTACAAAGCATGGTCGAGACAAAAACAAGTCAGGGGCCGCCACTTCTAAACTTTAACCTTCCCATCCGCACTCACACCCATGGACCTTCTCTGGGACCTACTGAGAGAAAAAGCACCCGCTGTCTCGAGAAGACAGTTGCGGAATTAGTATGCATGTTGCATGAAAACCCATCAATGGCTGTGAGGGCAAACAACAACAAATACTTGTCAGCGAAGGTT
Organism: Branchiostoma floridae x Branchiostoma belcheri; assembly: GCA_019207045.1. Taxonomy (NCBI): domain Eukaryota; kingdom Metazoa; phylum Chordata; class Leptocardii; order Amphioxiformes; family Branchiostomatidae; genus Branchiostoma; species Branchiostoma floridae x Branchiostoma belcheri. Next base: position 182,045 of record CM033041.1, on the reverse strand, counting down.
CCCTCGTCTTGGTATAACGAGTATTTCGTTGAGGTCAATGACCCTCGTGTACTAATAATATATAAGGCTGTCCGTCTGGCTAAAAATGTTTGTATCTATTTTCCTTAAAATACTTATCCCATAACTGGTTACTGAGTACCGTTAAGTCAGTCCATCAATCAAATAACACCAAAAGCTCACCTCAGCTTTTAGATTGGACATAGCGATCCCTAAAACATCGCTACGACATCCCTATACATAACATATGGACGTCTCATGCATGCCGGTGACCAGGCCATTTTTTCTGTCAGTGTTTTACTGCAGATGACACAAATAGACAGTCAATGTCGCCCCAGATCGGCTAGTAGTAAGGTTAACTTGTCTTGGTATAACGAGTATTTCATTGAGGTCAATAACCCTCATGTACTAATGATAAATAAGGCTGTTCGTCTATCAAAAATATTTGCCTGTATTTTTCTTCTCCCATAACTGGTTACTGAGTACCGTTAAGTCAGTCCATCCACCATATAACACCAAAAGCTCACCTCAGGTTTTAGACGGCGCATAGTGATCCCTAAAACATCGCTACGACATCCCCATACATAACATATGGACGTCTCATGCAGGGCTTGAGCCTATGCAGAGTTTACCTAATAGATAAGCCGGTGACCAGGCCATTTTTCTGTCAGTGTTTTACTGCAGTTGACACAAATAGACAGTCAATGTCGCCCCAGATCGGCTAGAAATCATCCCCACTGAAGTACGAGACGACTTTAGTAATGGTTGTTCCTACCTGCAGTGGAACAGGTGTAAGAAGGTCACAGCGGGGGAACAGGTGTCCGCGACCGGCACAGAATCGAGCTGGTTTCTGACTGACTTTGTGCAGAAAAATCAGCGTTAACTCCTGAAATTTTCCTCTCCGTAGGACGTCCCGCCTGCCCGCTGTGTTGTGCACGTTCGTGTGGTGAAGGTTGGCCAAAAATTGAGACACAAACAGAATGTCACTGAACAGAAATGCCTCCCCGCCATCTTTATTTCGAAGTTCGCGGGCGACATGGTGTCAAAGGTCATGCAGGTCACGACACCTGATGACACCTTGCGTGTAAAAAGATTAACCGTACGACGATTACCGTGCGGTGTTTCTTGTGTGTGTGAACGGTCATGATAGAGCTAAGGCGATTGTAGAATACAAATCTATCCACGTCCTATAGCTTATTGTATTGACAACAGATTATAACAGGCGTTCTTCTAATGTCATGCTTACACATGAGCTCAAATATCTCACTTGCCTCAGTCCAAGTTCTATATCTAACCTGACTGGGTTGAAAACCCATATAATTAACAAGACTCGCATTATGCAATAATTACGGGGATGATAGCACAAATATGAAAATGTCGCTAGAGAAATGAAAAACAGCAAAATGACGGATAGTAAAAAGTTAAGAACGATAAAAAGGTCATGTTTTGTATTCACAGTTTGACCCGGGAGTGGATTTTTGTCCATGAATCCAATAAAGCGGGATGGTTGAGGAATAATGATGAATCAGTCCCATCCAATCCCACCAACTTGGCGCTCAATACCACCGCAGACCGGCGTCCATCAGCAAAATGTAGTTATACCAGATCAATGGTGGAAAACGTTCAAAGACGTGGGGTATGAATTTGGACGGTATCTGGTGCGCTATCGGCCTAATTCTATTTCGTTTCTCGGTGTCGCTGACCTTCTAAAACATTGTTGTCACCGTGCCAGGTACACAGAGCGCAGCGGTAACATGGACAAGTTATGAGAAGTTTCCAGTATCAGTAGGAATTTCAGATTGCTTGTGTCTAACAGGATCGTTAGAATCGTGAAATCCCTTCTTTTGTCCTATTTCGTAGCCATTATTGACCGGACCATCAGTGAGTTATACAGATGTATGGCTGGGTTTAGGGTTACTGACCTGCTCTTTGATTGACAGGCCAACTGGGCGATCGCTTCGCATTCTTTCCCTGACTTGCTGCCATGTCTGCGATGTTCACGGCCAGTTTACCAATTCTATCCGCCAAACATCTCCACAAAGTATGCGGGAAATTGATGCAAAGCTATTATTTATGGACAGCGTGCGTTAGCTGGACAAGTAGGGGGGACTTAAAGTTTAAAACAAAATCCAACTTGTAAGTGAACCTAATGGATAAGCACAATAGACATGAATCGTAGATATACCCAGGAATTATGTCACATAATTTTATAGCCTACTTGTTGACTATTTGAAGAGGAAGTTATTCAGTCGTGAAGTTTGTCCAGAATAGACCCCTTTCCCTTGTTTGAACTCAATGGAAACTATCTAAGTCCAAATGACTGTCAAATAAATAGAATGTTCAGGTTTCAGCGTGGTTAAGGAAACATTATTTCACATTGCAGAGAAAGCTTCTTCAGATTACATGTAGACACCGCTACTATTCAACGCCTTCTGAGAAATAAAATATGACATTGGAGTTGTTGATATCTAGATCTAATAAGGAGTTGTCCAAAGTTAGAACATGGCCAGCCAGTGTTGTTGTGATCCACATGTTCCAGCGTTCCCCCATCTGGCCCGCATTAGGGCGTGGATACACAAACTACACACACATCCACTGATGGGGGTTAAATAGCTCATCAAGACTCCAGTACAACAGGAGTAGCGCTAGCGTAGCGTGTAATGTTGGACAAATTAAGATCCATTCAAACCATCCTATTATTTCTGTCAAGTCTGACATCAACATGTAAAGATTACTGAATTTATCCCATATTGGGCAGAAATATGCAATAAAGATCATTGTCATTGGCATCGAAACTTTATCAAACTTGATATTTACATCCGGCTTGTTATGAAGCCTTACTTATGGGAGGCACTGGATTTTTACAACAGGGGGTACTTTTATCACCAAAAACCGTTTCCACGAAACTTTAAATTTAACTTGTTGATTCTCCATTTACCAATTGTCGAAATTGCAGTGGTACCTAACACTGAAATCGGAAATCCCTCTCGTATGTCGATTTCCCCTGTTCTGTAATACCAATAAAGTGAGAGCTAATTTTAGCCCGGCCCATGTCAGCCCTGACGCTGATGGAGTTATTCAGGAGCCCGGCTTGGCAGAAGGATCGATTTCTCACAAATTTCACGGCCAAGATTCGGCAAGGTCAACGCCACCTGACTCGGGCAAGGGGAAGGGGGGGGGGGGGGAGTATGGGTGAGACGGGCGCATGAAGGTGGAGGTAATCTCCAAGCAGATCTTGCGGTGGTTAAAGACAGTAACATAAGCTGAGGGAACGAGTTTAGCCGGCAGAGGAGTTTTATTCCACCGCGAAGATCTGCGGAAGATCGAACAATCCTTCCCCAGCTTATGTTACGGTCTTAAACCACCGCAAAATCTGCTTGGAGATTAGGCAGAGGAAGGCGGATGTATCGTCACGATTTCTCTCACAAACACTTGGGATGGATCCCAGCGACCTCCGTCCCGGTCTCCGTCCCGACCTCCGTCCCGGCCGCACCAATCTCGGCTCCTGCGTATCGACAAATCCAGCGGCCTTCCCGCGGGGGTTTGCCGATATTTGGCCGCAGGCCCAGAGGTCACCCGGCCTGATCGACTTTCCCACAAGCTGGTCTAGTTCTGCAGCGGACTACGCAGTTACCCTCATAAAACTCATCAATGTGTCGTCTCGTTAGAAACAATTAACACTAAGTGCATCTGTCGACACTTTTTCTACATCACAAAGGCATATAAAATCGTCTGTTTCTCTTTCTTTTCTCAAGCTCTTGATCGTCTGGTCAAAGTGAAGACTGGGAGGCTCGTCATCTATCTATCAGTATCACTTGTCAAAGGTCGGATCTCAGAGCAAACAATATATATGATATATGGCCCAGGTTTCCCTGCATTCCTATATGCTGCAGTGTCTCCTAATAATCATTATCAAAAGTGAACAACGGTTCCTCAAACACTAGTACATACAGCTTCATATAGATATACATGTAGGTACGTTGGTGTGTCTGTGACATGGGCAGACTGTAAGAGATATTAAAGTGCTTTATTTGACGTGTAGCCAAACTTCACATTTGGTATAATTTCTCGTGGGACTTCCTCTGTTACATAATACATACATGTGTTAGTCAAGTCAGCATAGAATGATACAAGAGGTGTCTATCGCATCTTGTGTAAATGAAAGAGCAGAAAGGGATTCAGTTTCAGAAGCTGTTGGTATTATGAAGTGATCCCCTTGTCCACCTGCTAGGCGCATCATCGCGTTGACAGTCCGAACGGCCCCCAGTTATCTGCCCCGGAGTTACGTCGGTATTTAAACTTCAGCAGCAGACATAATAACCCGCTCAGGGAATGTGTTGGTTAGCACAACTAATCATTGGAATTGTTTGTTCGGAAGTAATCTGTAATGATAATGTGTCATCAACTATACGCAAAATGCAAAAATAAAATCAGCACATATGCAGAAACATTCTACGAATAATGCATATATGGCGGATACTAGTATATGTATGCTACTCTAACGCGCTGTGATATGGCTTATTTCTACTTTGTCTTGTTCTTCTTTGAGTCATATAACCTTAGCAGAAGTGCCGTATTGGATACATAGATACAGTAGTACTGTACATACATGATCTGGGGATTACTTTAATAATACAGTAGTACTGTAAGATCATGTCTTCCATGCGGCACTTCTCTGTAGTGTAGGAATGGGAAATGCATGTACATGATATTTGTTCAGGCACCGTTGCCTACATCATCACTCCCGACATGATTGTCATGTTTATGTTATCTGAAACAGGAGGTTAGCCGTGCTGTACTATTTCTGGTTGGTGTACCCTGGGAGCCAGCCGGGATTGGGCAGCTAGGACAGTTTATCTAGCGATCCTTCCCCCGGAGCACTAATGTGAGATCTGCGGGCTGACTGCCTTGGGTCCCCAAACAGAACTCGCTAGCTACCCGGTCCTGTCTGGCTCCCAGGGTAGGCACCTTCATGTAAGGTTCACCAGCAACGAGTCGTAAATCCGCGCTACAGCCAGACATGACGCGCTGAAGAGCGGAACCCATAAACCAGTCGGAGTGTCGGGTTATAGCTATACTGATGTACCGGGTCCCGCCCCTCCCGGCTGAGTGTCGGGTTATACACCGGGTCCCGCCCCTGCCCTGGCAGCGTGTTTGCGTAACCCAGTGTCTGCGGTCCCAGCTGTCCCGGTCCTCACACGGACACAGTTGTCATGTCTGTCACACGGCCCGGCACGACATGAGGCACGACATGCGGCACGACACTCTGTCTCTGTCCATGGTTTATGCACATTAAAGGGCAGCCTGGATGCCAAACTTTTCTGGGCCTATACAGCACAACTCCTTGGCTCTAGGACCAACAAAAACCCCAAGGAAATGCTACAGCAAGCCCGCCTGAGTTAGACCCCGATAAACATGCACGACAGATATCATTGCGATCGGGACGGGGTCTGGTATTCAGGCTAACATGGTCTTTACATAAGGGCAGCCTGGATGCCAAACTTTTCTGGGCCTATACAGCACTCCTTTGGCTCTAGGGCCAACATCCATCCCCCTACCCCCTTAGTTAGATTCTGATAAACGTGCACAATAGATAACATTGCGATCGAGCCGGGGTCTGACATTCAGGCTATTGAACATGGTTTAAACATAGAAGCCGAGATGCGCACGACATCCATTAGTATCTTAACAAGCGTTTTGGTCTGGTCTGAGATATTGTGTTTAAGACAAAATAACAGAATGCTCTATGTTGTTGCAAGTGCACACAGCGTTGATGTTTACCTCACAGGCTCATGAGTGTTTTGACAGCCCATATCTGTATCAATGCCAAATATGCTGTCTGCGTTGTGCTATTTTGGGATGCAAGACTGTCTATAAGTACATGTATGTTATATAATCAAACTTTTGATAATCCATTGTGGATATCGTAAAGAAGTACATTTGTCATTATTTCAAAGATAAGGAATTTCCTCTCTAAAACTTGATGATGATTTAAAGCAAATTTTCTCCTTTGACAACTTGGACAGACCCGGGACAACGTTTAGTTTTGCTGCAGCGACTAGACGAGGCGACAGGCGGCGCTTGATCCTTGTCTCAATAGTATTTTGGCTGTGATAATCCTCAGTCTATGATTACAGTAGGAATTGATTATAGTAGTCCTAAATCGAATGTCTTTCAGTCTTCGAACTGCAGAATACAACAAATTCACCTGTCATAGATGTTCAGTCACTTGTACAAGTTGTATGTCTAAAATGATACCAAGACTTTCGCAAAAACGGAAAGATGGTCCACAGAAAGGCTGACCTGTTGTTTGTTGTTTTCCTGCCAGGGGGCAGCTGATGGGTTACCCTGTCCAGTACTGGTCACCAAAGACGGCCCAGGAGGAGCTGGACGAGACCGAGGCTGCGATAGAAGCCGAGCTGCTTGTAGATGGAGGTACGTCATTCCTTAGAGACGGCGGCCCTCAAGTAGCCTTAGGGTTATTCTGGCGGAAATCGGGGGTTCTTGAATCTGAAAATGATTACCAGATAGTAATTACTCAAGTAACTGGATATGAGTTTGAAAACGGTCAGACGACGTTTCAGATAACATCCGTTATCTTTCGACGAATCTGAAAATCGACGTATCTGAAAATGATTATTTGGTTGGTGAGTCAGCTGTGAACGCAAACTTTACCAAAGCTGATCTCTTAGCCTACTCCTAATGATGATGATTGCGTAGCCCGACAAAAGAGACAAAGAGTGAGTTCTATGTTGTATCCATGTTGTATTTCCTAACCCCTAAAGTCCGTTTGTTTGTTGCCCAGGTAATGAGGCTGTTGTTGTTGTTACCCAGGTGATGAGGTTGTTGTTGTTGTTTGTTACCCAGGTGATGAGGCTGTTGTTGTTTGTTGCCCAGGTGATGAGGCTGTTGTTGTTGTTGTTACCCAGGTGATGAGGCTGTTGTTGTTTGTTACCCGGGTGATGAGGTTGTTGTTGTTGTTGTTACCCAGGTGATGAGGATGACATCATCCTGCTGTTGTTGTTTGTTCCCCAGGTGATGAGGCTGTTGTTGTTGTTGTTACCCAGGTGATGAGGATGACATCATCCTTTTGCTGGAGAGGCAGTGCGTCGGGGCGAGTCTGGATCTGTTGTTGTTGTTGATTGTTACCCAGGTGATGAGGCTGTTGTTGTTGTTGTCCCCTAGGTGATGAGGATGACATCATCCTGCTGCTGGAGAGGCGAGTTTGGACCTGTTGTTGATTGTTACCCAGGTGATGAGGCTGTTGTTCCTGTTGTTACCTAGGTGATAAGGCTGTTGTTGTTGTTTGTTCCCCGGGTGATGAGGCTGTTGTTGTTGTTGTTACCTAGGTGATGAGGATGACATCATCCTGCTGCTGGAGAGGCAGTGTGTCGGGGCGAGTTTGGACCTGTTGTTGATTGTTACCCAGGTGATGAGGCTGTTGTTGTTGTTGTCCCCTAGGTGATGAGGATGACATCATCCTGCTGCTGGAGAGGCAGTGCGTCGGGGCGAGTCTGGACCACCTGGTGCCGGAGGACCTGTCCCGCCCTGACGTCACCCTGCGCGTGCCCAAGGGCCAGCGCCGCCCGAAGCACATGGGGCGGCCGTCCTCCCTGCACATCACCCCCGGCTACCTCAGCACGCCCGTGGGGGAGGGCGAGGCGCTGGAGGGCGCGGTGGGGGAGGACCGGTCCGCCTCCCTACCCCCGAGCACTAAGGCAGGGCTGAAGGAAAGGTGAGGGACTGCCAAGCTTTGGACTCTACGGTACTTTTTCTGTGGTGATCCTCAGGTTTATTTCTTCCATCAAGAGGCAAAACTTCCAGCATAATGTTTTATGTTAATGATAGTATGAAAGGCGAGAACACATAAATCAGTAGTAATGGAAAATTAGTATTGTTTCTCTTGTTAGCGACAAGTTGTTGTCCTGCTTCCGTGTGAACTTGTTTTCACAACCTCTCTTTCTCTGTCTCAGGTTTCTTGGCAAAAGAAAAAGAAAAATCCCGTGGTGGTTAGTCTGGCTGGTCAGGAAACGGCGAAAGGCAGCCAAGAAGGGCAAAGCGGAAGGTAGGTCACTTCTGATTGGTCATCACAGGGTGCGGGCGCCATGGAAACGTACTGCTCAGCTGTGTACATGTAAAGTTTAAACGGTAGAACTTTTATCCTCGGTGGTTATCGTCAGAAACATCTGTTCCATTCAGCCCATACAGAAGACACGTCAGATAAGCTGCAGTGACAACTTGTGCTTTCTCTGCAAAGTTAAATCTAAGTGCAGGCTGTAAAAGTGAAGGGTACAGTGCTTTAAATGATGGCATAAGACTTCCATGTTAACAGTCTGCTCTGCTCACATAATGTACCTTTTTAGTTTGCTTCCCTTTGCCTCTCCTTGTACTTTCATCACTCAACAACCCAAAAACATTGGCATCAAATCTGCGTGTCTAGAACCCACTTTAATCGTTTGTTCATACATATAAATATGATGATGTGAGTGTATTTAAGTGTCATTCGTTGCTCGTGCAATTCCATGCCACATATGTGAAAATCAGCTCCTAGTCTGTCATGACGTGGAAAAATTCCACCCTTTTCCTGCTTGGTTAAAATGTCACAAAATTTACATTTGAAGTCTGGCATCAGAAAAGTGATTTTTGCTGTTTTCTCCTTTCCCCAAATCTAATGGGCTCACAAGATAGCAAAAGGCGATGTGTTGTCATTTTAAGAAATCTTTGAGTATTCTGAATTAAAAATCATTTCAAACATGAACAGTATTACAAACATTGCAGAGCACTGATGCCTTTACAAAAGTTTTTGTAAAGGTGATCAACAGCAAATATCGCCTAACACTGATGTCTTTACTCAAAGATTTGTTCAGAAATCATTATTTGTAACATCGGGCCTCCTAAACTGAACCTGCCCAGTGAAACCTAATACAGACGCCCACCAATGACATTCATCATTAAGTCATTAGCGTAGGTAATAGCCATGGCATTGCGACCTGTGGCCTGCCTCAGGTACGTCATCTCAGCCTCCCACCATTTCCTGTCCTCTGTGCTCACCTCCACTCCGCGGCGCACTAACGGACTCTCCTCCGCTGCTTCCGAACCTGTAACAACTATCCGCCGCTGTACCCCCTTATAGAGGTGTAGCCTGTCATGTCACCAGATTGTATGTAAGCCCTGTTAACTTTCACCAGGCGAAGAGGAAGAGCCAAAAGTCCAGGGGTCAACGTCCCCGGTCTTCTACCCAGAGGGTTCAGGGCAAGCTAGGTTAGCGACCCCGGAACAGTTCCCGGATGGAGCAGACGTCAAACCACATGCAGAAGCGAAACTCAAGGCTAAGGTAGAAGCGCCCGATCTTCACATAGCTGCTGGTGTACAACCGACAAAGATTCCGCTAAGCAAAGGTAGGTCCTTAGACACTACATTATCTCCAGGAAAAGTATCTCCCGAGCTGCCGCCTCTAGACCGGATGGTATCTGTACCAACAGGCAAAGCCGACATTGAACTCTCGCCGCTCAAAAGATCTCACGAGACCCCGGACCTGGCGGGGGCCGCCGGCGATCTCCAGGTCCAGCCGCCGAGTGATGACGCCATTAGAAAAGATGCTGCAGAACTTCAGACCGACCTTCCTGACGACCAGGAAGTACAGCAAGTCGACTCGCCCGACACAAATATGGGACTGAAAATTGGATTCCCACAAATTCACATCAAAGGCCCAAGATTTAGCTTTGGTACAAAGAAGCCGAAAGCGGAAGCCAAAGCTAAAGCAAAGGCGGAAGCAACGTCTTTGGAATTAGATGTAAGAGGGCCCACCGTTGAAGGTGAACTTCCGAGTGCAAAGGGAGACGTAGAAGTAGACGGGGAAATCCCCGACGACCGCCCTACATGGCAAATATCTGGTCCTAAAATACAAATGCCAAAACTACGGGTCAAGGGGAAGGGCAAAGCAGAAGGCAAGATCAAGCCCCGCCCCCCAAGTTTGGAGTTTCCTGATAGGCCAATTCCATACGCGGATGGAGAGATGGAAGTTGACCTACCCGAAACTGACGACTTGACACCTCCACACGGCGGGGTAACAGTTGAAGGAGAGATCAGACCGCCCACCATTAGAGCAGATGTAGACGGAACGTTACCCGAAGTCAATGGGGAGGGTCGAGTTGTAGTTCAGCCGCCCGGGTTCGAAGGGCCTGACGTCCAACCCGAGGATGTGCACATAGAAGGGAAACCATGGCAGCTTCCGGACTTTGACTTGAAAGGTCCCAAAATCAGGATGCCGGAGGTGCGTCTGAAGGGCCCGCAGAGTAAACGACCAAGAGTGGAAGGAGACGTCGATACACCGGAAGGCAGACTGCCTGGCCCGGAAGCGGAAGTACAAGTCGGACCTCCTGACCTTGAGGGACCTGGCATCTCTGGGGACGTAGAAGGCCCAAGTGTGGAGGGAAAGGTGAAGCCCCCAAAGGGGCCTTTCTGGGAACCTCCTGAATTCGGGCTAAAAGGACCCAAATTAAAGATGCCAGAGATCCACATTAAGGGACCAAAGCTGAAGGGAAAGGGCCCGAAGGTAGAGGGTGACCTTGGGCCCCCTGACGCGGATGTACACCCACCGAGAGGCCGGCTACCCCCTGCGGAGGCGGAGGTGGAGGTCAGACCGCCCGGCCCGGACGGTACCATCTCAGGTGACCTGGAGGGGCCTGAAGTGAGAGGCAAGACGCCGAAAGGACAATGGGACCTGCCTGAATTCGACCTAAAAGGTCCAAAGATCAAGATGCCAGAAATGCACATCAAAGGACCAAAAGTCAAGGGAAAATCGCCTAAAGGCAAGGCAGAAGGCCCCGATATAGAAGGCGACCTCCCATCAGCCGAGGGGGCAGGTCCGCACGCGGAACTACCGTCAGGGGACGGTGACGTAGACGGCAGAAAACCAACGGCTGGTTTTAAAATGCCCGATTGGGAACTCAAAGGACCGAAAGTACGATTACCTGACTGGGACTTGAAAGGTCCGAAGGTCAGGGGTAAAGGGCCAAAGGTCGAGGGAGAAGTCGATCTTGAAGGTCCCGAAGGAGAACTGCCGCCAGCCGAGGGTGAAGTTGAGATCAGACCACCTGCTGGAGAGGGACCTAATGGCGAAATTCCAGGTGACCTTCAAGCCCCAGAAGGTAAGGTCAAACATCCCAAAGGACCATCTTGGGATCTGCCAGACTGGGAATTGAAAGGCCCCAGAATCAAAATGCCTGAAATCAATCTAAAGGGTCCTAAAATCAAAGGCAAGAAACCCAAGGTAGAAGGCGAACTGGAAGGTCCGGAAATAGAAGGCGAACTACCATCTGGTAAAATCGAAGGAGAAGTGGAACCACCATCCGGCGAAGTTGACATCGACGGCAAGAAGCCAAAAGGCGGCTTTGACCTGCCCGACTGGGAACTGAAAGGACCAAAAATCAAATTGCCTGACTGGGACTTGAAGGGCCCGAAGTTCAAGGGCAAAGGACCTAAAGGAAAGGGAGAAGTTGACTTAGAAGGTCCCGAAGGAGAACTGCCGCCTGCCGAAGGCGAAGTTGAAATCAGACCACCTGGCGTTGACGGGCCAAACGGAACTATATCTGGTGACATCGAAGGGCCGGAAGGCAAAGTCAAAGGGCCATCCTGGGAACTTCCGGATTGGGAACTGAAAGGACCTAAGATTAAAATGCCCGAAATTCATCTTAAAGGTCCTAAATTCAAAGGCAAGAAACCTAAAGTTGAAGGTGACCTTGAGGCAGACTTCGAAGGCCCCGAAATCGAAGGCGAAATTCCACGCGGCAAAGTTGACATCGAAGGCCCAGACGTGGAAGTTCCTTCAGGTAAAGTTGACATCGATGTAAAAGGTCCTGAGGGCGAGCTCGACATCGACGGTAAGAAGCCCAAGGGAGGTTTCAAATTACCCGACTGGGAGTTGAAGGGACCCAAGGTCAAGCTACCAGACTGGGAGCTGAAAGGTCCTAAGTTTGGCGGCAAAGGGCCAAAGGTCGAGGGAGAAATCGATCTTGAAGGTCCCGAAGGAGAACTGCCGCCAGCCGAGGGTAAGGTTGAGATCAGACCACCTGGCGTTGAAGGTCCGGACGGGAAAATATCTGGTGAGATCGAAGGGCCGGAAGGCAAAGTCAAAGGCCCATCCTGGGAGCTTCCGGACTGGGAACTGAAAGGACCGAAAATCAAGATGCCCGAAATCCATCTGAAGGGCCCGAAATTCAAGGGCAAGAAGCCCAAGGTTTCCGGAGAAGTCGATGTGGAGGGCCCAGAATTCGAAGGCGAGCTTCCGTCTGGAAAAGTTGAAGGCCCCGACGTAGATGTTGATGTTCCCAAAGGAGAGATCGAAGGCGAACTTCCATCTGGAAAGATCAAGGGCAAGGGTGACCGTAAGTCCTGGGGTCTGCCCGACATCGACATCAGAGGTCCCAAAGTGAAATTCCCCTCTTTGGGTCGCAAGAAGGGCAAAGGCAAAATCGAAGGAGAGATCGAGGGCGAGCTTCCCCATGGTGAAGTAGACATCGAAGGACCAGACGTTGAGCCTCCTTCCGGTAAGGTAGAAATTGAGGGTCCATCTGGAGACCTAGACATCAAAGGCAAAAAGCCGAAAGGTGGGTTCAAAATGCCCGACTGGGATCTGAAAGGTCCCAAAGTCAAACTACCAGACTGGGAGCTGAAGGGTCCAAAGGTAAAAGGCAAAAGACCTACGGTAGAAGGTGAGATCGATGCCGACTTAGAAGGCCCTGATGTGGAATTCCCAGGTGCAGAGGCAGAAGTCGAACTTCCGGAAGGAGACATCCAGCCACCAGACGGAGGCAAGCGGTCGTCATGGCAGCTGCCCGAATTCCACCTGAAAGGCCCTAAGGTCAAAATGCCCGAAATCGACATCAAGGGCCCCAAATTCAAAGGAAGAAAACCAAAGGTAGAAGGAGAACTAGATGCCGATATTAGAGGGCCGGAGATCGAAGGTCCCGAAGTCGAAGGAGAGCTACCATCTGGTAAAATCGAACTTCCTGAGGGCAAAGTGGAAGGGGAAATAACACCACCCGGAGTCGAGGGCGATCTGAAGGTCAAAGGCGATCGTAATTCTTGGGAGTTACCTGAGTTCCATCTGAAGGGCCCGAAAATCAAGATGCCTAAATTCAAGGGCAAGAAACCCAAGGTAGAAGGCGAACTGGAAGGTCCGGAAATAGAAGGCGAACTACCATCTGGCAAAATCGAAGGGGAAGTGGAACCACCATCCGGCGAAGTTGACATCGACGGCAAGAAACCAAAAGGCGGCTTTGACCTGCCCGACTGGGAACTGAAAGGACCAAAAATCAAATTGCCTGACTGGGACTTGAAGGGCCCGAAGTTCAAGGGCAAAGGACCTAAAGTTGAAGGTGACCTTGAGGCAGACTTCGAAGGCCCCGAAATCGAAGGCGAAATTCCACGAGGCAAAGTTGACATCGAAGGCCCAGACGTGGAAGTTCCTTCAGGTAAAGTTGACATCGATGTAGAAGGTCCTGAGGGCGAGCTCGACATCGACGGTAAGAAGCCCAAGGGAGGTTTCAAATTACCCGACTGGGAGTTGAAGGGACCCAAGGTGTCTTTGCCTGATTGGGACTTGAGTGGAAAGAAGCCCAAAGTTGAGGGACAGGTAGAGGTGGAAGGGGAGTTACCTGACGCAGACATTCCATCGGCTGATATCGACATCCAAGGACCAGAGGTCACACCTGGTAAGGTTCGTGTGGAGGGTGACTTACCTGGTGCGGAGACAAAGGGCAAAGGTGATCGAAAGTCATGGCAACTTCCAGACTTCGACTTGAAAGGTCCGAAAGTAAAATTCCCATCCCTACCTCGCAAGAAGGGAAAAGTGAAAGCTAAGGGTGACCTTCCATCAGGTGAGGCAGACATCTCAGGGCCTGCTGTTCCGTCTGGGGAAGTAGAGATCAAAGGAGATCTTCCTGAAGCCGACATTAAAGGTAAAGGAGACCGCAAGTCATGGCAGCTTCCAGATGTCGAGCTGAAAGGTCCTAAGATCAAGTTTCCTTCCCTCCCCAGGAAGAAAGGAAAGATTGAAGGGGAGGCGGAAGTTAAGTTCCCGTCAGGTGAGATCCCGACAGCGAAGCCCGTCCTGTCGCCACCGGAAGCGGAAGTGAAGCTTCCAGCTGGAGGAGCGGAACTCCCTGGTCAGGATGCAGCGAAGAGATCGTCATGGAAAGTTCCAGAGTTCGATCTGGGAAGCCCGCACATTGAAATGACCGAATATCACGTTAAAGTACCAAAGATCACATGGAAATCACCTAAACATGGAGGTCACATTGATGTTGAAGGTCAAGTTCCAAAGGGTGACGTGTCCTTTGAAGGACCAACGGTCGAAGGCGACATAAGACCGCCTGAGTTAGAAGGTGACGTCAAGGTCACCGGACCGGAAGCAGACCTTAAGGGACAGGGTAAAGGCCCCTCGTTCGGCTTTGAACTTCCTGAGTTTGAACTTAAAGGTCCCCAAATCGAATTGCTTGATATCGCAAGACCTAAGGTGGAAGGCAAAGCGGATGTCGATGTTGAAGGTCCATCAGCTGAAGCTGACCTTTCTGTAGAAGGCGAGGCGGAGGTCACGCCTCTCGATATCCAACTTCCCAAGTTTCTGCTACAAAGTGATGACGTCCCTGAAACAGACGTGCCGTCAGGCAAGGTCGAGGTCAAGGGTCAGGTGGACCAGCCCGAGGGCGAATGGAGCCTGCCCGGATTTGACTTCAAAGGTCCCGACATCACCATGCCGGAGCTGGAACTGAAGGGGCCTAAACTAGGATTCGGAGAGGCTGGTGCTGAGGGCGAGGTGACAGGGCCCTCACTGGAAGGCAAAGCTGCAGATATTCACGTAGAAGCCCCTTCTGTAGATGTAGACATTCCAAAGGTGCAAGCGGAGCTGGAGGAAATAGAAGCAAAAGTCCGACAAATCAAGGCAGACGCAGGCCAGGTAGAACTAGAAGGCCCCAAGGTAGAAGTAGGAGGAGACAAGAAGAGAAGAAGTTTAGAACTTAAGATGCCCTCTGTAAAGATGCCAAGCTTTAAGGTGAAGGGCAAAGGCAAAGCTCCCAAGGCTGCCGTGGAGGTCGAGCCGCCCGAAGTAGAGCTGAAGGGCGGGGCCGAAGCGGACGTGCCAGCTGAGGAGAAAAGGGCGTCGCTAAAACGCCGTAGCTTAGAAATCAAGATGCCGTCGGTGAAGATGCCTTCCTTCAAGGCGAAGGCGAAGGCACCAGAGGCCTCTGCGGACATAACCCCACCGGAGGCAGAGGTCGATTCCAAAGTAGAAGTACCAAAAGACGAGAAGAGATCATCCCTAAAGAGACTTAGTCTAGAGATTAAGATGCCCTCTATTTCGATGCCAAAATTTTCAGCCAAAGGCAAAACGGAAGTTGACGTGCAGCCACCTGAGCTTGACGTCAGCGGACCGGAAGTGGAGATACAACCACCAAGTCTTGAAGGTGACCTTGAGGCTGAGGCCGCGCCACCGCCCCTGCCCGAGAAGAAGAAGAAGAAGAAAAAGAAGCAAAAGAAGCCGCCACTTCCGGCCAAGGAGAAGGAGAAGGAGAAGCGGAAGTCTTTAGATGATCGCTTCCGGTCCATGTGGGGTAAAATGACAGGTGGGTTGGAAAAAGCGTCATCGTCGCTACGACTTATATGCTAAGTAAAGCTGAGAAGCTCATTTCAATAGTTAGTATAGCGCGGACTAAATGATGAAACTGTAATAGAAGACGTTTCAAAACGGTTGGTATTTTCCAGGTCAGTATAAGAAATACAGCACAATACAACCAATCAACGGTTATCAACGAACCAACCAATCACGCTTCAGCACGCAACAACAGTAAAGCCTACGCTGTTCTACATACAAATAAAGAGCTATACTAGTATTCTATCTGTATGCTAATGAGCCCAGTGCTGTTCATATGGGTCAGTCGACATGGCCACAGATCACTAGTTAATACTACACATGAAGTCTTCAGCAAAAAAAGGCGTCCGTATATAGTACACTTTGTTGGTACCTGTTTGCCTCTCCTATATGGGTTGAAACACGTTTTGACCCGACTATTGAACATAGCTAATGTGTAGATGTACCTTACCAGGTGGCGGCACGGCGGAGGTGGAGTTACCAACAGTCGAGATGCCGACCTTCGCCATGGACTTCGGAGCGGGCGCGCCCAGGCCTGAAGGGGACCTTCCTGCGGAGGCAGAGGAAAAGGTACAATATGGACACATCATATGTGGACTATACTGTACAGTTATGGTGTGTTGATTAAGGGTAGCATCTACCAGGCTTCCCATGTCGCTAAAAATCAGTAGAAATTGGCCAAATAGTAAGAAAACAAACCATAGGAGTTGGTTGGCCGAGGAGTACAGTTTGCGACCATAGCGACCTGGGGGGCCTGGTAGAGGCTAAGTTAAGGGTCCACTCATCCAGAAGTGTAGCTCCACCTTGCTTTATTTTAGGCTCTATCATTTATCCATGCTATAACCTCAAATTACGGACGCACACCAACTTTGACAACAACGCGTAGCCCCTTTTCAATTTTGAAAAGATAAAAAGTGCGTACTTTATTTGAAAATACGATAGATGAATAAGCTCTTATGTCTATATATGGCCTCCATCGGTCAATATTGACCATGGTAAAATCCTAATTGATGATAAATGTCTAACTTTAACAACTTTTAAAAGCCCAAATCAATCAGTTATATTAATACTGCAATGTGTTCTATTCCGCGCTGTAGAGGATGGAGCCCGCGTCTCTCGACGAGGTCCGCAGGATCGACATCCCGAAGCTTACGCCGAGGTCCGAACGGAAACTGGAGGGGGGCGTGCAGCTCAGAGGTCAGCGAACTTTTACCCAAAACGTTTAACCGTTTCCAAAATCATATCCAGCTGCTTGTATGGCTGTTTGTATTTCCGTTTGTATCTTATGAATAGTGCCGTCGAAAAACTATCTTATGTATGACATATGTATGATCCAAAACAGGAGTTGGCTGTAGATTTTGTCGCTATTATCCGATTTGGTCTCATGTGAGAACCTTTTTTTTTGGGGGGGGGGGTAGAGATGGTACCATCCTAACTAGGAGTAACGGCCATCAGAGCTAGCTTAATGTGAAGTTGACTTGGCGTTAACTAGGATGCCACCCGGACTAACCCACACCCGTATGATTAAACAGACGGTTATGTTCTGTATCATCATGATTTATGTTCTGTACGTTCTGTATCATGATGTATGTTCTGTCTCATCACCATGTATGTTCTGTATGTTCTGTTTGATCATCATGATGTATGTTCTCTGTAAGCAGATGTGAAGGCCGACGCCCCGCCCAGCCAGCGGGACAGCGCGAGCTCCGTGGAGGAGGTTCGGCGGGAGGACCCGGCCGACCTGCCGCAGCCCATCGCCGTGGTGGAGAGCGTCATCACCATCGAGCTCACGGAGGACGACATTGCCAAGGGCGAGGACCAGGTCAGAACAGCTGTCCCATAGCAACACATTACCCATAGCAACGTCTGTCCCACAGAAAATCTTATCTACAGCAATTTCTGTCCCATGGGAATGTCTTCCCCCTAACAAAGCGTTCCATGGCAATGTCTGTCCCATATCAACAGTGAAGTAGCACGACGTTATACACAGTATGATATGTTGGAGTCACGCCCTCGCACGATACACAACGGCATTGCACTTAGATTCGGGGCGTTGCTAACTACATAGGCATAAAACACTGGCGACATATGTTCCATTGGCGAGGTTTAATTCGTTTGAGGCGAGGTTTAATTGAAAGACATGGCTATTCGAGGATCAACTGAACTGAACTGTGGTTTTAGATCCGGAGAAGACATAACCGTACCTTGTGGTTACATGTACGAGCGAAGACATAACCATAACCGCGCCGTGTGTTTCCAGGTGCGGCAGAAGATCGCTGCGTCCATCCAGGACGCCCAGATGAAGGCGATGCGGGAGCTGCTGCCCCACGCAGAGGCGCACGCCAAGGTCCAGAAACCCGCCGCGGTCGTCGAGCTGGGGGACCAAGTAGAGGTCGGTATTAAAACAGCAAATACCTCATGTGGTCAACTTTCCTCCCATGCATTTAACGTAACTTTGCTGTCATTTTGTCAAACTAGCCATGGCATTTAGTTAAAGTCTAGCCAGTGAGGGAATTAGCAGGTTAAAGGAAGCCCCGTACTCTTACTTTTGTTCCAATTTTCCTGGCGCTCCTTGTCACTGTCATTGCTCTAGGAAACAGTTGAGTTGAACATAAGAGTAACTCTATTCCTCTCACCCTAGGTGGCCAAGCTAACCCCAGGGGAGAAGAAGGTCAAGATCAAGTCCAAGCTTCCATCATTCAAGTCGAAGATCCCACTTCTTAGATCTAAGAAAGCCAAGGCGGCGGAAGCGGAGGCTGCGGCGGAGGCAACGGCGCCTAAAGCCGAGGCGAGAGCCGGGCTGTTCCCCGGGGACGGCGACGAGGAGTCCTGGGCGCCGGTGTACGGGCAGCAGTTCCACTTCGAGACGCAGGAAACCATCACCATCGAGGGCGACGCCGAGTTCTCCGCAGCAGCACCCGTCACCAAGAAGGAGGTGAAGAAGAAGAGCTCGTGGAAACTGAAGTCCAGTAAGAAGAAGGAAGGCGACGCGGAGGAGCCGGAGCCCGTGTCCTGGTCGGAGGCCATGGGGCGGGCCGAGTACGCCGAGCTGTTGGATAACTTCCCCAGAAGCGTGGTCGTGGAAATCGAACCTGAAACCGCCACGCAAGAAGTTGCAGTAGAGGCAGAGTCGGCAGAGGGCGCTGCTGCAGAACAGGTTGAGGTGAAGAAAAGGTCTAAAATTTTCTCCCTGACGAGCAAGAAAAGTCGAAAGACGGAGCAGAGGAAGTCGCTAGAGGAAGTGGAGTCGTCACATAGACCATTCCGAGAGTTGGAGGAAGGCCGGGCGCTACAGATGTCGTTCGGCCCTCCGACAGAAGCGAAGGACGAGAAGAAGAAGAAAAAGAAGAAGGGAAAAGATGAGAAAGAGCTGGAAGAACCCGGCGAGGTACCGCTCACGTCAGAGGCAGCCGCCGCGGAAGAACAGTTCCTGGTCACGCGCAGCGCGCCGTCATCGCCGCTGATCGACCGTCAGGCGGACCTGCGGGAAGCCAAGGCGGAGGGGCAGCTCTCCTTCACACCACCGCGCGGCAAGAGACCCACCTCCGAGGAGAGGCCGCCCAGGAACCTCGGCCTGAAGCCGCTCAAGCCCGCCCGCAGGTCCCGCTCCCTGCCCCCCACCACACGATCGGCACCGGGTAGGGGACGGGGGCGCGGCCGGGGCGGGGTGCGACCAGGCCCGAGACAAGCCCGCCCGAGAGGCCGCGGCCGGGGCATCCCCAGGCCCGGTCCGGGACAACCTCTACAGCAACAGTCTCCTCCACAGAGACAGCCACAGCAGCACCCCCCGCAGGGGGGACCCTTACACTACTTGTAGTATATGCTGGACAAGGTCAAGTGCACCGGATGTTCCAGCCGGAAGTACGTCAGCAGAGAACAGAGTACCGACCATCTTCCGGATAAACCGGCCTAGTGAACACACGAACTGAAGAACTGATTAATATATTACTGGTAGTACGTCTTACGGGATGATTCTTAACTAGACAACTTCTTAATCAAATGGGACAGAAGATGAAGTCTCCTTGCGATTTCAATCGTTAATGCAGGAATAACGATGGCGATGGCATCTTGATTTACGGGCAACCAAACACGTGCAATTCACGTGACATTATTGAACAAGCACGTGCAATTCACGTGACATTATTGAACATTTCATTGTAAAATAATGAAAACACGTATATATCAACGTGTGGGCCTTGAACACTTTAATGTAACTATTGGCGGGATACCTCTATTGTCTCCTTTATAAATTAATGCTCTGTTTCTGTTTTTACTTTAGACAAGTTCACTTTAATAACGAGCACAACTTGATTTGTTGTAAATAATATTATTGCTACCTGGCTTCTATTTCTTCCTGACACTGAACATTGGTGCCTTCCTTCACTGGTATGTTTTCTCTCCCTTCAAAACTCTTCTTAACGGAATGAATATGGTTCAATTATCATGTATGCACCGCTGTACAGGGTTGGCCTTCCGTAACGAGTAAGGCAAAGGTTCTGATGTACACATGTATATGAGTTAGCAATCCTGGATACGAAAGGCTTAAAGAAAATACGTACTTTATTATACGTAAAGGCATCGACTGAGCCCGCAGAGAAGTTTTGATTCCGCTTGTGCCTTTGTGTAGAAGTTGGGAGTGAAGCGCCTCGAATTTCGCCCGATCGCCGCAATCTCAGGTTCTTACGTTGTCACTAAGTCGTTACCATAGTGATAGTGGAATAGGAAGGTTTCTGCAAAATCAATTTCCGCAGTAGCACAAAGTTGGGAATAAGTCGAAGCAGTGAAAAATGCTTCCGCCAAAAAAATCGCACTCATAGTGTCTTCAACACGATGTAAATTTTGCCTAGCGGCGGACTGATATCCACCTCTAAAACAAGAAAAGTAGGAAAAACCGTCACAAAAAGTCAAGCAAGACCTAAACAACAAACTGGCTGTCTGCCTGCATATGGAAGAGCTTGTTGGAGTATGCTAAGGTGTACGGCAAGCGGCGACAGTGGTGTGTGATGTAATATAAGATGGAATTATGCACAAGTAGAGATGTTCAACAAATGTGTTATCTGTATGATAGTTAAGAGTGACTTAAGTAGTCTTGGGTTGTCTTTCAGCCATACGGCGCTGCGAACTGAAGTTTTCTAGAGAGAGCTTTACTTTTATTTTTGCATGAATGCTTAAAAATGAACAAATACTGTACTAACAGGGTAAAAAAGTCACCTTTGAGGGTCACTGTAGAACATTGCCGTGTTCTAGATGTCCATACCACTAATGTTTGAACCCTTCGCTTACGGAAAGGCATAAGGAAGTGATGTACTATATTTGGGTAACGATATTTGTGAGGCAGTGTCAGTGGAGGGGGTATATATAGAACATGGTTACTGATGAGAACTGCTGTGTGATACCCTCGGAACTTTAGAACATCAGATGAACTGTCACTGACCTTGAATAAACATGGACGTGCTGGCTCTGATTACAACACTGTCATGTCTTTATTGTGTACACGGAATGGGGAGATATATAGACCCTTGTTATACATAGCATTAGAGGATACGTGGATATAGATATGTAAGGGTGGGCTAGGTGTTATAGGGTGGTTATGATGTACTGGGGGCAGTTATGATATACCAAGGAGCTTTTATATCTGTATCTGTATCTATATAGCCGGTATAACCGCCATTCGGCGTAACACACCAGCTTCGCAATATTATATCTGATATAAAAGCTCCTTGGATATACATATTGATGGGCCCAAAGGGAAACAATTGACTTTATTTGATCACCTGAAGTTTTAAATGTAATGTTCCCTCCAGTAACATTGCTAGCCGTAGACACTTGACATATTGACAAAGACATGCAGTATGAACGAGGTTACACCGACTTGTAAGATACCTGGGGGGAAAATCACTTTGCTTGAAAATCTAAATTTTTCAAATGAACCTCTCAGTAATACACATTACCAGTACTAGTCTTGAGCATAACCCTACACAGCAATGCAGCATCCAGTCGCCATGGTAACCTACAATGTTGTACTGTAGTACTGACAAGAACATTCTCATGGTTGGTGCCTATCCTTATCATCTCCTTTGTCAGAACAACGTTTTACTATTAAAGTAAGCAGGGCAAGGACATATGCTAGTCAAACACTACTGTCTACTGCGGTCAAACAAGGAGACAAGTAATTAGACAGTGAAGCAAAGAGATTAACACTGTCAATGGACCTATCCCAAAACCCCGCCCCCTGTTCGATCATGGTTCTATTTTGAACACCTCCGTAAAAAAAATCGCCATTTCTGTCCCGCGGGCGCAGTTTTTGACGGACGTATTCGAAATAGAATAGGGGGTTCTATTTGTTCAATATGGCGTTCGACAGGATCGGTTCATTGTAAAGCAGCATAACTTATTTTCCCCTTACCTCCCTCATGTTAAACAAGACCTTTGGTGGGACGGAGGAGATAGAAAAAAGTATAAGATTGAGCCTTGGCACGATGATGCATTTTAATGGCTTTCTCTTGTGTACAATGTACATGATTATGGTAAAAGCTGTCCAAGGAGGTTAACCTCCTTGAGCTGTCAGAAACATTCAACTCATTATAAGTTCTGTTGCTAGCTCAAACACCAGGGAATGTTCACATGGCAACAACATTTGTCCTATTTGCCATCCGATGCTCCGGGTGTTCCCCAATAGTAAAGGTGCCAGGACAGACCTGAGTCATCAGAAGTACCTACATTATCATCAGCGATTGGAATATCTGATGAACCATGCAAGAAATTAAGTTACTGTATGTTATATCATTCTTACAATAAGTAAAAACATAACATATTTTAACAAATCTTATTTCAACCCTTTATAAGGTCATTAATTCATTGAGTCATTCAGACTTGTAGTGGGGTGTTGTTTTAGCACCCCATCAAGCCCCCCCTCTTCTTCAGGTGGACTGATCCATGATATAATAAGTGCAGAATACTGTGGCATGTTCCACTGTGTGGCGGGGGTGTGCAGAGGGGGTGTTACCGCTCAGGTTTCTGCAGATTGAAAACTCGCGCCGTGTTGTCTCCGGACGAAGTCAGGACAACGTTTCCGTCCCTGCAGTCAAGGGGACACAGGTCAGGATTCAAAACAAACAAACAAATAAACATTCCTACAACTCTACTGACAGAAATGCCCGGCTGTGCCCACCTGCTGACGGCCATGTCCAGTATCTCCTCGGAGTGACCGGTCAGCTGCTGCACGGTCGCGCCGGTTCGGCTGTCCCATATTCTGGTCGCGCCGTCCAGACAGCTGGTGTACAGCAGGTAACCCGACTCCGCCCACGCCAGACGGACTATACCACCCTGCAGGGGGGAGGGTGGCAACAGGAGACATTAGATAGTTGAAACATTGTATGTACTGATGATGTAACATTCATGACATTTGTACATATTCAAATAGCCACTTTTTGTTTGTTATGGTCTGAAGTTTGCAGACACCAAAAAGCACTCAAAATTAAGGACACTCAGGGCTCTAATGTGGTCTTAGTCTAAACCTAAAATGTAGATGCATACAATGTGCCTGCAATTGCAAAACACATAAGAATATGAAATAAAACATTCCAGAGGAATTCTAAAGACATTCTAGCCACATGACTCACAGGATGGCTGCACTTGTGTCTCTGTACCCCGGTCGGGATGTCCCACACTCCCAGGGTGCCGTTCAGCGAGCCCACTGCTGCCAGAGGTTGGCTAAAGGTCAAAGGTCAAGGTTAGCAATACCGACCTTTGGTAATTCTGAACTGTTTTTGTCACTTAAAAGAAGAATGGCTCACGTATATCAAGATGGAACAAAATGATTTCATTCAACCATCAACTTCAGTAACAAATCACAAAACAAACAGCAATGATACTCACCTGTTGCTGAGCCCCACAGCCTCAACAGAGTTGGCGTCCTCATCCCCACCTGTCTCTGGTCCCGTTGTGTAACCTGATACACACTGTAGGGGTACAACATTATGTAACCTGATACACACTGTAGGGGTACAACATTATGTAACCTGATACACACTGTAGGGGTACAACATTATGTAACCTGATACACACTGTAGGGGTACAACATTATGTAACCTGATACACACTGTAGGGGTACAACATTATGTAACCTGATACACACTGTAGGGGTACAACATTATGTAACCTGATACACACTGTAGGGGTACAACATTATGTAACCTGATACACACTGTATGGGTGTAGGGGTTTATAACATTATGTAACCTGATACACACTGTATGGGTGTAGGGGTTTATAACATTATGTAACCTGATACAACATGATGTAATGTGATATAAATAGAAGGAGAAGGACATGTATATGTGACCTAACACAATCAGATTCAAATACAAATCTATAACTTAGTATCTTAATAGGTAATGTTGTAGCTATTTCCGGTACCTTTCCTGCAGCAGAGTTCCAGATCCTGGCCGTCCCGTCTGTCGCTCCTGACATCACCAGCACGTTGTCATGGTGACAGTCCATACAGGTCACTGCCCCGGTGTGACCCTGGTGACCTTTGGGTACAAGTCTATTATCAAACTTTTATCACAACTTAGCTCTATGGTAATACAAACATGCAATGAAAATCAGCTTACAACATCTCACACCGGAGAATCTCTCTTTAACACAAGATATTTTACAGAAAGAACAGTAAGACCTAGGGCCAGGGTCACACTGGAAATCAGGATAAACCTGTCCAAGAAGTTTGTCTCACCTGAGAAGGTGTGCAGAGCCGCGCCCTGCTTCAGGTCCCACACCTTGACTGTCCCATCCTCGTATCCTACAGACAACCGCTTACCTGTCAGGAAACACCTGTTGGTTAAATGGACTCTTCCAAAACTTCAGAACTTGGCATTGTGCACTGTACCACTGTACTGTATGGGTGTGTTGCAAAGTGTATGTTTTTCTGTATAAGTCATACACTTCTACTACTAAATTTGAATGAAAGCTGCAACTTGAAAAGAAGATACTGTTTTGAATTAAGCTGCAAGGGGACAAAATGTCACCTTCTACAGACCTGCAAAGGTCACTAAAATCTACTCATGATCATTTCACTCATTCTTTTCATCCTTGTTCAACCAAATGAACATTCAACAAACCAATAGAAAAAAATGCTGGTAACAACATACCTTTCTAACAAAAGTAAGAGAAGCTGCAGAGTTCTACTCACCATCTAGCATGACCTTGCCTGCCGTGCTCTGACACCCGTGACCTTGAAACGTCTTACAGTCTCCGCTCGGAACCTTCCACATCCAGACGTCTCCGTCCACCGTCCCCGCGAACAGGACCGGAGCCGCCATGTGCCAGTCCAGCCACTGGGAGGGCAAAGGGCATAGGTCATGTGAAAAATGAAGCAAGATGCCAAAGGTTATTTCAAATACATGTGCTACCATGGGTACCAACTTAAGTCCACTCTACCTTGGCAAGGCAGTATCAAGGTTAATGACAAGAGGTCTATGCTAGGGTTGGATTAAAGGAGCAGAAATTTTAAAAGGCAAAAACATAATTTTCAGTTAAAATCTACCTTTTCTATTTGTCTGAGCATACCAGTTTCTCCAATTCTTCATTCAACTCTGGATGATATCGACGAGATTAAATACTAAAAAGTACTGTGCATGCATGTCCAGTGGCTTGGTGCAGATTACAACAGCCTTAAGGGTCACCCTTTCTTTCTCAACAAAACCACCTCCTCACCTCCAAATCGGAGACCTCGAACTCCCAGACCTGTTCCCGGCTGTTGACGTCCCAGGCCTTCACCAGCCCGCCCATGTCGCCCGTGGCAACCAGCGCCGAGTTGTGGCTGAAGCACGCACACGTCACCGAGTCCTTGTGACCTGGAAGTGAAACAAGTTTAGCGCAGGTCACCGAGTCCTTGTGACCTGGAAGTGAAACAAGTTTATTGCAGAACCATATGGCGTATGCAAGGGTTTGATAATAGATAGATCTAAGAAGAACAAGTCTACAGGTTACGCTACTCCATGTAATGAACCATAGACTACACTCTTCTAACTGTTGAGAGACAACTGAACAGCCATAAACCTGTTGGAAGAATTTAAAAAACTGAGTACTATCAGCATCATATCATGATTTTTCTCTCAACTTTTGCATTTTTTCAATGCTGTAGTACTTGCTTCTTCCAGTCATTATCAATTATTACCCCCCTCCTCACCTCCACACTCCATCAGCACCTCCCCATCTCCCAGCCTCCACACGTAAGCCTTGTCATCCTCCCCTCCTGTTACAGCCAGGGACTGAGTGGTACGGTCCAGCCCTATGCAGAACACAGAGCCTGCAGGGGACATGGACAGAACCATTGTGAGCCCGGGGGAGAAGCATTACAATAAATACCTCATGTGGTTAATAATGACCAGCTGCAAGGAAACTATGAAGGACATAACAATAATAATCAACTTAGTAATAATAATAATAATAATGATGATAATAGTAATAATAATAACGTTAATGATAATAATCAACATAATAATAATAATAATCAACATCCACATGAACAATATCCATAGATGATTTAGCTTTGTTGTCTATACTAATGGACTCTTCCTAATGATGACGAAGAAGAGTGATGGATGTCACTCAAGTCAAAATGTACATCCATAAGCGACCTCCAAACTTACCAGGTATAGAGATTTAATCGTCTATTTGTGCTTACTAGTTAACTACCCAAATACAAGTATTTTTCTGCTCAAACTCAGTAACAAGACGAGTTATCACTGACCGATGTGTTTACTGAAGACAACATCTGCATCATCCGTCATCATCTCCATGTCACCCTCCGCACCCTCGTCACCTTGGTAACCATCACCATAGTTACCCAGGTCTATCTCGTCAATCTCGTCTGCAAGAGCTGAGGAGTACAGAACGTTTCCATGTGACCAGGTGAGTGAACAGGCTGGATGCCAGGATAATGTGTCATACGTACGATTCAAAATTACTGCAGTAAAGTAGTAAAAGAGCCTAGATCTCTACAGTTGGCATTTTAAGTTACTTGTAGCTTCCTAACTTGCAAAACTACGAAAACCTCGCCCTCCTTTTTCAGCACTGGAACCCAGTGCTGAAGATGGCGTCAGCACTGGATTTCCAGTGCTGAATGTTTGTCAGCACTGGAAAACCAGTGCTGACGCGCTCTCAGCACTTGAAACGCCGGCTTCAGCACTGGATTTCCAGTGCTGACGAACATTCAGCACTGGATTTCCAGTGCTGACGAACATTCAGCACTGGAAAACGAGTGCTGACGAACATTCAGCACTGGAAACCGAGTGCTGAGAGATCGGGAGACTCTGAGATATACAGTAATTTGGAATTACGATACGTCCTTTGCTCTACAACTATGTTAAAGAAATGACAAACACGAAACTATATCATTCACAACAAAATGCTTTACTTTGCATGTAACATTAGCAACTTACACTATCTACTATCTCAAAGCTAAAACCTACAATATTTATGAAATGATTAAAAACGCACATAATGTTACAACTCATTTCATTTCCCGAACAAAAAACATTATCTGTATGGAAATACTCTTTGCTTTTTCTACTTGGATAGTTGTCCCGGCATGCAATTGTATCAAAGTAACTTTAATTCGAATTTGCGTCCTTTTACTAGTACCGCTATCAGTACTTTATTAAAAAAATGTGCAATAAAGGTCTTCATTCATTTTATAAATGATATATATCCCTTATACAGTATACATATATTCAATTACATAACGAATGGATAGCACAACTACAATTTTCTTTGCATGGAATAACTTATTTTTCCTTCGAATTTACGTCTTGTACCCCTCTCAGCACTGGGAGATTCCAGTGCTGGAAGGACGTCAGCACTGGTTCGCACATCGTTCCAGTCCTTAAAAGACGTCAGCACTCGTTTTCCAGTGCTGAAGATTTCATAGCACTGGTTTTCCAGTGCTGAAGTGTCCCCGAGCACTGGTAAATCCAGTGCGGAAGGCGAGGTTTTTGTATATCAGCACTCGGTTCCAGTGCTGACGGCAGTTTCAGCACTGGGTAACCAGTGCTGAATGACCTTTGACTTGACCCGGCCCCGATATCCCCGGATTTCAGCACTGGTAACCGAGTGCTGACGGCAGTTCAGCACTGGAAAACGAGTGCTGACAGAAGTTCAGCACTGGAAAACGAGTGGAACAAGGCCGATCAGCACTGGAAAACGAGTGCTGAAAGAAATTCAGCACTGGAAAACCAGTGCTGAGGCCGTTCAGACAATTGTATCAGCACTGGAACACCAGTGCGGAAGGCGAGGTTTTCGTAGACTTGCTCCTAACTTCTTGTTAGAAGACCTTTCAGAAGGAATCAACAAACAGATGTACATGGCCTTCTCCCAGTACATTGAGAGTACACACCGTTTCGACGTACTCTCCTAGAAACTCCTCCAACAACTCTCAAGCACAAGGAACCAAGAGTTAAATACCAAGAGAGACTATCGACTCAAAAGCGAACCATGTGTTACTCAGCACCAAGAGGCCACGTCTAGCGAAATAATAGACGTTAAACGAGGACAACAACAATAACAACATTAACTTGACAAACCATTCAAAGCCTGATGGAACTATTGTTGAGTTAGGTGGTGACAGGTCATTTTTTTAACAGCCGCATGATGCTTGTTCAAGTTGTTGTTGCTTTAACATCGCTGCAACATAATTTGTCATTTGATCTCTTCTGGGATAACGTTAACGATATAGTGACCTCGGCACAATCAAGCACAAGAGCATCTGATCTTTCACTACTATAACAAGGTGGTACAAAATGTATAAAGTGCATGTCATGATGACTCGATGGCACGTTTTACAGATTTCTAAATGTAACAAATTGTTTTCAACATTTCAGACAAATATATCATCAAGTAAACACGATTATCCTTCCACAACGGCATAGAAGACTGTGTTATTGTTTCTCTTTACTCGTATCTTTACTTTGATGAGTGAATGAGTGCAGATATCCTTACACACTTGTACATAATTTTTAGGCTTTAAAAAACAACCCTGTCGCCCCCCTCCCCCTTTACAGTCACACTTACCGTCGTCTGCTTCCGGCCCCTCCAGTTCTATCACCTCTTCAATGTCACCTTCAGCGAACCCAGCGTCGTCGCTGTCCGCGTCTCCGGCCACCGGGCCGGGATCGCCCATTTTGCCTCAAAACGCGCAAAATTCAAGAAAAACGGCAGGGAAATAGCGAAATGCACGTTTCCTTGCACAGTCAGGTCAGAGGTCAGTGTGCAGTGGACGGTGCAGCAGTGACAGCTAGCGATAAAGATACGAAGTGCAGTAGTAAGCTGTTGCGGTTACATGTGCCTGCACTTTGAAAACAAATCGCTAGAGGCCACTGCTGCATGGTGTTGCTATTACGGTGTCACGGTCACGGGCAATCGGGCCTCCTCGATTTATCTACCCTCTTTTAACCATATATGGAAATCTCGTTTGTCACATATATAGAAATCCGTGGTAACAAAGCGTCGAAGCATTGTTAGCGCTTGGAGCATGTAACATACATGATAACGCGTATCATTGACACATCCCTCAGAAGCAAAGATCGATGACTCCGACGTAACCTGAAATCGTTTCGCACATTGATTCGTTTTGAACAAGTGGTTAGCATGCTTCACCTGGAATGCAATGTCTGCAGAGAAACTTATACGACACTACTTGAAAGATATTTGTGAATTACCGTTTGTTGTGACCTCTGCAATTTGGGATTAAGGGCAGATCTGCCAAGACGAGAGACTTTGTTACTGCTAGTACTGTTGAACACAAAGTAGACCGCGCAGCAGTGGCCTCTAGCGGTTTAGTATCGTAGTGCAGGGTGACATGCACTTTCGAGCCTACACATTGAGTTTCGTGAACGCTGCTGTATTTTTATTTATCGTGGCTGCATAACGTTATAGAAAGACGCCTTTTCCAAACCTATGTCAAGGCGCTATGTCCGTTTATGGGCAATGCAGCAGAAATAAAGTGACGCTAGCGACGGAGAACTAAACAGCCCCCCTCCCCACCTGTTTCGACCACAAATTGTCAAAACAGACCATAAAGGATTATCGATCCAAATACCCTAATAACTTTTTATTTCATGCCAATCATTTGTCTAATATTGTAGATGTTCATACAAAGTTCTAAAAAGAAAGGAAAATTCGGCTCTAGCGGTTTAGTATCGTAGTGCAGGGTGACATGCACTTTCGAGCCTACACATTGAGTTTCGTGAACGCTGCTGTATTTTTATTTATCGTGGCTGCATAACGTTATAGAAAGACGCCTTTTCCAAACCTATGTCAAGGCGCTATGTCCGTTTATGGGCAATGCAGCAGAAATAAAGTGACGCTAGCGACGGAGAACTAAACAGCCCCCCTCCCCACCTGTTTCGACCACAAATTGTCAAAACAGACCATAAAGGATTATCGATCCAAATACCCTAATAACTTTTTATTTCATGCCAATCATTTGTCTAATATTGTAGATGTTCATACAAAGTTCTAAAAAGAAGGAAAATTCCGTTGTAATTTCCCATAATGCTTTGGCCCAAAGGCCATTGACCTTGCTGGTGATATGCCCCCCTCCCTCCTACGTGTGTAGTTATGTCACCGCGTCAAAAATACTGTGCACGACGCTGCTGAACGGACACTTACGAGTATAATTTTGTTTCTTATAAGCCTGTTATCAATTCTGGCAGAAAGATAATCAATGGAGATGGGAAATGCTCCGCAGTTTCATGTGGTTACTGCGTTTGTTGAACCACCCCACGAAGACCACTCAGTAGCGACCCCTGGCGATTTAGTTCTGAACTGCAGCGTTAAACTTGAGAATGGCAGCAACCGTTTAATAGTTTCATTTCTATAATCTTATTCCTCACTGTGATGCACGGTTGTGCTATAAAATGTTTATAATAGTAATTGCTCTGCAGAAAAAAAAAGCATCTAGAGTTTGGACTACTTTGGGATACTTAATGAGCTGAGAAACTTGGGTATTCCCTCTGGTTAAATAAAGGTTGAAAAAAAAACAAAAAACTGTACACCGTATTAAACCAAGGGCCTTGATTAAACTATTGAACCTCAACCATACACCATGAAGACCATGCAACAGCGACCTCTAGCGATCATTTCTTCTAAAACTGCAATAGCCTAAATGTCTGAGTCATAGTAAATGTACTGCACAGTGACACACTGACATGGTGCACTATAAAGACCCCATGCACGCATTAATCCGCATACGCTCCCTTAGAGTATAATGTGTATGTCTAGTGTATTTTTTCACACCTGGTAATAAATGAATTAATGAATATAAATGATCCATGTAAACTTAACTGAAGCTCTTAAAAGAACTTATTTATCTGAACTGAAAGTAATTGCACATGCATATGAAGTGACATTAGACACTTCTGGATTCATCATAGATTTATTTTCATAGTCAAAACATTGTGACTTGACAGCAGGATATACACCAAATTCTTAGGCATCTTGTAGCGGAAAATTGCTCATGAAAAAGCATCTCCTCAAGAAATGATTCACTTGTCATATAAACTTACTGTAAATACACTGACAAAAATGAATCAAATATGATTAAATGATACAATAAGTTACTTCTGATTAATATCATTACATGTTACAAACGGTGACTCATTTTCTGTCATCAAAGACAAAACAATGTTTCATCATGTGAGTTTACTAAAGTCCATCAATCAGGCTTGAGCAACATACCATGAAAAGAACAATTTTTATAAACCAAGGACAGATGTACAATGTAGACAAACTTAGAAATATACAGCCATCGTATTACAATGAAGGGGGGGGGGGGGGGGAGAGAAAACACCTCCTCCATCCAGCATTGCAATCTGTATCTGTATCTATATAGCAGGTAAAGCCGCCCTTTGGTGCAACACACCAGCTTCTGTATCTGTATCTATATAGCCGGTATAACCGCTCTTCGGTGCAACACACCAGCTTCTGTATCTGTATCTATATAGCCGGTATAACCGCTCTTCGGTGTAACACACCAGCTTCTGTATCTGTATCTATATAGCCGGTATAACCGCTCTTCGGTGTAACACACCAGCTTCTGTATCTGTATCTATATAGCAGGTAAAGCCGCCCTTTGGTGCAACACACCAGCTTCTGTATCTGTATCTATATAGCTGGTATATCCGCCCGCAACACACCAGCTTCTGTATCTGTATCTATATAGCTGGTATAGCTGCCCTTTGGTGCAACACACCAGCTTCTGTATCTGTATCTACATAGCCGGTATAACCGCCCTTTGGCGTAACACACCAGCTTTGCAGGCACGCGGTGCGACAGCAGCTGGTTATATTACACTGAAGGACCCGTCACACCTAACTTTTGCACTTCTATCTGCAAACGTTCTGTAAAATTATCCAGAGAAGATTACATTTTCTATCAAAGTAACTCCCCCTCCCTAAAGTGATACAGCACCAGTTTCCGTCCCCCCTGTGTCTCCCCCAATCCTATACAGCACCAGTTTCCGTCCCCCCTGTGTCTCCCCCAATCCTATACAGCACCAGTTTCCGTCCCCCCTGTGTCTCCCCCAATCCTATACAGCACCAGTTTCCGTCCCCACTGTGTCTCCCCAAATCCTATACAGCACCAGTTTCCGTCCCCACTGTGTCTCCACAAATCCTATACAGCACCAGTTTCCGTCCCCACTGTGTCTCCCCAAATCCTCCCACCCTCGTCATGCCGCACCCCTCCGTCAGACACCTGTCGATCTCCCGCTCCACGTCGCCCCGGATGCGTAACGTCTTCAGGCGCGGGAACTCGTCCCTGCCCAGCTTGCGTAACCTCCGACCTGCGGAGCGGTAACACTTCCAGGGCTGCGGCTCCACCAGCAGGAACCGGGTCCAGCCGGAAACAGACCTGGGGGGGGGGGGTATTCATAGTTAGTCATCGTCCAACACATGAAAGTGTTATGTACATTCAGAACTTCAAGATGTAGACAATTTGTCATCTGTCTAGAAAACACCAGTCTAGTCACCAGGCTAGAAAACTTGTATCATGCTTAAACACTGGATGGTAGTCCATTTTTATGACTACTCTGTCAAAAAAGCATGAAACTGCCATGTGGCTCTCCCTATACATGGGAGATTGGAACTACAGCTTACTACATCTTGCATGTATATGACTGTGTTCAGAAAACTATCAGCATGTCTGAGATTCAAACCAGCAACCTCACAATCCACTGCCGAGATTTCTATCCACACATAACACTGAATATCCAGTCACCCACCTGAGGAAGTCCATGAGCCCGCTGTCCCCGTTCTGTAGATGGATCCACATGGTGACAGAGAAGCAGAAGGTGACGTCAAACTTGGCCCGGCCGAACCTCTGCAGGTACGAGCCCAGCGTCTCCTGCCTCTGATCTGGGTCCATGTAGTCCAGGGTCTGGAATGTGAGGCGGGCGGGGTGGGGGTTGTTCTCTGTGGCTCGCTGGATTAGAACACTGTCGATGTCACAGCCCAGCATGTGGAAGTCTGTGTGAGAGGCTGGTGTACTAGAATCAACATCAAGTGGACTGTTGGTTTGTAAGGCTGGAACAGTTGCACTGTTGTCACAATCAGGTGTATGGTTGGGTTGTACAGCTGCTGCACTAGTACCAGTTGTGCTGTCCTCATGATCAGACGGACTGTCTCCAGTGGAATGTGATGAGAACTGCTCCCATAGTGCAGCTGTCAGGTTCTGGGGAGAAGCAGTAAGGTTGGTCAGATGTTACAGCCAACAGAGTTGGAAAGTGACTTTAAACAACAAAAAACAAACACACAATTTAGTGGTTGACAATGACAGCTAAATGATACTGTACCTGGTCCAAACGAAAGAATAATATTTCTTACTGGCGAGATACTACAGTCGATTTGGTCAACTACCATTACACTAGCATACCACGGAAGTTCGACGTTGCTGCTCAATAATTCGTAAATTGATGTCTCTTTTCCAGAACGACATAGCACATGATAGATGTGTTTTCGAGTAGAAAACATGATGAACATGATGAACGTTAGCAGACGACACAACAAGCCTACCCCAGTGTTGCAGCCTATATCCAGCCCTAGCAGCGGTCTATCGGCGGAATGTCTCGTGATGATCGTGTAGAACTCTGCCGGTAACAGCCTGAGCCTGTTCTCGGGAGGATTGAAGCTGTAATAGTTGATAAAGTTGCCGAAAGGCGCGGCTCCGGGCTGGAACTCAGGATCGGCAGCCATGTTGGTGACCTCTGACCTCCAGCCGGAACTATCCCAGAGCTCCGTGCGCACCACAATGGCGGAAGGCGGAGAAGAGGTTCGTGGCAATGAACGAAAATGTCTCCAAATTGCCTTTTTCCTGCTCCGATTGTCTTTAGATTGTGTAGATAGTGAGTTAAACTGTTACTGCAACTCGTGACGTGTTTGTTTCTGTTCTGCAGGAGTCGGAGGTGTTCGAAATCACCGACTTCACGACTGCTTCGGAATGGGAGAGGTAAAACTGAGCTGCTGGAAAAACTAGAATAAAGTTAGGATTTTGGTTTGGATGCTTCTGATGCGAGATCCGGCTCTGATAAATGTTCCAGCTTCTCTTCACGACCTTCTTCTGACTTGCATTATGTATCTATTCTAAAACCACGCCCAGGTTCTTTGGATTGTCCCATCCAAAAAGTAGTCATTTCATTCAAAACTTCGTCCATAAATATAACCAGGTGTTACGTTGTGTCACGTAGAATTCTAAGGTCAACACTCCAGTCATGCTGGATATATCTTGTCTTTCCTATTCAAGCCGTTGTGATCACATAAGTTGTACCCTGAACATGTTACAGGCCTTCAGAGGGGCGTGTCCCAATTGTGACAGATGTCAAATTCAATCTAATTCTCGTATGTTGTTATATTATGAATATGAGCAAGCACGATGGTGTCAGGGGAAACAGTGGTGGGTAAAATGCAGGTCGTAAGCAATGTATTTATCTACAAGTTGATTAGTTATTTCATCTGCCAATTTTGAATATTAATTAGTAATCTAATCTGCTACCATCATTTTGTCTATCTGTTGTCGAATACCCCAAAGGCGAAGTTAACAAAAACAGTTGTCACTCATAACAGGAACGCCCTCCCATTAGTGCCAGAAAAGTATAATCCTGTCGATAGTGTTCTTATTGACAGGAACTGCCCATCTGTTTCCGCAGGTTTGTGGCCAGGATAGAGGAGGTGATCAACGAGTGGAAGCTGGCGAACCTGTCCCCTGGGCCACCGCTGCTGAAGGTAAGCACAACTTGTCATACCAGCTGTTGTGGACATGGCTCAAGAACAATGGAATATTCAGTCAGACACTATCCCAGTTAGGAATGGAGAGTGACTTCCCATGACATGAGTTTTTCCTTGTCCCACCCCCCTCCCCAGGGTGAGCTGTCCACAGGAGAGTGGGAGGACCGGAGCGAGGTGGTGACCTTTGCAGACGTCAGGTTTGGCATGACCTTGCACCGACTCAAGGAGAAGGAACAGGTGCAGACACCTGGAGACATGGAGGAGGAAGGTGAGGGGGTACGGGTGAGGGGGTACGGGTGAGGGGGTACGGGTGCAGCAGGGGGGTACGGGTGAGGGGGTACAGGTGCAGACACCTGGAAACATGGATGAGGAAGGTGATCAAAAGAACATGATAGTAGGAAGGGGACCATCCTCCTAACGCCCGGTCCCCAACGGCATTACCTTATGGGGCCCTGCTATCCCATGCCCTATCTGTGGTTATTATGATTGTCGCCACAAACAAGCTGTCAATCAATCAGAGAATAGGCCTTTCTTGGGCTTGTTGTTGTCGAAAGCTGTCTTGCAAAGGCCGCTGGGAAGCTATCAGCCAATCATGTTACGTATTACCATAGCTTTGTTTGCTCACCATGCCTACGCCCAATCCCCAACGGCTGACTGACCATATAAGCGTAAGCTCATTAATATTTATAAGTAGGGCGGTCCCTAACTGGTCTGAGTGCACAAGGTAGCAGAGGTAAACACAGGAAGTTTTGACACGACTGTGGTTCCTCTGCGTAGGAGAATGGAAGGGGACTGGGACGGGAGTAGTGGGATAGGAGGGGGTTAACTGTAGGGTTAGGGTTGTGTCAGGAAAGATTGGAGGGTTTTGACAATGGTGGGAGGGAATGATGAAAACCAGGGCAAAAAGTCGGAACTTTGGTACGGTACCTTGTGATTCTGTGCTTGAGGACAAATGTTACTACTGAATGTGTTATCAGAGCAGTACATGCCCTTTAGTAATCCCCGTCTTGTTCCCCAGACTGCCAGCCCCAGGCCATCCAGGACCTGCTGGCCATGGAGAACGACTTCCCACCGCGGGCACACTGTCTCTGCAGATGGTGAGTACTGTCTCTGCAGATGGTGAGTACTGTGTCTGCAGATGATGAGTGCTGTCTGCAGATGGTGAGTACTGTCTCTGCAGATGGTGAGTACTGTCTCTGCAGATGGTGAGTACTGTCTCTGCAGATGGTGAGTACTGTCTCTGCAGATGGTGAGTAGTCTCTGCAGATGGTGAGTACTGTCTGCAGATGGTGAGTACTGTCTCTGCAGATGGTGAGTACTGTCTCTGCAGATGGTCAGTACTGTGTCTGCAGATGGTGAGTACTGTCTCTGCAGATGGTGAGTAGTCTCTGCAGATGGTGAGTACTGTCTGCAGATGGTGAGTACTGTCTCTGCAGATGGTGAGTAGTCTCTGCAGATGGTGAGTACTGTCTGCAAATGGTGAGTAGTCTCTGCAGATGGTGAGTACTGTCTCTGCAGATGGTGAGTACTGTCTCTGCAGATGGTGAGTAGTCTCTGCAGATGGTGAGTACTGTCTCTGCAGATGGTGAGTACTGTCTCTGCAGATGGTGAGTACTGTCTGCAGGTGGTGAGTACTGTCTCTGCAGATGGTGAGTACTGTCTCTGCAGATGGTGAGTACTGTCTGCAGATATTGAGTACTGTCTCTGCAGATGGTGAGTAGTCTGCAGATGGTGAGTACTGTCTCTGCAGATGGTACGTGGTTCTTGTGTGGAGTGTTTAGCTGACACTGCTGAATTGCAAGGTTATGGGTTTGAATCTCAGCCTAGCTGACAGAGCTCTGAACTGCAACATTCTTGCAATACAGCAGTCCTTCAAAGGGAAGCTTGTTTATGTTTATGTGTTGTCCAGGTTTGGAGTGCGAGCGTTTGTGGTGCTGTAAGATACAGTATTTACCATATATGTTGTCCTGCAGGTTCGGTGTGCGATCGTTCGTGGTGCTGGCCCCAGGAGGACACAGTGACTCCATCCAGTCGGAGTCTAAAGCCAGCCTCCTGCTGAGCTCCATCTCCATAGCTGTCAACAACACTGGCTGGTGGGGAGGCTTATAAGTACAGAGTGTTGTGGAGTCATGTTATGTTTTAGTTTGATGATGAATGATGTTGGTTGGCTGGGGGTCATGTGTTTGCTCTCAACTGTCATCTTCAGATTTGTTTTTTGCTCGATGATAAAAGCTTTGTTAAAAATGTGTTTACGGCTTTAGAAGATTGTGTACTGATTAATAAAGTACAAATAAAGTTGAAGTTCCTTGATATCCCTTTACTAACCATCTCTCCCCCCCTGCCCCCCCCCTCCCCCCAGTTCCGTGCCAGTGTTTGTGCAGACCCAGCAGAAGTGGCGCCGGATGTACCAGGGCGTGTGCGAGGGCGGCGGGCTCCGGACTAACTACGACATGGTCCACCTGAAGAGGATCCCTCCCCAGTACGACCACCTGGCCGGGCTGCTCGACGTCTTCAAGTCCAAGATCGTGAGTCTCTCCTTACTGATATACACACAGCAATGTACATTAGTTTACATACATCATTGAATGCTGAGAAATCACCTTTTACCTGAGCACACAATCGTGAGTCTCTCCTTGTTACATATAGACCACATAACAACGTAAGCTTGACGAGTTGGCAGACATAGTTAATATAGAACATGGCATGTTGTGAAGTCAGCAACCTTCATAGATAAAGTACAAGTAAAGTGTACTTCATTTTCATGCCTCCCTGTTCCAGTGATGCTGTCTTTAACCTTGTCTGTCCAGTTTACATACAGGACTGCATGTATGTACATAACTATGTATGTCAGTGGCACATCTCATCTGGGTTAACCTGTATTTCCATATGACTGTCTCCAGGCCAGCCCGCTGTGCCGCTGTGCCGCTTGTCTGTCCAGTTTACATACAGGACTGCATGTATGTACATAACTATGTATGTCAGTGGCACATCTCATCTGGGTTAACCTGTATTTCCATATGACTGTCTCCAGGCCAGCCCGCTGTGCCGCTGTGCCGCTTGTCTGTCCAGTTTACATACAGGACTACATGTATGTGTATGTACATGTATGTGTATGTACATGTATGTGTATGTACATGTTATGTAGTATGTACATGTTATGTAGTATGTACATGTATGTGTATGTACATGTTATGTAGTTACGTACATTTCTATCTGGGTTAACCTATATTGACTGCCCTTCTCCAGGCCTGCCCACTGTCGGCGTTGCCGCCTGTCACCGTGTCTGTCCGGTTCACCTACATCCTGTCTGACTGGACACAGTCCGCCTGGACTCAGGAACCGCCCGGTGGGTTTATATCATACGTACATGTCTAACTTACAAACATGAACCGCCTGGTGGGTTTATATCACACGTACATGTCTAACTTACACAGGAACCGCCTGGTGGGTTTATATCATACATGTCTAACTTACAAACATGACTGGACACAGGAACCACCCGGTTCATATGTCTATTATCAAACATATGTTCTTGTTTTCTGAAGGAAATTGAAGTGTTATTTGCATCACAACAAATTATCCAGTCAACTTCTTCGTTTTGTCCAGATTTTGACATTCCATATGGCGGGAATGTTGGAGGGGCGGAGTTTGGAAAGCTGCCGTTTGGAGCGTTGGAGGACCCGGTCAGGTGGGTATGGAGAAAGTTTTAGAGTGCAGTTTATGGATGCAAAGATGGAATAAACAGACACAAAGATAAGTTCGGAGTAAGCTTAACAGAGTGAGTGACTTAGTTGAAGCATCTACCGTAGTGACACCATGTTTTTTGTCTTTGCTTACATGGCATGAATGGTTGAGTGGCTATGCTACCATTCCCGGCTAGATGTTGTTTTCCCCGGAAAGGCTCTTTACATGACTTTCCTCACTTGACTCAGGGGTAAGATTTGGTACCTTACTTTGGAGAGGTAAAAGGCTGTGGAAGCAGAGGGATGGGCTCCGCCTTCCAATAACATGCACTAGACACAGTGGATAACAACCCACTGCCCTTACGCCTTAAAAAAAGACTATAGGTGAACCCTAACGTTTCCCTGTGTCCCTGCAGTGAGCTGCACCTGTCCACCACCTGGCCATGCCTGTCTGAGGAGATGATCGTTGACAACTCCGTCTATTCGTGAGTCTCACACAGCCTCTGTACTACAGATTTAACTTCAGCCCTAATCCGTACAGCCCTAATCCGTACAGCCCTAATTCTTACAGCCTTACTGCTGACAGTTTAACCCCTCCCTGCTGCCTGACCCTGTAACCAACAGAGAACTGGTAACCAAACAGCTGCTTAAGTATGCTAAAGGTTAATATATGGGAAACCGTAGTGGTTGTGTTTTTTCCAGTCTATTCAAGTACAAGGGTGTACATGAGGTTTGTGGTAATTCTCTTGATGATTATCCTTTCCCCCCACCAGAGACCTGGACCCCCTCCAGGCCCCCCAGTGGTCGGTCAGAGTCAGGATGACAGACAACCCCCAGTGCCTCTTGGGTAATTCCGTTATTTCTGTAATTCTATCAAATCATCTTCAGTTTCTAGATAACTACATGTACTATTTGTTGTTGCTAGGGAACCAC